>CM055077.1:18476368-18512619 GCA_029204045.2 Tillandsia leiboldiana | reverse complement strand
GATCAATTTAAATATTAAAGGGTTATGTATTTGCATTCGGATTAAGATATAGCAATGTTTTCCAACTTTATGGTCCCAGATTTTCACTAAAGCTATCACTTAATTTTTAGGGGGCCAATGCCATAGTTTCATATACCACAGTTTAACATCACATTTAATATTGGGGGAAACTCTACTTTCCTAGTGTGCAAGTCAACAAAGAGGTTCGCGAAACCGCTGCCACCCACCTCGAAAGCGGTGTCACAAACACCCAAAAATACCCGCTGTTCCTCTAATGCACACCGTCTGCTGAAACATAACCTACACATCCATAATGTTACACGGTTTAAAAACTAACAAGTTTCAAACACATAATGCTGTTTTACAATCAGCACGCAAAACGAGAATTTCAATCAACCTGTCTCCGAGCTCCTAAAATCTCAAAAACATCTCGGTTGCGTTCCTCGCGAAAAAGACCCAAAATCGACTATTGAATCGCCTCGATCTGATGTCCTACGCTGATAATATTCGTCGAAGTCGTCGCTGTCCAAAAACCCCAAGCAAGCAGCAAAAGAGGGGGTCAAAACACCTCTCTCGGTGCCAAGGAATCGGAATCCAGAGAACCACCAACACGGAAAACGAAGCCCTACCTCTTAGGAACACACGACGAAGAAATCGTCGAAAGAGGACTCCTGTACTGCGCAGGGGGAACTCCTCGACAATGAAATGCGACTATAACGGGCCGAGATTGGGGAAAAAATGGGGCCCTGTAAAATCCGGATCGCCGCTGTCGAACTTCCAGAAAATCTGGGAACGCACCACGAGGTAGAAAATAAGAAGATGAAAAACTTCTCTTAAGGCCCCTCCCATAGGTTCCCTCTCTATCTCGGTCGAAAAACAGAAAAAGAAGGGAGGAGGCCTTAAATAGGCCCAAAAACAATTGGATTAATTCCCAATATGTCCCGGAATTCGGGCGCAAACAGTGCGGCCCCGCCCAATTCGGGCGCGCACAGTGCGGCCCGGCCCAGCAATTTCCGGGCGCGCACAGTGCGGCCTGGCCCACGCCCGCCGCTCGCACGCGGATCGGCCGCACCCTTCGCCCGTCCGACCCGCCCCCCAGGGCCCGACACGTGTCGCCAAACAGGCGGCAGCGTGCGGCCCACGGGGGAGCGCCACGTGTCCCCGTGATTAGCGGCGCGTGGGCGCGCCCGCCAATGGTGTCGGCGACACGTGGCCCCCCCGCCCGACCACGGCTGTCGGCGGCCGCCGCCGCCCACGCGCGCGCCCACGTGCGCCCACGTGCGCCCACGTGCGTACGGCCGCACCCGGGCAGCTCTGTGTGCGCCACGCGTACATGAGCCGACCAATCCGGGCCGCCACGTGGCGCGCCCCGGTCCACCGTGCACGAGCGCACGCTCCCGCACCTGCCCGACTGCCCCCGCGCCGGAGCGCCGACGCACCGGGCCGAATCGGTTGCCGCCCGTGGCCGCCGGTCCACCGTGCACCGGCGGTCTACTCCGTGGACCGAGAGTGGTGCGCCGGCCCAATAATAGGCTGCCACGTGTCCCGGGATGGTCCACGGCTCCCCCCATGCACCAATTTGTCGGCAGAAAACTTTCCGGGGGTCCGTTTTTTGGGCATCCGGACTCCAAAATAAATAAGTAACTAGCCGTTTTCAAGTGTTTTTTCCGCGCTGAATTCAAATATGGCCTCCAATTAGCCTGATTCCTCTCCTAAAATTCGGCAAAGGCAGCCGAAGGTCAGGTTTGCTCCCAAATCCTCTCTGGTTCCAAACAACATATCACTTGACATGTTGGGGCCCCACACCCACTAACAGGTGTTCCACACCCCGAAACAGGGGAAAAACACAGGGGAAAACTGGGACACTACATCTCCCCCACTAACAAAAGTTTCGTCCTCGAAACGAAAATCATACCTCAATCCTGAGCCTCGAACAGGTAGGGTAGGCGTCCAACATCGCTGACTCGAGCTCCCACGTCGCCTCGCGCTCTCACTCATGATTGCTACAGAGGATCTTCACATAGGGGATGGTCCGATTGCGCAATTCTTTCATCTCCCGATCTAGAATTCGCAGTGGGCGCTCCTCATATCTCAAATCCTCGCTGACCTCGAAGTGGTGCAAAGTCGATGACGTGCGACGGGTCGAAGACGTACCTCCTCAGAGTGGAAACATGAAGACATCGTGGACACCAGCCAGTCTCGGGGGAAGTGCAAGTCGATAAGCAACTGGCCCGATACGCTCCACTACCTCAAAGGGTCCAATGTATCGGGGACTGAGTTTCCCGCGAATACCGAACCTCCTTATCCCTTTGGACGGCGAGACTTTCAGAAATACATGCTCTCCACCTGAAACTCTAAGTCTCGTCGCCGAACATTAGCATAGCTCACTCTGTCGACTCTGAGCGATCTGAAGGTGCTGTCGGATCACTCTGACCTTTTCTTCTGCCTCTAGCAACAAATCTGGTCCCAGAGTCCTTCTCTCCCCCACAATCACTCCAATATAGCGGTGATCGACATTTGCGTCCGTACAACGCTTCAAACGGAGCCATTTGGTATGCTCGTTTGAAAGCTATTGTTGTACGCAAACTCGGCCAGTGATAAGTGTCGAATCCATCCACCGCCAAACTCTAGGATACAAGCCCTCAGCATATCCTCAAGGATCTAATCGTCCGCTCTGACTGTCCATCAGTATGTGGGTGGAAAGCTGTTACTAAATCTGAGCTGAGTCCCCAAGCTAGTCTGTAAACTCCCCCAGAATCGCGAAACAAACCTCGGGTCTCTATCTGACACTATGGAAGCTGGCACCCCATGTAACCTCACTATCTCATCCAAGTATAATTGGGCTAGTCGTTCGAGTGGCCAAGTAGTCTGTATAGGCAAAAAGTGCGCTGACTTGGTAAGTCGATCCACCACTACCCAGATAGCATCTGCACCTCCTTGTGCCCTTGGTATCCGACCACAAAATCCATCGTGATGTGGTCCCACTTCCACTCGGGAATTGGAAGACTTTGTAACTTGCCAGCTGGCACACGATGCTCAGCTTTTACCTGCTGACAAGTTAAACACTGAGACACAAACCTCCCAATATCCCTTTTCATGCCATTCCACCAAAAGTGTGTCTTGAGGTCCTTATACATCTTAGTCCCCCCAGGATGAAGGGTGTAAGGTGTATAATGGGCCTCTCTCAATATCTGCTCTCTGATCTCAGAATCCACTGGCACACAGGCTCGATCCCTGTACCTCAGTACTCCCGCAGTATCAACTGAAAATCCCCTGATCGATCCCTCGGATATGATCTCGAATCTTGGTCAAATGGGGGTCCTCGCTCTGTTTCTCCCGGATCCTCTCGAGTAGAGTGGGCTGCACGACCAAAGACATCAGTCTAGCAGAGACCCCAGGGGATACAACCTCTATCTCGAGCCGTCTCAACTCCTCTAATAGTGGCGCCTGCTCTGTAATCAACATGGACAAACTCTGCACCGCTCTCCTACTCAAAGCATCTGCAACCACGTTGGCCTTTCCTGGATGGTAAAGGATATCCACATCGTAATCCTTCAGTAACTCTAACCATCTGCGCTGCCTCAAATTCAGTTCCTTCTGCGTGAACAGGTACTTTAGGCTCTTGTGGTCGGTGTAGATTTCACAGTGCTCCCCATATAGGTAATGGCGCCAAAGCTTCAGTGCAAACACCACGGCAGCAAGTTCCAAGTCATGGGTAGGGTAATCTTCTCGTAATCCTTAAGCTGTCTTGATGCATAAGCAATTACCCTCCCTTCCTGCATCAGCACGCATCCAAGTCCACTGTGCGATGCATCACTGTAGATCACATATCCTTTCCCCATAACAGGGAGGGAAAGGATAGGAGCGGTCATCAATCTATCCTTTAGCTCCTCAAAGCTCCTCTGGCAGTCCTCACTCTAGATAAACTTAACTCCTTTACGCGTCAACCGAGTGAGGGGTGTGGAAAGCTTCGCAAAGCCTTCCACAAACCGACGATAATAACCAGCTAACCCCATGAAGCTGCGCACCTCAGATACAGTCGTCGGTCGGGGCCAATCTCGAACTGCCTCAATCTTCGCCGGGTCTACTGCTACACCGGCGGCGGAAATCACATGGCCCAAGAAAGCTACCTCCCGAAGCCAAAACTCGCACTTTGACAACTTGGCATACAACTTCTTATCTCGTAGAAGTTGTAGCACAGTCCTCAAGTGCTCCTCGTGCTCGGCCTCGCTTCGGGAGTAAATAAGGATATCATCAATGAACACCACCACAAAACGATCCAGAAAGGGCCGAAATATCCTGTTCATCAAGTCCATAAAGGCGGCAGGGGCATTAGTCAATCCAAACGGCATAACTGTAAACTCATAATGTCCGTACCGTGATCTGAAAGCAGTCTTAGGAATATCCTCGGCCTTCACCTTCAGTTGGTGGTAACCAGACTGTAGATCAATCTTGGAAAATACACAAGACCCTTGCAGCTGATCAAAGAGATCATCGATGCGCGGCAAAGGGTACTTGTTCTTAATGGTCACTTTGTTCAACTCCCTATAGTCCACACACAACCGAAGTGACCCATCCTTCTTTTTCACGAATAGCACCGGTGCTCCCCAAGGCGACACACTTGGTCTAATAAAGCCCTTATCCATTAGATCTTGCAGCTGTGCTTTAAGCTCTCGCAGCTCAGCCGGTGCCATCCGATAAGGAGCCTTAGAGATTGGCGCAGTTCCTGGAACTACGTCAATCACAAACTCAATCTCTCTGTCTGGCGGCATACTAGTCATCTCAGGTGGAAAAACATCCGGAAACTCGCGGGCAATAGGAATATCCCCGAGTCCCGGTGTCGCCGCAGGCCCCCTCAACAACACTAGCCAAAAAGGCTACACATCCTCGATGAATCATCCGCCTCGCTCGGGAAGTCGAAACCACAGAGGCAAATAAAGCACTCTGACATCCCCGATATACAAACATCTCCTGGCCTGGCTCTCTAAAAGTGACAGTCCTCGCGGCACAGTCAATAGTCGCGAAATACCGAGCCAGCCAGTCCATCCCAAGAATCACATCAAAGTCCCTCAGCTGTCTCAAGACCAACAGGTCTGCTGGCATAATCCAGGACTCGATCTGCATCGGGCAGGACCAACAACACTCCTCTACGTGCAAAGTGTGATCGGGAATCTGAACCTCTCGTGCACGTGGCAAAAATCCTACTTCTAACCCATGTAATGATGCAAAGATCTACTAATGAAAGAATGCGATGCTCCAGTATCAATAAGGTACGTGTCCTAATGCCAGAGAGTAAGGTGATACCTGCCACCATATGGTCCGCTGCTGAAGAATCCTCTACCTGTGCAGCATACGCTCGCCCACTCTGAGCTGGAGGGCGATAATCGGTGGGATGGGAAGAAGATAGCTTGCTTGCTAGAGCAAAAGGCCGCTGAGCCGTCGACCGCTGCTGCGATGCTGCTGGGGCAGATGCTGAAGAAGGAGCGGCTGAAGTCGAAAAGGGGCACGCAGCTCGAATGTGCCCTGGCTGTCCACATCCGTAGCAGCGACCCCACCGCTGGTCACAAGTGCCGGGGAAGTGCGGACCTCCACAGAAGATACAACTGCTGGGAGCCCGTGACTGTCGGGACTGCTGCTGCTGAGACTGTCGCTGTCGCTGTGGCTGCCGCTGAGACCCGCGCTGCGACGTCTGCGATCTCTGCTGCTGCTGCGGGGGCCTCTGGGACCCACTAGGCCCTCGCCGCTCCGAACGCCCACGGCCTGGGAACTGAGGCGGTGGCGGTCGGGGCGGCCTCCAAGTACTGGCCTGTCCCCCCTCGTCCTGGGCTGGTCGCTTTCTGTCGGAGCTCTGAGCGACAGCGGCCCTCTGTCTGGCCACCACCTGATCACCTCTCTCCACCCACTGTGCATGCTCTGCGGCTGCCTCCAGAGTCTGAAATCGCTGAGCATGCACCAGTGTATAAATCTCTGGACGGAGGCCTCCCTCGAACAACTCAATCTGGTGCGGACCGTCACGAGCGACGAAGGGCACACAGTTCAGCAACTCCGTGAACTCCTGGAAATAGGCATGAGCCGATCGATCGCCCTGCTGCAGGTTCTTCAAGTCGTCCTCCAACTTCTTCTTCACACTGGTCGAAAAATAGGTGTCCAGCACCATCCGTCGGAACTCCTCCCAAGGCAGCTGCCGAGTAATCCGGAACTCCAGGGGCTCTACCCGCTGCCACCAAAAATCAGCATCTCCGTCCAAACAGTGCACCGCCATGTGCACTCGATACCTCGGGTCGATGAAGAAGTCCCGAAAAAGCTTCTCCATCGCAGAAAGCCATCTCCCAACAGCCCAGGGCTGCGCATCCTGCCCTGAGAATCTAGGGGGTCCCCGCTGAACAAACTTGGAGAGTTTGTTAGCGATATCCTGCTCCTCCTCCGCAGTCAAAGGCTGAATAGCTCCAGGAGCTCCGCTACTCGAAGATGGCGCTGACGGCACAAAAGGTGCAACAGGAGGCACAAGGGCCTCAGGAACAGCTGGGGATGGTGCCTCTCTCTGGGCAAGGAGCTGCTCAAACCTCTGCTCCTGGCGGCGCTGACCCTCCGCCAATTGGGCCACCAAGGCCCTCAACTCAGAAAGCTCGGGGGGTGTAGGCTGCCCTGGCTCATCAGGGGGTAACGGGACACCCCGAGTAGGGATCCGACGTCGGGGAGGCATCCTGCCACAAGAAATGACGAATAAGTAACATAACCCCACACGACCCAATCTAGCGAAAGTCAAAGACATCCCCCAATTTCTGTGACTTTATGTTGTCTGCAACCAACATAACGGTCACCAGAAATTGGGTATGTCGATCCCTCTTCACTCACTGGAAGAGTCCAATAAATAAATCAACGACTTTCGCGAAGTGTTACGCCTCTCGCGTCCTATCATCCTAGGGTCTGCCAAAAGCCTAGGGTTTCCTAAGTCCCAACTGACCTATCCCTAAGCTCTGATACCAACTTAATCTGTCACGCCCCGGGTGTAAACCAGAACCCGGGCCCGCCAACAGATCCGCCGTGCACACGGAATTTTTCATGTACACGAAGCGATGGTAACCTGCTCAGATAGATAATATATAATAAAAGAGCATAAACAGAGCTGAACTAATAGAACTAAAGTAATCTCAGACTGAAATAAACTACAAACTGAAATAAAAGTACAATATACTCCCCAACTCCCATAAAGATACAAACAGCTGGCCAAAGCCAGACCCAAAAGTAAACTACTGAAGTCTGAGATACAAAAGGGGGTATAATGAAATCTCGCTAGTCTCTCGCTCGGGGTAGATGATCTAGCTAGTCGGCGATTCTCTTGCCTCGATCTGCCGCTGAAGGCCCAGCAGCCCGCGCAGATGACTCTGCAAAACAAAGGGAAGAAGACAGAAAACAACAATGGGGGTGAGAACTACTAGATAAACCAGTAGCCTCCCCTAGTGGGTAAAACCTCTAATGCTGACGCACCAACTAGGAATAAAGAGGCAAAAGGAAAGAACAGTGGTATGCAGTACAGACTGCTGAAAAAGGAACTAACACTACTATGCCTCTAAATGCAGTGCCCAAAAGATAACTGTATAACTGCAACTATAAAGCTGACTGCCCAAAGAAACCCAATCAGAGGGCCAGGAAATACTGGCACTGCCTGCTCTGTCATCACTCACCTCACCAACTGTGCCCGGCGCTCGGCACGATGTAAAGCCTACTCCGGAGTGGCACTCGAGGGGAGCGACCCACACGAGTAAAGTATCTCTGTATCAAGCATCTCTGTAACCAATGTCTCACACTAGCAGGACTGGATCATGACCATGATCAAAGTGGGAATACTCCATCCACTAATGCAACCCCGATCCCCAATCTGATGTGATAATAACATCCGGTCAACCGCCCAAAATCCGCGGTCACCGCTGAACCCATAGACCCTAATCTGATAAGGTAAGAATATCTGGTCAACCGCCTAATATCCGCGGTTGCCACTATGCCCCATAATCCCCAAAACGAGTCTAAATTGTCCCAGACTCAAGATCCAACTACACCATCTCAAGATTCCGCTCCTACTCGATCATCATGCATCGATAGAGGAGAATTATAACAATAAAGCATGTTTTCTCCTAAGTCAAATCCCATAATAAAGCGCTGCAGTAAAATAGTGGCTTAACTAGTTGTCCAAATAAGCATGCCAGTGTTCTCTTTTAAAAGCATTTGAAAGGTGATTACGGTTTCTTGTAAAGAATCAATTTAAAATATTAAAGGGTTATTTATTTGCATGCGGATTAAGATATAGCAATTTTCCAACTTTATTGTCCCAGATTTATCACATAAAAGCTATCACTTAATTTAGGGGGCCAATGCAATAGGTTCATATACCACAAGTTAACTATCACATTTAATATTGGGAAACTCTACTATTCCTAGTGTGCAAGTCAACAAAGAGGGAAACGCAACCACCCACCTCGAAAAGCGTGCACAAAACACCCAAAAATACCCGCTGTCCTCTAATCACACCGTCTGCTGAAACAGTAACCTACAACATCACATAAGTGTACACGGTGTAAAAACTACAAGTTTCAAACACATAATTGCTGTTTTTACAATCAGCACGCAAAACGAGGAATTTCACCTCTATCTCGAGCTCCTAAAATCTCAAAAAAATCACGGTTGCGTTCCTCGCGAAAAGTAGCCCAAAATCGACTCTTGAATCGCCTCGATCTGATATTCCTACGCTGAGAAATAATTCGTCGAAGTCGTCGCTGTCCAAAACCCAAGCAGCAAAAGAGGGGGTCAAAACACCTCGGGAATCGTGCCAAGGAATCGGAATCCAGAGAAACCACCAACACGGAAAATGAAGCCCTACCTCTTAGGAACACACCGGCGAAGAAATCGTCGAAAGAGGACTCCTGTACTGCGCAGGGGACTCCTCGGACTGAAATGCGACGATAACGGGCCGAGATTGGGGAAAAACGGGGCACACTGTAAAATCCGGATCGCCGCTGTCGAACTTCCAGAAAATCTGGGAACGCACCACGAGGTAGAAAATAAGAAGATGAAAAACTTCTCTTAAGGCCCCTCCCACAGGTTCCCTCTCTATCTCTCGGAAAACAGAGAAAAAGAAGGGAGGGGAGGCCTTTAAATAGGCCCACAAAACAATTGGATTAATTCCCAATATGTCCCGGAATTCGGGCGCAAACAGTGCGGCCCGCCCAATTCGGGCGCGCACAGTGCGGCCCGGCGCAGCAATTTCCGGGCGCGCACAGTGCGGCCTGGCCCACGCCCCGCTCGCACAGCGGATCGGCCGCACCCTTCGCCCGTTCGACCCGCCCCCAGGGCCCGACACGTGTCCGCCAAACAGGCGGCAGCCGTGCGGCCCAACGGGGAAGCGCCACGTGTCCCCCGTGATTGGCGGCGCGGTGGGCGCGCCTGCCAATGGTGCGGCGACACGTGGCCCCCCCGCCCGACACGGCTGTCGGCGGCCGCCGCCGCCCACGCGCGCCCACGTGCGCCCACGTGCGCCCACGTGCGTACGGCCGCACCCGGGCAGCTCTGTGTGCGCCACGCGTACATGAGCCGACCAATCCGGGGCTGCCACGTGGCGCGCCCCGGTCCACCGTGCACCGCGCACGCGCCGCACCTGCCCAGCCTGCCCCGCGCGCCGAGCGCACTACGCCGGGCCAATCGGGTGCCACCACGTGGCCCGCCGGTCCACCGTGCACCGGCGGTCTACTCCGTGGACCGAGAGTGGTGCGCCAGCCCAATAATAGGCTGCCACGTGTCCCGGGATGGTCCACGGCTCCCCCCATGCACCAATTTGCGCAGAAAACTTCCGGGGGTCCGTTTTTGGGCATCCGGACTCCAAAATAAATAAGTAAATAGCCGTTTTCAAGCGTTTTTCCGTGCTGAATTCAAATACGGCCTCCATTTAGCCTGATTCCACTCCTAAAATTCGGCAAAGGCAGCCGAAGGTCAGGCTTGCTCCCAAATCCTCTCTGGTTCCAAACAACATATCACTTTGACATGTTGGGGCCCCACACACCACTAACAGGTGTTCCACACCCCGAAACAGGGGAAAACACAGGGGAAAACTGGGACACTACAGTCAAAGTTCAAGGTGTCCCGATCGTCACGCAACAAGGTGGGTACTCTCGCAATAAGTGCTGTATGTCATCAATATAACAAGTATATTAACAAGCCTAATAAAGTAGATGAGTTGTATCAACTGTTTAAACCCATCGCATGAATATTTCCTGTTTGTTCCATTATTAACTGTGGCGACTGAGTGTCGCGGTGATTGTTACACGCCGGTTTCGGCTCTCATGTTCTTAGATGCTTACACGCACACCGACGGTTTGGCCACCGATTGGGTGTACTTTTTCGGAATCGTGGTACGTTGACCCGTGTACCCCACGAAAGTAAAGGTGTCGAGTGGGGACCCCTCGCGCTCGCTATAGGTGCAACACTAGCACCGTGGAGGGGTTAAAGGCATCACACAAGCAAAGTGATTGTTCACGAGGGGGGGTCTTTAGACCTTCCGACAGGTATCATGTAATTAAATCAATGGATGTGGTGACTCATGAGTGGAAAAGCGAAAGGTTTCGGTGTATTCGGTTTGTTTTAAAAATACTTTTATTGCTTTGATCATCTACTTTATTTGTCACTGACTTTCCCACAGTGTGACAGGTCCGACAAGGTGTAGTAGCCGGGACGATGGTGAGGCAGCGTCTAGAGGACATTAGCCGTAGGAGGCTTTACTACATCGTTCTTGTTTGGGTTATCTCATTTCCTTTCTTGTTTAACTGTTAAGTTTCATTTGCTTGATTGTGGACCATTATGGATGTTGGATTGATAGTTAATTTGGTATTGTGGATTTGATATACTGTTATGGATTTATATGCGGCATGTTTTACACTAAACAAAAGGGTTTCGAAAATGCTTTCCAAAAGCAAGTGTCGTGTGGGCACTATCTTGAAAACCTCGGGATTTATCCTTTCAAAAGATCTAGCCGCCTAAATGAGACTCACAGAATTACCTTGGGAAATTAGGTGTCATTTAGACACCGTTCGTAAATCCGCAGCCTCATCTTGATGTTGTGATTGAAACTTTAAGTTTATGGATAAAAGTAGTACTCTCCATCAATGTATTCATTGTGACTATGTGGTTAAAGAATAATGTTGTAAATGCGACGCCGTGCATATACAAAGGAGACTCTGTCCGTTTAAAGAGTGAATTTGTATATGTGGCGGGTCTGACGCGCACCGGCAGGAGGGGTTGTTAAGAAAAAAAAAATATGTACGTTTTCCACTAATCCTTAAACCTCCGGGGCGTGACATCATAACCGTACGATCCCCTACGTAAAGGTGCAATGGAGTAACCACGAGGAGCGCGAGGCGACGTGGGAACTTGAGACGAAAATGAGGGAGTGTTACCCCGAGTTATTTAGCGATGGTTGAAGTTAAGTTTCGGGGACGAAACTTCTTTTAATGGGTGAGTGGTGTAATATCACAAATTTTTGTAACGTTTTACCCTCCTGCTAATAAAGAATTTGTTTGGAGAAATTGAAGTAACGGGTTTACTTAAGTGGATAATCTTGAGGTGCGGGTATTTTTCTGCGATAGAGCTCGAAAAACGGAGAACGGCGGAGCGATCGGATCCGGATTCCGACTTTCGGAACCCCCAGAAAGGGGTGGTTAGGATCGCAGTAGCCAGGGGGTGCATTGAAATCCGCGTAAGTGATTTTGCACGCCTTTCGAGGAAATAAGGATTTCTCTTTAAAGAATTATCTTTAAAGGATTATCCCGAAGGATTATCTATGAGGAATTAATTAATTAATAAATTAATTAATTAGAATTAAAGAATACCCGATGTGGTTTTTATCGTAGATTAAAAATGATTTTGACTTCTCCCGAAAGAAAGGAAAAGAAAAGGCGAAACCCTAACCGGAAGGGAACGAGAGAAAAGAACGAGCGAAAGGAAAAGAAAAGGCGAAACCCTAATCGGAAGGAAACGAGAGGAAAGAAGGAGAAGGCGGAAGGACCCAACCCTCCCGACGAACGCGCCGAAGTCGGGAGCGTGAACGGATCTCCGTCTCCGACGATTAGCGGTAAGCGAGATTTATTTTCGGTTTAGCTTCGCTCGGTTTTCGTTTCCGTTTTATGCGTCGTCTTAGGGGTAGCCGTTTTGCTACCCTACCCGTCGCCGCCGCCGCGGAACCCTAGGGCACCGCCGCACGGCCCTAGGGCATCGCCGCCGCATCATGGCCGCGCCGCGCGGGGGGCTAGCGCCCGCGCGGCCGCGGCACGCGCCGCGCGGGGACGGTGCCCGCGCGGCCGCGGCTAGCGCCGTGCGGGACCAAGGCCCCCGCGCGGCCGCGGCTAGAGCAAGCGCCGCGCGAGGCCGGTGCCCGCGCGGCCGCGGCAAGCGCCGCGCTGGCGGCCGCCCGCGCGGCTGCGGCGCGCGCCGCACAGGGCCCATGCCCGCCCGGCCGCCCGCGCGGCTAGGGCAAGCAACGCGCGGGGCCCATGCCCGCGTGGCTGCGGCGCGTGCCGCGCGGGTCCGGTGCCCGCGCGGCCGCAGCTTGTGCCGCGCGGGGCCGGTGCCCGCGCGGCCGCAGCTTGTGCCGCGAGGGGCCGGAGCCCGGGCGGCCGCGGCTCTCGCCGTGCAGGGCTAAGGCCCGCACGGTCGCGGGGGGTTCCGCGCCGGGATGGTGCCCGCGCGGCCGCGGCTTGCACCGCGCGGCGCTAGGGCCCGCGCAGTCACGGCAAGTGCCGCGCGGGGCGGGTGCCCGCGCGGCCGCATGGCCCGCAACGCTGCGGGGGTGGCCGCGTCGCTCGTCGCGCGCGGGCGCCACCGCCGTGTCAAGTTGTCGTTAGTGTTTTTGAGTTTTTGGGCTCGGTTTATCTGCTATTATATTTCTGATCTGACCGCGGCTCTTTTGGGGACTACTTTTAGGTCCGGGTGTCGACAGAGAGCAAGGTTCGGTCTCCGGAATCCAGGTTCCGCACAATCGAGGTGGGAACTTTTGGTTATTACCGGTGTCGAGTCGTTCCCGAATATTCGGTTTGATAAAGTAGATGATTTTGGTAAACTGTCTAACCCCATTGCATGTAAATCCCGTTTACTATTCTAACTAAGGCGGCTGAGGTCGCAATATCGTTTTATGTTCTAATTGAGGCGGCTGAGGTCGCAATATCATTTCATGTTCTAACCGAGGCGGCTGTGGTCGCAGTTTCGTTTTATATGCTCATATTGCTTACACGCACACCGGCGGTTTGGCCACCGCACAGGGTGTATTTTTTCGGAAATATGGTAAGGATTACCCGTGTACCCCACGACTCGTGATGATGGGGATCCCTCAAGGTGAGGCGACTGCTACTTGGGCAGTGGAGTTGATTGGAGGCACCAAGAAAGTGAGCACGGTATCTGGGGTTGGCGCCCAATATATATCTATATTATAAATCTGGGGTTGGTGCCTAGCTTGTTTTGTGACAGGAATTTAGCGGTACATGAGGGGGAAGTAAATGCTCCGGTGTATCGGTTTGTCTTTTCAGTTATTTCATTTACTATTTATATCTATTTTATCAGTCACTGACTACCCACACTGTGACAGGTCCGAGCAGGGGTGGGACCCGGGACGACGGTGAGGCAACGGTTAGAGGACCATAGCCCTTGAGGCTATTAAACTTTATTGTTTTATGGTTATCTTTTATTGTGTTTGGTTAGTCTAGCTGTGATTACTTGTGCATGGTTTATTGTGGATGTTGGATTGAGGACTTAGTGTAGGAATGTCTTTTCATATCTGTGAATGTTGAGATGTATGAATGCGGCTCGTTTTCAAATGTAAACATGGTTTCAAAAGCATTTTCAAACCATGTGTCGCGTGGGCACTGATTTCAAAACCCGTGGATTTATCCTTTCAAGTAAGGTGGCCGCTTAAAAGAGTTTGCGAAAATGTTTTGGAAAACCGGCTGTCGAGTGGACACCGACTTTCAAACCTATGGGTTTATGGTGTAGTTTCAATATGATAAATGTGACTGTATGGTTAAGTATAGTCTCTCCTTATTGTCGTTCATTGTTTGCATGGTTAAAGTATTTGTCGTGCTCGGAATGCCGTGCATATACAAAGGAGGCTCCGCCCGTTTGGGGAGTGAATTTGTATATGTGGCGGGTTTGGTGCGCACCGGAGGCGAGGTTCATTTAAGAAAAAAAAATGGATACGTTTTCCGCTCTTTTAGAACCTCCGGGGCGTGACACCAAAATATAGATAAGAAGATGAAGCACACACATGTATATATATGAATTTCAATAAGCAAAGTAAAAAACGACTCAAGAGCTATATGTATAAGACCTTCAATAAGTAAACCGAATCCAAACCCAAGAAACTAAATCTTGTCATTAGCATTGATTAACAAAGAGAATCATTAAAACCATGCTTTTCAAACATGTGGTAGCTGCACACACTACTCGGACGACCGAGGTGGTAGCTCTTTCCTCCATGTGGTGGTAGTTTTCACACTCCACTAATGGATGTAACTCTTTCAACATTTTATGAGCATGAAAAACATAAACTTCCCCTCAATTGGCTATTAGTTATATAAGATATTAAGTATTCAACCAATGATGTGATCTCGTGTTTATACTTATTTCAACTTTCAAATAAGATAAAGACAATACCAAGAAATCATTGAGTGAGGTAATGACTTTGATCAATAAAAGAAGAGAA
The DNA here is from genome assembly GCA_029204045.2 of Tillandsia leiboldiana. NCBI lineage: Eukaryota > Viridiplantae > Streptophyta > Magnoliopsida > Poales > Bromeliaceae > Tillandsia > Tillandsia leiboldiana. Next base: position 18,497,885 of record CM055077.1, on the reverse strand, counting down.
AATTGATATAAATGATCATTGCATCAAGAGAGTTATAATGATATCCAAATTATAATAAAACTCTCACAATATGAAACGATGCAATTAAAGTCATTATAGCTAATGCTTCTTTAATGTCTTATGGATTTCAAAGTACATAAAGACAAAAAGAACTAAAAACACAAAACAAAACCTATCTAGCAATGATTCAAATAACATTTATGTAAATGGAAGCATACCAATTGCTTTCCTCAAATGAATAAAACGTTTTTGATCATCAGTAGAAACATAGGAAATTTGAAGAGTGTTTGATTCAACTAGATCTCTCAAAAAGTGATATCTTAATTCAATGTGTTTTGTTCTTGAGTGCAACACATAATTTTTAAAAATATTTATGGCACTGGTGTTGTCACACAAAATAATCATCGAGGTTATAGGAATTCGGAAATCACTCATAACACTTTTCATCCGAAGTAATTGAGTAGGGCAACTTCCTGCAGAAATATATTCCGCCTTGGCAGTAGATAGAGCAATGCAGTTTTACTCTTTACTATGCCATGCAACAAGACAATGGCCAAGATAAAAACATTATGGTGGCCCAAATTCCTGTGTTACTTGACTGCGTGGTTCGCAACGTGAAAACACCTATTATTGGTGTATCGAGTGCGTAACGCGTCAAACGGACGTAAAAAACAGACTCAGGCGCAAAAACGATAAAAAATAGGCTATTTGGGCTCATTGGGCCCATTTTGGAAGTGGGCCCATTCCATGGCCCACGGCGCGTACACCGGGAGCAACGGATCGCCGCGCGGGACACGTGGCAGGCGGGGATTCGGCGCGGCGTGGTGCGGCAGGTGGCGTGGCAGGCGGGGACAGGTGGCGTGGCAGGCACGCGCGACCACGTGGCGCCCCGCGGTTGGCTAGTGTCAACCGCTCCGCTAGGCGGGCAGGCCATGTGGCGCGGCCTGGTTGGCTAGCGCCCGCGCGCTATGCGGGGTGTTAAGGATTTTGTATTGGTGTATTTTGTGAAGTGTTTTGAGTCTTAAAGATTGAAGTTGAAGAATTGTGGATCACATACATCAATCTCAAGAAGAATGAATTCAAAAGGATCAGGTATGTTTAACTGAATAATTTTGGTGATCCGAATACATTCTTGTAGTGTAGAAACACTTGGAATATTTTTTATTGCTTAAAAATTAAAAACTGGACAATTTGAGTGTTCAGGATCTGGATCAGGACCATCTAGTCCGGACCCCGAACATGGGTTTGTTCATGCGGAATTCCAGTCCGGATCAGCCTCCTTTGAGTCCGGACCCCGAACTATATGTTTGCTGAAATCGCATGAACAGTCTGGATCAGACAAATCCAGTCCGGACCCCGAACCTATTTTTTCAGGAAATTTGCTGAAAAATGATGACAGTCCGGATCAGCCAATCCAGTCCGGACCGCCGTGCGGGAAAAAGTTTGTTAAGTCAGTTTTTGATACTTATCTCTTTCCAAAGGTTTCTAACCTATAAATAAACCCTAATTTCACATCTAGGGTAATCGGAAAAAATATAAAAAATCCACATATATAGAGAAGAAAGGAAAACACGATTAATTTCATGTTTCTTTGTCTATATTAATCAATTTGATTCTAGGGTTTCCAAACTCTTATTTCTTGTAGAATCAAATTGATGAATACTTAGATGGTAATTTCTTGTCTATCTATGATCTAAGTATTCGGCGGATTATCATCACCAATAAACAAACAACGATTTCCCAAAATCGGCGCGTGGATTCGCGTGGCCTCGTGGATTCAAGGTGCTACCGCTTTCGTGAATTCGAAGCGAGGCGCGTTCGTGTGATCGATACGTGCTACATTGGTGAAGATCGTGGATTCGGTTGGACGTCGTGGATTCGACGTTGGACGTCGTGGATTCGGCGTTGGACGCAAATCGTGGATTCGAGGCGCGTTGTGGAGCGACCGGAGAAGATCTACTTGGAGCGTATGGAAAAGGTTGAGTCGTATTCTTACGGTAAATCACCTTGTCGTGTTTAATCTTAGTGGATTTCGCCGTGTTATCGGTCCCGTAGTTTTTTACTCCTGTGACGGAGTTTTCCACGTAATATCTTGCATACTTTATTTATTTTACGCATTGGATTATTTTTTACGCAACGATTTGGTGTGTTTATTGTTTACACCTATTCACCCCCCCTCTAGGTGGTTTTTCCCTATTCAGATCCATTATTAACATAACCCACAAGTGGTATCAAAGCGGGAATAGGGTTGTAAACAATGGTTGAAGGTGAAAATATCAATAGACCACCGTTCATCGATGGAACAAATTATGCCTACTGGAAAGTACGCATGAGAGCGTTCTTGATTTCCATCGATGAACGGGTTTGGCAATCAATTGAGTTTGGATGGACATATCCTACTTAGATTATTACCGATGGTATTGCCACCCTCAAACCTAGGTCGAAATGGATCAAAGAAGAAATTGATGCATCTTCTTACAACGGCAAGGGAATTAATGCTCTATTTAATGCATTGTCTCAAACTGAGTTCTCTCGCGTCTCGGCATGTGAGATCGCGAAAGAAATCTATAATACTCTACAAGTTACACATGAGGGTACAAGCCTTGTGAATGTTCAAAAACTGCAGATGCTTACGAGCAAGTTTGACTCTATTCATATGGCAAAAAATGAATTGTTCACAGATTATTATACACGATTGCAAGACATCGTAAATACATGTGCTAACTTGGGAAAGAAAATTCCAGAATCTAAAGTTGTAAGAAAGATTTTGAGAACTCTTCCTGAAAGATTTTGCCCTAAGGTCGCAGCCATTGAAACAGTAAAACACACGGACGAGATCAAAGTAGAAGAATTAGTTGGTGCACTTCAAACATATGAAATGACTTTTCCTACTAACTATTCTTCTGGAAAGCCTCCTCTTCTTCTAAGTCTTCAGGTTTTGCATTGAAATCAACAAAAGAAGAAGACGCGGATTCATCCTCCTCGGACGCTGATGATAATTTATCTATGGAGGATTTCGAGAGAACTTGCATTCTTGACAAGAAAATTTCGCTGAAGCTTTCGAAGGAAAAATTCAAGCAAATCATCATCCTTCGTTAAGTCCAAAAAAGGCAAAGAATTTTCAAGCTTTAAATCAAAAAAGCAAGAGGGTTCTTCAAAGGACAAGAAGAACACCGAGGGACAAATCCAGTGCTTCAAATGCCGAGGCTTTGGCCATATCTCAACGGAGTGTCCCAACAAGAATCCATCAAAGAAGAAGGCTATGCAAGCCGTCACATGGAATGACACTTCTTCTTCTGATGAGTCATCTTCTAGTGATGAGGATAACAACGCCACAGCATTTATTGCGTCCACAACTTCACCTTTCATGTGCTTCTCATCGATTGCATCTGGTTCATTGTCAGTTTCTTCTTAGGATAAACAAGTGACATCGGATAATGAACCGAGCGACTCAGAAGGTGAAGACTTTGCTTTTGCCTACCATAAATTGTTAAAGGATTCAAAGAAATTGGCAAAACATAACAAGAATTTGGGGAGAAATTTGTGGAATCTTGAAGAACAATCCAACAAAGCAGTTTCTCTCTCAAAAGCTCTTGAAGAGGAAAGGGATAACTTGATCAAGATAAACACTTTGTTACGGAATTTGAGTTGGCGTAGTTTCGTGAAAGTCTCAAGTCTTGAAGATTGAAGGTAAAGAAAGTTGGATCATTTAACTCAATCTCAAGAAAGAAGAATTCAAAAGGATCAGGTATGTTTTACTAAAGATTTTGTGTGATCCGAATACTTCTTGTAGTGTAGAAACACTTGGAAGAATCTTTCATTGCATAAAAATCAAAAACTGGACTTGGGACATGTTCAGGATCCGGATCAGGTTGTTCGATCCGGATCCCGAAGGTGGTTCGTTCATACACCAGTTCAATCCGGATCGTAGTCTCTTGATCCGGATCCCGAACAGTGAGTTTACCATTTTCCTTGAACGATCCGGATCATGCTTCGCAATCCGGATCCCGAACGTTGATGTTTGGTAAACTGTATGAACGATCCGGATCATGCACTTCGATCCGGATCCCGAACCTTCGTTTTTCTGGAACTGGGTGACTCGTTACGACGATCCGGATCACAGCTAGTCCGATCCGGATCGCCGTCCGTAAAATTTCCAGAAATGTTAGGTTTTTGATTCTTATCTCCTTCCTAGGGTTTCTAACCTATAAATAGACCCTATGATTCTTTTTCTTGGGTCAATCCACATAGCCGTCATTTTCATATATCATCTTTTACGGCTATAGATCCACATATAGAGAAGAAAGGAAATCATTAGAGAATACTCTATGTTTCTTCATCTATATTGATTAGTTTGATTCTAGGTTTTCATACTCACATCTTGAGTTGAATCAAACTAATGAATACTTAGATGGTATTTCCGATCTATCTTTGATCTAAGTATTCGGCGGATCATCACCACCCTAAAACAACGATTTACCCCAAAAATCGGCGCGTGGATTCGCGTGTCCTTGTGGATTCAAGGTTCAACCGCTCTCGTGGATTCGGAGCGAGGCACGTTCGTGGATTCGAAGGGTGCTATTGGGTGAAGACCGTGGATTCGGTCGGACGTCGTGGATTCGACGTTGGACGCCGTGGATTCGGCGTTGGGCGCAGATCGTGGATTCGAGAAGCGTCGCGGAGCGAGCGGAGAAGATCCTCTAGGAGCGTATGGAAAAGGTTGAGTCGTAAGTGTGTACGGTAAATCACCTTGTACGTGTTTTAATTCTAGTGGATTTCTGCCGTGTTATCGGTCCCGTGGTTTTTTACTCCGGTGATGGAGTTTTCCACGTAAAAATCTTGCGTATTATTTTTATTTCCGCATTGGGTTTTATCGCAACGATTTTTAGAGTGTTTATGCGTTTACACCTATTCACCCCCCTCTAGGTGTTTTTTCCCCTATTTAGATCCGTATTACATATAACCCAACAAGTGGTATCAGAGCGGGAATAGGGTTGTAAACAATGGTTGAAGGTGGAAACATCAACCGACCCCCGTTCTTCGATGGAACAAATTATGCGTACTGGAAAGTATGGATGAAAGCCTTTTTAATTTCCATCGACGAACGGGTGTGGCAATCAATTGAATTAGGATGGTCTAATCCAACTGAATTTAATGGTGATGTTCGCACCTTAAAACCTAGGTCGAAATGGACCAAGGAAGAGTTAGATTCATCTTCTTACAATGTCAAGGGAATTAATGCTATTTTTAATGCCTTATCTCAAACTGAATTCTCTCGCGTCTCGGCATGTGAGACTGCGAAAGAAATCTGGGATGTTCTTCAGGTTACACATGAGGGAACTAACCTCGTGAAGATTCAGAAACTGCAAATGCTTACGAGCAAGTTTGACTCTATCTTAATGGCAGAAAATGAATCTTTCACGGACTACTATACACGATTGCAAGACATCGTAAACTCATGTGCTAATCTGGGAGAGAAGATTCCAGAATTTAAGATTGTAAGAAAAATCTTAAGAACTCTTCCTGAACGATTTCGCCCAAAGGTTACTGCCATTGAAACTATTAAACACCCGGACGAAATACGTGTAGAAGAATTAGTTGGTTCATTGCAAACTTATGAAATGACATTTACTACTAACAATTCTTCTGGAAAGGCATCCACTTCTAAGTCTTCAGGTTATGCGTTGAAAACAACTAAGGAAGAAGACGCGGATACGTCCTCCTCAGACGATGACGAGAACCTTTCTATGGAGGAATTTGAGAAGCAGCTCGCTCTCTTGACAAGGAAGTTTCGCCGCAACTTTCGAAGGGGTAATTCAAGCAAATCTTCATCCTTCGGAAAGTCGAACAAAGGCAAGGGTACTTCAAGTCACAAGTCAAGAAAGCAAGAGAACTTCTCAAAGGATAAGAAAAGTTCAGAAGGACAACTACAATGCTTCAAATGTCGAGGCTACGGCCACATTGCAACGGAATGTCCTAACAAGTATCCGGCAAAGAAGAAGGCGATGCAAGTCGTCACTTGGGATGACAACTCAACGTCAAATGAGTCGTCTTCGAGTGATGAAGAAAAGAGCTCCACCGCATTCCACGCGTCCGTATCTTCACCCTTCATGTGCTTTATGGCTAATACATCTGAGTCGTTGTCCAACTCCACTGTTGAAAAGAATGCTACGGACAACGAATTGGATGATTCGGAAGGTGAAGAATTTGCTCTAGCCCATCACAGATCTTTACGGGATTTAAAGAAACCGGCTAAGCAAAACAAGGGGTTGAGAGGGAGATTGCAGGATCTCGAAGAAGAAGTAAAAAGGGTAACTTCTCTCTCGACCGATCTTGAAGTGGAAAGGGATAAACTGAAAAAAGAAAATGTTTCCCTTCAAGAGTCCAATGAGCAACTCGAGAAGAACTATATAGATATGGTGAACAAAGCAAACTATTTCTTGAAGCTCTACGGCGAGGCCCGACGGGAAAAATTGGAAATGACAGAGACCATTTGCCAACTCAAGGATGACTTACAGCAATTTTCCTTAGGAAGGAGTAAGTTGGATAAACTTCTTGGTCTAGGTCAAACAAACAAGTTCGGCCTCGGATACAATCGAACTGAAGACAATTTTAGTTCGGTTGGGACAGTCTTTGTGCCTCAGTCGGTATCTCCTCCTCCGACACCGGAAATCTTGACAACCAACGACAACAAGCCTACTTCATCCTCTTCAGAATCGTCAAGCACAAAGGTATGTTTTCGTTGTAATTTTGCAGGGCACATTGGAAGAAATTGCAAGATTGGAGCTCAAAGATCAAATCAACCACATCTTGCAACTGCTACCAATAAGTTCACTCCATGGAATTCAAAGAAGGATTTTCCTAAAGAAAAGGACATTGGTAGTACTTCAAACAAGACGATGACAAAAGAAAAAGACCAATCTTGCAAGACGTCTTCGTCAAGGAAAACTTTTCAACCAGTGCCAACATACTCCAAAACTCAAAAGGTTTGGGTATGCAAAGGTGAAACCCCTCCTTGTCTTTAATCGTTCTTCGATTAAATCTTGTGTAGTTTATGTATACTACTTTCTTTTCTTCTTTTTCTTTTGGCCGACCCGTCAACCATCTTTGGGAGGTAAATGGTACATTTTCTTATTGGTTGATGATTTCTCTAGGTTTTCTTGGGTAGCATTTTTAAAAGAGAAAGCTGATACGTTTGACTCTTTTCATGAGATTTGCCATCGTATTATGATTGAAAAGAATGAAAAGATCATTCGTGTTAGAAGTGATAGAGGTGGAGAATTCATAAATTCAAAATTCATTGATTTTTGCACTTCAAATGGAATCAAACATGAATTCTCGGCACCCTATACACCTCAGCAGAATGGTGTTGTTGAGCGCAAGAACAGGGTTGTTCAAGAGATGGCGCGTGTGATGCTTCATAGCCGGAATTTACCGCTACATTTTTGGGCTGAAGCTGTGAACACCGCTGTCTATGTCATTAATAGAGTTTACTTGCACCCAGGAACTTTAAATACACCATATGAGCTGTGGTTTAGTAGAAAACCCAATATCAAATATTTTCGTGTCTTCGGGAGTCGATGTTACATTTTACGTGACCGTAAAAATCTTGGAAAGTTCGACTCTCGAAGTGATGAAGGAATCTTTCTGGGTTATTCTACGAATAGCAGAGCATATCGAGTATTTAACATTGAATCTAAGACGATCGTAGAATCTATAAATGTTAAAGTAGATGAAGCTTCTCACTTTGAAACTGGAAAATCTACCCTCGATATCTCTCTAGATGATGATTCTCCTGCTAATGCATCTTCTCATAATAATACTTCCAATATTAATGATGCATCTAATGGTTCTTCTAGTTTATCTGATGTGCAGGAATCATCTCATATATCTCCGAGTACTCCGTTTCAACAAACGTTACGAATCTCCAAGGATCATCCGGAATCGAATATTATTGGAGATCCACAAGAAGGAGTCAGAACTCGGAGGCAGTTGGTTTGTGGATTCGCTTGCTACGTATCTTTAATCGAACCAAAGAACATAGATGAAGCTCTTCAGGATGACTACTGGATTAAAGCAATGCAGGAAGAGCTCCATCAATTTGAGCGAAACAAAGTCTGGGAATTAACGAAGCCTCCAAAGCAACACAATGTGATAGGTACCAAATGGATCTTCAAGAACAAGAAAAATGAGGATGGTACTATCATCAGGAACAAGGCACGATTAGTTGCTCAAGGCTACTCTCAAGTAGAAGGTATAGACTTTGATGAAACCTTCGCCCCTGTAGCTAGACTCGAGTCCATTCGTATACTATTCGCTATTGCTTGTCATTTTAAAATTAAATTATTTCAAATGGACGTTAAGAGCGCATTTCTAAATGGGTTTTTAAATGAGGAAGTTTATGTGGCTCAACCGAAAGGTTTTGTAGATCATAAACAACCTAACCATGTTTTTCGTTTGAAAAAGGCTCTTTACGGTCTGAAACAAGCACCGCGAGCATGGTACGAAAGGTTAACAAAGCACCTTTTGGAGAAGGGCTATACTCGAGGGGGAGCTGATAGGACTCTCTTTGTGAAGCATTATCAAAGCAATTTCATTATAGCACAAATCTATGTCGATGACATTGTATTTGGCGCAACAAGAGATAACGATGCTTCTAAATTCGCGGAGACCATGGAAAGCGAATTTGAGATGTCCATGATGGGCGAATTGACTTATTTCCTTGGATTGCAAATTAAACAAAATGATGAAGGTATTCACTTGAGTCAATCCAAGTATGCAATGGAGTTGGTCAAAAAGTTTGATCTAGAAAATTGTAAAGATTTTCCGACTCCAATGGGAACTAGCAACAAGGGACTTGGAAGTGAATCACATAGTGAGAATGTAGACGAGAAACTGTATCGAAGTATGATTGGAAGTCTACTTTACCTCACGGCTAGTCGCCCGGATATATCTTTTGGTGTTGGGATTTGCGCGAGATATCAATCAGCACCAAAGGAGGTTCACCTGAAAGCGGTGAAAAGGATCATCCGGTATATCAAAGGATCAATTAATTTCGGAATTTGGTATCCTATGGGAACAAGTTTGGATATTGTTGGATACTCAGATGCCGATTGGGCAGGATCAGTGGATGATCGGAAAAGCACGAGTGGTGCATGCTTCTATCTTGGCCATTGCCTTGTTGCATGGCACAGTAAAAAGCAGAACTGCATAGCACTCTCGACTGCCGAAGCGGAATACATTTCAGCTGGAAGTTGCTCAACTCAACTCATTTGGATGAAAAGCGTATTGAGCGACTTCCGCATTTCAGCATCTTCGGTAACAATACTTTGTGACAACACTAGTGCTATTAACATTTCTAAAAACCCTGTGTTGCACTCTAGAACAAAACATATTGAACTTAGATATCATTTTCTTAGAGAGCTAGTTGAATCAAATACTCTTCAACTTTCATATATTTCAACTGAGGATCAATTAGCTGACATTCTAACAAAACCTTTGGATCAAAAACGTTTTATTCATTTACGAAAAGCAATTGGGATGCTTTCCTTGAAATAATCTTCTTTTTGAAATCTTTGCTTAGGATAGGTTTTGTATTTGTTCTTGTTTTGTTCATTATCTATGTTTGTACATAGGACATTAATTGAGCATAGATCATAATTGACTTTAATTGCATCTTTTCGCACATTTAGAAATTTATTATGCTTTTGCCATCATAATATTTCACTGTTGCAATGATCATTTATGTTAATTAAATCATCTTCTAAAGTGATCAAAGTCAATTTCTCTCTCTCTATGATCTCTTGGTATAGTCATTATCTTATTTGACTGCTTAGTCAAGTATGAAATCGAGATCAATATTTGGTTGAATACTTTATATCTTAAATAATTGATAGCCAATTGAGGGGGAGTCTTAGAAAAGGTAAAATGCTCAAAAGATGTGGAAAGAGTTACATCCCAATGAGGAGTGTGAAAACTACCACCACATGGAGGAAAGAGCTACCACCTCGGTCGTCCGAGTATTGTGTGCAGCTACCACATGTATACCAAGCATGGTTGTTCAAATTTTTGATTAAGTAAAATGCATGTTGAAATACTTGACTCTGTCAAATTTCAAGGTTGGTATAAGGTGGGTTTTTAAAGAAAGATGCTCAAAGAGCCACTCTCTTCAACAGATTGTCTAGATACATTATCTACTATATTTGGGATTTCAAACATCTATTGATCTTTGTATTTCATTTTCTTTACTGAATTGATGATTTGATAAAGGCATTACTCATAAGATCAAGTTAGATGTGATTGAAGGTGTTCAACTTTAAGGGATTTAATTCTTGTAAATTCTCGTTTCATTTTTGGATATTATTGATAGATTTGGCATAATCTAATTCTTGTTGTATGAAACGATGATTTTTGTTTAAAGTTGATACACATTTGTGCTTACAATCTTTTTCTGGTTTTTCTTGAATTTCTCTGAAATTTTCTAAAGAAAAAGTTGGGGCCGATCCGGATCGGGCTAGATGATCCGGATCCCGAACGCAGGAATTCTTCTGCGGGCTGTCGATCCGGATTGCATCTGCCGATCCGGATCCCGAACGCAGCTTCTCACTGCGGGTAGCCGATCCGGATCGCAGTTATGAACTGATCCGGATCGCGGCTAGGTTTTATAAGGAACGAAAGGGGTTTTTGATTTCTTTACTCCAATCTTTTGTTCTAAAGTTTCCAGAGCCTCTCTCTCTAGATTTCATCCTTCCTGGAAGCTTTCAAACTCAAGTTCTTCAACTCCAAGTAAGTTTTATTGATCAAAATCTCGGTTTTTCACCGTTTTTCTCTTTTCCTCCTCAAACGTGATGGATTTCTTGGATCAACTTTGTTTGTGGATGGTTTTTGATCAAATTTCTTTTGAAATAAGAACTCTGGGTAGATTAGTTTTGATTATATGCTAGGTATTCTTCTGATTAACGGATTTTTAGGCTTTGATTTCTAAAATTTCGGTTTTAGGGCATATAATAAGGATTTTCGAAAATCATGCAATTGATCTATTTTTAAAAGTCCTTTTGCAAAACCAATTTGATTCTTAGTCTCTCTACATGATTATGATTGTTTGGGTACAATTTTTTCAATCTTTGAAAATTAACAATTTTTTCATGTGTTCTTGAGTTGGTCTACACAGGATTCCTTTTCTCAAGAAACCATTAGCAATGGTGATCACTTGGATTGTTTTTCTACTTGCGGCTATGGTTCATACAAGAGACACCGTCAAGCCCAAGAGGGCTAAGAAGGCTAAGAAAGCGAAGAAAGCTACAGATGATTCCGATACAGAATCTGACACGGAATCAATTAACTGGGATGAACTGCAAGTTGAAGCAACGACTGTTCCGACTGCTTCAAAGGGAAAAGCACCTGCAGAAACATCAAAGGCTCCGCCCACTGCTGCTGAGAAAGGCAAAGCTCCAATGGAAGAAACTTCTGGGAAGACAAGAAGAAAAAGTATTGCTCGCAAAAGAGGGAGTGCACAAGGAATCTCCATTGAGCAACCAGCTGATAGGCAAGCACCTCCTCAAGACTTTGTCAGCTCGGCAAGAATAAAGGATTTTGAAAACAGAGAATGCATTGGAGAAAGGCATGTTGATGTAAAAGCCTTAAAGCAGCGTTCTCAGACGTTTGGGACTTTGTTTGACCAGAGAGGTCTTGCTTCCATTTGCGAGTTCCCGGAGACCACTGGGTATTGTCTTCACTCAGTGAGGATGTTTTATCAGAATGCCTGCTATCTAGTTGATCAGGAAAGCGGGCGTCGGGATTTTCAAACATTAGTCAAGAATGTCAGAATCAAAGTAACGCCTCAGCTAATTGGTGAAGTACTAGGGATGGACGCCCGAGCCGATGGCACTCATTACCTGAAGAATCAAGTCTTCAACACCTTCTCCTGGAGAGTGGTAGTTGATGGAATCTGTGTTCCAGATACTCGGTCGACAGGAAACTCCGTTTTCTCGAAAGAACTACGACCAGAGTACCGCATCTTAAATCTCATTGTTTGTTACAATATTATTCCAAACATGAACACAAAGGTTCTTCGGTAGGAAAGAATGATATTCCTTTATCTACTTGGAAACCCCGCAGCAGCAATGGGAGCTAACTTAAACATTCCCTACATCATCTGGTCAAGGATGGCACGATATGTGGAGCAAGCTCATCCGTCAGAGAGACTACCTTTTCCAATGATCATCATGCGCATTCTTCGCAAATTTAAAGCTGACACAAATGCGAGTTCCTATCTGCACAGTTTAGGAACGATCAATGACACAACAATTGTAAAGTCTCTTTCGACGAAGCCAGATGAACCTTTCATACCTCTTCACCGGCAACGAGAACAACGACAACAAGCAACAACCTCTGCACCGGCAGCAGCTCCTCCAGTTCAACCAGCACCTCCGGCACAAGAAGCACCACAATCAACTTCTGATGATGATGCATCTGTTACCTCAATCTATAAAGAACAGCAAAGGCTCTCCAACGAGCAAGAACGTATATCAAATGAACTAATTGAGGTAAAGGAAGAAATAAAGAAGGTAAATAAAAATCAATCAGCAATGAACAAGCGAATAAAGAAGATTTTCCAAATCCTCGGCTGTATCAGTTCAGACGAGTTTGAATAATCCGTATCCTTCTAATTTCTGTTTATTATGCATATGTTTAAATCCTTCTTTTGTGCAGTTTTTTAAGTTTTAATTTGAGTTTTTAGTTCTCTAACTTAAACTGTTAACCATTCTCTCCACTTCTGTAATCTTTGGCTTTATTTGTGACAAAAAGGGGGAGAGAGTTTAGAACTTTGAACAATGAATGATGAAATATCAAGGTAAGTATGATCTCTACAATGAATGATGAAATATCAAGGTACAATGATGATGATGTGAATGAACATCAAGGTAAGGGAACTTGAACAATGATTGTGAAAATCCTTGATGATGAAGATTTTGTATACATCAAGGTAAGTATCTCTTCAACTTCAACTTTGGTTTTCATCTTGTGATTGTTTGCATGTCTCGACTAACTATTCGACTAACTATTTGGGCATGTAATATAACTAACAAGTTGATGTTGGACTAATATTTTGTGACATTTGGTTTTTAGTTGCATAGAAGATATGTTGGTTTTTGACTATGATTCTCTTACATATCTGAATTCTCAAATGTCATGGTGATTAGATAAACTCTATCTCTGTACTAGGTTTTGTATGCTAAATATTCTTGAGGTATCTAACGATCTCTTTTTGTCAAGAATGATTTCTTTGTGCAGAGAGTACAGATGTCTAAGTCTAGAGTCTGTTTTAGGAGTTTATCTCATGTTTTTAAATTTTTGGATCTCCATTGTAAATTTTTGTTGTATGGTGATAGCAACAAAAATATCTTTTTGAATTTTCTTTAGTGGATCTGTGTTTGTCACGAAACCGCCAAAGGGGGAGATTGTTACGGAATTTGAGTTGGCGTAGTTTCGTGAAAGTCTCAAGTCTTGAAGATTGAAGGTAAAGAAAGTTGGATCATTTAACTCAATCTCAAGAAAGAAGAATTCAAAAGGATCAGGTATGTTTTACTAAAGATTTTGTGTGATCCGAATACTTCTTGTAGTGTAGAAACACTTGGAAGAATCTTTCATTGCATAAAAATCAAAAACTGGACTTGGGACATGTTCAGGATCCGGATCAGGTTGTTCGATCCGGATCCCGAAGGTGGTTCGTTCATACACCAGTTCAATCCGGATCGTAGTCTCTTGATCCGGATCCCGAACAGTGAGTTTACCATTTTCCTTGAACGATCCGGATCATGCTTCGCAATCCGGATCCCGAACGTTGATGTTTGGTAAACTGTATGAACGATCCGGATCATGCACTTCGATCCGGATCCCGAACCTTCGTTTTTCTGGAACTGGGTGACTCGTTACGACGATCCGGATCACAGCTAGTCCGATCCGGATCGCCGTCCGTAAAATTTCCAGAAATGTTAGGTTTTTGATTCTTATCTCCTTCCTAGGGTTTCTAACCTATAAATAGACCCTATGATTCTTTTTCTTGGGTCAATCCACATAGCCGTCATTTTCATATATCATCTTTTACGGCTATAGATCCACATATAGAGAAGAAAGGAAATCATTAGAGAATACTCTATGTTTCTTCATCTATATTGATTAGTTTGATTCTAGGTTTTCATACTCACATCTTGAGTTGAATCAAACTAATGAATACTTAGATGGTATTTCCGATCTATCTTTGATCTAAGTATTCGGCGGATCATCACCACCCTAAAACAACGATTTACCCCAAAAATCGGCGCGTGGATTCGCGTGTCCTTGTGGATTCAAGGTTCAACCGCTCTCGTGGATTCGGAGCGAGGCACGTTCGTGGATTCGAAGGGTGCTATTGGGTGAAGACCGTGGATTCGGTCGGACGTCGTGGATTCGACGTTGGACGCCGTGGATTCGGCGTTGGGCGCAGATCGTGGATTCGAGAAGCGTCGCGGAGCGAGCGGAGAAGATCCTCTAGGAGCGTATGGAAAAGGTTGAGTCGTAAGTGTGTACGGTAAATCACCTTGTACGTGTTTTAATTCTAGTGGATTTCTGCCGTGTTATCGGTCCCGTGGTTTTTTACTCCGGTGATGGAGTTTTCCACGTAAAAATCTTGCGTATTATTTTTATTTCCGCATTGGGTTTTATCGCAACGATTTTTAGAGTGTTTATGCGTTTACACCTATTCACCCCCCTCTAGGTGTTTTTTCCCCTATTTAGATCCGTATTACATATAACCCAACACACTTCCCTTCAAGAGAAGAACGAGCATTTCGAGAAGGAAAATATCAAATTGGTGGATAAAGCAAATCACTTCTTGAAGCTCCACTCCGAGGCTCAACAAGAAAAATTGGAGATGACAAAGACCATTGTGAGGACCCGGAAATTCCCACGTTTGGATTACTGTTGGATCTGTGACTTCTGGAGAACCAGGATGACTGTTAGAGGTTTTTGCGCGCTTATTGGAACCAAGGAAGTGACCCGGCACGAAAAATGGATCAAGTTTACTTTTTCGGGAATTTTCGGCAAATTTTAGAAGTGGAATTTGACAGAACGGACAGTTGATTTGGATTCAGCGCGCGAAAACGGTCAAGACGGGCTATTTACTTGTATTTTTTGGAGTCCGGATGCGAAAACACGCATTTCGAGGTTTTGGTGTACTGTTCCGGCGGCCGGAGAGGCGCCGACGGCGGCGGCGGGCGGCGGAGCGCGGCGGCTGGCGGCGGCGGAGGCGCGCGGTCCACCGCGGAGGCGTGCACTCGGGCACTGGCCACGTGGAGGCTCCCGGTTGGCGGGTGCAGTGGGCGTGGTCCACGGGAATGGCGCGGGCGCACGGTGGACCGGGGGGTGGACACGTGGCAGCACGTGGTTGGTGTGGTGTTGTGCGCGCGGTCCATGGGGTCGGGGAGTGGTTACCTCGGGCTGCGTGCCCGACAGGCGCGCGTGGGCGCAACGTGGGCGCGCTGACCCACGGGCGCCACGTGTCGGCACCAGCCTTGGCCACGCGGCGCAACGCCATTGCCCTATTTGGATGTTTGCTGTTCGGGTGGCTACGTGGCGGGCTGTGGAGTTTCCGGGCGTGAACAGTAACGGGCCGGGCCCTTTACTGTAGCAGCCCGGAATGCCCGGGCGCCCGAATTTGGCCCCAAAAGTCCAAACTTGGTTCTTCTCGGGCTGGGCCTATAAATAGCCCCTTTGCTTGGGCTTTTTGACCCTTTTCCCGAACCCCTCTGCCCTTGGACCCTTCAGCAAAGTTGGAGATCTTCGTGCTGCGCATCTTCTGGCAGAGGCCCGGAATTCTTGAAAGCCGCGGCGTCGACGACTTCGGCATCGGAGCACAGAGTGACGATTTTTCATCGGAGGCCCTTTATCGCCGCATTTCGGTCTGAGAGGTCCACAGAGCTACTCCAATAGTATTTTTGGAAGATTTCTGCGGCGTTGGATTCACGAGAGGTACGTCTTCGAATTTCGTGTTGATCATCTTATTGGATTCAGAGGTTATTGCACGGTTTTCGAGACATTTCTAAGCCGCTGTTTTGCTGGTGGAGTTTTTGGACAGCAGCCCCTTGTCGGAATTTTATCTCCGCACTCGAGTGTCAGATCGAGACGAGCCTATACACTTTTTTCATCTACTCGTCGCGAGGATCATCGCCGTATTTTCCTTCGATTTTTTCCGAGACCTTACCGGAGGTATACTATTCCCCTTCTATCTGTGTTTGAGTTTACAGTTGTGTGGTTGTGAGTGTTTGCACACCTGTACTGTGGAATTTGTAACTCGGCCTATGGGGCTTAGAATTGGACGTGCAGGTACCCGTTTCGAAGGTCTCGACGCGTGGATTGCAGCAGTATTTTTATTGGAATTTTTGGAGCATTGTTTGCAGGTGAAAAAGTGACATCTTTGTGGCTGAATTCAGAATGTAACTTATTTGGGTAAATTGTGGAATTAAAGTGTAACTGTTAGCCGTGTATTTGTACCAGGAGGATTTGTTCAGTGTCTTTGGACCGAGGCTGTGGATTAGTAGAGATTGTTGCTCCTGGTGTTTTCAGCTGTGGAACCTTGGACTGTTAGCGTTTTCAGGTGGGTGGCCCTGTCTCCAAGATTGATGGAATGTGCATTAAATCTGCTATAGTAGGACCATGCGTGATAATGATATTCTTGTGTAGCATGCTAGAATGTGATAGCTGATAATTCTAGAGTTATTTGATGATCATGCGATCTTTTGTTTCCTACCATCTGTAATTATTGTTATCTTGGAACGTGACCTAGCACCCCCCGTCATTTGCTGCATGTGTAGCCAGACCAGTAGAAAACTCCAACTTGGGCTAGGTTTATTCTGCTTAGACATCCACACTTCTTATTCCTTCCTGGACATAGTGTTTTACTCGCCCGGGTAGTGGGCCGAGTGGTCGGGATTCTTTTGTGTGGGATGCATTTTACACTCGTGCTTGGGAGCAGAGTGGAGTCTGGTAGATGTAGTTGGTTGTTCATCTGTGGCGGAGCCGTTTGGACAGACGGCGGTCCCGAGATGTTTCGGTTTCTTGTTTATTGTCGTCGTTGTGATAGTGGCAGTTGTATACCTGTGTCAGCAGGACCTTGAACCCAGAACCTCTTTGGGCAAACATATGATTTTAGTCAACCAAATGTTTTCTTCCAAGCGTCGTAAGGTCGCCTGAGTCTGTGCTTGTCTGATTGGACGAAGGCATTAGCTCTTCGAGGCTTGGATATAAAACTTGGTTTCAACTGTTTTCCTAAAAAGAACTAAAAATCATTAAATATTGATTTCTTCCAGATCAAATGGCTTTCAGTAAGAAATGTCACATTTTTCCTATAAATTAACCACCCGAGATGATTCGAGTGGTCTGGGTTCTAAGGTCTGCCTTCTTCTTGGGACGAGAACAATGAGAGGCTATGCCTAGAGCCTGTTCTTGTTTGATTTGGGTTGTAGGTTCTAGTCTTCGGGGTTCCCGGACCCTTCATTGTGTCAGTGGTGGAGTTTATCCTGTCAGTGAGTCTGCATGTTGGGATATTGCGGCCTGTTGAGGCAGTTGTTCGCAGTGGATGCGAGTTTGGCCTGTTGAGGCAGTTTGTTCGCAGTGGATGCGATGTTGGCCTGATGAGGCAGTTGTTCGCAGTGGATGCGATGTTTCGGCCTGTTTGGCCTGTTGAGACAGTTTCTCGCAGTGGATGCGATGTTGGCCTGTTGAGGCAGGTTGTTCGCAGTGGATGCGATGTTTGGCCTGTTGAGGCAGGTTGTTCGCAGTGGATGCGATGTTGGCCTGTTGAGGCAGTTGTTCGCAGTGGATGCGACGTTGGCCTGTTTGGCCTGTTGAGACAGTTTCTCGCAGTGATGCGATGTTGGCCTGTTGAGGCAAGTTTTCCGCAGTGGATGCGATGTTGGCATGTTGAGGCAGTTTGGTGCGAGATGTTTGAGGATCTTGAGTTTGTTTCGTTCAGAGTGGTGAGCGTGGATCTTGACTATAGCCTGCAGTGCCAGCTCGACAGAGTGCGCGGATACCTCTGTCCTCGTTGGGGTCGCTCCCCTCGAGTGCCACGTCCGGGGTGGGTCTGCACTTTGGTATCGCGACTTGTCGACGCCGTCCCTCTGACTGAGCTAGTTTTGGCAGTTACGGACGCCGTTCCTCTGACTGAGCCAGTTTTGGCAGTTACGGACGCAGTCCCTCTGGCTGAGCCAGTTTTGGCAGCTACGGACATACCTACGTCAGTCCGGTCCTCCGGATGTAATGGCAGTAGGTAAGCGCAGGTTTGACTGGACCCGAGGAGGCAGTCAAGTAGATTGGGTGATCTGAGTTGAGGGATAGTAGATGCACCATGTTATCATCTGTTCCACTTTTTGAGCATTTAGATAGGGGCATAGTAGCTGTAGGGTTATTCATCTCCAGCTCTTTCCTTCAGTATTTCATTTGTTACAGCATACCTCTAGTAGACTTAGTGGGCAGACCGTTGGGCTTGTTGGCGGCACCCACTGAGAACTACTGTGGGATGTAGTTCTCACACCCGTCGTGGTGTATTTTTCCCAGGGACGTCTGCTCCTGTTCCTGCTGCTCCAGTTGCTGCTTCTTCAGATCGAGGTAAGGGAGTCGCGAGCTTGATCCCTACCAGTCGTCGTCCAGAGAGTAGATGTACCCTTATTATTTTGAGAGTTTCTTGTTTGAGAGACCCTTTGTAGTGAGGTATAGAGTTGTACTTTCCTTTATTGCAGAGAGAGAGACTTTTGTATTTTGGGTGAGGACTTGGACTTGTATTTATTTTTATTTCTAGCAGTTACTTCCAGCTCTGATATCTGTTTAGTATAGCATCTTTCTTTTGCAGGTTAGACGCTTCGTCTATACGGGGTTCACCGTATGGGCGGCGGATCTGTTAGCGAGCCCGGGTCACAGTTTCGACCCCGGGGCGTGACAACCATATTCCGACTCTAAGGAAGATTTGAAGCGATTCTCTTCAGGAAGGAGCAAGTTGGATAAATTGCTTGGTCTCGGTCAAACGAATTGTTTGGGTCTTGGATACGCTCGAACCGGTGAGGAATCAAGTTTGAGCAAAACGGTTTTTTGCCCCAGTCGGTTGCTCCTCCTCCGACGAAGATCATCGCATCCAACGTTGACAAGCCTACCTCATTTCGTTCAAGATCAACTTTCACAAAGGTATGTTATCGTTGTGGTTTTGCAGGGCACATTAGATCAAATTGCAAGAATGAAATCAAGCAATACTTGCAACAACTACCAACAAGTTCATCCACCGGAAATCTCATAAGAACCATTCAAAGGTGAAAAACTATGGTAGTACATCACCCGAGACGACATCATCATGGAACTTAAAGGAAAGTGATCAACCGAACAAGATGCGTTCACCAAGGAGATAAACTTCACGATCATTGCCGACGTATTCCAAAACACGTAATGTCACGCCCCAGGGTCGAAACTGCGACCCTGGCCCGCCAACAGATCCACCGCCCATACGGAGAGCCCGTATGGACAAAGCGTCTAACCTGCAAAAGATAAAACTACGACTATACAAATATCAGAGCTGTAAAATAAACTACTGAAACATAAATGTACAACTCCAAATAGTACATATCTGAACCTCACAATACATAAGTCCTCAAAAATAAAACTTCAAAAGTAACTATCTACTAGAATCCAGCAGACTGTACTACAAGCTCCAAAAAGGGTACCACTATACTCCAAGGACGGGTAGGGAACTAGCTCGCGACCCCCCTCACCTTTAACTGCTGTCTCCGCTCGAACAGAAGCCGGAACAGCACCTCGGAAAAACCTGTCACCACAGCGGGTGTGAGAACTACACCGTCACGTAGTTCTCAGTGGGTATCGCCACTAAGCCCGACGGTCTGCCCACTAGTCAACTAGAGGCATAAGATAACATGAAAACGGATATAATCTAAAGATAAGCAGAAAGAAATCTACAGCTATCATGCCTCTATCTACAATGCTCAAAGGGTGATACAGATGAAAATGATGCATCGACACTAACCCAATATACTCAATCAACCCAATCACAGTGGCTGCCACATGGGTCCAGTCAAACCTGCGCCTACCTACTGCCATTACATCCACGGAGGACTGGACTTACGTAGGGCGTCCGTGATTGCCAAAACTGGCCCAGCCAGAGGGATTGCGTCGACAAGTCACGATAGCAAAGTAACAGGCCCAGCTCCGGAGCGGCACTCGAGGGGGCGAACCCCACTGAGGAAAGTATCCACACATCTCTGTCGAGCTCAATATGGCTCATGCAGGCTATAATCCAATCCACGATCACAAGATCGACAGTGCCCAAATCATCTCTAACTCACTAGCTGGAAATACTCAACAGCCGGGACCACCGTCAACGCCCGACGGCTCCCACAACAAGACTCAACTCAACGTCAAAACCCACTGGACTGGAGATACTCCACAGCCGACAACAATGAAGGGTCCAAACCCCGAAACTAAACCTACAACCCAAATCAAACAAAAACAGGTTCTAGGCATAGCCCTCTCGTTGTTCTCGACCCAAAGAAAACAGCCCTTAGAACCCAGATCACTCGAACCCTCCCGGGTGAGGAAGTTTCCGAAAAATGTGACATTTATTACTGAAAACTTTTTCCCTCGACCCCCCCTCGGGTGAGGACTAAAAGTAGTTCATTTCCTTTTTATAAAACCATCTTGATTTGAGAAACCCATTTAATGATTTTTAGCTATTTTTAGGAAAATCAGTTAGAAAACAAGTTTTATTTCCCAACCCCGAAAGGCTAATGCCTTCGCCCATCAGACAAGAGACTCCGGCGACCCTTCGATGTTTGGAAGAAAAACATTGCTTGACTAAAATCATCTGCGTCCAAAGAGATTCTGGCTTTAAGGTCCTGCTATCACTGATACAACACTGCAATGAACACAATGGCGACAAATAATCGAAGAACTCGACAACTCGGACCACCCCTTTACCCAAACGGCTCCCGCCACTGGTACAAGACTAGCTACATCTACCAGACTCCACTCTGTCCCAAGCACGAGTGTTACATGCATCCTACACTAAGAGGAAATCCCGACCACACCGCCCACTACCCGGCGAGGAAAACACTATGTCCAGGGATAGAATGTAAAGTGTGGATGTCTAAAGCATAAATTTAACCTAGCCCATGTGAGTTTTTCTACTAGTCTGGTTGAACATACATCATATGACAGGGTGCTAGGTCAGTTTCAATAATTACATTTGTTAATACCCTGGAATCATTATCGCCATGAACCTCGTAACAACACAAGAAAAATAGCATCTCTCTCTTTCTAACATGCTTCCTAGCTTCTCTCGCAATCATGTATGCATTCTATTTCATAGATTAGAGAACCGTCCACCGGTTCTGGAGACGAAGCACCCAACTGAAAGTGCATGTCGATCCAAGTCCAACACGGAACGTGATAATCCGTCAGTTCTCACGATTCCAACGAGCCC
>CM055077.1:18317064-18476268 GCA_029204045.2 Tillandsia leiboldiana | reverse complement strand
TTTGACTCTATTCATATGGCAAAAAAGAATTGTTCACAGACTATTATTACAGATTGCAATGCGACACGTAAAGACAGTGGCCTTAACTGGGAAAGAAAATCCAGAATCTATAACAGTTGATAAGAAAAGAATTTTGAGAACTCTTAATGAAAGATTTTGACCATCAAGGTCGCAGCCATGAAACAGTTAAAACCCTAGGACGAAGATCAAAGTAGAGAAGTGAGTTGGGCACTTCAAAAGATGAAATGACTTTCTACTAAGCTTTTATGAAAGCCTCCTCTTCTTCTAAGTCTTCAGGGTTTGCATTGAAATCAACAAAAGAAGAAGACGCGGATCATCCTCTCGGGACGCTGATGATAATTTCTATGGAGATTCGAGAGAACTGCCTTCTGACAAGAAAAATTTCGACTGGAGCTTTCGAAGGAAAAATTCAAGCAAAATCATCATCCTTCGTTAAGTCCAAAAAAAGGCAAGAATTTTCAAGCTTTAAATCAAAAAAGCAAGAGGGTTCTTCAAAGGACAAGAAGAACACCCGAGGGACAAATCAGGCTTCAAATGCGAGGCTTTGGCCATATCTCAACGGAGTGTCCCAACAAGAATCCCATCAAAGAAGAAGGCTATGCAAGCGTCACATGGAATGACACTTCTTCTTTGATGAGTCAGCTTCTAGGATGAGGATAACAACGCCAAAGCATTTATTGCGTCCACAACTTCAATTTCAGGTGCTTCTCATCGATTGCATCTGGTTCATTGTCAGGTTCTTCTTCGGATAAACAAGTGACATAGGATAATGAACCGAGCGACTCAGAAGGTGAAGACTTTGCTTTGCTACCATAAATGTTAAAGGATTCAAAGAAATTGGCACAAACCATAACAAGCATTTGGGGAGGAAATTTGGCGGAATCTTGAAGAACAATCCAACAAAGCAGTTTCTCTCTCAAAAGCTCTGAAGAGGAAAGGGATAACTTGATCAAGAGAAACATTTGTTACGGAATTTGAGTTGGCGTAGTTTCGTGAAAGTCTCAAGTCTTGAAGATTGAAGGTGAAGAAAGTTGGATCATTTAACTCAATCTCAAGAAAGAAGAATTCAAAAGGATCAGGTATGTTTTACTAAAGATTTTGTGTGATCCGAATACTTTGTAGTCTGTAGAAACACTTGGAAGAATCTTTCATTGCATAAAAATCAAAAACTGGACTTGGGACATGTTCAGGATCCGGATCAGGTTGTTCGATCCGGATCCCGAAGGTGGTTCGTTCATACACCAGTTCAATCCGGATCGTAGTCTCTTGATCCGGATCCCGAACACTGAGTTTACCATTCCTTGAACGATCCGGATCAGCTTCGCAATCCGGATCCCGAACGTTGATGTTTGGTGAACTGTATGAACGATCCGGATCAAGCACTTCGATCCGGATCCCGAACCTTCGTTTTTCTGGAATGGCTGACTCGTTACGACGATCCGGATCCAGCTAATCGATCCGGATCGCCGTCCGTAAAATTTCCAGAAATGTTAGGTTTTTGATTCTTATCTCCTTCCTAGGGTTTCTAACCTATAAATAGACCCTATGATTCTTTTCTAGGGTCAATCCACATAGCCGTCATTTTCATATATCATCTTTTACGGCTATAGATCCACATATAGAGAAGAAAGGAAATCATTAGAGAATACTCTATGTTTCTTCATCTATATTGATTAGTTTGATTCTAGGTTTTCATACTCACATCTTGAGTTGAATCAAACTAATGAATACTTAGATGGTATTTCCGATCTATCTTTGATCTAAGTATTCGGCGGATCATCACCACCAAAAAACAACGATTACCCCAAAAATCGGCGCGTGGATTCGCGTGTCCTTGTGGATTCAAGGTTCAACCGCTCTCGTGGATTCGGAGCGAGGCACGTTCGTGGATTCGAAGGGTGCTATTGGGTGAAGACCGTGGATTCGGTCGGACGTCGTGGATTCGACGTTGGACGCCGTGGATTCGGCGTTGGGCGCAGATCGTGGATTCGAGAAGCGTCGCGGAGCGAGCGGAGAAGATCCTCTAGGAGCGTATGGAAAAGGTTGAGTCGTAAGTGTGTACGGTAAATCACCTTGTACGTGTTTTAATTCTAGTGGATTTCTGCCGTGTTATCGGTCCCGTGGTTTTTTACTCCGGTGATGGAGTTTTCCACGTAAAAATCTTGCGTATTATTTTTATTTCCGCATTGGGTTTTATCGCAACGATTTTTGAGTGTTTATACGTTTACACCTATTCACCCCCTCTAGGTGTTTTTTCCCCTATTTAGATCCTATTACATATAACCCAACAAGTGGTATCAGAGCGGGAATAGGGTTGTAAACAATGGTTGAAGGTGGAAACATCAACCGACCCCCGTTCTTCGATGGAACAAATTATGCGTACTGGAAAGTACGGATGAAAGCCTTTTTAATTTCCATCGACGAAAGGGTGTGGCAATCAATTGAATTAGGATGGTCTAATCCAACTGAATTTAATGGTGATGTTCGCACCTTAAAACCTAGGTCGAAATGGACCAAGGAAGAGTTAGATTCATCTTCTTACAATGGCAAGGGAATTAATGCTATTTTAATGCCTTATCTCAAACTGAATTCTCTCGCGTCTCGGCATGTGAGACTGCGAAAGAAATCTGGGATGTTCTTCAGGTTACACATGAGGGAACTAACCTCGTGAAGATTCAGAAACTGCAAATGCTTACGAGCAAGTTTGACTCTATCTTAATGGCAGAAAATGAATCTTTCACGGACTACTATACACGATTGCAAGACATCGTAAACTCATGTGCTAATCTGGGAGAGAAGATTCCAGAATTTAAGATTGTAAGAAAAATCTTAAGAACTCTTCCTGAACGATTTCGCCCAAAGGTTACTGCCATTGAAACTATTAAACACCCGGACGAAATACGTGTAGAAGAATTAGTTGGTTCATTACAAACTTATGAAATGACATTTACTACTAACAATTCTTCTGGAAAGGCATCCACTTCTAAGTCTTCAGGTTATGCGTTGAAAACAACTAAGGAAGAAGACGCGGATACATCCTCCTCAGACGATGACGAGAACCTTTCTATGGAGGAATTTGAGAAGCAGCTCGCTCTCTTGACAAGGAAGTTTCGCCGCAACTTTCGAAGGGGTAATTCAAGCAAATCTCATCCTTCGGAAAGTCGAACAAAGGCAAGGGTACTCAAGTTCACAAGTCAAGAAAGCAAGAGAACTTCTCAAAGGATAAGAAAAGTTCAGAAGGACAACTACAATGCTTCAAATGTCGAGGCTACGGCCACATTGCAACGGAGTGTCCTAACAAGTATCCGGCAAAGAAGAAGGCGATGCAAGTCGTCACTTGGGATGACAACTCAACGTCAAATGAGTCGTCTTCGAGTGATGAAGAAAAGAGCTCCACCGCATTCCACGCGTCCGTATCTTCACCCTTCATGTGCTTTATGGCAATACATCTGAGTCGTTGTCCAACTCCACTGTTGAAAAGAATGCAACGGACAACGAATCGGATGATTCGGAAGGTGAAGAATTTGCTCTAGCCTATCACAGATCTTTACGGGATTTAAAGAAACCGGCTAAGCAAAACAAGGGGTTGAGAGGGAGATTGCAGGATCTCG
This sequence comes from Tillandsia leiboldiana, assembly GCA_029204045.2. Taxonomy (NCBI): domain Eukaryota; kingdom Viridiplantae; phylum Streptophyta; class Magnoliopsida; order Poales; family Bromeliaceae; genus Tillandsia; species Tillandsia leiboldiana. The sequence continues at coordinate 18,472,636 of CM055077.1, read as the reverse complement.
AAGAAGAAGTAAAAAGGGTACTTCTCTCTCGACCGATCTTGAAGTGGAAAGGGATAAACTGAAAAAGAAAATGTTTCCCTTCAAGAGTCCAATGAGCAACTCGAGAAGAACTATATAGATATGGGAACAAAGCAAACTACTTCTTGAAGCTCTACGGCGAGGCCGACAGGAAAAATTGGAAATGACAGAGACCATTTCCAACTCAAGGATGACTTACAGCAATTTTCCTTAGGAAGGAGTAAGTTGGATAAACTTCTTGGTCTTGGTCAAACAAACAAGTTCGGCCTCGGATACAATCGAACTGAAGACAATTTTAGTCCAAGTGTCGGTGGGACAGTCTTTGTGCCTCAGTCGGTATCTCCTCCTCCGACACCGGAAATCATGACAACAACGACAACAAGCCTACTTCATCCTCTTCAGAATCGTCAAGCACAAAGGTATGTTTTCGTTGTAATTTTGCAGGGCACATTGAAGAAATTGCAAGATTGGAGCTCAAAGATCAAATCAACCACATCTTGCAACTGCTACCAATAAGTTCACTCATGGAATTCAAAGAAGGATTTCCTAAAGAAAAGGACATTGGTAGTACTTCAAACAAGACGATGACAAAAGAAAAAGACCAATCTTGCAAGACGTCTTCATCAAGGAAAACTTTTCAACCAGTGCCAACATACTCCAAAACTCAAAAGGTTTGGGTATGCAAAGGTGAAACCCTCCTTGTCTTTAATCGTTCTTCGATTAAATCTTGTGTAGTTTATGTAGACTACTTCTTTTCTTCTTTTTCTTTTGGCCGACCCGTCAACCATCTTTGGGAGGTAAATGGTACATTTTTTATTGGTTGATGATTCTCTCGGTTTTCTTGGGTAGCATTTTTAAAAGAGAAAGCTGATACGTTTGACTCTTTTCATGAGATTTGCCATCGTATTATGATTGAAAAGAATGAAAAGATCATTCGTGTTAGAAGTGATAGAGGTGGAGAATTCATAAATTCAAAATTCATTGATTTTTGCACTTCAAATGGAATCAAACATGAATTCTCGGCACCCTATACACCTCAGCAGAATGGTGTTGTTGAGCGCAAGAACAGGGTTGTTCAAGAGATGGCGCGTGTGATGCTTCATAGCCGGAATTTACCGCTACATTTTTGGGCTGAAGCTGTGAACACCGCTGTCTATGTCATTAATAGAGTTTACTTGCACCCAGGAACTTTAAATACACCATATGAGCTGTGGTTTAGTAGAAAACCCAATATCAAATATTTTCGTGTCTTCGGGAGTCGATGTTACATTTTACGTGACCGTAAAAATCTTGGAAAGTTCGACTCTCGAAGTGAGGAAGGAATCTTTCTGGGTTATTCTACGAATAGCAGAGCATATCGAGTATTTAACATTGAATCTAAGACGATCGTAGAATCTATAAATGTTAAAGTAGATGAAGCTTCTCACTTTGAAACTGGAAAATCTACCCTCGATATCTCTCTAGATGATGATTCTCCTGCTAATGCATCTTCTCATAATAATACTTCCAATATTAATGATGCATACTAATGGTTCTTCTAGTTTATCTGATGTGCAGGAATCATCTCATATATCTCCGAGTACTCCGTTTCAACAAACGTTACGAATCTCCAAGGATCATCCGGAATCGAATATTATTGGAGATCCACAAGAAGGAGTCAGAACTCGGAGGCAGTTGGTTGTGGATTCGCTTGCTACGTATCTTTAATCGAACCAAAGAACATAGATGAAGCTCTTCAGGATGACTACTGGATTAAAGCAATGCAGGAAGAGCTCCATCAATTTGAGCGAAACAAAGTCTGGGAATTAACGAAGCCTCCAAAGCAACACAATGTGATAGGTACCAATGGATCTTCAAGAACAAGAAAAATGAGGATGGTACTATCATCAGGAACAAGGCACGATTAGTTGCTCAAGGCTACTCTCAAGTAGAAGGTATAGACTTTGATGAACCTTCGCCCCCTGTAGCTAGACTCGAGTCATTCGTTACTATTCGCTATTGCTTGTCATTTTAAAATTAAATTATTTCAAATGGACGTTAAGAGCGCATTTCTAATGGGTTTTTAAATGAGGAAGTTTATGTGGCTCAACCGAAAGGTTTTGTAGATCATAAAACAACCTAACCATGTTTTTCGTTTGAAAAGGCTCTTTACGGTCTGAACAAGCACCGCGAGCATGGTACGAAAGGTTAACAAAGCACCTTTTGGAGAAGGGCTATACTCGAGGGGGAGCTGATAGGACTCTCTTTGTGAAGCATTATCAAAGCAATTTCATTATAGCACAAATCTATGTCGATGACATTGTATTTGGCGCAACAAGAGATAACGATGCTTCTAAATTCGCGGAGACCATGGAAAGCGAATTTGAGATGTCCATGATGGGCGAATTGACTTATTCCTTGGATTGCCAAATTAAACAAAATGATGAAGGTATTCACTTGAGTCAATCCAAGTATGCAATGGAGTTGGTCAAAAAGTTTGATCTAGAAAATTGTAAAGATTTTCCGACTCCAATGGGAACTAGCAACAAGGACTTGGAAGTGAATCACATAGTGAGAATGTAGACGAGAAACTGTATCGAAGTATGATTGGAAGTCTACTTACCTCACGGCTAGTCGCCCGGATATATCTTTTGGTGTTGGGATTTGCGCGAGATATCAATCAGCACCAAAGGAGGTTCACCTGAAAGCGGTGAAAGGATCATCCCGGTATATCAAAGGATCAATTAATTTCGGAATTTGGGTATCCTATGGGAACAAGTTTGGATATTGTTGGATACTCAGATGCCGATTGGGCAGGATCAGTGGATGATCGGAAAAGCACGAGTGGTGCATGCTTCTATCTTGCCATTGCCTTGTTGCATGGCACAGTAAAAAGCAGAACTGCATAGCACTCTCGACTGCCGAAGCGGAATACATTTCAGCTGGAAGTTGCTCAACTCAACTCATTTGGATGAAAAGCGTATTGAGCGACTTCCGCATTTCAGCATCTTCCGGTAACAATACTTTGTGACAACACTAGTGCTATTAACATTTCTAAAAACCCTGTGTTGCACTCTAGAACAAAACATATTGAACTTAGATATCATTTTCTTAGAGAGCTAGTTGAATCAAATACTCTTCAACTTTCATATATTTCAACTGAGGATCAATTAGCTGACATTCTAACAAAACCTTTGGATCAAAAACGTTTTATTCATTTACGAAAAGCAATTGGGATGCTTTCCTTGAAATAATCTTCTTTTTTGAAATCTTTGCTTAGGATAGGTTTTGTATTTGTTCTTGTTTTGTTCATTATCTATGTTTGTACATAGGACATTAATTGAGCATAGATCATAATTGACTTTAATTGCATCTTTTCGCACATTTAGAAATTTATTATGCTTTTTGCCATCATAATATTTCACTGTTGCAATGATCATTTATGTTAATTAATCATCTTCTAAAGTGATCAAAGTCAATTTCTCTCTCTCTATGATCTCTGGTATAGTCATTATCTTATTTGACTGCTTAGTCAAGTATGAAATCGAGATCAATATTTGGTTGAATACTTTATATCTTAAATATTGATAGCCAATTGAGGGGGAGTCTTAGAAAAGGTAAAATGCTCAAAAGATGTGGAAAGAGTTACATCCCAATGAGGAGTGTGACAAACTACCACCACATGGAGGAAAGAGCTACCACCTCGGTCGTTCCGAGTATTGTGTGCAGCTACCACATGTATACCAAGCATGGTTGTTCAAATTTTTGATTAAGTAAAATGCATGTTGAAATACTTGACTCTGTCAAATTTCAAGGTTGGTATAAGGTGGGTTTTTAAAGAAAGATGCTCAAAGAGCCACTCTCTTCAACAGATTGTCTAGATACATTATCTACTATATTTGGGATTTCAAACATCTATTGATCTTTGTATTTCATTTTCTTTACTGAATTGATGATTTGATAAAGGCATTACTCATAAGATCAAGTTAGATGTGATTGAAGGTGTTCAACTTTAAGGGATTTAATTCTTGTAAATTCTCGTTTCATTTTTGGATATTATTGATAGATTTGGCATAATCTAATTCTTGTTGTATGAAACGATGATTTTTGTTTAAAGTTGATACACATTTGTGCTTACAATCTTTTTCTGGTTTTTCTTGAATTTCTCTGAAATTTTCTAAAGAAAAAGTTGGGGCCGATCCGGATCGGGCTAGATGATCCGGATCCCGAACGCAGGAATTCTTCTGCGGGCTGTCGATCCGGATTGCATCTGCCGATCCGGATCCCGAACGCAGCTTCTCACTGCGGGTAGCCGATCCGGATCGCAGTTATGAACTGATCCGGATCGCGGCTAGGTTTTATAAGGAACGAAAGGGGTTTTTGATTTCTTTACTCCAATCTTTTGTTCTAAAGTTTCCAGAGCCTCTCTCTCTAGATTTCATCCTTCCTGGAAGCTTTCAAACTCAAGTTCTTCAACTCCAAGTAAGTTTTATTGATCAAAATCTCGGTTTTTCACCGTTTTTCTCTTTTCCTCCTCAAACGTGATGGATTTCTTGGATCAACTTTGTTTGTGGATGGTTTTTGATCAAATTTCTTTTGAAATAAGAACTCTGGGTAGATTAGTTTTGATTATATGCTAGGTATTCTTCTGATTAACGGATTTTTTAGGCTTTGATTTCTAAAATTTCGGTTTTAGGGCATATAATAAGGATTTTCGAAAATCATGCAATTGATCTATTTTTAAAAGTCCTTTTGCAAAACCAATTTGATTCTTAGTCTCTCTACATGATTATGATTGTTTGGGTACAATTTTTTCAATCTTTGAAAATTAACAATTTTTTCATGTGTTCTTGAGTTGGTCTACACAGGATTCCTTTTCTCAAGAAACCATTAGCAATGGTGATCACTTGGATTGTTTTTCTACTTGCGGCTATGGTTCATACAAGAGACACCGTCAAGCCCAAGAGGGCTAAGAAGGCTAAGAAAGCGAAGAAAGCTACAGATGATTCCGATACAGAATCTGACACGGAATCAATTAACTGGGATGAACTGCAAGTTGAAGCAACGACTGTTCCGACTGCTTCAAAGGGAAAAGCACCTGCAGAAACATCAAAGGCTCCGCCCACTGCTGCTGAGAAAGGCAAAGCTCCAATGGAAGAAACTTCTGGGAAGACAAGAAGAAAAAGTATTGCTCGCAAAAGAGGGAGTGCACAAGGAATCTCCATTGAGCAACCAGCTGATAGGCAAGCACCTCCTCAAGACTTTGTCAGCTCGGCAAGAATAAGGATTTTGAAAACAGAGAATGCATTGGAGAAAGGCATGTTGATGTAAAAGCCTTAAAGCAGCGTTCTCAGACGTTTGGGACTTTGTTTGACCAGAGAGGTCTTGCTTCCATTTGCGAGTTCCCGGAGACCACTGGGTATTGTCTTCACTCAGTGAGGATGTTTTATCAGAATGCCTGCTATCTAGTTGATCAGGAAAGCGGGCGTCGGGATTTTCAAACATTAGTCAAGAATGTCAGAATCAAAGTAACGCCTCAGCTAATTGGTGAAGTACTAGGGATGGACGCCCGAGCCGATGGCACTCATTACCTGAAGAATCAAGTCTTCAACACCTTCTCCTGGAGAGTGGTAGTTGATGGAATCTGTGTTCCAGATACTCGGTCGACAGGAAACTCCGTTTTCTCGAAAGAACTACGACCAGAGTACCGCATCTTAAATCTCATTGTTTGTTACAATATTATTCCAAACATGAACACAAAGGTTCTTCGGTAGGAAAGAATGATATTCCTTTATCTACTTGGAAACCCCGCAGCAGCAATGGGAGCTAACTTAAACATTCCCTACATCATCTGGTCAAGGATGGCACGATATGTGGAGCAAGCTCATCCGTCAGAGAGACTACCTTTTCCAATGATCATCATGCGCATTCTTCGCAAATTTAAAGCTGACACAAATGCGAGTTCCTATCTGCACAGTTTAGGAACGATCAATGACACAACAATTGTAAAGTCTCTTTCGACGAAGCCAGATGAACCTTTCATACCTCTTCACCGGCAACGAGAACAACGACAACAAGCAACAACCTCTGCACCGGCAGCAGCTCCTCCAGTTCAACCAGCACCTCCGGCACAAGAAGCACCACAATCAACTTCTGATGATGATGCATCTGTTACCTCAATCTATAAAGAACAGCAAAGGCTCTCCAACGAGCAAGAACGTATATCAAATGAACTAATTGAGGTAAAGGAAGAAATAAAGAAGGTAAATAAAAATCAATCAGCAATGAACAAGCGAATAAAGAAGATTTTCCAAATCCTCGGCTGTATCAGTTCAGACGAGTTTGAATAATCCGTATCCTTCTAATTTCTGTTTATTATGCATATGTTTAAATCCTTCTTTTGTGCAGTTTTTTAAGTTTTAATTTGAGTTTTTAGTTCTCTAACTTAAACTGTTAACCATTCTCTCCACTTCTGTAATCTTTGGCTTTATTTGTGACAAAAAGGGGGAGAGAGTTTAGAACTTTGAACAATGAATGATGAAATATCAAGGTAAGTATGATCTCTACAATGAATGATGAAATATCAAGGTACAATGATGATGATGTGAATGAACATCAAGGTAAGGGAACTTGAACAATGATTGTGAAAATCCTTGATGATGAAGATTTTGTATACATCAAGGTAAGTATCTCTTCAACTTCAACTTTGGTTTTCATCTTGTGATTGTTTGCATGTCTCGACTAACTATTCGACTAACTATTTGGGCATGTAATATAACTAACAAGTTGATGTTGGACTAATATTTTGTGACATTTGGTTTTTAGTTGCATAGAAGATATGTTGGTTTTTGACTATGATTCTCTTACATATCTGAATTCTCAAATGTCATGGTGATTAGATAAACTCTATCTCTGTACTAGGTTTTGTATGCTAAATATTCTTGAGGTATCTAACGATCTCTTTTTGTCAAGAATGATTTCTTTGTGCAGAGAGTACAGATGTCTAAGTCTAGAGTCTGTTTTAGGAGTTTATCTCATGTTTTTAAATTTTTGGATCTCCATTGTAAATTTTTGTTGTATGGTGATAGCAACAAAAATATCTTTTTGAATTTTCTTTAGTGGATCTGTGTTTTGTCACGAAACCGCCAAAGGGGGAGATTGTTACGGAATTTGAGTTGGCGTAGTTTCGTGAAAGTCTCAAGTCTTGAAGATTGAAGGTAAAGAAAGTTGGATCATTTAACTCAATCTCAAGAAAGAAGAATTCAAAAGGATCAGGTATGTTTTACTAAAGATTTTGTGTGATCCGAATACTTCTTGTAGTGTAGAAACACTTGGAAGAATCTTTCATTGCATAAAAATCAAAAACTGGACTTGGGACATGTTCAGGATCCGGATCAGGTTGTTCGATCCGGATCCCGAAGGTGGTTCGTTCATACACCAGTTCAATCCGGATCGTAGTCTCTTGATCCGGATCCCGAACAGTGAGTTTACCATTTTCCTTGAACGATCCGGATCATGCTTCGCAATCCGGATCCCGAACGTTGATGTTTGGTAAACTGTATGAACGATCCGGATCATGCACTTCGATCCGGATCCCGAACCTTCGTTTTTCTGGAACTGGGTGACTCGTTACGACGATCCGGATCACAGCTAGTCCGATCCGGATCGCCGTCCGTAAAATTTCCAGAAATGTTAGGTTTTTGATTCTTATCTCCTTCCTAGGGTTTCTAACCTATAAATAGACCCTATGATTCTTTTTCTTGGGTCAATCCACATAGCCGTCATTTTCATATATCATCTTTTACGGCTATAGATCCACATATAGAGAAGAAAGGAAATCATTAGAGAATACTCTATGTTTCTTCATCTATATTGATTAGTTTGATTCTAGGTTTTCATACTCACATCTTGAGTTGAATCAAACTAATGAATACTTAGATGGTATTTCCGATCTATCTTTGATCTAAGTATTCGGCGGATCATCACCACCCTAAAACAACGATTTACCCCAAAAATCGGCGCGTGGATTCGCGTGTCCTTGTGGATTCAAGGTTCAACCGCTCTCGTGGATTCGGAGCGAGGCACGTTCGTGGATTCGAAGGGTGCTATTGGGTGAAGACCGTGGATTCGGTCGGACGTCGTGGATTCGACGTTGGACGCCGTGGATTCGGCGTTGGGCGCAGATCGTGGATTCGAGAAGCGTCGCGGAGCGAGCGGAGAAGATCCTCTAGGAGCGTATGGAAAAGGTTGAGTCGTAAGTGTGTACGGTAAATCACCTTGTACGTGTTTTAATTCTAGTGGATTTCTGCCGTGTTATCGGTCCCGTGGTTTTTTACTCCGGTGATGGAGTTTTCCACGTAAAAATCTTGCGTATTATTTTTATTTCCGCATTGGGTTTTATCGCAACGATTTTTAGAGTGTTTATGCGTTTACACCTATTCACCCCCCTCTAGGTGTTTTTTCCCCTATTTAGATCCGTATTACATATAACCCAACACACTTCCCTTCAAGAGAAGAACGAGCATTTCGAGAAGGAAAATATCAAATTGGTGGATAAAGCAAATCACTTCTTGAAGCTCCACTCCGAGGCTCAACAAGAAAAATTGGAGATGACAAAGACCATTGTGAGGACCCGGAAATTCCCACGTTTGGATTACTGTTGGATCTGTGACTTCTGGAGAACCAGGATGACTGTTAGAGGTTTTTGCGCGCTTATTGGAACCAAGGAAGTGACCCGGCACGAAAAATGGATCAAGTTTACTTTTTCGGGAATTTTCGGCAAATTTTAGAAGTGGAATTTGACAGAACGGACAGTTGATTTGGATTCAGCGCGCGAAAACGGTCAAGACGGGCTATTTACTTGTATTTTTTGGAGTCCGGATGCGAAAACACGCATTTCGAGGTTTTGGTGTACTGTTCCGGCGGCCGGAGAGGCGCCGACGGCGGCGGCGGGCGGCGGAGCGCGGCGGCTGGCGGCGGCGGAGGCGCGCGGTCCACCGCGGAGGCGTGCACTCGGGCACTGGCCACGTGGAGGCTCCCGGTTGGCGGGTGCAGTGGGCGTGGTCCACGGGAATGGCGCGGGCGCACGGTGGACCGGGGGGTGGACACGTGGCAGCACGTGGTTGGTGTGGTGTTGTGCGCGCGGTCCATGGGGTCGGGGAGTGGTTACCTCGGGCTGCGTGCCCGACAGGCGCGCGTGGGCGCAACGTGGGCGCGCTGACCCACGGGCGCCACGTGTCGGCACCAGCCTTGGCCACGCGGCGCAACGCCATTGCCCTATTTGGATGTTTGCTGTTCGGGTGGCTACGTGGCGGGCTGTGGAGTTTCCGGGCGTGAACAGTAACGGGCCGGGCCCTTTACTGTAGCAGCCCGGAATGCCCGGGCGCCCGAATTTGGCCCCAAAAGTCCAAACTTGGTTCTTCTCGGGCTGGGCCTATAAATAGCCCCTTTGCTTGGGCTTTTTGACCCTTTTCCCGAACCCCTCTGCCCTTGGACCCTTCAGCAAAGTTGGAGATCTTCGTGCTGCGCATCTTCTGGCAGAGGCCCGGAATTCTTGAAAGCCGCGGCGTCGACGACTTCGGCATCGGAGCACAGAGTGACGATTTTTCATCGGAGGCCCTTTATCGCCGCATTTCGGTCTGAGAGGTCCACAGAGCTACTCCAATAGTATTTTTGGAAGATTTCTGCGGCGTTGGATTCACGAGAGGTACGTCTTCGAATTTCGTGTTGATCATCTTATTGGATTCAGAGGTTATTGCACGGTTTTCGAGACATTTCTAAGCCGCTGTTTTGCTGGTGGAGTTTTTGGACAGCAGCCCCTTGTCGGAATTTTATCTCCGCACTCGAGTGTCAGATCGAGACGAGCCTATACACTTTTTTCATCTACTCGTCGCGAGGATCATCGCCGTATTTTCCTTCGATTTTTCCGAGACCTTACCGGAGGTATACTATTCCCCTTCTATCTGTGTTTGAGTTTACAGTTGTGTGGTTGTGAGTGTTTGCACACCTGTACTGTGGAATTTGTAACTCGGCCTATGGGGCTTAGAATTGGACGTGCAGGTACCCGTTTCGAAGGTCTCGACGCGTGGATTGCAGCAGTATTTTTATTGGAATTTTTGGAGCATTGTTTGCAGGTGAAAAAGTGACATCTTTGTGGCTGAATTCAGAATGTAACTTATTTGGGTAAATTGTGGAATTAAAGTGTAACTGTTAGCCGTGTATTTGTACCAGGAGGATTTGTTCAGTGTCTTTGGACCGAGGCTGTGGATTAGTAGAGATTGTTGCTCCTGGTGTTTTCAGCTGTGGAACCTTGGACTGTTAGCGTTTTCAGGTGGGTGGCCCTGTCTCCAAGATTGATGGAATGTGCATTAAATCTGCTATAGTAGGACCATGCGTGATAATGATATTCTTGTGTAGCATGCTAGAATGTGATAGCTGATAATTCTAGAGTTATTTGATGATCATGCGATCTTTTGTTTCCTACCATCTGTAATTATTGTTATCTTGGAACGTGACCTAGCACCCCCCGTCATTTGCTGCATGTGTAGCCAGACCAGTAGAAAACTCCAACTTGGGCTAGGTTTATTCTGCTTAGACATCCACACTTCTTATTCCTTCCTGGACATAGTGTTTTACTCGCCCGGGTAGTGGGCCGAGTGGTCGGGATTCTTTTTGTGTGGGATGCATTTTACACTCGTGCTTGGGAGCAGAGTGGAGTCTGGTAGATGTAGTTGGTTGTTCATCTGTGGCGGGAGCCGTTTGGACAGACGGCGGTCCCGAGATGTTTCGGTTTCTTGTTTTATTGTCGTCGTTGTGATAGTGGCAGTTGTATACCTGTGTCAGCAGGACCTTGAACCCAGAACCTCTTTGGGCACACATATGATTTTAGTCAACCAAATGTTTTCTTCCAAGCGTCGTAAGGTCGCCTGAGTCTGTGCTTGTCTGATTGGACGAAGGCATTAGCTCTTCGAGGCTTGGATATAAAACTTGGTTTCAACTGTTTTCCTAAAAAGAACTAAAAATCATTAAATATTGATTTCTTCCAGATCAAATGGCTTTCAGTAAGAAATGTCACATTTTCCTATAAATTAACCACCCGAGATGATTCGAGTGGTCTGGGTTCTAAGGTCTGCCTTCTTCTTGGGACGAGAACAATGAGAGGCTATGCCTAGAGCCTGTTCTTGTTTGATTTGGGTTGTAGGTTCTAGTCTTTCGGGGTTCCCGGACCCTTCATTGTGTCAGTGGTGGAGTTTATCCTGTCAGTGAGTCTGCATGTTGGGATATTGCGGCCTGTTGAGGCAGTTGTTCGCAGTGGATGCGATGTTTGGCCTGTTGAGGCAGTTGTTCGCAGTGGATGCGATGTTGGCCTGATGAGGCAGTTGTTCGCAGTGGATGCGATGTTCGGCCTGTTTGGCCTGTTGAGACAGTTTCTCGCAGTGGATGCGATGTTGGCCTGTTGAGGCAGTTGTTCGCAGTGGATGCGATGTTTGGCCTGTTGAGGCAGTTGTTCGCAGTGGATGCGATGTTGGCCTGTTGAGGCAGTTGTTCGCAGTGGATGCGACGTTTGGCCTGTTTGGCCTGTTGAGACAGTTTCTCGCAGTGGATGCGATGTTGGCCTGTTGAGGCAGTTTTCCGCAGTGGATGCGATGTTGGCATGTTGAGGCAGTTTGGTGCGAGATGTTTGAGGATCTTGAGTTTGTTTCGTTCAGAGTGTGAGCGTGGATCTTGACTATAGCCTGCAGTGCCAGCTCGACAGAGTGCGCGGATACCTCTGTCCTCGTTGGGGTCGCTCCCCTCGAGTGCCACGTCCGGGGTGGGTCTGCACTTTGGTATCGCGACTTGTCGACGCCGTCCCTCTGACTGAGCTAGTTTTGGCAGTTACGGACGCCGTTCCTCTGACTGAGCCAGTTTTGGCAGTTACGGACGCAGTCCCTCTGGCTGAGCCAGTTTTGGCAGCTACGGACATACCTACGTCAGTCCGGTCCTCCGGGATGTAATGGCAGTAGGTAAGCGCAGGTTTGACTGGACCCGAGGAGGCAGTCAAGTAGATTGGGTGATCTGAGTTGAGGGATAGTAGATGCACCATGTTATCATCTGTTCCACTTTTTGAGCATTTAGATAGGGGCATAGTAGCTGTAGGGTTATTCATCTCCAGCTCTTTCCTTCAGTATTTCATTTGTTACAGCATACCTCTAGTAGACTTAGTGGGCAGACCGTTGGGCTTGTTGGCGGCACCCACTGAGAACTACTGTGGGATGTAGTTCTCACACCCGTCGTGGTGTATTTTTCCCCAGGGACGTCTGCTCCTGTTCCTGCTGCTCCAGTTGCTGCTTCTTCAGATCGAGGTAAGGGAGTCGCGAGCTTGATCCCTACCAGTCGTCGTCCAGAGAGTAGATGTACCCTTATTATTTTGAGAGTTTCTTGTTTGAGAGACCCTTTGTAGTGAGGTATAGAGTTGTACTTTCCTTTATTGCAGAGAGAGAGACTTTTGTATTTTGGGTGAGGACTTGGACTTGTATTTATTTTTATTTCTAGCAGTTTACTTCCAGCTCTGATATCTGTTTAGTATAGCATCTTTCTTTTGCAGGTTAGACGCTTCGTCTATACGGGGTTCACCGTATGGGCGGCGGATCTGTTAGCGAGCCCGGGTCACAGTTTCGACCCCGGGGCGTGACAACCATATTCCGACTTAAGGAAGATTTGAAGCGATTCTCTTCAGGAAGGAGCAAGTTGGATAAATTGCTTGGTCTCGGTCAAACGAATTGTTTGGGTCTTGGATACGCTCGAACCGGTGAGGAATCAAGTTTGAGCAAAACGGTTTTTGTGCCCCAGTCGGTTGCTCCTCCTCCGACGAAGATCATCGCATCCAACGTTGACAAGCCTACCTCATTTCGTTCAAGATCAACTTTCACAAAGGTATGTTATCGTTGTGGTTTTGCAGGGCACATTAGATCAAATTGCAAGAATGAAATCAAGCAATACTTGCAACAACTACCAACAAGTTCATCCACCGGAAATCTCATAAGAACCATTCAAAGGTGAAAAACTATGGTAGTACATCACCCGAGACGACATCATCATGGAACTTAAAGGAAAGTGATCAACCGAACAAGATGCGTTCACCAAGGAGATAAACTTCACGATCATTGCCGACGTATTCCAAAACACGTAATGTCACGCCCCAGGGTCGAAACTGCGACCCGGGCCCGCCAACAGATCCACCGCCCATACGGAGAGCCCCGTATGGACAAAGCGTCTAACCTGCAAAAGATAAAACTACGACTATACAAATATCAGAGCTGTAAAATAAACTACTGAAACATAAATGTACAACTCCAAATAGTACATATCTGAACCTCACAATACATAAGTCTCTCAAAAATAAAACTTTCAAAAGTAACTATCTACTAGAATCCAGCAGACTGTACTACAAAGCTCCAAAAAGGGTACCACTATACTCCAAGGACGGGTAGGGAACTAGCTCGCGACCCCCTCACCTTTAACTGCTGTCTCCGCTCGAACAGAAGCCGGAACAGCAACCTCGGAAAAACCTGTCACCACAGCGGGTGTGAGAACTACACCGTCACGTAGTTCTCAGTGGGTATCGCCACTAAGCCCGACGGTCTGCCCACTAAGTCAACTAGAGGCATAAGATAACATGAAAACGGATATAATCTAAAGATAAGCAGGAAAGAAATCTACAGCTATCATGCCTCTATCTACAATGCTCAAAGGGTGATACAGATGAAAATGATGCATCGACACTAACCCAATATACTCAATCAACCCAATCACAGTGGCTGCCACATGGGGTCCAGTCAAACCTGCGCCTACCTACTGCCATTACATCCACGGAGGACTGGACTTACGTAGGGCGTCCGTGATTGCCAAAACTGGCCCAGCCAGAGGGATTGCGTCGACAAGTCACGATAGCAAAGTAACAGGCCCAGCTCCGGAGCGGCACTCGAGGGGAGCGACCCCACTGAGGAAAGTATCCACACATCTCTGTCGAGCTCAATATGGCTCATGCAGGCTATAATCCAAATCCACGATCAACAAGATCGACAGTGCCCAAATCACATCTCTAACTCACTAGCTGGAAATACTCAACAGCCGGGACCACCGTCAACCCGACGGCTCCCACAACAAGACATCAAACTCAACGTGCTAAAACCCACTGGACTGGAGATACTCCACAGCCGACAACAATGAAGGGTCCAAAAACCCCGAAAGACTAGAACCTACAACCCAAATCAAACAAAAACAGGTTCTAGGCATAGCCTCTCGTTGTTCTCGACCCAAAGAAGAAACAGCCCTTAGAACCCAGATCACTCGAACCCTCCCGGGTGAGGAAGTTTACCGAAAAATGTGACATTTATTACTGAAAACTATTTTCACTCGAACCCCCTCGGGGTGAGGACTAAAAGTAGTTCATTTTCCTTTTTATAAAACCATCTTGATTTGAGAAAACCCATTTTAATGATTTTTAGCTATTTTTAGGAAAATCAGTTAGAAAACAAGTTTTATTCCCAAACCCCGAAAGGCTAATGCCTTCGCCCAATCAGACAAGAACAGACTCCGGCGACCCTTCGATGTTTGGAAGAAAAACATTGCTTGACTAAAATCATCTGCGTCCAAAGAGATTCTGGCTTTAAGGTCCTGCTATCACTGATACACCACTGCAATGAACACAATGGCGACAAATAAATCGAAGAACTCGACAACTCGGGACCACCCTTTACCCAAACGGCTCCCGCCACTGGTACAAGACTAGCTACATCTACCAGACTCCACTCTGTCCCCAAGCACGAGTGTTACATGCATCCTACACTAAGAGAAATCCCGACCACCCAGCCCACTACCCGGGCGAGGAAAACACTATGTCCAGGGATAGAATGTAAAGTGTGGATGTCTAAAGCATAAATTAACCTAGCCCAAGTGAGAGTTTTCTACTAGTCTGGTTGAACATACATCATATGACAGGGTGCTAGGTCAAGTTTCAATAATTACATTTGTTAATACAACTAGGAATCATTAGTCGACATGAACTCAGTAACAACACAAGAAAAATATCATCTCTCTCTTTCTAACATGCTTCCTAGCTTCTCTCGCAATCATGTATGCATTCTATTTCATAGAATTAGAGAACCGTCCACCGGTTCTGGAGACGAAGCAACCCACCTGAAAGTGCATGTCGATCCAAGGTCCAAACTGAACGTGGATAATCCTCAGGTTCTCACGATTCCAACGAGCCCAAAAACACCTGAAAACTCCTCCTGGGCACAAAGATACAGTCCAAACACAGCGGTAAGCAAAAATCCCCACGATCACAAATCTGTGGAAAGATCAGTCCGAAATAAGCCAAAATATCACCTACAAGATGATCTCCAAAAATTCGAATAAAAATATGGCTGCGATCCTCGCGAAGCTTAGATGTCGATCGAGTCCTCACAGGCTGAAATCTGATAACCGAGCGTGGAGATAAAAATAGAACAAGCTCGGGGGGTCCAGGAAAACCAGCAGCAAGAAAGGGGTTCAAAAATGCTCCAAATACCCCAATAAAAACCAAAAACGGAAGGAACAGTAAACACGAAAAACGAAGATCTACCTCTCGTGAAACCGATGCCGCTAAAATCGGCCAAAAACTCCCTCCCGTCAGTCCTGGGGAGCTCGCGGAAGAAGCGTCGACGAAAAAACTCGGTATCCAAGGCTCATCGAAGCTCGCGATGTCGAGAAGAACGCAGATGGCACGACTCCCAAAAATCTCTGGGATCCCAAATATTGAAGAAGACTCGCAGACGACGCTCCCTGTCAAAAATGGGCCGAAGAGCTCGGAGGAAAAGCCCACAAACGAAACCCTAAATGGCTATTTATAGCCCAAGCCCAACTAGGAGGGGGTCCGGATTCGGGCGCCCGATTCGGGCGCCCGAATCCGGCCCCGGCCCGTTACTGTGCGCGCCCGAATTAATATCAACTCGGTCACGCCCCGGGAGCAATTTTTAAAGCGAAAACAGTCGAATGTTTGGAACCATTTTTTTTTTTTTCCTCCCGCTCAAGCGCGTGCACAGACCCGCCACACATACAAAGTCTCTCTGTATAAACGGACAGAGTCTCCCCTGTATATGCACGGCGTCCCCATGTACAAAATACATATACAGCATGTAGAGTACCGGATTTGGATTTAGCGCACCGACTCCGCAGTTGTGCATGAAGAGAGGATAATGCTTGGGACACGTGTATTTTATGATTATAGTGGAGTTCGGGAGGTTTCGGATTGATGCGGGAGCTTCCGGGGCAAAAAGTGAGTTGGCGGCGACGAAGAAAAAAAAAAAAATAAGTGGGATTTAGATATTTATTTTGTTTGAAGGGCATTTTGGTCTTCTCACCTCTCCTAGCTGCCATGCACCAAGCCACCATCATCAAGGCTGCCACGTCATCACCTTCTTCACCCCTGCAACCAGAGAAGAAGTAGAAGAAGAAAAAGGAGAAGAAGTAGAAGAAGAAAAAGAAGAAGAATAAGAAGAAAAAAAGGAGAGAAGTGATGGTGTGTGTGCATGAGGTTGGTGTTGTCCGCTGCTAGGAACCGAGCGGAGCGAGCGCGTCGAGCTTCAAGCGAGGTAAGTGGCAGTTTTTTTTCAGAGCTTGGTTTTGATTTTTGGTTCGAGCTTGGATTGGATTATTTTTGGTTTTCTTTCATGGTTTGTGGATGAGGTATGGGTTGGCGTGGAGTGTGGACTACTTGTCCACTGCTTGGAGAGGAAGCAAGCGAGCAGGAGGGGTGCTCGGTTGCGGCTGGCGCGCAAAGGTGCTACGCGGGTGCGCTAGGGCGCCTCGCGCAGCAGGCGCAGGCGCTGCGCGGGCGCACAAGGGCGCCGCGCGCAGCTGGCGCAGGCACCGTGCGCAGCGCAAGGGCGCCGCGCGCGGCTGGCGCGGTTACTGCGCGCGGCTCGCATGGCCGCGCGGGCACTTCGTCGGTAGGAACTGTGCGCGTGCCGGGGCTGGTTCTTCGCCCAGTGGACGTGTGAGTTGGGTGCTAGCCGAGCTTAGTTGGTTTTTCCTTTTTCCTTGCATCTTGTGGAGCAGCTTGTGCTGCTTGGCCGATTGGTTGCTTGCACCGCGCGGGGCCGAGGGTGGTTGCTTGCCCGCGTGCTGTGAGTTGGCAGAGAAGTGAGGCGGTGTGCGCAGGATTTTTGTGGCGGACTCGGGTGATTGTTTGAGCTTACGGGGATTTTTCCGAGGTGCGCGGCAGCGCGCGAGGCGCGGTTTGGCGTTTCGGCGGTTTGAGGGTTCGGCGCTTCCCCGACTTCACGTTTGCCTGCGGAAAGCATTCAGGTGGGTTGGAAATTCTTCCAAAATGTATGGAATGCCCTTTAATGCTTCTGAATGGAAATTGATCATGTCTAGTATGTAGTTTCACTGTTGATAATCTGATAGTTGCCTAGAAATTTTTGGGAAATTCATTGGAACCCCAGTTTATTTTTAGTATACTCCTGGTACTGTATGACACTAGATATCATGTTTTGTTGGCATTATAATTGCACGTGGATCATTTTAAAAATCGAGAAAACTGTTTTAAGGAAAATCGGCATTTTTTTTAAAGGTGGTTTTTAAATTGTGAGTTCGCCAGAGGTATGACATGGGTTCAGGGTGCATTTGACCTCGCGCCTGGGGGCCGAGTGGATTGTATTTGGTTTAGAGGATGTGTTGCTAGTGTCTTGGGGTTTGTGGGGGCTTATCAGATTGAGTCGAGGGGTGTTTTCCGACCTAGACATGAGTGTGGGATGTTGGTATTTGAGTTTTCCGATCTTTTCGATCGTGGATTGTAGCCTGCAGATGCCGCTTTTATGCTAGATGAGGCACGCTTGAGCTCGGTGGGGTCGCTCCCCTCGAGTTACGCTCCGGATGCGATGATGATGATGACGATGCGCCTAGTTGATACACTAGAGGTCGCTTTGCGTGATACTAAGATAGTCCGATGGGACGCCCTGGTTGATACACCAGGGGGCGCAGGCTTGACTGGACCCGATGTGGCAGTCACTGAGATTGGGTTATGTGAGCGAGTGGGAGCATGGCATGTTCTTAGATGTGATTTTCCTTTGAGCATGATACTTGAGGCATTTAGCTGTAGTTTATTTCCAGCTTTCATTTTATCTATCTGCATATCTATCTGTTTTGCCTCCAGTAGACTTAGTGGGCATACTGTGGATATTGGCGACGGTACCCACTGAGATCTACCTTCTGTAGTAGTTCTCACACCCGCTGTGGTGACAGGTTTTCTGGAGGCGGCTGTTCCGGGTTCATCTCGTGCGGAGACAGCAGACCGAGATAAGGGCGTGGCCGACTAGTTTCTTACCCGAGGCTGTATGTGTCAGAGGTAGAGTTACCCTGTATTTTGAGTTTTCACTTTTGTACTGGACAGTTTGTGTTGTATTATGTCTTGTGAGAGGACTTTATGTTTTTGGATCCTTGGATGTATTTTGTTTTCAGCCGTTCAGTTTTTGTTTCTATAGCTTTAGTTTCTTTTCAGCTCTGATATTTGTGTAGCTATAGATCTTCTTGCAGGTTAGACGCTTCGTCTGTGCAGGGAGTCCCGTGCAGGCGGCGGATCTGTTGACGAGCCCGGGTCACAGTTTCGACCGCGGGGCGTGACACAGCATGCACGTCAACCACGTTGACCATTTGATTAACAAACGACAGAGTAGAAGCTTTAAAGGCGCTATTATCTCATTTTCATAAACAGCGCACACCCGGTGCATCAAAATGTTTGAAAGAATAAATTCATAATATTTAAAAACAGTGTCCACACGACACTCAATTTTTCTGAAAACGTTTGCGCAAACCCTTTATAATACTTGAAAACCCGCGTCCACAGAACGCATTTATAAAACCACAAACCGAAAGCACAGTTTCAAAAGAGATATTTATCCAACATCACAAGACCGTCTCAACATCAACACATCCACAATATCAGAGTCCACATGCACCAAATATGACCATAAAAGAAAATAACCGAAAGAAAGGAGAAAGGAGAAGAACCTGACCGAGAAAAACCTATACCTCACTAGATAGCGTCTTCACCAACACCCTGATCCCCACCCCGACCAAATCTGTCACACAGTGGGAGTCAGTAACATAAACGACGATAACATAAAACATAATGACTATAATCAGTATAAATGGAAATACTATAGCAGCAAAAGTACACCAACCCGTATCTCAAAATACCAGAATATCATATAGCTACCAAACTATCCCACGAGCAGTATACCACATCACTGTCATCCAACATCACCGCCATGTCGGTCTACTGACCTCAGGCAAACGGGTGTAACCCACCCCATCGCAACAGTCACGATACTGCCACACCGCCATGTCGGTCAATCGACCTCAGGCAAACTGTCCCTGCTCAATCACCGGTGCAAAACAACCCCGCCGCAAAAGAAAACCGCAAGGGGTCCCCTACGCAATAACAGCCGCGTAGGGATCACGGGTCAAACAGACCACTTCTCCGGAAAAGTACACCCGCGCGGTGGCCAAACTGCTGGTGTGCATGACAAGCACCATAAGCATGACAAGCACATAACCAAAACAAGTCCTCTCTCCGCGACAACAGTCACCCAAGTAATGTATAAAAGAAACCGACCCACCGGTTAAATATGATATCAAGAATCTACCCCAGAATGTCCTATGTTCTATCATCATATGACTTATGTTGTTTAATTACCGAAAAGGGTACTTCCCCTGCTTATGCCGCCCAACGGTCGGATAAGCTACACAAAGTTCGTGTTCAGTGCACACCCTTCGGTAAGAGAGATATATCATATTATACTACGTCGTCACAATAACCGTGACCGACAACCATCCTACTGACATACACTAGTCATGAGGAAATAATAAAAATAAGCAAGGTCTGATGTTACCGAGTTTCCAGTGTTCCCAACTTCAGATCGGGATACCCATCTCTACCGGATGGTCAACCTGAGTCCAAGACTCCTCCACGAACCTGTGAATCATCCGGACCTATCCAAGATCCACCAATAGCGAATATCTAGTTTTACATTAACCGGTAATTTAATGGTCCCGACCATTGTGCCAAAATCCCCTTTGTTCCAGTTTACCGGAACCCCCTCCCGATTTCTGAATAGTCGCACCAACCACTGAAACGGTCAAAATATGCCCCGAACGACTATACCATTGTTTGGATAAGGACAAGCCGTCCACAAAAACTTTTACCGCGACATTCGTTCATCGGGAGGTCAAACCAATAGAATAACACTCGAAATATTTTTCCATGTAAAGAATTATGCATAAATATCAAAACGTGCAACAAGAGAGTTTCAAGGGTGTACCCACCTGAATCGGCGAACCATCTACTCTAATAATGCTCTCGATCAACAGCGAACCTGCAAAAGGTCCACCGAGTCAAAACTAGCCTCAACAACCCAAGATCACCCATCCAACATTATTGTAAAGATCGGTTGCACCAAACCGACTCCCGAAACCCACCGGAACTTTCCTGGAACCTCTAAACTGATCAGAAACAAATCCCAAACACTTAAATAGATCACCCTGTCCCGAAACGCACCAAAACAGGTACCCGGGTAGCAAATACTAATAGTAAAATTATAAAATATTTCTAAATGCAATTATGCCGAACGGATTTTCCAAAATTGCCGAAATCGGCTCCGGAACCCCCATTATGCTCCACAAAGACCGTAGATCATGGACAAGTAGTCCCAAAAGGGTCCACGCACGTTGCCCGAGGCAACCCGGGCGGCCAATTTACATTTGGGATCCCAACTACACCAAAAATTGCATAAAAACATAAAGAATGGATAAATATTATTTTTACCAAAAACCGTGCACTTCGGAGGCGAACCAGTGGCGAGGCTTCGTAGATCTCGACACAAGAAATGCCACACTCGCTGTCCGGAGCGAAAACGATAACCGAGGAGCATGCTGGAACAATCTGTACCTCCAAAACTATCTTCGTCGGCGGCGGCGCAGCCCGGCACGCAACCCAAGCAATTTCAAAACTCAACAGTGTTGCTGCGATGCCCGAGACGAAGTTCGGCATATCTGAGCACAGCAGGAAAAGAAAAGGGCGCCCGATTTGCTCAATGAGGGAGGAAGGTGGCGCGGCTCCTGCGCGCAAGCCCGCACCGATGCCCGCTCGAGTTGGCCCTCGCGCCGCTCGTGCAGCCGCGCGACTTGGGCGCGGAGCCCTCTGCAGGCGGGCGCCCGACCCAGGCAGGGGCGTCCGCGGGTGGACTGGGCAGCGGCGAGGCCCTGCACGGCCTGGGCGGCGCCCTCTACCGCGCGAGACGGGCACGCTCGACGGCGTCGGCTACACCAGCGACTTGCGGCAGAGAAAGAGTGGCACCCAAATCTTTGGCACATGGAGGAGGAAGCTCGATCATCTTATTCTCCGACTCAGATCTCGTCGGCGGTGGGTTGTACGGACAGAGAAGAAAGACAAGAGAAGGGCTTCTTGGTCTGAGATTTTTAGGGAGGAAGAAGGATTAGAGGGGCTAATTAAGGGTTAAGTTTTTCTTTTAACCCTAATCCAAGCCCAACTTAAAAATATCCCCCTTATTAAAAATAATTGCGTAAAAGACCAATACGTCCCCATTCCCTTTATCTCTTCTTTTTCTCAAAAGAAAACCATACAAGGATTCTAAAACCTCGAAAAATGTGCCAAATATTTTTATCAGATTTCACACATTCCAATTACCGAAATTTTGTACTATTTCGAAATTCGAAAATTGTTGTTATTACAGCGCCACGTGGCTACTCCGTGCCCCGCGCACGCGCGCCCGCCAATCGCGGCGCGCCGCGTGGCAGCGGGGTTCATGGCGGGGTGCACATGCCGCGGTCCACGCTGGGAAAGCCGGGTCCGTGCGCCCGCCAACGGACGCGCGCCACGAGTCCTCCGCGGTCCACCGTGCGTCGCGCCCGGCACGATTGGCGCCTCAATTCCCGCGCCGCCGCTCAACGAATGGGAGCCCGCCACGTGTCCAAGCGAGCCGCTCGCTGGTCCCGGTGCACGCGGAGGTCCCGTGGACCGGCCGGCCTGCGTCGTTGCGCGTGCATGCCCGCGCCGCTGCCCGTAGCCGCTCCGCCGTGCTCCGCCGCCTCCCGGCGCTGCCCCGGCCGCCGGAATAGTGTTTCTTGCCTCGAAATTCGTGTTTTGGCATCCGGGCTCCGAAAAATACAAGTAAATAGCCCATTTTCATCATTTTCGCGCGCTGAGTCCAAATCCGATGTCCGATTTGCCAAATTCCGCTTCTAAAATTTGTCGAAGGCATCCAGACATGTATTCTTAATCCAAATTTCGCGCTGGGTCCGATCTTGAGGTCCAATTTGCGCGCAACCATCTCCAACACACATCATAGGCCTCCAGAAGCCACAATTCACTCCGTAAGACCTTCGCAGAGATCCGGGTCATCACATCCTCCCCCACTAAAAGAAAGTTTCGTTCTCGAAACTAACAAACCTCAAAGGGAGCCTCAAACAGAAGAGTGGGTATCCATCAACACCGTCTCCAGCTCCCCAGTCGCCATTCGCTCCCCGTGATTGCTCCTCAACAACAACAAGTACGGCATGGCCCTGTTGCGCAATCCTCTCATCTCACGAGCCAGAATTCGCAACGAGCGTCCCTCGTACTCCAATCACTCGCGGATCATAAGAGGAGTGAGTCAATCACGAGCGAGGGATCCAAAACATAACACCACTGAGCTGGGGTGTGGAAACACGAGGACTTCCAACAAATTGCAGGGAAAAGCAACAAGCTCAAAAAGCAAATCCACGGTACAACTCGTCCAAATGTACACGAAGTACGCCAACACAACCAAACAAGAAAGGTAAAGTCCCCACCATCAGGAACGTCATCAACTCCAACTCTTAATTTGGAAAGCAGCCGAAAATAACGAAAAGTCCGAAAATTCCGAAAGGCCGGTGCCCTCGCCCCAATCAAACAAGAACAGGTTCGGGCACTGTCTCCATTTCTAGAGTAGCCTTCCGAAGTTTTCGTCCCATTCGTAAGTTTCAGTATAAAGGCGAGAAAAGAGGAGAGAAGTGTTGAAGCCATTCCTGCTGTGGCTAAAAAATGAAAGCTACGATCTAACCGAGACCTCTAAGGACACAACCTATAGTCCTAATCGTCACATCTGCTCAAATGGTGGCATCTGTCCACTGCCGCTGAAGCCATCGCTGTGGGAAGGGTACTTCGGCAACCTGTGAAAGTGAACTCCTCCTGTCCAACTTGCGGAAAGGTCAATGTTCTGATTCCACAATCAGTCGTCGCATGATATCGCGTCAACCGGTCTATCCCGTGTGCTCGGTCAGAGTCTTGGAGCTGCCACCAAACCGTCACGCCTGCCTGTATAATCCCGAGTCTCAACTGTACTGATCGTGCTCCACAACCCTCCTCTACTCGCAGGATACGATTGAGAATCTAAACCACCAATACATGTAACAATAATCCTATCTCTTATCCATGCAGAGATGCAAATGCTCTACTAACATATGCAGGAAAATGCAGCGGTACCGAAATGCTCAAGCTCAGCTGACTGTAAGTAAAATCATACCTGCGATGACACGATCCGCTGCCGGGGTGTCCTCCACCTGGGCTGCGTAAACCCGCCCACTGGGTGCTGAAGGTCGTCGCTGCTCCGTATGTCTCGACGTCGTGGTCCAATTAGTCTGGCGGCGTACCGGAGGGGCTTCTGCTTCCTGAACAGGCAAGGGGGGTGCTGTAGCGATAGGTCGCACTGACAAAATGGCTCGGGGCCAAGCTGCCCAAAAATGTCCTAACTCTCCACATAGGTGTAGGTTTTTAATATATTTAAGGATCCACACGGATCTAAATAGGTACTATCAAACAACTAGAGGGGGGGTGAATAGGTGTAATACTTATAAAACCAATCTCAGTGCAAAATAAAAACCAATGCGGAAAATAAAAATAGCACACCGAGATTTACGTGGAAACTCCAATCCAGGAGAAAAACCACGGGACCAACACACAATAACAATCCACTAAGAATAGAAGAATAACAAGGTGATTACCGACTCCACGGACTCCAAACCCTCCTTCAACTTCTTCGGATCTTGCGCTCACCGATTGGACGTCCACGCAATAACAATCCACTAAGAAAAGAAGAATAACAAGGTGATTACCGACTCCACGGATTCAACCCCTCCTTCAACTTCTTCGGACCTTGCGCTCCACCGATTGCACGTCCACTGCACACGTTCGAATCCATGAACGCCACTCGAATCCACGAGCACACGTTTCGAATCCACGAAACGCCTTCAACACACCGAATCCACGATGCTACGTCGAATCCACGACGCAAACTTAGCTGATAGAAATATTGGCTTCGATGGTGATCCTTTGCTTAGATTATCATTGAAGAACCGTAGAAGGAATTTCTAAGCAAAGACTAGATCAATTCGACAAAAGATAGATCTTGGAAGAACCGTCGAATTGACCTAAAAGAGGCTATAACGAAGAACGATAAAAACCTAGCCCCTAGGGTTGCTCTCAAGTGTTTTATTAATTAATCGGTAGTTCTTGAGAAACCCTAAGTGTCTATTTATAGTTTAGAAACCTTTGGAAATAGATAAGCATCAAAAACTGACTTAACAGAAATTTTCCCGCACGACGATCCGGATCGGATTTACAGCGATCCTGACTGTCGTCTTTTTTCAGCAATTCCTGAAAAAACAAGGTTCGGGATCCGGATCGGAATTCTGATCCGGATCGGAATTCTGATCCGGATCGGTTCAGGATCAGAAATTCTGATCCGGACTCTGAACATCCAATTTGTCCAGTTTCTGATTTTTAAGCAATGAAAACTTATCCAAGTGTTTCTAAACTACTCAAATGTATTCGGATCACCAAAATTATTTAGTTAAACGTACCTGATCAATCCGAATCCATTTTCCTTAAGATTGATGTATATGATCCACAATTCTTCAACTTCAATCTTCAAGACTCAAAACACTGAGTATCAACTTGAGATCTTGTTGAATCTTCTCTGAGTCTTTGATTGCTGATTGACAATTTGATCACTTCAAGACTCCGACTCAACTCACGAAATATGCCAACACAAAAAGCCGTAACAATCTCCCCCTTTGGCAATTTCGTGACAAAACCCAAAAATACATAAAACGCTCAAGACACTCATCTTAAACCAAAAAATCGAAACTCAATGTCATCACCAAAACATTGATTTTCTTTGCGTGAAAGATCCAATAAACAAAAATTACATTTGAACCAGTCTTAGAACAAACTCTATGACTTAGGACTTGGAGTCTTAAAGTGATGTATATCCTGCAAAACAAAAACTCCAAACAAAATCAAACGTTTAGTCGTTAGAAATGGAATCCTACATTCGATTCGTCCTTTTGGTTCTTTTTGTTTTTCGGCTCCTTTTTCATCATCTCTTTTCTTTATCTCCCCCTTTCTTGAGCATCTCTGTTCTCCCCCTATCTCTGTTCTCCCCCTATTTCTGTTCTCCCCCTTTTTGTCACAAATGCTCAAACAGTGAATATAGGCAAAAAGAAATCACTAACAACATTAGTTCATAGAGAAAGAGAGATAAAAGCTCAGTTCCGGTATATAACAAAAACACAGATTGCGTACCGGTACTCGAAAGCAAAAATCAAATAATTTCTTGAAAACAAAACCAGATTTTGAAATATTTGAATTACCGATTTGTATTCCATCAAGAAAACAATTTAAGTGCTTGAAAATAATATGAGATCACATAGATGTCATTCAATCCAATTAATTTTACAAAAATTAAAAAGATTTACTCCGAAATCATGAAAAACAAAGATAAAACATTATAAACCGTTTTTCATATTATATACGTCAAACACAAGTCATCAAAAATAATCTTGAGATCCAAAGTCTATCAAGATGTAACGGATTTACAAAGATGACTTACAGAGATTTCCAAATAACATCAATTTTGAATTTTACCCTTTTAGATTGAGATATGCATTAAAATACCTAAGGGTAGCTCTCTGAGCATCTTTCAACTATCCCACCTTATACCAACCAGGAGATTGTTCAAAATAAGAACTTTGAATTTAAATCTCTGAATGCTTCAACTAAACAAAATTTCATAAATATTTTTCAAGCATCCATAACATGTGGTAGCTTCACACACAAACCGGACGACCGGGGTGGCAGCTCTTTCCAACATGTGGTGGTAGTTTTCACACTCCTTTCGGATGTAACTCTTTCCACATCTTTTGCAATTCATTTCATTTCCCTTGTAAGAAAATACAATCTCTTATGTGAAAGAATTAAATCCCAAATTTTAGTCTATCGGTTGTCTCACGTTTATCACAATGAATTCACACAACCGAGATAGATTACACATCTAAAGATCACACATGATTACTAAAATTTGATGAATATAATTATCAAAAACTCTTATAATGAAGAATCTTCAAGAATTATGATTATAGAGTAAAGTTGATAATTCATATAAAATTAAATTGGAGTGATTGACAGTGAAATCCTTTTTATCCAATGCACTTGTTCGTTAAAACCCTTTTGTTCAAAAACAAAACATAAAAACGAAGAGCATTGAAAACATGTAATGCAGAGATTTAGAAAAATATGAAAGGAAAACCAATCAAAGCATTACATACAGTCATAAGCTATTTAGAACTTAAGACAAGGAAAGATATCACCTTTCCGAATCCAAAATCGTCGGATTTTGGGTTGTCTTGATTCATTGTTGTCGGGAGATGATAGCTTTGACTGTTGATCCACCTTAGGTCTTTGCCTCGCAGTGATCCACTTGAATGATTGATGTTGTGGCTCGGACCTTTGGTGGGTTGAGTGAACTCCATTGACTTGATGAGTCTTTTGATTCCGTTGAGTTCGCTCCGTAGATGAAGTTGCCGAAGAATTCCTCTTTCTCTTTTTCGGGCACATCTTCATCAAGTGTCCTTCAAGTCCACATTGGTGACAAGTTCTTCCTTTCAATTTAGTTGTGGAACTTGAAGCCTTCACAGTTTGGTTCTTTTTAAATCCCAAACCAACCTTGCTTGTTTGACCTAATCCGGACATACAATCAAGTTTCTTCGAACCGGTTGGAATCCTTTGTATGTCGGATTTGAGTTGATGAACTTGCTTGGTCAAAGCTTGATTGGTGACATGAATATCCTCAAATTGTTTTTCTAGAAAACCAATCTTGTCCATATATGATTTAGCGTTTGTCTCCGATTGGTTTCGCTCTTCTTGGAGGATTTTATTGTTTTCCAATAAACGTTCTCGTTCCTCCTCGAGATCATGAAGTTTTATCTTTAAAGCATGATTCTCGTCTTGAATCTCAAGTCGTTGCTTTCTCAACGTCTTGATATGCTTGGCCATCTTCTTAGATTCCACAAGAAGTTGTTGATATGCCTCAACGAGTTCTTCCTCGTCCGACTCCCCCTCACTTGATGACTCTCCGCCGGATGTTGATGTTTCATACAAAATCAAAGGAGTAGAGTCAGTAACTAAAGATGATAAGCAAAAATTAGAAGAGGGAATTTGAGAGGCATGAAAGGCAACAACTTTTTCCTCTTTACTTGAGGTCGATTCATTAGAAGTAGAATCGTCCCAAGTTTTCGCTTGCAAAGCCTTCTTTATATATGATTTCGGAGAAGGACAATCCGTTGAAATATGGTCGTAGCCTTTGCATCTATAACATTGGATTTCCCCTTCGAATTCATCTTTTTCTTTTTCTTTAGAAGGTTTTGCAACGCCTTTGAGTTTAGAGGATTTAGAACCCGATGATCCTTTAGATGGTTTCGTGGATGTAGATCCATCAGTTCGATTCTTCCAAAATTTCCGACGAAATTTCTTTACGATCCGCGCCAATTGTTCTTCAAAATCGGCAAAAGAGATTTCATCGTCGGAACTTGATTCGCTATCTTCTTCCTTTGTTGATTTGAATGCAATACCTGTAAGCTTAGAAGAAGACTTGGAAGAAACTTGATTAGTAGGAAAAGTCATTTCATAAGTTTGCAAAGCACCTACTAATTCCTCTACTCTCATCTCATCCGGATGACTAACGGTTTCAATGGTGGTAACCTTTGCCCTAAACCATTCCGGAAGAGTCCGAAGTATCTTTCTTACAATTCTCGACTCCGGGATCTTTTCTCCTAAATTAGCACAAGTATTGATTACATCTTGAAGTCTAGTGTAATAATCTGTAAACAATTCATGCTCTTCCATATGAATAGAGTCAAATTGACTTGTAAGCATCTGGAGCTTTTGAATTTTTACTAGATTAGTACCTTCATGTATAATTTTGAGAATAACCCAAATTTCCTTCGCGGTTTCACACGCGGAAATTCGTGTGAACTCAGTCGAGGAAAGAGAATTAAATAAAGCGTTCATACCCTTCCCATTGTAAGAAGAACTTTCGAATTCCTCTTGGGACCATCTAGAGCGAGGTTTTGGGGTAGTAGAATTTCCTACTTCCTCAACAGGATACACCCAACCGTCTTCCACGGATTGCCATACCCGCTCATCAATTGCGATGAGAAAAGCTCTCATCCGCACTTTCCAATAAACATAATTAGTCCCATCAAAAAGAGGAGGTCTATAAATATTACCACTTCCACCCGACATGATAGATAAACCTAAAACCCGCTCCAATACCAATTGTAGGTTTTTAATATATTTAAGGATCCACACGGATCTAAATAGGTACTATCAAACAACTAGAGGGGGGGTGAATAGGTGTAATACTTATAAAACCAATCTCAGTGCAAAATAAAAACCAATGCGGGAAATAAAAATAGCACACCGAGATTTACGTGGAAACTCCAATCCAGGAGAAAAACCACGGGACCAACACGCAATAACAATCCACTAAGAATAGAAGAATAACAAGGTGATTACCGACTCCACGGACTCCAAACCCTCCTTCAACTTCTTCGGATCTTGCGCTCACCGATTGGACGTCCACGTAATAACAATCC
The DNA here is from genome assembly GCA_029204045.2 of Tillandsia leiboldiana. NCBI lineage: Eukaryota > Viridiplantae > Streptophyta > Magnoliopsida > Poales > Bromeliaceae > Tillandsia > Tillandsia leiboldiana. The sequence continues at coordinate 18,443,641 of CM055077.1, read as the reverse complement.
ACTAAGAAAAGAAGAATAACAAGGTGATTACCGACTCCACGGATTCAACCCCTCCTTCAACTTCTTCGGACCTTGCGCTCCACCGATTGCACGTCCACTACACACGTTCGAATCCACGAACGCCACTCGAATCCACGAGCACACGTTTCGAATCCACGAAACGCCTTCAACACACCGAATCCACGATGCTACGTCGAATCCACGACGCAAACTTAGCCGATAGAAATATTGGCTTCGATGGTGATCCTTTGCTTAGATTATCATTGAAGAACCGTAGAAGGAATTTCTAAGCAAAGACTAGATCAATTCGACAAAAGATAGATCTTGGAAGAACCGTCGAATTGACCTAAAAGAGGCTATAACGAAGAACGATAAAAACCTAGCCTCTAGGGTTGCTCTCAAGTGTTTTATTAATTAATCGGTAGTTCTTGAGAAACCCTAAGTGTCTATTTATAGTTTAGAAACCTTTGGAAATAGATAAGCATCAAAAACTGACTTAACAGAAATTTTCCCGCACGACGATCCGGATCGGATTTACAGCGATCCTGACTGTCGTCTTTTTTCAGCAATTCCTGAAAAAACAAGGTTCGGGATCCGGATCGGAATTCTGATCCGGATCGGTTCAGGATCAGAAATTTTGATCCGGACTCTGAACATCCAATTTGTCCAGTTTCTGATTTTTAAGCAATGAAAACTTATCCAAGTGTTTCTAAACTACTCAAATGTATTCGGATCACCAAAATTATTTAGTTAAACGTACCTGATCAATCCGAATCCATTTTCCTTAAGATTGATGTATATGATCCACAATTCTTCAACTTCAATCTTCAAGACTCAAAACACTGAGTATCAACTTGAGATCTTGTTGAATCTTCTCTGAGTCTTTGATTGCTGATTGACAATTTGATCACTTCAAGACTCTGACTCAACTCACGAAATATGCCAACACAAAAAGCCGTAACAATAGGAAGCACCGCCCCTGTCTATGGTCACACTGTGACGGTGGATGGGGCCCGCCATAGATAACGCACCGCTCCTGTCGCTGATGCTGATACTGTTGCTGCCGGGGGTACTGCTGCTGAGACTGCTGTCGGTGCTGATACTGCTGATACTGCGGCTGCTGCGGGGGTCCACCAGATCTCTGGCACCTCTGAAACCCACGATCCTCAGGGTGAAATCGTGGAGGTCTCGGCGGCTCTTGCCTACTCGTCTGTTCCCCGTCCTCAGGCTCCGGGCGCTTCACGCCCGAACTCCCACCTAGGGCCGTGTCCTGCTCAGTCATCACCTCATTCCCTCGTTCCACATAAAGGGCCTACTCCATCGAGGCATTCAGAGTCTGCAGCCTATGCGAACGGACAAACTGATAAATATCCCGGCGCAAACCTCGCTCTAACATATAGATCCGATGTGCCTCATCCCTGGCAACGTGTGGTACACTGGCCAACAACCGGTTGAAATCCTCAATGTACACCAGCATAGTATGGTCTCCCTGTCGTAGATTCTTCAACTCCTCCTCCAGCCTCTGTCTGACACTCTCCGGAAAGAAGGCTCCAAGAAGAAGGCTGCGGAACTCCGCCCAAGTGAGCAGCTGGGTCCCAGGCGGACCAACAGGTCGAACTCGCCACCACCATGCCTCGGCATTGTGCTCCAGAAAATTTGTCGCCAGAAGAACCTGAAATCTCTCCTCGATAAAAAGAGTCTCAAAAAGTCGCTCCATAGCCGTGATCCACGACTCTGCCTCCCACGGCTCCAAACTCCGCCCAGAGAAACGAGGCGGGTTGAGCTGGCGGAACCTCATCAAGCAATCTACAACCTCTCGCTGCTCTGCAGGGGTCAACTGTCCTGCCGTCCCGGACGGTTGTCTGTTGGTAACCGGCGCCATAGGGGATGCCGGTGCCGCTGGTACAACAGGGGGTGCCACGGCCGGCAAAGAAGGTACGGGGGAACTCTCCGAGGGTGCTACAACCGGCTGCGCCCTCTGCTCAAACATATGCATCATCCGATCCATGGCCTCCTCCTGGCGATGGGAAGCCTCCTCCTGGCGTCGAACAGCCTCCAATATCTGGGCCATCTAAGCCCGAAGTTCCTGTACCTCACTCTGCTGGCCCTACTTTGACTCCTCCTGCTCAAGCTCATCGGGGGAAGGAGGCTGAGAACGCGTCCGCATCCTGCGTCGGGGAGGCATCGTGCTCACCTGCGATAACATCCAAACATCAGGTCAGAACAAATACTCGACCCAATCCAGAGAAAGTCTAAAACATGTCATCCATTCTATAGCATTATGTTGTTTGCAGCAAACATAATTGCTTAGGAGCATAAACATGCCAATCACTCATCCCGTCCCTTGGGAGAGGTATAAAACTCAATAAGGACTATCGCTATAAATCACGACTCTCACGTAGTCATCCTAAGGTTCATCCACATGCCTAGGGTTTCTAAGTCCATAATGACCTACAACCTAGGCTCTGATACCACTCTAATCTGTCACGCCCCAGGGTCGAAACTGCGACCCGGGCCCGCCAACAGATCCGCCGCCCATACGAAGAGCCCCGTATGGACAAAGCGTCTAACCTGCAAAAGATAAAACTACGACTATACAAATATCAGAGCTGTAAAATAAACTACTGAAACATAAATGTACAACTCCAAATAGTACAGATCTGAACCTCACAATACATAAGTCTCTCAAAAATAAAACTCTCAAAAGTAACTATCTACTAGAATCCAGCAGACTGTACTACAAAGCTCCAAAAAGGGTACCACTATACTCCAAGGACGGGTAGGGAACTAGCTCGCGACCCCATCACCTCGAACTGCTGTCTCCGCTCGAACAGAAGCCGAAACAGCAACCTCGGAAAAACCTGTCACCACAGCGGGTGTGAGAACTACACCGTCACGTAGTTCTCAGTGGGTACCGCCACCAAGCCCAACGGTCTGCCCATTAAGTCTATGAGAGGCATAAGATAACATGAAAACGGATATAATGTAAAGATAAGCTGGAAAGAAATCTACAGCTATCATGCCTCTATCTACAATGCTCAAAGGGTGATACAGATGAAAATGATGCATCGACTCTAACCCAATATACTCAATCAACCCAATCACAGTGGCTGCCAAATGGGGTCCAGTCAAACCTGCGCCTACCTACTGCCATTACATCCACGGAGGACTGGACTTACGTAGGGCGTCCGTGACTGCCAAAACTGGCCCAGCCAGAGGGATTGCGTCGACAAGTCGCGATAGCAAAGTAACAGGCCCAGCTCCGGAGCGGCACTCGAGGGGAGCGACCCCACCGAGGAAAGTATCCACGCATCTCTGTCGAGCTCAATATGGCTCATGCAGGCTATAATCCAAATCCACGATCAACAAGATCGACAGTGCCCAAATCACATCTCTAACTCACTAGCTGGAAATACTCAACAGCCGGGACCACCGTCAACCCGACGGCTCCCACAACAGGACATCAAACTCAACGTGCTAAAACCCGCTGGACTGGAGATACTCCACAGCCAACAACAATGAAGGGTCCGAATACCCCGAAAGACTAGAACCTACAACCCAAATCAAACAAAAACAGGCTCTAGGCATAGCCTCTCGTTGTTCTCGACCCAAAGAAGAAACAACCCTTAGAACCCAGATCACTCGAACCCTCCCGGGTGAGGAAGTTTACAGGAAAATGTGACATTTATTACTGAAAACCATTTTCACTCGAACCCCCTCGGGGTGAGGACTAAAAGTAGTTCATTTTTCTTTTTATAAAACCATCTTGATTTGAGAAAATCCATTTTAATGATTTTTAGCTATTTTTAGGAAAATCAGTTAGAAAACAAGTTTTATTCCCAAACCCCGAAAGGCTAATGCCTTCGCCCAATCAGACAAGAACAGACTCCGGCGACCCTTCGATGTTTGGAAGAAAAACATTGCTTGACTAAAATCATCTGCGTCCAAAAATATTCTGGGTTCAAGGTCCTGCTATCACTGATACACCACTGCAATGAACACAATGGCGACAAATAAATCGAAGAACTCGACAACTCGGGACCACCCTTTACCCAAACGGCTCCCACCACTGGTACAAGACTAGCTACATCTACCAGACTCCACTCTGTCCCCAAGCACGAGTGTTACATGCATCCTACACTAAGAGAAATCCCGACCACCCAGCCCACTACCCGGGCGAGGAAAACACTATGTCTAGGGATAGAATGTAAAGTGTGGATGTCTAAAGCATAAATTAACCTAGCCCAAGTGAGAGTTTTCTACTAGTCTAGTTAAACATACATCATATGACAGGGTGCTAGGTCAAGTTTCAATAATAACATTTGTTAATACAACTAGGAAGCATTAGTCGACATGAACTCAGTAACAACACAAGAAAAATATCATCTCTCTCTTTCTAACATGCTTCCTAGCTTCTCTCGCAATCATGCATGCATTCTATTTAATAGAATTAGAGAACCGTCCACCCGTTCTGGAGACGAAGCAACCCACCTGAAAGTGCGTGTCGATTCAAGGTCCAAACTGGACGTGGATAATCCTCAGGTTCTCACGATTCCAATGAGCCCAAAAATACCTGAAAACTCCTCCTGGGCACAAAGACACAAAGATACAGTTCAAACACAGCGGTAAGCAAAAATCCCCACGATCACAAATCTGTGGAAAGATCAGTCCGAAATAAGCCAAAATATCACCTGCGAGATTATCTCCAAAAATTCCAATAAAAATATGGTTGTGATCCTCGCGAAGCGTAGATGTCGATCGAGTCCTCACAGGCCGAAATACGATAACCGAGAGCAGAGATAAAAATCGAACAAACTCGGGGGGTCTAGGAAAACCAGCAGCAAGAAAGGGGTTAAAAAATGCTCCGAATACCCCAATAAAAACGCAAAACTGAGAGGAGCAGCAAACACGAAAAACGAAGATCTACCTCTCGTGAAACCGATGCCGGTAAAATCGGCCAAAAACTCCCTCCCATCAGTCCTGGGGAGCTCGCGAAAGAAGCGTCGACGAAAAAGCTCGGTATCCAAGGCGCGTCGAAGCTCGCGATGTCGAGAAGAACACAAATGGAACGACTCCCAAAAATCTCCGGGAACCCAAATATCGAAGAAGACTTGCAGACGACGCTCCCTGTCGAAAATGGTCGGAAGAGCTCGGAGGAAAAGCCCACAAACGAAACCCCAAATGGCTATTTATAGCCCAAGCCCACCAAGGAGGGTGTCCGGATTCGGGCGCCGGATTCAGGTGCCCGAATCCGTCCCCGGCCCGTAACTGTGTGCGCCCGAATTAACATCAGCGCGCCACGTGGCTACTCCATGCCCCACGTGCCCCGCGCACGCGCGCCCCGCGCACGCGCGCCCGCCAATCGCGGCGCGCCGTGTGGCAGCGGGGTTCATGGCGGGGTGCACGGGCCGCGGTCCACGCCGGGAAAGCCGGGTCCGTGCGCCCGCCAACGGACGCGCGCCACGCGTCCTCCGCGGTCCACCGTGCGTCGCGCCCGGCGCGATCGGCGCCTCAATTCCCGCGCCGCCGCCCAACGAATGGGAGCCCGCCACATGTCTAAGCGAGCCGCTCGCTGGTCCCGGTGCACGCGGAGGTCCCGTGGACTGGCCGGCCTGCGCCGCTGCCCGCGCCTGCCCGCGCCGGTGCTCGTAGCCGCTCCGCCGTGCTCTACCGCTTGCCGGCTCTGCCCCGGCCGCTGGAACAGTGTTTCGTACCTCAAAATCCGTGTTTTGGCATCTGGGCTCCGAAAAATACAAGTAAATTGCCCATTTTCATCGTTTTCGCGCGCTGAGTCCAAATCCGATATCCGATTTGCCAAATTCTGCTTCTAAAATTTGTCGAAGGCATCCAGACAGGTATTCTTAATCCTAATTATGCGCTGGGTCCGATCTTGAGGTCCAATTTGCGCGCAACCATCTCCAACACACATCATAGGCCTCCAGAAGCCACAATTCACTCCGTAAGACCTTCGCAGAGATCCGGGTCATCACACGTAAGGTTTGGGTGCGCAAAGGTAAACTCTTCTCTTGTCTTGTCATTCACACATCACTACATGCATATGACAATTCGTCTTGGTATCTGGATAGTGGTTGCTCACGGCACATGACCGGAGATAAAAACCATTTTCAAACTTTTGAGAAAACCTCCAGAGGACTTGTAGTTTTCGGAGATGAACGATCTTCGAAAATAATTGGCAAAGGAACAATTACTATTCCAGAAGGCCCGGCTTTGAACAATGTTTTATTTGTTGAGGGCCTTAAGACTAACCTCATAAGCATTAGTCAATTGTGTTATGATGGTTTTTCTGTTAATTTCTCTTCTATTGAATGCCTTGTAACTGATGAAAACCAAACATTCTTTTTGAAAGGGGTTAGGTCACAAAATAACAGCTATATAGTTCCTAATAATTCTCTGGATCATTGTAAGCTAGTGTCACTTGATAATGAAACCTTTTGGCATGAAAGACTAGGTCACATGAACTTTAAGGAACTACCTAGAATATCTAACAAAGACGTGGTTAGAGGTGTTTCCTAAATTGAATTTCAAAGAAAACCTTGTGTGTGGTGGTTGCCAAAAGGGAAAACAAATTAGATCCACTCACAAGAATTTGAACCATGTAGGAACAAAATGCCCATTAGAATTATTGCATATGGATTTAATGAGGCCAACTCGTCAACCTAGTTTGGGTGAAAAATGGTATATATTTCTCATCGTTGATGATTTCTCTAGATATTCATGGGTAGAATTTTTAAAAGAGAAAGCGGATACTTTTGACTCTTTTCATGATATTTGTCATCGAATTATGATTGAGATAAATGAAAAGATTGTTCTTGTTCGTAGTGATAGAGGTGGAGAATTTATAAATTCAAAATTCATTGATTTTTGCTCTTCAAATGACATAAAATATGAATTCTCCGCACCTTATACACCGCAGCAAAACGGTGTAGTCGAGCGCAAAAATAGAGTTGTATAAGAGATGGCGCGTGTTATGCTTTATAGCCGGAAACTCTCTTTATATTTTTGGGCTGAAGCAGTCAACACCGCGGTCTATGTGATCAATCGCATCTATTTGCGCCCGGGTACTTTTAATACATCATATGAGCTATGGTTTTGTAGAAAACCGAATATCAAGTACTTTCGTATCTTCGAGAATCGTTGTTACATTTTACGTGATCGTGAAAATCTTAAAAAATTCGACTCTCGTTGTGACGAAGAAATTTTTATGGGTTATTCTACAACCAGTAGAGCATATCGGGTATTTTACCTTGAATCTAAATCGATGATAGAATCTTTCAATGTTAAAGTAGATGAAGCTTTTCATTTTTCTTCTGATAAATCTACTCCTAATATGTCTATTGATGATGAATCTCCTGCTAATGATATTGTATCTTTGCATGATAATTCTTCTGAAAATTTTGATGCATCTCATGGTTCTTCTAGTTTATCTAATGTGCAGGAATCATCGAAAATATCCCCGAGTACTCCGTTACCTCAAACGCTTCGAATCTCCAAGGACCGCCCTGAATCTAACATTATTGGAGATCTTCAAGAAGGAGTTAGAACTCGGAGACAATTAGTTTGTGGAGTTGCATGTTATGTCTCCATGATCGAACCAAAGAATGTTGATGAAGCTCTTCAAGATGACTATTGGATTGAAGCAATGCAAGAAGAGCTCAATCAATTTGAAAGGAACAAAGTCTGGGAATTAACGAAGCCCCCGAAGCAACAACATATCATCGGTACTAAATGGATTTTCAAGAACAAAAAAAATAAAGATGGTACCGTTATACGGAACAAAGCACGTTTAGTTGATCAGGGCTATTCACAAGTTGAAGGTATAGACTTTGATGAGACTTTCGCCTCGGTAGCTCGTCTCGAGTCTATTCGTATTCTTTTTGCAATTGCTTATCATTTTAAAATAAAATTTTTTCAAATGGACGTTAAGAGCGCATTTTTAAATAGTTTTTTAAATAAGGAAGTTTATGTAGCTCAACCAAAAGGGTTTATTGATCATAAACTACCTAACCATGTTTTTCGACTGAAAAAGGCTCTTTACGGACTAAAACAAGCACCGCGAGCATGGTACGAAAGATTGACAAAGCATCTTTTGGAAAAGGGCTATACTCGAGGGGGAGCCGATTGGACACTTTTTGTGAAGCACTTTCACGACAATTTCATTGTAGCACAAATCTATGTGGATGACATTATGTTTGGTGCTACGAGGAACAACGATGCTTCAAAATTCGCCGAAATGATGGAAAGCGAATTTGAGATGTCCATGATGGGCGAGCTTACGTATTTCCTTCGATTGCAACTTAAGCAAAGTGATAATGGCATTCATTTATGTCAATCCAAGTATGCGAAGGAGTTGGTCAAGAAATTCGGATTGGAGAATTCTAAGGACTTTCCGACTCCTATGGGAACTAGCAATAAGGGATTAGGAAGTGAATCTCACGAAGAAAGTGTAGACGAAAAGCTTTACCGAAGTATGATTGGAAGTCTACTCTACCTTACGGCTAGTCGCCCAGACATTTCCTTCAGTGTTGGGATTTGCACGAGATATCAATTAGCACCGAAGGAAATTCACCTGAAGCGGTGAAAAGGATCATCCGGTACGTCAAAGGTACATTAAATTTTGAAATTTGGTATCCTATAGGCACATCTCTCGATATTATAGGATATTCGGATGCCGATTGGGCTGGATCAGTGGATGATCGAAAGAGCACGAGTGGTGCATGTTTTTACCTTGGCCATTGTCTTGTTGCATGGCATAGTAAAAAGCAAAACTGCATTGCTCTCTTGACTGCCGAGGCGGAATACATTTCAGCGGGAAGTTGTTCAACTCAATTGATTTGGATGAAGAGTGTATTGAGTGACTTCCGCATCCCTGCGGCCTCGGTAATTATTTTGTGTGACAACACCCGTGCCATTAACATTTCTAAAAACCCTGTGTTGCACTCTAGAACAAAACACATTGAACTTAGATATCATTTTCTTAGAGAGTTAGTTGAATCAAGTATTTTACAAATTTCTTATGTTTCAACTGAAGATCAATTAGCCGATATCTTGACAAAACCTTTGGATCAAAAACTTTTTATTCATTTGCGAAAAGCAATTTGTATGCTTTCTTTAAAATAACAATTTTTGAACCATTGCTTAGGTTAGGTTTTGTTTTGTGTTTTGTGCTCTTTTTGTTTGTGAAATAGAACATTAACTGAGCATTAGTATCTGTCACGCCCCGGGGGTTCGAAACGCGCGGAAGAGGAGCCACCGATGCCCCTGATTCAGCCATATATATATATTTTTTTTGTGAAGCATTACTCCCCGGCGCGTGCACAGACCCGCCGCATACACAAATTCGCTCTGCAAATGAGCAGAGGCCCCTTTGTATATGCACGGCGTCTCAACTACAAAGTGTCACACAAGGCGTAGTACATACAATCTCTAACCACATCAGTTGGGGTCTTGTACACATACAACCAAACAATTCACATGACATTCTAGCATTCACTTAGAGTATAGAGGCCGGTGTTTTGAAAGGATAAATAATCACAAGGTTTTGAAAGCAGCATCCACACGATGCTCTCGTTTGTGAAAACAGTTCGCAAACACATAAATCCCCCAAGGTTTATAAAGCTCGGTGCCCACACGACACCCACGTTTTAGAAATGGTTTTCGCAAACGGTTTTTCTTTGTTTTTCATCGTTCAAAACGGCCAAGTAAGAGGGAACGTAGTATCCATTCAATTATTCAAAAAGGAAAGGAAGGGCAACATCCACTTCGACCCCACGGGGGTGTCGCAATCCACAACTAGCTACCATGAATAATAAAAGAAAAGGGAAAGAAGAGTCACTGTATCTGAAGTCACCCAAAAGTCAGATCAGCACCCTAACGTCCTCACCGGCGCCCTAGCACTCGCCCCTGGACGAACCTGTCACGGAGTGGGAAGTCAGTGACTAGAAATAGCATGAGAAGCGTAGTAAACAAAGATAAGGCAAACCACAAACACCGGAGCAACTATCCCTTCCATGCATCATCCACCACACCCTGTATCAATATGACATCGGGCACCTTCCCCGATGCCCACCGCCGAGCACCTGCCTCGCAAAGCAGCATCGGGCACCTTCCCCGATGCCCACCGCCGAGCACCTGCCTCGGCCGCCGAGCACCTGCCTCGACGTCACCGCTCACACCCCCCACCCATGGGGGCCCCCATTCCTAACGCCACCTTCGCGTGGGGTACACGGGTCAACGTACCACTTTTCCGGAAAAGCACACCCTTTGCGGTGGCCAAACCGCGGGTGTGCGTGTAGTAAATCTCGAGCCTCATCCGAGCACCAACCTCGGTAAACCAGACCGAGCACCTGCCTCGGCATCCAAATATCCACAAAAATAGCTTTAACAGGGTTAGTGAATGTAAACATGCAATTACTAAGATCTTTGTGCGTGTAGCAAATGTAAACATGCAATTACTAAGATCTTACCCCTTTTCCCATAACTCCGGAAACCAAGACAATGGAAGAGTCCCCACAGCGACCCATAGTCGCCATACTATAAAGATAATAAAACACCAACCTTTACCGGAGTTAACAATATTCCACAAGTTCAGCTTTAATGATCTGAAGGGTCACGTCGATCACCGTCCCCAACGCTAGTGTGTCCCGGACATCCCTACCTTTGTTCGGGTAGGGCGAACTGCCCGCCCGGTCTTCTACCGCGACGGCCGTAAATCCGGAGGTCCACATCACCCACCAAACCCCTCAACAAAATAAACATAGCAACAACGAGACTGTGCATAAAGAGGTTCTAAGGGGTACCCACCTGGAACGCGAAGAAAAGGGTGTGCGGGAAATTCCAGTCAGAAGTTCTCCCACCTTGCGCCCGGAAAACTAAGGTAGGAAAAGTATTGTTAAAAACATCGTCGTGGTCAAAAACACTCAAAAACGGGGCGAAACGGGCCAAAAACGGAGCTTCTGGACACTCTGGCCGCAACCTGGTGCACGGGTCCAGGCGTGGACCGGGTCCACGACAGAAAACGGCGGCGGCACAGACCGGGTTCACGGCACGGTGAGCCGCTGGAGCACGGCCAGCATCGCGGACCGGGTTCACGGCCACAGTGCCTGCGGCCGCAGACCGGGTGCACGCCACTGCCGTGCGCCATTGCGGCTTGGGCCGGGCCGCGCACGGGATGGAGCGCGCACCGGGTCCACGCGGTTGGGCTGTGAAGGTGTACACCGGGTGCACGCCCGACCGGTGGACCGCGCGACCTGGCGCACGCATTCGTGCACCGGGTCCGCGCCCCCGGGTCCGGAAGCTGTGCGCCGGGTGCACGCCGGGCCCTGTGGACCGCGCGGCCTGGCGCACAGCGTTCGTGCGCCGGGTCCGCGCCCCATGGGCCCGGGAGCTGTACGCCGGGTGCACGCCGCGTCCCGTGGACCGCGCAGCGATGCGGCCGTACGGGGATGAACAGTAACCCCTTTTTTTTTTGCTTTCTTCTCCGTTTTCGCTCCCGTGCGACTCCGGCGACGACCTCGTGGGCATGATAACGGCGGCGGCGGCCTCCCGTTTGACAACGGCGACGGCGGCTTCCCGTTACCACAACCCACGACGCGTGCGACACCCGAACAACCCCCAACCAAAACCTCGACCCCACAGAAAATGCAATGAAGGGGGAACGACGCTTACCGTGATCTTGTGAGGAAAAGGGTGGGAGGGTGGATCGTCCCTCTCGTCTCCAACGGAAGGCTCCACGAGGGATGGGTTTCCCCCGTTCTTCCCTTCTCCTCGTCTCGTCGCCTCGGTTTCTCATGCGCCTCATGAAAAGGGAGGAAGAAAGGAATGGGGTTTTCTTTCTTAAAAGTGCCGCCCTAAATCCTAGCCGTCAAGAGGGAAAAACCAAGAGGGAAAAGAAAAACCCTAGGGCCCCCGGTTTTAAGGGAAACCCTAATAACAATCGGCGGCTAAGATTGTCTCGAAAAGCGTGTCATCCAATCGCACGGTTCCCGGGGCGCCTAAAGGGGTCCGAACTTCAAAAATTTATTCTGGGAGAACCGGGAGTCGGAATCCGAAACCGATCGCGTCCCCGTTCTCCGTTTCGCGAGCCCTTCCGCCTAAAAATGTCCGCGAGTCCCGACGGACTTTCCGGAAAAACACTAAAAATCGTCCCACAGTCGGACAGTCGTAAGAAAGGGATAACGGAAAGGGTAACGGAAAAGCCAGGTCTTACATCACTCACCAATAAAAACAAGTTTCGTCCCCGAAACTTAACTCCCACCTGCGGCGAAGAGGTCCGGGTAGCACTCCCCCATCTTTGACTCTGGTTCCTAAGTTACCTCACATTCTTCCTGGTTGCTTCACAGCGCCTTCCCATAGGGGAATCGTCCGGTTGCGCAACCTTTTTGTCCTCTCGTGCTAAGATCCGCATCGAGGTTTGGCAGTAAAGGCAACCGGTATGTCACCAGGCCTACGCGCTCCAACATCCCGAAAATCGGGTCATTGCCGCCAACCAACAATGCCAAGAGCTCGAACCATTAGCAATACGCAACTCATTTACTTAAGGCGTTCTGTCACACCGCCAGCGATCTTGTCCTGACTCAACCCACCTGGACGTCTATGGCGTACTGTTACAACGCCTCGGGTCTTGGCCCGTCTTACCTCACCTGGACGTCTAAGGCGTACTGTTACAACGCCTCGGGTCTATTGTCACAAGGCCGGAAGTTGGACCCATTTAACCCTTAACAAAATAGCCAACATAAAAGACAACTAAGTCTTCACCTCCTTATTGGGCAGGAGGGTACGAAGCATTACCTCTAAGGGTTCCTCTGGGGTCGTGGCCAAAATTTCTCTTGTACGAGGTCTTCCTTGCTACTACCTCCCTCGTAGCCGAAACGTCTGCTTTCCCCCGCCGGTCGCTGACGTTCGCTTTCACCTGTTGGCACACCAAAAATTGCGCCACAATTTGTGCCACATCGCTCTTTCGATTTGGGCCACCAGAAGGTCTGCCATAGATCCCTGCACCTCTTTGTACCTCCGGAATGCGCAGTGTAGGAGGTATTACATACTTTGGCTAGATTTTCTTCCCTCGTTTCTAGCTTATCGGGCACACGAATTCGTCCCCGGAACCTTATTATATCCCTGAGTCACTCGTAAAAATTCCGCCTTGCTCCGAGGACATTCTGTCTTGCACCAGTTGTAGTTACGTGTCCGCCGATGGGTCTCCCAAGATCCTCTTGGAGATTCGTCAGACTAGATCTTATAGTCCTTTCCGGGCTTCGGCTGTATGAGCACTGGCGCCTGTGTGCGTCTGTCTTTAAGTTCTTTGAAACTCCTTTGGCACTGGGCTGTCCAGACGAGCCTCTACCCACTTTGGGTTAGTCGATTTAGGGAAGTGGCCTCCCACGAAGCGTCTGTAGTGGCCTGCCCGTCGTAAGAAGCTTCGGATCTCCGTCACCGTTGTTGGCCGAGCCCAGTTGGCCACCGACTCGATCCTCCTCGGATCCACTGCAATTCCAGATGTCGAAACGGTATGCCCCAAAAAGTCCACCTCACGGAGCCAAGACTCACACTTTATGAGTTTGGCATATGGTTGCTGATCCTGGAGGGTCTAGGGGATTACTCGCGAGTGTTCCCCATACCCCTTGTCCGTTGTGAGAGTAGATCGGAACGTCCACTATAAGACCATTACCGGCTGGTCTAAGGAGGGCTTGAGTATCCTATTCATCATGCCTGTGAATACCGCTGGTGCGTTAACGAGTCTGAACGGTATGACCGTGAACTCATGTCGACCACTCCGAGTTCGTAAGGCTGTTTTTCGGTAAGTCTGGTTCCCGGAGACGCACTTGGAACTTCAAGCAGTCAACTACCACTTAAAGATTGCCGCGACTGTCGGCCCCAAGCGTGATGCCGTTAACTTTTAACGGAAACCTCATTAGTCCTTAGAGACTAAGAACCCGTCTCGCCCTCGCTGGGCAGGAAGGAGTACAGCCGCCTGCCTCGAGGGGTAGCCGGAGGATCCGACCGAACTTATCTCTACGATGGGATTTCTTCTAATATCTATGGTAGGGAGAAACATGAAGCGAGGGGGAGGGGTGGGATGCTGCTACGGGTGATGTCCCTGTTTCCGAGGGGCAGTTGAAACCATGGCGCCCCGGTTTGCCGCATCGAAAACGGTGGTCTTGCTTCTGGGGACATTCGGTCACTTGGTGTATTCTACCGCAATTGATGCAAGACTTGTCCACCGACCATTGTCCTCCCGTCGGCGCATTCGTGGTTCCTTATTGCCATCTCAGGTATTTAGGAGGCCGGCTCCTCTTGGTATGCTCTTTTCCAAAACAAGGTCGAGCTCGTTTCTTATCCCCGCTGTGATCTGAGCTCTCCCGTCGGGCTCGTGAAATCGCAAATTCGTGCTCCACCGTGGTGGCTCTATCGACCACCTCCTGGAAGGTGTGCAAATCCGCCGTTTGCACCACCTTGTAGATGTCGCTTCGTAAACCATTCACAAAAGACGGGCTTTGTGAGATTCATCTCTTATAACAGGGGGAACACATTTGGTCAACCTCACAATTTGCCCGTTGATAACCCGTAACTGTCTGACTTCTTTTCTTGATGTGCTTCAGGTCATCTTCCATCTGCTGTTTGATGCTGTCGGAGAGAAATGCCTCAAACAGTTTTTCTCGGAACGTTGTCCAAGATGGAAGGGCGGTGCCCCCCCCCCCCCCCCCCGAGGGGTCCGGGCACACCGTCCTCCACCACCTGCGGGCGTTTCCCTCAAGAAAGTGGACTGCCAAAGGGACCCGTTCATGTTCTTCCATCAATAGGTCTTCAAAAACTTTTCCATGGTATCCACCCATTTTCCACGACCAAAGGGTCGGTCGTCTCTCCCTCAAACACGGGTGGGTCGACCCTCTTGAAATTTGCCAAGTTCGCTGTCACCCCATCCCATTCGGTTTGCCGGATAAGGGCTTCCCCCGCAGCTACGGCGGTCATTCTGGGGATAGGTGTCACCACGGTCTCTCCCAAGGGAGCTCCGACAGTGGCTCCCGGCGTAGGTCCCGAAGCTGCTGGTGTTAGTGCTACTGAGGGCGTCGTCGGATAAACCGACGGTATCTCGGTCACCGTGGTCGGAGAAGGGGCAACCGTAGTCTCGCTGACCGCCACCGACGGTCTCGTCACTGGTGCGGTTGGTCCGGGCAAAGAAGCCTGGGCGACCTCGATTGGTATTGCCGACTGTTGCGCCCACTGCCGCATTTGTTCCATAAGGGTTGCTAACTGCCCGGCCACCTCTTGTAGTTGTTGTCGGTGCAGCTGATACTCCGCCGCTATTGGCACCGTACTTTCTGCCCCCGCGTTCTCCGCTGATAACCCATTTCGGGCCATTATTCGCTATATACAAAGAAACCAAGTCAACCCTAGACCTAACGGGTCTAGCACCACGACCTACAGACGCACCGAAATTAAATCCCCCTTTTTCCCTCGCACACTCACGATCTACTGGTCTACCCCAAGTTCACTTTATTATTCAGTAGTTAGTGTATTGCGCCCCGTGGATGTTGGGCCCCGACTGTTGTGGTTAAAGTTTACCGTCTCTGATACCATCTTAATCTGTCACGCCCCGGGGGTTCGAAACGCGCGGAAGAGGAGCCACCGATGCCCCTGATTCAGCCATATATATATATTTTTTTTGTGAAGCATTACTCCCCGGCGCGTGCACAGACCCGCCGCATACACAAATTCGCTCTGCAAATGAGCAGAGGCCCCTTTGTATATGCACGGCGTCTCAACTACAAAGTGTCACACAAGGCGTAGTACATACAATCTCTAACCACATCAGTTGGGGTCTTGTACACATACAACCAAACAATTCACATGACATTCTAGCATTCACTTAGAGTATAGAGGCCGGTGTTTTGAAAGGATAAATAATCACAAGGTTTTGAAAGCAGCATCCACACGATGCTCTCGTTTGTGAAAACAGTTCGCAAACACATAAATCCCCCAAGGTTTATAAAGCTCGGTGCCCACACGACACCCACGTTTTAGAAATGGTTTTCGCAAACGGTTTTTCTTTGTTTTTCATCGTTCAAAACGGCCAAGTAAGAGGGAACGTAGTATCCATTCAATTATTCAAAAAGGAAAGGAAGGGCAACATCCACTTCGACCCCACGGGGGTGTCGCAATCCACAACTAGCTACCATGAATAATAAAAGAAAAGGGAAAGAAGAGTCACTGTATCTGAAGTCACCCAAAAGTCAGATCAGCACCCTAACGTCCTCACCGGCGCCCTAGCACTCGCCCCTGGACGAACCTGTCACGGAGTGGGAAGTCAGTGACTAGAAATAGCATGAGAAGCGTAGTAAACAAAGATAAGGCAAACCACAAACACCGGAGCAACTATCCCTTCCATGCATCATCCACCACACCCTGTATCAATATGACATCGGGCACCTTCCCCGATGCCCACCGCCGAGCACCTGCCTCGCAAAGCAGCATCGGGCACCTTCCCCGATGCCCACCGCCGAGCACCTGCCTCGGCCGCCGAGCACCTGCCTCGACGTCACCGCTCACACCCCCCACCCATGGGGGCCCCCATTCCTAACGCCACCTTCGCGTGGGGTACACGGGTCAACGTACCACTTTTCCGGAAAAGCACACCCTTTGCGGTGGCCAAACCGCGGGTGTGCGTGTAGTAAATCTCGAGCCTCATCCGAGCACCAACCTCGGTAAACCAGACCGAGCACCTGCCTCGGCATCCAAATATCCACAAAAATAGCTTTAACAGGGTTAGTGAATGTAAACATGCAATTACTAAGATCTTTGTGCGTGTAGCAAATGTAAACATGCAATTACTAAGATCTTACCCCTTTTCCCATAACTCCGGAAACCAAGACAATGGAAGAGTCCCCACAGCGACCCATAGTCGCCATACTATAAAGATAATAAAACACCAACCTTTACCGGAGTTAACAATATTCCACAAGTTCAGCTTTAATGATCTGAAGGGTCACGTCGATCACCGTCCCCAACGCTAGTGTGTCCCGGACATCCCTACCTTTGTTCGGGTAGGGCGAACTGCCCGCCCGGTCTTCTACCGCGACGGCCGTAAATCCGGAGGTCCACATCACCCACCAAACCCCTCAACAAAATAAACATAGCAACAACGAGACTGTGCATAAAGAGGTTCTAAGGGGTACCCACCTGGAACGCGAAGAAAAGGGTGTGCGGGAAATTCCAGTCAGAAGTTCTCCCACCTTGCGCCCGGAAAACTAAGGTAGGAAAAGTATTGTTAAAAACATCGTCGTGGTCAAAAACACTCAAAAACGGGGCGAAACGGGCCAAAAACGGAGCTTCTGGACACTCTGGCCGCAACCTGGTGCACGGGTCCAGGCGTGGACCGGGTCCACGACAGAAAACGGCGGCGGCACAGACCGGGTTCACGGCACGGTGAGCCGCTGGAGCACGGCCAGCATCGCGGACCGGGTTCACGGCCACAGTGCCTGCGGCCGCAGACCGGGTGCACGCCACTGCCGTGCGCCATTGCGGCTTGGGCCGGGCCGCGCACGGGATGGAGCGCGCACCGGGTCCACGCGGTTGGGCTGTGAAGGTGTACACCGGGTGCACGCCCGACCGGTGGACCGCGCGACCTGGCGCACGCATTCGTGCACCGGGTCCGCGCCCCCGGGTCCGGAAGCTGTGCGCCGGGTGCACGCCGGGCCCTGTGGACCGCGCGGCCTGGCGCACGCGTTCGTGCGCCGGGTCCGCGCCCCATGGGCCCGGGAGCTGTACGCCGGGTGCACGCCGCGTCCCGTGGACCGCGCAGCGATGCGGCCGTACGGGGATGAACAGTAACCCCTTTTTTTTTTTGCTTTCTTCTCCGTTTTCGCTCCCGTGCGACTCCGGCGACGACCTCGTGGGCATGATAACGGCGGCGGCGGCCTCCCGTTTGACAACGGCGACGGCGGCTTCCCGTTACCACAACCCACGACGCGTGCGACACCCGAACAACCCCCAACCAAAACCTCGACCCCACAGAAAATGCAATGAAGGGGGAACGACGCTTACCGTGATCTTGTGAGGAAAAGGGTGGGAGGGTGGATCGTCCCTCTCGTCTCCAACGGAAGGCTCCACGAGGGATGGGTTTCCCCCGTTCTTCCCTTCTCCTCGTCTCGTCGCCTCGGTTTCTCATGCGCCTCATGAAAAGGGAGGAAGAAAGGAATGGGGTTTTCTTTCTTAAAAGTGCCGCCCTAAATCCTAGCCGTCAAGAGGGAAAAACCAAGAGGGAAAAGAAAAACCCTAGGGCCCCCGGTTTTAAGGGAAACCCTAATAACAATCGGCGGCTAAGATTGTCTCGAAAAGCGTGTCATCCAATCGCACGGTTCCCGGGGCGCCTAAAGGGGTCCGAACTTCAAAAATTTATTCTGGGAGAACCGGGAGTCGGAATCCGAAACCGATCGCGTCCCCGTTCTCCGTTTCGCGAGCCCTTCCGCCTAAAAATGTCCGCGAGTCCCGACGGACTTTCCGGAAAAACACTAAAAATCGTCCCACAGTCGGACAGTCGTAAGAAAGGGATAACGGAAAGGGTAACGGAAAAGCCAGGTCTTACAGTATAATTGACTTTAATTGCATCATTTCATGTTTTGAGAAATTTATTATGATTTGGATATCATTATAACTCTCTTGATGCATTGATCATTTATATCATCTTTATTTGATCAAAGTCAATTCCTCACTCAATGATCTCTTGGTATAGTTTTATCTTATTTGATAATTGAGTTAAGTATGAACTGGAGATCAATAGTTGGTTGAATACTTAATAATTTACATAATTGATAGCCAATTGAGGGGGAGTATTATTTATTGTTTCATGCTCAAAAGATGTGGAAAGAGTTGCATCCCTTAGTGGAGTGTGAAAACTACCACCACATGGAGGAAAGAGCTACCACCTCGGTCATCCGAGTACTGTGTGCAGCTACCACATGTTTTACCAAGCATGGTGTTCTCGTTTATTTGATAAAATGCTTTTTGGAATACTTAACTATGTCGAATTCCAAGGTTGGTATAAGGTGGGATTTCAAATTGAAAGATGCTCAAAGAGCCACTTCCCTAGACATATTGACTAGATAGCATTATCTAATTTATTTGGAATTTCAAATATCTATCGATCTTTGTATTTTATTTTCTTTGCTTACTTGATGATTTGATAAACACATTACTCATTAGATCGTGATTGATGTTTAGAACTTGCTCAACTTTAGAGGATATAACTTTTATAAATTTTCATTTCATCATTTGAGTATTAATGATAGATTTAGCAGAATCTATTTCTTTTGATGTGAAACGATATTTTTTGTTTAAAGTTGATATGCAAGAATGCTTACATACTTTTTCTGGATTTTTTGAAATTTTTACAAATTTTTCTGAAGAAAAAGTTGCAGGCAGTCCGGACTGGATTGTTCAGTCCGGATCCCGAACAATGGGATTTTCTGCGGGTAGCCAATCCGGACTGAACTCCTGACCCAATCCAAACCGCGGCTAGGTTTTGATAAAAACGAAAGGTTTTTGAATTTCTATTCATTCTAAACTTTTGTTTTTCACATCCTTGAGTTTCTCTCTCTACGAACAAGAGCATTTGGATCTATTACAACTCATTTTCATTCGATCCAAGTAAGTTCTTATGATCAAAACTCATGTTATTAATTGTTTTTGCTTATGTTCTTCAAAACGTGAGGGATTTCATGCTATGTCTCAGTTTTGTACAGTTTTTTATCAAATTTCTTTTGAAATAAAAACTCTGGATGCCTAAGAAACCTTTTTATAATTGTTGTTTAACTTCTAAACGGATTTTTGGGCTTCGATTTCTGAAAATTCGGCTTTGAGAAAATTTTAAAAATTTTCGAAAATCATGGGATTGATCTATTTTTAAAATTCTTTTTGCAAATCTATCTTGATTCCTAGTCTCTATACATGATAAGAATTGTTTGGATATGAATTTTCAAATTTTTGAAATTAAACAAATTTTTCATGTTTTTGAGTTCTTGCTCACAGGACCATATTTTCAAAAATCTGGCAGCAATGGTTTTTGAATGGGTAATAGTATTCATCTCTGTGCTAGTGAGCACCAGGATAACCAATAAGCTCAAGAGAGCGAAGAAAACTCAAGAGGAAGGAGAGTATGTTTCTTTGGATGATTCGGAGACCGAATCAGAGGACTGGGATAAGATCACTGAAGAAACTGCAGCAAAGGCTTCGTCTGCATCGAAGAGCAAAGCCCCAGCTTCAACAAAGGCGAAGACTCCGCCTACTGCTGCAGAGAAAGGAAAAGCACCGATACAACCCATGTCCATGAAAAGGAAAAGTGTTGCGAGGAAGAGAGGAAGAGCTCGTGGGATTGAAATCCAAGAACCAATTGCAAGCGAGCAATCCCCAATGGAAGAAGATGTTATTCAAATAAGCACAGATCGGATGAAGGCTTTTGAGAACCGAGAGTGCATCCGTGAACGACGTGTTAATATTGCAGCTCTTCGAGATCGTTCAGCGACTTTCGGAAATTTGATTGATCAAGCCAATGTCTCTCAAATTTGCCACTTTCCAGAGTCTTCTGGATATTGTCTTCATTTAATAAGGACTTTTTACACTTGTGCGCAGCAGCTTCAAGAAAATGAAGGTGGACCTATGAAGTTTCATACTTCGGTCCGGAACAAGAAACTTGCCATTACTCCTCAACTAATAGGAGAAGTATTGGGCATGTCTTCCAGGATGGTCAGGACACATTATTTGAAGGGTGAGATTTCTTCGTCGACTGCATGGAGGATTGTGGTGGATGGCATATGTATGCCGAACACACGCTCGGCTGGAAATTCGGTATTATCCAAAGAACTCAAACCAGAATACCGTTTTCTAAATTTTATTGTATGTTACAACATCTTACCGAACATGCAAACGAAGGTCTTGCATTGGGATAGTGTGATGACCCAGATCTCCGCAGAGCTTTTGCAGTGTGATCAGCGGCTTTTGGAGGTGTTTGTGCGCGAATCGGAGCCAAGAATTTGACTCATTGCGTAAATTGGATCAAGTTTGCCTAATCAGAGGCCTTCGACGAATTTTAGAAGTGGAATTGGAAAAAACAGACATCGGATTTGGACTCAGTGCGCGAAAACGATGGAAATCGGCTATTTGAATGTATTTTTCTGAGTCCGGGTGCCCAGAAACGGACACCCGGAAGGTTTCTGTGTTTTCGGGTGCACGATGGGGAGCTGTGGACCAGGGGTGGACGCGTGGCGGCTCGGGAGAGGCCTGCTCACGCGGCGCGGTCCACGCAGCGCGGCAGGGAGGAGCGGTCCACGCAGCAAGTGCGGGCGCTGGACGCGTGGCAGCTGCGGGTTGGGCCGGCCACTGTGCGGGTCGTGCGGGGGCAGGCGCAGCGGGAGGGGGGCAGGTGGGGCAGGTGCGCGGGCGGTATGGGCCGCACGCGAGGCCGCCACGTGGCGCCCCGCGGTTGGTTGGCGCCACCCGCCCAGCAGGGGGCGGTCGGGCCACGTGGCGGGGCCCGGTTGGCCCCGCCCCAGCTGCTGCGTGGGTTGGACACGCGGCGCGCCCGGAATGATCCGGGCGCCGCGCGGATCGGGGATGGATGTTGTGGTGACCCGGATCTCTGCAGGGCTTCTACAGAGTGACCAGCAGCTTCTGGAGGCCTATGTGGCGTGTCGGCGGTGTTTCTGCGCCAATTGGACATGAGTGGTGGATTCAGGACTTAAAATGGATCACGTGGGTAATCGGGGGACCCCGTTGAATGTTTAGAAGTGGTTTCGCGCAAAACGGATATCAAATTTAGACTCAACGCGAAATTTGGATTAAAAACACCTTTTCGGATGCCTTTGGCAATTTTTAGGAATGAAATTTGGCAAATCGGAAACCGGATTTGGACTCAGCGCGCGAAAACGGTAAAAATGGACTATTTATTTGTATTTTTCGGAGTCCGGATGCAAAGGCGCGTTTTTCGAGGCATGTGGGGCACTGTTCCGCCGGCGGCGGCGGAGCGCGGCGGCGCAGCCGCGGGCAGCGCGGCGGGCAGAGGCGCCGGCCGCCCGGTCCACGCGGCGGGCGTGCACCGGGGGCTGCACGCGTGGCGGCTCGGGAGTGGGCCGGTCCGCGGGGCGCGGTCTACGGAGAGCGCGGGGTGTATGGTGCACCGGGGGCAGACACGTGGCAGCTGGCTACGGGTTCGGTGCATCAGCGTGCGTGCACCGGGCGCAGCGAGTGGAGGGTCAGACACGTGGCGCCTCCCTATTGGTCGGGGCACTGTGCAGAGCAGGTGGGCAGGTGGCCGTACGCGCGCGGGGAAGGCGTGCGACGTGCGCGGGCCAGGCACGGTCGGCGCCACTTGGCGCGACCGCAGCGGCCGGTGCCGCTGTGCGCTGTGCGGCGTGCCACGTGGCAAGCAGGGATTGGCTGGCGCCGGTGTTTCCTGTTCTGGGGACACATCGGGTATTTTCTGAAATGTTTTTATGGTTTTGGCTCTTTGATGCAATCCGAGGGACTTTGCATGGGGGATTTCGACCCCTTCGAGCCCTCTGCTCGAAAAGGGCTGTGAAGGAAATATGTTCCTCAAGGAGAGAAGATTTCACCTCTTGATTGCCGGATTTTTCGGCGGCACGCATTTTGAGATTTCCATTTTACCGACGCGGCGCGACGTTTCTTCTTCGATGTTTTTCTCCGTCGCATTTCGGTGCACGAGCTCGCTCGGCCTACGCTGACCACATTTTTCATTGATTTTTCCGCCGTTGGCATCACGATAGGTAGGGCTTCAACTATAGTGTTTTGCGTTTCCCCTCGTTTCGTGCTTTTCGAGGAGTTTTTCCAAGCTTTCTGTGACCCTTTTTATTGTGGTTGAGACTTAGACGGCGGCTCGATGTTTTGGCGATATCTCCGCACCCGGGAATCGGATTCAGGCGTTTCTATACGATTTTTGCATCTAGGCGTCGTAAGGATTACCATCGTATTTTTCGTGGAATTTTCTGAGATTTTTCCGAAGGTATACTTCTTTCCCTTTACTGTGCAGAGTATTACAGTTGTGTATGTTGTGGAGTTTCGCGCTCACCGCGTTGTGGAATTTGTAACTCGGCCTCCGGGACTCGGATTTTAACGTGCAGGTACTCGTTTCGAAGGGCTTGACGCGACGATCGCGACAGTATTTTTGTTGGATTTTTCAGAGTCCGTTCTGCAGGTGAAAATTGTACATCTTCGGGACTGTTTTCAGCAGATGGTGTATACTTGGATATTTTTAGCATAAAGTGTAACTTTGGACCTTTTGTTGTACCCAGGAAGGTTCGCGAGTGTTTTTGGAGCACTGCTAGGAGCCGAGGTTTGCGTGAAATGTACCGTGGATACGGGTTCAGCAGATATGGTTAGCAAGTGGCCACACTCTTCTCCGACCCCAGGTTTGCCTTGGATTGAGCACTTCAGGTGGGTAAGCTTAATATTGGTAACTGTGTAAGGAATGATAAGGCTTTTATGTTAGGGTGAATGTAAGTGCACTTGTGGGAATGTCACCCCTCTATGACTGATAGCATGCATATTTAATGTACAACCAATATTTAGCATTGAGATGAAAAGCTTGAGGAATGGCCTAGATCATACAGATTGATATACTTTAGTAATGATCTTTTAGCATGCCAGGTTGCACATAGTCTTTTATGATATGATTACTCGATGGAGTAGGGGGCTATATCTATGTGCGGGTATTATTCTGGTCATTCTTTTGATGGACCCTGGATTGTGGACAGGTGTAGTTCTTTAGGGATTCCGGCATGTTGTTTATTCCTAGAGGATCTACTATATGCTTTACCCCCTTTCATTTCCTTGAGGACATTTGCATGCTTGTATGGACATGTAGTTAGGCCATCTTTTACTGCTACACTACATATTGGAACTTGACTTAGGAGAAACCATGCTTTTTCTTTCTCCTTCTTTGTTGGTCAGATGGTCAGTGTTGCTCGGGTTCGAGCAGGGGTCGGGACTTTGTGTCTGGGACAGGTTGGATTAGTTTGTGGGGTTTTGCGGCGACTGCGGATATTGGGCGGTTGACCGGATATTTACTTATGCATCAGATTGGGTGTCAGTTTTCTCTAGTGGATGGAGTTTCCCACTTATCGTTTAGTTGCATCAGATTGAGGTCGGGTCTTTCTTTAGTGGTTGGGTTTTCCCACTTTGATCAGAGCCGTGATCAAAGTCCTGCTATACAGAGATACTTGTTACAGAGATACTTTACTCATGTGGGTCGCTCCCCTCGAGTGCCGCTCCGGAGTAGGCTTTTGACCGTGACGGGTACCGGTCCATCTTTTTGGGATTTCGAGCCTCGTGTGCTGATCCCGCCGTTTCGAGCCATGTGTGCAGATTCCGCTGAGCAGGCAGTACCAGTTTTACTGGTGACACTAGATTGGGTTACTACCGGCATTTACCTTATTGTTGTGCTCGTGCCTGGGGGCCGAGTGGAGTTTGGTAGCTGTGTTTAGACCAGTGCTAGTGTTGTTGGGAGCCGTTTGGTTTGACGGTGGTCCCGTGTCGTTGAGAGTACTTTGACCGTTGTGTGTGAGGTTGAGCATGTTGAGTCTATCCGTTCTGAGAGAGAGCGTGGATTTCGACTATAGCCTGCATGAGCCACTATTCGATAGCGAGTTAGTCCGTTTGGACACCCTACGTAATTCCTGCCCGTCAGCGGGAGGTGGTTGTAGGTGGGCGCAGGTTTGACTGGACCAGATGTGGCAGTCAGCTCGATTGGGTCGATTGTGCACTTCATGTGCTAGTGGTTGCATACCATTCTTTGGTTCTCCCCTTTTGAGCATTTAGATAGAGGCATGGTAGCTGTTGAGTGTCATCAGCGTTCTTGTTCAGTTCTCACGGCTTTGGTTAGTTTATGTCTCTTGAGGACTTAGTGGGCAGACCGTCGAGTCTGGCGGTGGTACCCACTAAGAACTCCCTTTTTGGTGTAGTTCTCACACCCTTTGGGGGTTTTCCCCCTCCTCTTTCCTTCCTCTCCTTTGTTTTGCAGAGTCTTAGCCGGTGTTGCTGATTCTGCGGTTGTTGATCGAGGCGAGAGAGTCGCGAGCTAGATCCCTACCCGTCGTTGGAGAGTAGCGGTACCCCTTCAGAGGAGACCTGCAGTAGATTGGCTATTTTGTTTTCCTCTTTTGAGAGACTCATGTAGTGAGGACATGATATGTACTGAGAGCCTGTACACTGATGTATTTATTGGACATACCTCCCTGTTGAGTTGTGAGTTTTGTATATGAGGATATTGTATGATTATCATTTTTGGGAGATCGACATTGTTGTATTATTTCCAGTTGTAGAGTGGTTGATTTTAGTTTTACAGCAGATTTTTATTTATAGCTCTGATATCTGTTAGCTGTAGTACTTTTCTTGCACGTAGGACGCTTCGCCTATGCGGAGTTTGGCATAGGTGGCGGATCTGTTGGCGAGCCCGGGTCACAGTTTCGACCTCGGGGCGTGACAGATTAGGTTGGTATCAGAGCCTAGGTTGTAGGTCATGGTGGACTTAGAAACCCTAGGCTTATGGTTTGACCCTTGGATGACTTCGTGAGAGTCGTGATTTATAGCGAGAGTCCTGATTGAGTTTTATACCTCTCCCAATGGACGGGAAGAGTGATTAGCATGTTTATTCTCCTAAGTGATTATGTTGGCTGCAGACAACATAATGCTATGGAACGGGTGACATGCTTTAGACTTTCGCTGGATTGGGTCGAGCGCTGTTGTGTGCTGTTTTGTGGTTTCGTCGTGGCGAGCGGTGTCTCCCCGACGCTGGGTGTTGACCCGTGTGCATGCTGTCATAGCAGTTGAGCTTGAGCGGTGGGTTTTGGGGCGGATACCTGGATTGAGGTCAGAGAACTCCGGATCCAGATGACAGGATTGTCAGAGGCTTATTAGCGGCAGAGTGAGCGAGCAGCTGGTTTTAGTGACACAGTTGTCGGAGCAGCGGGAAGCTCGACAGTGCTTCCTTCTGAGACCACCCGGTTGCAGTATCCTCAGGGCGGGGATTGCTGTGGCACCGATGGAGTGAGTAGACCCCTCTGTGCCAAGGTTTAGTGCCGAGGCACCAAGGCGGGGTGGATAGTTGACAGCAGAGGAGCTGTGGGGCATGTTTGATTGAGTGAGCCAGATTTGGCAGAAGAACCACCCCGATTCATAGGATTGAGCTTGGAGCCTTTGGAGGCAGAATCGTGGTTGGTGGTATTGGAGAGACTATTTGAGAGCCTCCTTGTGCCGAGGATTTACGCAGTTGCTTAACTGCGCGCTCCAGGTTCGAGGGATGAGGCGCATAGGACATGTGTGGCTGGGAGTGGATTGCGCTAGGATACCTTTCAGTTTAGTTGGTCCCTCTGTTATGGATTATTGATGCCTCGATGGTGTAGGCGTTGTGTATGGAGCGTGGCGCTGCAGTTCCTTTGGATAGGGATCTACCGCCATAGGCGAGTTCTGGATATTGGCGCTTGGCGCCGGGTGATGGAGGACAGATCGGCCGGCAGAGACATTTCTGATTTCTTTTCTTGGATAGCGAATTTCCGAGATGCTAGAGATCGGGTGGACCCCGAGGGCAGCATCAGCATCTTTATCAGAGTAGCGTGGCGGTAGCATGGATTGGTGATCTGCTGAGTGCCGCATTTGTCGCCCCAGCGTGAGCAGAGACAGAGGTCGTGCTCCCCAGGTGGATAGTCTTGATTTTCAGGCAGATTGAGCGACGACCACGTGCTTCGAGCGGATGAATCTGTGCCGCCCGGTTGGAGGGCGCCACGGTAGTGGATCGAGTGTCGCAGGTGGGATTTCATCACAGCCGTTGGAGTTAGAGCATGTTGCATTCCTGCATGGACTAGAGGTAGATTTGTTACCACGTGCACTAGAGGTACAGGTTCCTGTTAGTGTTGTGCATGTGGAGGAGGCTTGTGGATCATGTCCAATGCAGTTGAGGCCGCGAGTTATGCCGGCAGACTTATTGGTAATTGTGGTAGTTCGGCGTTTTGACCCAGTGCTTGGGATTGGTTGGCGCAGTGCCACAGGATGTTGGGCTGCGGAAAGAGAGGACTTTGATTTTCTGCAAGGCAGACGAGAGGAGGCTTGGTTGTTGAGATTGTTAGAGCACACAGGCTTTAGCGACAGTGTAAGAGGTGCTTACGGCGGCACCGGGACTCAAGGATATCCCTGTGCCCACGAGATCCCGGGTGTGATTTCACCTGAGCTGTTGATGATGCCGCCGGTTAGGGAGATAGAGATTGTGTTTGACGTGGTTCGGGGAACCGCGCCACCCTCGACAGCACCTCGTTGGATATCGCCTGTAGGGCTGAGAGAGCTGATGGCGCCATTGCAGGATCTGATGGATCGAGGGGTCTGTTTGACCTAGTGCCACGCCGTTGATACACGGTGGTGATGCCACGTCGTTGATACACGACTGTGAGGGTTCTTTTATGGTTCGAGTGTAGACAGGTCCGGGTGGTATCTAGGACCTTTGATGGAGCTATACTCCGGCAGTTATTGTATGATGCGAGTACCTACTTGGAATCAGACAGCCGAGGACTTTGCCTAGATGGCATTCAGGATCCGGTAAGGGCATTATGAGCTCATAGTGAGGCCAAGTGGATTGATTAATGCCCTGTTGTCTTCAAGATTTGAGGAATTGTGTTTCCCAGTTGTACTTGGACGGATTGGGAGTGGTGTTCCCCGAGGATATTTTGATTTACTCCCAGAGCGACTTGGAGCACGAGGAGCACTTGTGGATGTGCTACCATGCCTGTGTGGATGAAGCTGTATGCCAAGTTAATGAGATACAAGTTTTAGCTTCAGAAGCTTATTTCTTGGGTCACATTGTGTTAGCCGTAGGGGCGGCTATAGGAATCCGGCCAATATGGATACTAGTTGGGAATTGGCCGAGATCAATATTTATGGTCAAGGTAAGGAGCTTCTTGGACTGGGCAGTGCCAGGAGAGCTTGGCAAGCGGATGATGAGACTGATACCAGCGTCAATGCTAGTATTTCTAGTGTTGGGAGATGGATTGGCGAGTTATAGTGATGCCTCCCATAGTGGTCGTGGAGTACCGTGGGTTTATCTTCGGTCCGCGCTTCATCAGTCCAACCCTATGAGTATTGTGGTAGGACGAACCGCTGTTTTGTTGGCAGCTTGGATCCCACAGATGAGCCTTTCAGTACGCCTATTAGTTCCAGCTTTGATTGATATACTTGGGCGTAGGCCAGGCCTGCTTGGCTATCAGTTCTGGTTACTCAGCGTTCCTGTTCTATACTATATGATAGATTAAAGGTTCAGCTTCAGTTTACAGTTTCTGCTATACGGCACCAGTGGAAACTACAGCTTTCAGCATCTTGAGTGGGATTTACTCGGATTGTCGTCGATGGTTCGGACGTTTGACCGCGAGTTTGGGCATCAGCATTATGATCGCCTTTCGAGCCAGCTTTCAGTCCCATTCACCGACGGGTTGGCCACCGTCAGGGTGTTCTTTATTAGTTGAGAGATCGACTTCGACCCGGGGGTCCGTTGGGGGTTATGATAACACGTTGAGTGACCAATAGTGGCATGAGATGGTATCTCTAGAGGATCCCTTTTGAGGGTAGCCTGCGGTTGAGTAGTCCACTCGGGTGGTTTGGATCTGGAAGTGACCGAGAGAGGACCCCAGCTTATTGGACTCTTTCCCCTTTTGGTTGATCGTGTGGGTGTGCTTCGGGTTGCCTTGGTTGAGTTGACACAGGATGTGGTTTAGTGCGTGTTGCACTGGCTGTTCTTTCTCTTCCCCCAGTCTTTTGTTGGAGTCCCTAAAGTTTTTTTTTCTGCGTCTCAGCTCATGAGTGTTATGCTTTTGGACCCCTCGTCCGTGATCGACTCGTTTCTTTTGAGATCTGTGAGAGTTTGGAGTACGAGGGACGCCCGTTGCGAATCCTGGCTCGTGAGATGAGAGAATTACGCAATTGGGCCATGCCGTACTGGTTGTTGTTGTTGCTGAGGAGTAATCACGGGGAGTGATAGGCGACTTGGGAGCTGGAGACGGCTGTGTTGAGTACTTACCCTTGGTTTCTGAGACTCCTTGGGAGCTGCTTTAGTTTCGAGGACGAAACTTTCTTTTAGTGGGGGAGGATGTGGTGACCCGGATCTCTGCAGGGCTTCTACAGAGTGACCAGCAGCTTCTGGAGGCCTATGTGGCTTGTCGGCGGTGTTTGTGCGCCAATTGGGCATGAGTGGTGGATTCAGGACTTAAAATGGATCACGTGGGTAATCGGGGGACCCCGTCGAATGTTTAGAAGTGGTTTCGCCCAAAACGGATATCAAATTTAGACTCAGCGCGAAATTTGGATTAAAAACACATTTCCGGATGCCTTCGGCAATTTTTAGGAATGGAATTTGGCAAATCAGACACCGGATTCGGACTCAGCGCGCGAAAACGGTAAAAATGGTCTATTTATTTGTATTTTTTAGAGTCCGGATGCAAAGGCGCGTTTTTCGAGGAATGTGGGACACTGTTCCGCCGACGGGCAGCGCCGGCGGCGGCGGAGCGCGGCGGCGCAGCCGCGGGCAGCGCGGCGGGCAGAAGCGCAGGACGCCCGGTCCACGCGGCGGGTGTGCACCGGGGGTTGGACGCGTGGCGGCTCGGGAGTGGGCCGGTCCGCGGGGCGCGGTCTACGGAGAGCACGGGGTGTATGGTGCACCGGGGGCGGACACGTGGCAGCTGGCTACGGGTTCGGTGCATCAGTGTGCGTGCACCGGGCGCAGCGAGTGGAGGGTCAGACACGTGGCAGCTCCCTATTGGTCGGGGTACTGTGCAGGGCTGGTGGGCAGGTGGTCGTACGCGCGCGGGGAAGGCGCGCGACATGCGCGGGGCAGGCACGGTCGGCGCCACGTGGCGCGACCGCAGCGGCCGGCACCGCTGTGCGCTGTGCGGCGTGCCACGTGGCAAGCAGGGATTGGCTGGCGCCGGTGTTTCCTGTTCTGGGGACACATCGGGTATTTTCCGAAATGTTTTTATTGTTTTGGCTCTTTGATGCAATCCGAGGGACTTTGCATGGGGGATTTCGACCCCTTCGAGCCTTCTGCTCGAAGGGGGATGTGAAGGAAATATGTTCCACAAGGAGAGAAGATTTCAGCTGTCGATTGTCGGATTTTTCGATGGCACGTATTTCGAGATTTCCATTTTACCGGCGCGGCGCGACGTTTCTTCTTCGGTGTTATTCTCCATCGCATTTCGGTACACGAGCTCCCTCGGCCTACTCCGACCACCTTTTTTTAGTGATTTTTGTGCCTTTGGCTTCACGACAGGTAGGGCTTCAACTATCATGTTTTGAGTTTCCCCACGTTTCGCACTTTTCGAGGAGCTTTTCCAAGCTTTCTGTGACCTTTTTTCCTGTGGTTGAGACTTGGACAGCAGCTCGATGTTTTGGCGATATCTCCGCACCCGTGCATCGGATTGCGGCGTGCCTTTACACTTTTTGCATCTACGCGTCGCAAGGATTACCGTCGTATTTTTCGGAGAATTTTCTAAGATTTTCCCGAAGGTATACTTCTTTCCTTTTACTGTGCAGAGTATTACAGTTGTGTATGTTGTGGAGTTTCGCGCTCACCGCGTTGTGGAATTTGTAACTAGGCTTCCGGGACTCGGATTTTAACGTGCAGGTACTCGTTTCGAAGGGCTCGACACGGCGATCGCGACAGTATTTTTGTTGGATTTTTCAGAGTCCGTTCTGTAGGTGAAAATTGCACATCTTCGGGACTGTTTTCAGCAGATGGTGTATACTTGGATATTTTTAGCATAAAGTGTAACTTTGGACCTTTTGTTGTACCCAGGAAGGTTCGCGAGTGTTTTTGGAGCACTGCTAGGAGCCGAGGTTTGCGCGACATGTACCGTGGATACGGGTTCAGCAGATATGGTTAGCAAGTGGCCACACTCTTCACCGACCCCAGGTTTGCCTTGGATTGAGCACTTCAGGTGGGTAAGCTTAATATTGGTAACTGTGTAAGGAATGATAAGGCTTTTATGTTAGGGTGAATGTAAGTGCACTTGTGGGAATGTCACCCCTCTATGACTGATAGCATGCATATTTAATGTACAACCAATATTTAGCATTGAGATGAAAAGCTTGAGGAATGGCCTAGATCATACAGATTGATATACTTTAGTAATGATCTTTTAGTATGCCAGGTTGCACATAGTCTTTTATGATATGATTACTCGATGGAGTAGGGGGCTATATCTATGTGCGGGTATTATTCTGATCATTCTTTTGATGGACCCTGGATTGTGGACAGGTGTAGTTCTTTAGGGATTCCGGCATGTTGTTTATTCCTAGAGGATCTACTATATGCTTTACCCCCTTTCATTTTCTTGAGGACATTTGCATGTTTTTATGGACATATAGTTAGGCCATCTTTTACTGCTACACTACATATTGGAACTTGACTTAGGAGAAACCATGCTTTTCCTTTCTCCTTCTTTGTTGGTCAGATGGTCAGTGTTGCTCGGGTTCGAGCAGGGGTCGGGACTTTGTGTCTGGGACAGGTTGGATTAGTTTGTGGGGTTTTGCGGCGACCGCGGATATTGGGCGGTTGACCGGATATTTACTTATGCATAAGATTGGGTGTCAGTTTTCTCTAGTGGATGGAGTTTCCCACTTATCGTTTCGTTGCATCCGATTGAGGTCGGGTCTTTCTTTAGTGGTTGGGTTTTCCCACTTTGATCAGAGCTGTGATCGAAGTCCTGCTATACAGAGATACTTGTTACAGAGATACTTTACTCGTGTGGGTCGCTCCCCTTGAGTGCCGCTCCGGAGTGGGCTTTTGACCGTGACGGGTACCGGTCCATCTTTTTGGGATTTCGAGCCTTGTGTGTTGATCCCGCCGTTTCGAGCCATGTGTGCAGATTCCGTTGAGCAGGCAGTACCAGTTTTACTGGTGAAACTTGATTGGGTTACTACCGGCATTTACCTTATTATTGCGCTCGTGCCTGGGGGCCGAGTGGAGTCTGGTAGCTGTGTTTAGACCAGTGCTAGTGTTGTTGGGAGCCGTTTGGTTTGACGGTGGTCCCGTGTCGTTGAGAGTACTTTGACCGTTGTGTGTGAGGTTGAGCATGTTGAGTCTATCCGTTCTGAGAGAGAGCGTGGATTTCGACTATAGCCTGCATGAGCCACTATTCGATAGCGAGTTAGTCCGTTTGGACGCCCTACGTAATTCCTGCCCGTCAGCAGGAGGTGGTTGTAGGTGGGCACAGGTTTGACTGGACCAGATGTGGCAGTCAGCTCGATTGGGTCGATTGTGCACTTCATGTGCTAGTGGTTGCATACCATTCTTTGGTTCTCCCCTTTTGAGCATTTAGATAGAGGCATGGTAGTTGTTGAGTGTCATCAGCGTTCTTGTTCAGTTCTCACGGCTTTGGTTAGTTTATGTCTCTTGAGGACTTAGTGGGCAGACCGTCGAGTCTGGCGGTGGTACCCACTGAGAACTCCATTTTTGGTGTAGTTCTCACACCCTTTGGGGGTTTTCCCCCTCCTTTTTCCTTCCTCTCCTTTGTTTTGCAGAGTCTTAGCGGGTGTTGCTGATTCTACGGTTGTTGATCGAGGCGAGAGAGTCGCGAGCTACATCCCTACCCGTCGTTGGAGAGTAGCGGTACCCCTTCAGAGGGGACCTGCAGTAGATTGGCTATTTTGTTTTCCTCTTTTGAGAGACTCATGTAGTGAGGACATGATATGTACTGAGAGCCTGTACACTGATGTATTTATTGGACATACCTCCCTGTTGAGTTGTGAGTTTTGTATATGAGGATATTGTATGATTATCATTTTTGGGAGATGGACATTGTTGTATTATTTCCAGTTGTACAGTGGTTGATTTTAGTTTTACAGCAGATTTTTATTTATAGCTCTGATATCTGTTAGCTGTAGTACTTTTCTTGCAGGTAGGACGCTTCGCCTATGCGGAGTTTGGCATAGGTGGCGGATCTGTTGGCGAGCCCGGGTCGCAGTTTCGACCTCGGGGCGTGACAAATGTCCCCTGTTCGGCGCCCGGAACTTTCGGGTATCCGAAAACGTCCCCCAAAGTCCACTTTTTCAGATTTTCCCTATAAATAGCCCTTTGCTTGCCCTTCTTTCGGTTTTGTTGGAGTTTTTCTAGGAACCCCTTTGGCAGAGCTCTTCCCCTACTTGTCTTCTACACTTCCAAGGATTGTGAGAATTTCTGGAGGCCGCGGCATCGACGATTTCTGCAGTTCGGTGCACTGCGACATTCCTCTTTCGGTGGCTTTTTTCGTCGCACTTCAGTCCGCAAGCTCCCCTGGACTACCCCGATGGAGTTTTGAGCCGATTTTTGTGGCAGCGCGTTCACGAGAGGTACGACTTCGATTTCCGTGTTGATCACATTGCTCCGTTTCGAGTTTTTGGTGGTGTTCCCGAGGTATCTTTTGACCTATTTTTCTGCGGCGGACTTTTGGACAGCGGTGGAGTATTGACAAACCTTCTACATCCCCCAAGACAACACTCCTCCGACCGAAATCAATTTTTCCGTTGTTGACAAACCTTCTACATCTCAAGGGAGCTCAATGACAAATAAGATATGTCACAATTGTGGAGAAAAGGGGGACATAAGACCAAATTGCAAGTATGGAGCAAAACGAATGAATCAAGCACTACTTGCATCGACTACCATCAAGAACAAAGACCGGAATTCAAGAAGAAATCAACCAAAGGTCAAGAACAATGGTAGTACACCCCCCAAGACAACATCGTCACGGAAACCAAAGAAAGGTGATCAACCGAACAAGACGGATTCACCAAGGAGCGCAAAATCACGATCATTGCCGACGTATTCCAATACTCGTAAGGTTTGGGTGCGCAAAGGTGAGCTCTTCCCTTGTCTTGTCATTCACACATTACTAAACGCATATGACAATTCGTCTTGGTACTTGGATAGTGGTTGCTCATGGCACATGACCGGAGATAAAAACTATTTTAAATCGTTTGAGAAAACCTCCGGAGGACTTGTTGTTTTCGGAGATAGTAGATCTTCAAAAATAGTTGGTAAAGAAACAATCACTATTCCAAACGGCCCGGTTTTGAAAAATATTTTATACGTTGAAGGCCTCAAGACTAATCTCATAAGCATTAGTCAATTGTGTGATGATAGTTTTTCAGTTAGTTTTTCTGCGATTGAATGCATTGTAACTGATTCAAACCAGTCATTCTTTTTGAAAGGGGTTAGATCACAAAATAATTGCTACGTAGTTCCTAGTAAACCTATTGAACAATGTAACCTAGTTTCACTTGACACTGAGACTCTTTGGCATGAAAGACTAGGTCACATAAATTTTAAGGAGCTATTTCGAGTCTCACATAAGGACATTATTAGAGGTGTTTCTAAATAGAACTTCAAAGAAAATATTGTGTGTGGAGGATGTCAAAAGGAAAAACAATCCAGATCCATTCACAAGAACTTGAATTATGTGGGAACCAAACTGCCGCTGGAATTACTGCATATGGACTTAATGGGCTGACTCGTCAACCATGCTTGGGAGGTAAATGGTATATTTTTCTTTTGGTTGATATTTTCTCTAGATATTCATGGGTAGCATTTTTAAAAAAGAAAGCAGATACTTTCGACTCTTTTCATGAGATATGTCATCGGATTATGACTGAGAAAAATGAAAAGATTATTCGTGTTCGCAGTGATAGAGGTGGAGAATTCATAAATTCAAAATTCATTGATTTTTGTTCTTCGAACGGTATAAAACATGAATTCTCCGCACCTTATACACCGCAACAGAATGGTGTAGTCGAGCGTAAAAATAGAGTTGTACAAGAGATGGCGCGTGTTATGCTTCATAGCCGGAAACTCCCTTTATACTTTTGGGCTGAAGCAGTTAACACCGCGGTCTATGTGATCAATCGCATATATTTGCGCCCGGAAACTTTAAATACACCATGTGAACTATGGTTCTGTAGAAAATCGAATATCAAGTATTTTCGTATCTTCGGGAGTCGTTGTTACATTTTACGTGATCGTGAAAATCTTGGAAAATTCAACTCTCGTAGTGACGAAGGAATTTTTATGGGTTATTCTACAAACAGTAGAGCATATCGAGTATGCAATCTTAATTCTAAGATGATGATAGAATCGATAAATATTAAAGTAGATGAAGCTTCTTATTTTTCTTCTGATAAATCTACTCTTGATATGTCTCTCAATGATAAATTCCTTGTCGATGATGTTGCATCTTTGCATGATAAATCTTCTAAAAATTTTGATACATCTCATGGTTCTTCTAGTAATCCAATGTGCAGGATTCATCACAAATTCCCCCGAGTACTCCTTTACCTCAAACGCTTCGAATCTCCAAGGACCATCCCGAATCAAACATCATTGGAGATCCTCAAGAAGGAGTCAGAACTCGGAGACAGTTAGAATGTGGAGTTGCATGCTATGTCTCCATGATTGAACCGAAGAATATTGATGAAGCTCTTCAAGATGATTATTGGATTGAAGCAATGCAAGAAGAGCTCAATCAATTTGAAAGAAACAAAGTCTGGGAATTAACGAAGCCCCCCTAAGAAACAAAATATCATTGGTACTAAATGTATTTTCAAGAACAAGAAATATGAAGATAGTACCATCGTAAGGAACCAAGCGCGTTTGGTTGCGCAGGGCTATTCATAGGTTGAAGGCATAGACTTTGATGAGACATTCGCCCCGGTTGCCCGTCTTGAGTCCATTCGGATTTTGTTCGCAATTGCTTGTCATTTTAAAATCAAGCTTTTTTCAAATGGACGTTAAGAGTGCATTTTAAATGGTTTTCTAAATGAGGAAGTTTATGTGGCTCAACCGAAAGGTTTCATTGATCATAAACTGCATAACCATATTTTTCGATTGAAAAATGCTCTTTACGGACTAAAACATGCACCACAAGCATGGTACGTAAGATTAACGAAATATCTTTTGGAAAAGGGCTATGCTCGAGGGGGAGCCGATCGGACACTCTTTGTGAAGCATTTTTAGAACAACTTTATTGTGGCACAGATTTATGTTGACGACATAGTGTTTGGTGCGACAACAAATAAGGATGCTTCAAAATTCGCCGAAACGATGGAAAGCGAATTTGAGATGTCAATGATGGGCGAGCTTACGTATTTTCTTGGATTGCAGGTAAAACAATGTGATGATGGCATTCATTTATGTCAATCCAAGTATGCGAAGGAGTTGGTCAAGAAATTCTGATTGGAAGATTCTAAAGACTTTCCGACTCCTATAGGAACTAGCAATAAGGGATTAGGAAGTGAATCTCACGGAAAGAGCGTAGACGAGAAACTTTATAGAAGTATGATTGGAAGTCTACTCTACCTTACGGCTAGTCGCCCGGATATTTCTTTCAGTGTTGGAATTTGCGCAAGATATCAATTAGCACCGAAGGAAATTCACTTGAAAGCAGTAAAAAGGATCATCCGGTACGTCAAATGAACATTCAATTTCGGAATTTGGTATCCTATGGACACAACTCTCGACATTATAGGATATTCGGATGCCGATTGGGCTGGATCAGTGGATGATCGGAAGAGCACGAGTGGTGCATGTTTTTATCTTGGCCATTGTCTTGTTGCATGACATAGTAAAAAGCAAAACTGCATTGCTCTATCTACTGCTGAGGCGGAATATATCTCTGCGGGAAGTTGCTCGACTCAATTGATTTAGATGAAAAGTGTATTGAGTGACTTTCGGATTCCAGCGACCTTGGTGACAATTTTGTGTGACAACACCAGTGCCATTAATATTTCTAAAAACCCTGTGTTGCACTCGAGAACAAAACACATTGAACTGAGATATCATTTTCTTAGAGAGCTAGTTGAATCAAGTACTTTGCAAATTTCTTATGTTTCAACTGATGATCAATTAGCTGATATTTTGACAAAACCCTTGGATCAAAAACATTTTATTCATTTGCGAAAAGCAATTGGTATGCTTTCTTTGAAATAGCTCTTTTTTGAACCATTGCTTAGGTTAGGTTTTGTTTTGTATTTTTATTCTTTTTGTTTGTATATATGTGTACAGTAGAACATTAACTGAGCATTAGCATTATTGACTTTATTTGCATCCTTTCATACTTAGAGAAGTTTATTATGATTTGAATATCATTATAACTCATTTGATGCAATGATCATTTATATTAATTATTTCATCTTTAATTGATCAAAGTCAATTCCTCACTCAATGATCTCTCGGTATTGTTTTTATCTTATTTGATAATTGAAATAAGTATGAACACGAGATCAATTTTTGGTTGAATACTGAATATCTTACATAATTGATAGCCAATTGATAGGGAGTTTAATTTTTAGTTTTTCATGCTCGTAAGATGTGGAAAGAGTTACATCCATTAGTGGAGTGTGAAAACTACCACCACATGGAGGAAAAAGCTACCACCTCGGTCGTCCGAGTAATGTGTGCAACTACCACATGTTAGAAAAGCACGGTTTCATAGTTATGATAGTTTTATTTTTATGCTTTTTGGAATATTTGATGCTTTCAAATTCCATGGTTGGTATAAGGTGGGATTACATTGAAAGATGCTCAAAGAGCTACTCCCTAAACATATTGACTAGATAACATTATCTAACTTATTTGGGATTTCAAACATCTATCGATCTTGGTGCTTCATTTTCTTTGCTCAATTGATGATTAGATAAACCCTTTACTCATAAGATTGTGTTTGATGTTTGTGAACTTGCTCAACTTTAGAGGTTTTAATTTTTATAAATTTTTAATGCCTTGTCCCAAACAGAGTTCTCTCGCGTCTCTTCTTGTGAGACCGCGAAAGAAATCTGGGATACTTTACAAGTTACACATGAGGGTACTAGTTTGGTGAAGGTTCAAAAACTGCAGATGCTCACAAGTAAATTTGATTCAATTCATATGGCAGAGAATGAATCCTTCACAGATTATTATACACGATTGCAAGACATCGTAAATACATGTGCTAACTTGGGAGACAAGATTCCGAGAGATTTCACCCTAAGGTTACAGCTATTGAAACAGTAAAACACCCGGACGAGATCAAAGTAGAAGAATTAGTTGGTTGTCTTCAAACTTATGAAATAATTTTTCCTACTAACTCTTCTTCTGGAAAGCCTTCCTCTTCGTTTAAGTCTTCAGGTATGGCATTAAAATCAACAAAAGAAGAAAAAAACGTGGATTCATCCTCCGAAGATGCTGATGATAATCTATCAATGGAGGATTTCGAGAAACAACTTGCGTTCTTGACAAGGAAATTTCGCTGGAACTTTAGAAGGGGTAATTCAAGTAAAACTTCATCCTTCATTAAGTCCAAGAAAGGCAAAGAATTTTCAAGTTCAAAATCAAGAAAGCAAGAGGGTTCTTCAAAGGACAAGAAGAACACCGAGGGACAAATCCAGTGCTTCAAGTGCAGAGGCTTTTGTCACGCTCCGAGACCGCCAATTTGTACAGTTCGGGCACGCCAACAGACCCGCTAATCGGGCATGACCTCTCACTACCCGAAAGGAACGGTAACATCCATCTCCAACCAAAACAATGTGTATGATGAGATACAATATCAGAGTAAAAATTCCTACTAATTTAAAACTTTCATTCAATAAATAATAAGTTTAAACTATAAATGAAAGCATGATAAGAGTGAACTATAACTTAAACTTTATTACATTTCCATCTCTCAACTTACAATTAAATAATATTATAAATTTTTACATCTTTTCCTCACAATACATAGTTCACTCAAATATAAAATGGTAACATCTGCTAGACCATCTAGGTCTCTATGCTGTTGGGCCCTTGCCCCTGTCGTCTGTCTCCACGGCTATACCTGGACCTCGAAAAATGGTCACCCGCGGGTGTGAGAACTACTTAAAGTTCCCAGTGGGTTCAACCACCGAGAGAGAATGTTCTACACCGCTTGGTCCAATGGAAGCAATAATAGTAGAATGCTAGGAAACTATAAATCTATGTTTACATGCTGAAATGCATATAAAAGGTCACTACACTATCTGTGTATACTCATCGACCCAATACTACTATGTCCAGCCATACCAGGCTACTATCCACAAACTCGACCACTATGTCGCTGTACAAAGGGTTAAGCTAACCCGGCCACCTTGGCCACTCTATTTTCTCTTTATTCTTTCACATTCTTGTGCTTTAATTCAAGTTGCTAAACCCTCAGAAATTCTTGCCCAACGGGCCACTGCCCGGTAGTCATGCTACCACAAGACAAGATTTCTAAGGTTGCCGATAGCACCTGCAATTGCTACCCTGTCCTACGGGGAACTTGTCATACGGGTCACTCCCGGGAGAGGAACACTGCCCGGGAGAGGGACACTGCCCTAACTCCGACAAGAGTACATCTCACCCTCGAAGGTACGCCCGTTTTATCTTTTTCTTTTCTTTTCTTTTCTTTTCTTTTCTTTTACTTTTACTTTTACTTTAGCACTTAGCCTTTTTTTGCATTTTATGCATTCTCTTTTTCTTTTCAAGCATTTAGCTTACATTGCCACTCGGCAAATCTCTATCTCTTTCATTTAAGCATTTAGTTTTTTACTTTCACTTTTACCTTCCTCTTTTCAAACCTCTTACAATATATATTATCTTGAAACCATTCGGAAGTACCTCGCCCGATGTGTCATTGCCCAAGGAGTCGTGCTCCCAAATTGGCGAGTCTCGAATCCGAAGGTTAATTCATATTACCATTTTTCTTTTTCTTTTTCACTTTTAGCCTTTCAAAAATGGCTCGTCTGACGGGTCACTGCCCAAGGAGTCCTGCTCCTCAATGACGAGTCTCAAATTCGAAGACGCCATTTGCATTCTCTTTTTGTTCTTTAGCCACTTTTAGCTTTCTTTTAAACATTATCTCTTTCATTAACTCATCTCTTATCATAGGTCTCGCCACAAGGATAACTAGAGTCACTTGGACTCTTAAACATTTCTCTTTCATTCATTTAACTCAAATTGAAGTTAAAGTGGTTGTCCATTTGCCTAGACACCCTATGACCCACTCTAGGGTTATTTTTGTTTTACTCTTTAACCTTGTGATCACATAAACTTGTCCTTAGAGTTTGACTCTAAGTTAAATACTCTAGCACGCAGTCTTACTTAATCTGTAACATATGCCACGCGTCCTCTTCCTAGGGTTAATGCCACACATTATGCACCCTAACTCTAGGTTTTCTCCTAGTTTTCATATCCATGAAAATTCGACACTGTTTTCTCCTAAGTCATACGTCATTCTTGCATTTTTCTCTAAGTTCAGTTACACAATTATTAGGATCTTGTCCTAACATGATCATAGTAATGAAATAAGATTTGTCATCTACGCATACAAATATAACCTCTCTGGGTTTATCAGAATTCTTGCATTATTCTCTAGGTTCGTTTACATATCCAACATATCAACCTATATTTGGCAATTCGAAATTTACACTTTCCTCTATGTTCATTTATACTTGCAAATTTGGGTGAATAAAAATTCCACTTTTCCTCTATGTCCATTTATACTTGCAAATTTATCACTTAATTTAGGTGAATCGAAAATTCCACTTTTCCTCTATGCCCATTTATACTTGCAAATTTATCACCTAATTTGGGTGAATCAAAATTTTCACTTTTCCTTTATGTCTATTTATACTTGCAAATTTATCGCCTAATTTGGGTGAATAAAAAATTCCACTTTTCCTCTATGTCTATTTATACTTGCAAATTTATCACCTAATTTGGGTGAATAAAAAAATTCCACTTTTCCTCTATGTCTATTTATTGTCACGCCCCGAGTTCGAAAATAGAGTCTAAATTTTTTTTTTTTTTTTCAATCATAGTTTTAAAACTAGCCAGGGCACGACAGACCGCCACATATATAGAAAATTCCCAATCCCCTTGGATTGAGCATTTTCTATACATGCACGGCTAAGCACTTACAGCCAATACCAGAGTAGTCTAAACTACGCACTAACAATAAAAGATTACAAAAGATTATTACTAAACATTTACAACAACTTATTCAATTACATGTTTACAACTGGTAAAATTTCAGCGGCTGCCAAGGGTCAAAGCTATCTCGATAACCTCACCAACACGTCCCGACATCCCAGCACCCAACCGACCTGAAAAATGGTCACCCAGGGGGTGTGAGATACATCGACAGTGTATCCCAGTGGGCACGACGAGCCGAGAAATAGCAAATCGTACCTACTGGCATACAATAACTAGCAGATAGTAATAATCATTAGGCAAGGCAGTTATATATCATGGTGCTATAATAAAATCATGAATATAGTGCTGAGAACAATAGAGCACCGAACTATTATAATAAGAGCATGCTGATATATGTACTGAACAAGAACTGAGCAATCATTAGAGGATAATGATAAACAGGCAAACAATGCATCAATGGTAGAATAACAAAATACCCAATCTAATGCCACTGTTGGCCACAAGGGCCTCAGGCTAAGCTGCCATAGAGCACTAGGACCTCAGGCAAATGCCACTGTTGGTCATTGGGGCCTCAGGCTAATGCCACTTTTGGACACCCAGCATGCTATCATAACCCCAACGGGCTCACGGGTCGCCACTGCTGACCACTTTACCGGTAAAGAACACTGTGACGGTGGCCAAACCGTCAGCGTACGTGAAAGAACAGCTGGCTCTGTGGAGATCATAATGCTAATGCTCAAGCTCACGGTCCACCGACCGGGTAATCGGCAACAAGCCGGGAAATCCCAACAGGGATGCAATAGCAGAAAGCCAACAAATCTCGACTCATGGTAATCGGCAACAAGCCGAAAAATCCCAACAGGGATGCAATAACAGAAAGCCAACAAATCTCGACTCATGGTAATCGGCAACAAGCCGGGAAATCTCAATAGGGAATGCAATGTCACAAAGCCAACTATATCTCAATCATATGCAGAATATAATCAACAACTACTAGAACATGGATCATGATATACTGATAATCAATAAGGTGTTCAAGCTAGCTAATGACCAATCAAGCATGCCAAATGTCCGAGAATAAAATCATGATATCTGGAAGCAACTAAGATCAATCATGCAAGGCATCATATAATCAGATAACTGATAAGGATCATAATATCTGATAGCAAGCTAAAGATCAATCGAGCATGGCAACATATAAGCTAGCAAGCTAATGATCAATCAAGCACGACAACATATAGGCTGATAACTGATAATGATCAATGAATCAAGTAGATATAGCAATATAAAAGTGATGTTGATCAATAAAAAGAGCAGGCTCAACAAGGGAATATAGGCTATCACAAGAACAGGGGTCCGACCAATTACGATACCCCAGAGGGCCGAGATG
Organism: Tillandsia leiboldiana; assembly: GCA_029204045.2. Taxonomy (NCBI): domain Eukaryota; kingdom Viridiplantae; phylum Streptophyta; class Magnoliopsida; order Poales; family Bromeliaceae; genus Tillandsia; species Tillandsia leiboldiana. Next base: position 18,401,261 of record CM055077.1, on the reverse strand, counting down.
ATAAAGCCCGGACCGAAGATAAACCCACCTGTCTGCAGGCAAACTATCGACTCCAACAGAAAGCTCGAAGACTGTGCCAACCTGAATGATATGTTTTGATCAGGGAACAACTCACACATACCCAAACCACAGACTCACTATTCTTACTTAAACCTAGATCTTTTCCAATTTGACGCCAAAATTCCCAAAATACCCCTCCCAAAAATTCATTTTAGATTCTCGGGAGATACGAGCATCAACCCTATGCCGCTGGCTCAACCAGATTCTACTAGGACACATCAGACAGCAAGGCGTAATCGCCGCAATTCCTCGAATTGCGTGATTACCACCGGGGTGTCGTTAAACCGACGATTTTGTCGACTTACGGACCGATAATCAATTTCCGCTCAACGAGAGCCAACGGATCACTAGCAAAAAGCTTAGAGATTACATACACACTGCCCGAGACAGCACGTGAGGCTACAATTGCATTTTGACCCCTAGGGTTTCTGAAAAATGTACTTTTATAGCAATTTGAGAGCCGTTTTCGCTCGTTCTAACTTTCGGAGCATCAGTTTAACGAACCGTCACCACCAGTAGGTGGCCCTCGACTTGCTGGACGCCGTGCTCACCATTTGGCAATAGCACGGATCCCGAGAAAAACTTTGGGCCATGACTTACTATACTAACATAGGCTTTAATGCATTTTTAATTCTTCGACTCGACCAAAGCAAAAGCTAGGGTGAGCATCGCGTTCAGTGACCCCAAAATAGCCAGAAGCTCACTGCCGCGAAGTTTCACTCAGCCCAAAACAGCCCCTTAGCTTAATAAACCCATTTAAGGCTTTGTTTATTAAATATTGGGTTTCTGTTTGTGCAAACCCCAAACAAAGTTGATCATCTATCTCTGGACATCACAGGGATTCCAGGGCTTGCTATTGTGCAGCCCAGAAACAGCAGGATTAAGAGATCTATGCTACAAGCTCTCTAACAAACTCCACACACAAATCCACACAGTCAATATTTGATCTGAAGTGAGCATCAAGCTCAGGGGAGTGTGTGGAGAAAACTTCATATTTGCTGGATGCCAAAATTTTAAACTTAAGATCTTTGAGGCATTTCATCAAGCACCTGGTGTGCATAAAAGCTTAACATACAAGCTTCACAAACCCAAGCAACATCTATGCAAATATGGAATTTGGGAGCTTCTATCTTGGATGAAAAGTTGCTCCAGGGTTGTAGGAGCAGTTTCATGCAACTTGGGCCAACTTTCTCTCTCGATTTGCCGAGATCAAGAAGAAGAAGATGAAGCTCAAGCTTCGAAAATGGTGATTCCTCGTTTATGCATTCTGGGCCTCAAACACTGGCACCATCAGGTGCAACTTATCCCTACGAACTTACCTGTACCCATGCCCGGCGACAGGACACGGCGGAGGCGGCGGCGGAGCAAGCTCGCCATTGTTGAGCTCGAGCTCGGCCGTTAATGGCGGATCTCCCACCAGGCTGCATGGGCTCCATGGAAAAGCATGGATGGGTTCATCTTGATCCCAGGAAACATCTCGGGCAAGTGGCCGGCGGTGGGGAGCGACGCCGGCGCCGGAGCAAAGAGCTCGGCCGAAGCACAATAACCCAAAAACTAGGGTTTCGATCTGTGACGTGATCACTCGACCAAACTCCCTCAAATTTTGTGGAGATGATCTAAAGGTCCTACAGTCCAAATCCACCATTTTGGTTCGGTGTTTGGACCAGCGGTTGAGACGCACGGCCGCGGCGGAGCAAAATAGGGTTCCGGCAAGGAGCTTTCTCCTACCGGCAACCAGCCGTGCATGGAGGCTCGGGACTTGGCAGGGAGCATCTCTAGACTCTACAGAGTCAACTTCCAAGGGTCTCGGGTGCTACAAACCAGAGGAAAGATTGACCTTACCTCGCCGGAGTTGGAGAAGAAAGGTAGAAGCCGGTTCTCCTCCCCCGCGTCGCGCAGCCACCCAACTCTCACGAGCTCACTCCCAGGAAGCAGGAGAACTCCTCAGCAAAGTCAGGGACCAACTTGGAGATCCTTTGGTGCACTCCTTCTCTTCCTCACCCGAGCTCGGCCAAGTTTGATGGGGTGTGCCTCCTCAGCGTCCCAGGGCAAATGGGGAGTAGCGTTTTGCTTTGCTGCTTACACTCCAGAGTTTAAAAGCCCCTCGGATGCCTGTAACCCCCCCCCCCCCCCACGAGTAGCCCAAGAGACTATTTCAAAAATATCTAAAATTGCAACAAAATGCCCTTTGGTCCCTACACAACAAACCCTAAGTCCTTAGGTCCCCACTGTAGATTCAAAATGCTGTAAGGACCTTCACCAATAAGCCCCAAATAATTTGGTCCATAAAACATTTAAGTTTTTTGCAAAAATACTTAATTTTTTGACGCTTTTAACGCACTTCGAGACGAACGATTCGTCGAATTGCGAAACGGACTTCGCCACGACGTCCAGCTCGTCGAGACCTATCAAATAGTGTATTTGCTTGCTTGATTCAGTGCTAGAATAAAATCTCGGGCCATAATATACTGTAGGCTATACTATAATGCACGCATTTCAATGCACCAGAATCGCCAAACGCGAATTCTGTCAGTGCCATTGCGCTCAGAATGTCGAAATTAGCTAGAATTGACTACTCATACTGCTATGTTTGGGTTTTAGACAGTGAAACGGCTGACGGTTGATCGAGAGGGAACTGAAATCAGGGGCTACTATTCATTTCACTATTCACTTAAGTCGTGGGCCCCACGACTTCCTCGCTGATTTGCGGAAGATCCGACCGTCGGATTGAGAACATATCAATATCAATTTTTCTTGTTTCGACGAGACGGTCGCACTGGTGATCTCAGATTTTCGAGATCAGACTCCGATCAAAAGTCGATATTTTTTTGCCACAATTGCACTACTAGTAATCCATTTTTGCCATTTAAATAATCCAGAAACTATTTAAACTTTAAATATTCAGTTTCAAAAATCATGGTTACTACATTTATACTTGCAAATTTATCACCTAATTTGGGTGAATAGAAAATTCCACTTTTCCTCTATGTCCATTTATACTTGCAAATTTATCACCTAATTTGGGTGAATAAAAAATTTCACTTTTCCACTATGTCCATTTACACATGCAAATTTATCATCTATTAGATAAATCAAACATTGCATTTTTCCTCTACACTAGCATGCCACTACATTGCTTGTAAAATCAAAAGCAGAGGAAAATGGGAGAGATCACCCTTTTTCGGCAGAATCCCCCACCTTGGTTTCGCCCCCAATTGCTCGTAGACACTTGCAATTGGTCTCCTCGTGATTTTCTTGTCCTTTCGAGTTTGCACGCAAACGGTGCACATACTTCGAGTTTGCACACAAAACGGTGCACATCTTTCGAGTTTGCATGCAAAACGATGCACCCCGAAACGCCCGGCGGTACTTCGCACAGTAGAACGGCACAGTAAATCACGGTCCCTAACAAGCACAAAGGCATGGGGTCAAATCCAAAACCCAACGGGTAAATCTCCCAAAAACTGTGCCGAAAAACACCGATAATGAACACAAAAACCTACCTCGACATCGACGCGCCGTCCAAAGCGTGCACACTCGTCCATCCGGCTTCTTGGAACACCTTGCGCGCGCACCACGGGGTCACCGGTGCGTTTGCGGCACCCCAAAAGCTCCCCACAAAATCCTCCTCCCCCCCCCCCCCCCCCCCCTCCTAGACTCTCGGTTGGAGCAAAAAGGAGAAAAGAGGAGAATGAGGGATTTCCAGGCTTTTATAGCCCAAAAAAACTCGCAGATTCGAGCGCCCGAAACATGCTTCGGGCTGCTACAGTGGACGCCCGCGTGTCCACGTCATCCGCTGCGGCCAATAAGCGGTCGCCACGTGTCCTCGCACCCGCGCCCCCATCAACGGCTCCCCCGCGACAGCCAATGGGTGGCCACCATGTGGCGCCACACGGGGCCTCGCGTCAACACTGCGCAGCGACGCGTCGCGCTGCCCGGCCAATGGGGGCCCGCCACGTGGTGCCCCCGCTGACACACGCCAGCGCCCGCGCGCTTCCCCGCGCGGGGCCTGCTCCCCTCGGGCATCGCGACCAGTGGGCCGCCACGTGGCGCCGATGCCGCACCCATTGCGCCTCGCGCCTCGCACCACGCCCCGCCCGTTGCGCCTCGCGCTGTGCGCCACGCCTCGGGATCCGCGCCACCTCGGGATCCGCGCACGCCTCGGGATGCATGCCCTCTGCCTCTGGATCCGTGCCCACTGCCTCGGGATCCGTGTCCGTCACTGCTACAGTGAATTCCGGGCGCGCTACAGTAACAACTGGGCACCCGAATGTACGGCCCACTTCCGGGTTTCGCCCGTTTTCGTTCGTTTTCTCCCGTTTTTCGCCCGTTTTCGTCCCGTTTTCCCTCAAATTTGACAGGGAGTCTCAACTTAATTCAATCCATCGTGGGTTATCCTCAATTTCCAGTTTGGACTATTTACGGGTCACCAAAAGTCCCGCTGTATTCAGAATCGCTGGCCTACCCCGTTCTCACTGCTCGGGTATCTGATCAAAGCGAAACTTTTACTGTGGCCTTAAAACATAATTACGAACCTCCCCAATTTTTCTTAGAATTTTCTGACACTGTAAATTATCTGCCAAAATCTAAGCCCCATTTCTCATATAAAATTACAAACTCCTTTTTATTCCGATTTCTGCCCAATTCACTTCCAAGTTATTCTTTACTTCTCTAAGTTCAATAAAAAAAGTATCTCATACCATTTTTATTTATATTCGCTTATATACCAAAAATCTGGTACATTACATTGATCATATCTCAACGGAGTGTCCCAACAAGAATCCGTCCAAGAAGAAGGCTATGCAAGCCGTCACGTGGGATGACTCTTCCTCCTCCGACGAGTCGTCTTCTAGTGATGAGGATACAAATGCCACGACATTTCTTGCGTCCACGACTTCACCCTTCGTGTGCTTTTCATCGACTTCCTCAGGTTCATTATTCATCTCCTCCTTGAATGAAAAAATTGCATCGGATGATGAACCAAGTGATTTCGAAGGTGAAGATTTTGCTCTCGCCTACCATAAATTGCTACGGGATTCAAAGAAATTGGCGAAGCATAGTAAGAATTTGAGAAGAACGTTGTGGGATCTTGAAGAACAATCCAACAAGGCAACTTCTCTCTCAAAAGCTTTTGAAGAGGAAAGGGATAACTTGATCAAGATCAATAGTTCCCTTCAAGAGAAGAACGAGCATTTCGAGAAGGAACATATAAAATTGGTGGATAAAGCTAATTACTTCTTGAAGCTCTACTCAAAGGCTCGGCAAGCAAATTTGGAGATGACGAAGACCATATTCCACTTAAAGAAGATTTGAAAAGATTTTCAGCAGGACGAAGTAAGTTGGACAAGCTTCTTGGTCTTGATCAAACGAACAGAATGGGCATTAGATATAACCGAACTTGTGAGGATCCAAGTTCGAGTGGAACGAAGTTTGTGCCTTAGTCGGTTTTTCTCCTCCTCCGACCAAAATCAATTTTTTCGTTGTTGACAAACCTTCTACATCTCAAGGGAGCTCAATGTCAATTAAGGTATGTCACAATTGTGAAGAAAAATGGCACATAAGACCGAATTGCAAGCATGGAGGAAAATAAACAAATCACGCACTACTTGCATCGACTACCATCAAGAACAAAGACCGAAAATCAAGAAGAAATCAACCAAAGGTCAAGAATAATGGTAGTACACCCCCCAAGACAACATCGATGTGGAAATCAAAGAAAAGTGATCAACCGATGACGACGAATTCACTAAGGAACTCAACATCGCAATTATTGCAGACATATTCCAATACTCGTAAGGTTTGGGTGCACAAAGGTGAAATCTTTCCTTGTCTTATCATTCACACATCACTACATGCATATGATAATTCGTCTTGGTACTTGGATAGTAGTTGCTCACGGCACATGACCGGAGATAAAAACTATTTTAAATCTTTTGATAAAACCTCCGGAGGACTTGTTGTTTTCGGAGATGGAAGATCTTCAAAAATAGTTGGCAAAGGAACAATCACTATTCCAAACGGTCTGATTTTGAAAAATGTTTTATACGTTGAAGGCCTCAAGACTAATCTCATAAGCATTAGTCAATTGTGTGATGATGATTTTTCAGTTAGTTTTTCTGCGATTGAATGCATTGTAACTGATTCAAACCAATCATTCTTTTTGAAAGGGGTTAGATCACAAAATAATTGCTACGTAGTTCCTACTAAACCCATTGAACAATGTAACCTAGTTTCACTTGACACTGGGACTCTTTGGCATGAAAAATTAGGTCATATGAACTTTAGGGAACTATGTAGGATCACATATAAGGATGTTGTTAGAGGTGTTCCTAAACTTAGCTTCAAAGAGAACATTGTGTGTGGTGGATGTCAAAAGGAAAAACAAACTAGATCCACTCACAAGAACTTAAACCATGTAGGAACAAAACGGCCATTAGAATTACTGCATATGGATTTAATAGGGCCAATTCGTCAACCTAGTTTGGGTGAAAAATGGTACATATTTCTTATGGTTGATGATTTCTCTCGATTTTCATGGGTTGCTTTTTTTAAAAGAGAAAGCGGATACTTTCGAGTCTTTTCATAAAATTTGTCATCGGATTATGATTGAGAAAAATGAAAAGATCGTTCGTGTTCGGAGTAATATAGATGGAGAATTCATAAATTCAAAATTCATTTATTTTTGTTCTTCGAACGGCATAAAACATGAATTCTCTGCACTTTATACACCGCAACAGAACAGTGTAGTTGAACGCAAAAATAGAGTTGTACAAGAGATGGCGCGTGTTATGCTTCACAGCCGAAAACTGTCGTTACACTTTTGGGCTGAAGCAGTTAACACGGCGGTCTATATGATCAATCGCATATATTTACGTCTGGGTACTTTAAATACACCATATGAGCTATGGTTCTGTAGAAAACCAAATATCAAATATTTTCGTATCTTTGGGAGTCGTTGCTACATTTTACGTGATCGTGAAAATCTTGGAAAATTCGACTCTCGTAGTGACAAAAGAATTTTTATGGGTTATTCTACAAACAGTAGAGCATATCGAGTATACAATCTTGAATCTAAAACGACGGTAGAATCTATAAATGTTAAAGTAGATGAAGCTTCTCATTTTTCTTCTGATAAATCCTTTTGCTTTTTTCGAGCTTTGGGCCTATAAATACCCCTCCTCTCTCTCTCTTTTTGCTTTTTTCGAGCTTTAGAGAGAGATTGAGAGGGAGAGCCCTTTAGGAGAGTTGTTCCCCTTGATGTTTTCGATCTCGTGGAGGATCCCCAGGATTTTTGGAGGCTCGGCCGTGGCGATCTTGGTTTTGCAGTGCGCTTCGACGTTTCCTTTTTTTGGCCTATTTTCGTCGCTTTTCAGTCCGAGAAGCCCCCTGTGCAGCCCCGAAGGAATTTTTTGACGATTTTTGTGGCGGTGTGTTCCCCAGAGGTAGGGCTTCGTTTTCCGTGTTGGTCATTTCACCTCATTCTGGATTTTTTGGCACGGTTTCAGAGGCACTATTTGACCCTTTTCTGTGGGGAATTTTTGGACAGCACGGACTTGTTCGATATATATCTTGGCCTAAAAGTATCAGATTTGGGCGTGCAAGTACTCGTTTCGATCTGCTCGCCGCGAGGATCGCAGAGGTTATTTTTCTGGATTTTTCGAAGGACTCCACAGAGGTGAAAATTCCCTCTTTACCGTACTGTTTGCAAAACAGTAAATACTGTTTTCGGGGGAGGCCCATTATGCCAAGTTCGATTATTTTTGCAGTGACTGCGGATTTGGGTGTTGCGGGGACTGTTGTTGGACAGCGGGGAGTTCTTTTACAATTGAGGAGTTTTGTGGACTTGGATTTGTGTGCCAGGTGGGTGGTTGCTATATCCCTCTATTTCTGACATACTCACTAGGAATATTAGAGAGATCCTTTTATTGGACTTATTGATTGATCAATACTCGTGGTTGGGATTATGCATGTGGGTTTGGACATGTGGATTGCTATGTTAGCACGTAACCTTGCATGTGGATTTGATTATAGTATTGAGGCCATGTGATTTACCTGGATGGTGGGTACCACTTGGGGATATTTTTGGACATGCATATGTGGATAGTTGTTTGTGGGCGAGTAGCGGTTTAAATGATTAATATTTGCTATTCATGTGAGAACGGTTATAGGACTTGGGATATCATGCTATATTGATTGTCAGGAATTGTTATCATGCTAAAACATAACTCAGAAAATGATATTTGTATTCTTTCTATCTTCCCGGGACTTTTGCATGCTTGTATGGACATCTAGTTAGGCCATTTCTTATCGCTACACTATCATGTTGGAACTTGACTTAGGAGAAACCATGTTTGCTTCTTTTCTCCTTATTCTTTGGTCAGGTGGTTCTTATTGCTCGGGTTTGAGCAGGGGTTCGGGATAGTGTAGCCGGGACCTTGGGGTCGGGGACAGGTGGTACTTGATTATGGGTCGTGGGGTATTGCGGCTACCGCGGATAGTAGGCGGTTGACCGGATATTGGTTATTTTACCTGATGGTGGATTGGGAGTTATTGCGGCGGCCGCGGATATTGGGCGGTTGACCGGATGTCGGTTACGGGACATGGTTGTGGATTTAGGGGTATTGCGGCAACCACGGATATTGGGCGGTTGACCGTATGTGTTTTATGCATCAGATTGGGGATCGGGGTTTTCTTTAGTGGAGGGATTTGTTCCACTTAGGCATTGTAGTGATCCAGTCCTGCTTTTATGATACTTGTGACATGGTTACTTTCCTCGTGTGGGTAGCTCCCCTAGATTTCCCCTCCGGAGCGTGGGGGTCAGACAGGCATTGAGTTTTTGCTATCACATCGGCGCGGCTTACTTGCCCGATGCTGAGGGCGGCAGCAGGAGTTTTGCTATCACATCGGTGCGGCTTACTTGCCCGATGATGAGGGCGGCATAGATGGGTTTATTTGGGTCGGTTTGTTATTGATGCATATGGTTATTCCATTTTTGGGATTGCATTTAGAGGCATAGTAGTGGTAGTTTCTTTTCTTCAACAGTCTTTTTTACTTACCACTCTTCTTTACCTTTTGCTTCTAGTAGACCTAGTGGGTGCGTCGGAGTTTGAGGATTTACCCACTATGGGAGGCTACTGGTTTACTAGTAGTTCTCACCCCCCATTCTTCTTTCCTCTTTTGCTTCTCCTTTGTTTTGCAGTGTTTTCTGCGGGTGCTGCTGGGCTTTCAGCGGCGAGTCGGAGAGAGGACGGCTGAGTAGATAGATCTCAAGGCAGGATGAGCGTGTTAGCTGGATGGTTGGTGTACCCATTTCCTCAGACGGTTGTACTTTACTTTTGGGTCTGGCTTTAGCCAGCTGTTTGTACCTTTTTTGGTTAGCTGGGAGAGACAGATGTACTATTTTTACAGATGTACTGTATTTTATTTCCAGCTTCAGTCTGAGATGTATTAGTTTTTAGTTCAGCTCTGTCTTATGCTCTTTATTATTATCTCTTATATCTGGGCAGGTTACTGGCGCTTCGTGTACGCGGAAAACTCCGTGTGCACGGCGGATCTGTAGACGGGCCCGGGTTCTGGTTTACACCCGGGGCGTGACAGATTAGGTGGTATCAGAGCTTAGGGATAGGTCAGCTGGGACTTAGGAAACCCTAGGCTTTTGGCGAACCCTAGGATGATAGAGCGTGAGAGACGCGATATTTTGCGAAAGTCGGTGATTTAGTTGTTTGACTCTTCTAGTGAGTGAAGAGGGATTGACATATCCTATTTCTGTGGGACAGTTATGTTGGCTGCAAACAACATAAAGTTACAGAAATAGGGGGATGCCCTTGACTTTCGCTAGATTGGGTCGAGTGTTTGGGGTGTGCTGATTTGCGATTTTGTCGTGGTGAGCGGTGTCTCCCCGACGCTGGGCCCTGACCCGTGTGCACCTTGGTGCAGCAGTTGGGTCTGAGCTGGTTGTTTCAGGCCGGATACCCAGATTGGAGTCTGAGAGCTCCGGACCCGAAGGGTAGGAGTGTTGGAGGCAGATCAGCGGCGGTGTGGGCAGTTAAGCGCAGGGACACAGTTGTCGGGGTAGTGACACAGTTGTCGGAGCAGCGCAATGACACAGTTGTCGGAGCAGCAGTGGCATGGGTATGTTACCTGAGGAGGGCCACTTTTGTCGCCCGGGGTGAGCAGAAGCAGAGGTCGTGCTCCCTTTGTGTGGTTAGATGTGATTTTGCAGGCAAACTGAGCGACGACCACCTGTGTGATGACCCGGATCTCCGCAGAGCACTTGCAGTGTGATCAGCAACTTCTAGAGGCTCTTTGCTTGTGTTGGAGGTGTTTGTGCGCGTATCGGACTCAAGAAATGGACTCGGCGCAAAATTTAGGTTAAGAACACTTTCTTTCGAGGCCTTCGATAAATTTTAGATGTTGAATTGGGCAAAACAGACATCGGATTTGGATTCAGCGCGCGAAAATGATGGAAATGGACTATTTACTTGCTTGTTTCGGAGCCCGGATGCCCCAGCACGGATTTTGAGGCATCAGAGTACTGTGCCGGCGGCCGGGGCAGTGCCGGCGGCGGCGGGCAGCGGCGGAGCGCGGAGGCGGGTATAGGCGCGGGCCGCTCGGTCCACGGGCTTAGCGTGCACCGAAGGGAGGACACGTGGCGACTCCCGGTTGGCCGGCTCGCGAGGCGCGATCTACGGAAGAGCGCAGGGAGTCGTGGACCAGGGCGGGGCCACGTGGCGACCGCTGGTTGGCCGGTTCACGTGCGCTCGGTCCACGCTAGGAGCGGAGCAGGCGCGGTGCGCGGAGCAGCGTGGGTGGTGTGCCACGTGGCATCTTTCCATTGGCGCGGTGCGACACGTGGCAGCTTTGGATTGGATGGTGTACTGGGCACGATCCTTGGAGCGAGTGCTGCAGGTGCCTCGGGCTGCATGCTCGACGTGGGCACCGGCAGCGCGACGTGCGCGCACGTGGGCGTGCCGACCGAGGCGTTGACGCAGGCGGGAGCGGCGCGGGGGCGCGGCCACACGTCGCGAGCGGGTTGGTCCGTTTCGTTGTTTGCTGTGCGGGGGCCACGTGGCGCAACGTGGTGAATCCGGGCGCTGGATGGACGGCTGTCGATCGGGCTACTATGCGGCACTGTTTGCGCCCGAAACAGTTTCGAGCGCCCGAAAGTGGGGACATGGATGGAATTAATTGAATTGTTCAGTTGAAGCTATATAAACCCCCCTTTGGCTGCATTTTCGGACCCTTTCCCGAGCTCCCTTGCGACAGAGCCCTTAAGCATTATTGTTCCTCTTCTTGTGCTCTATCTTGTGAGGGATTTACAGATTTTTTGGAGGCCGCAGCATCGGCGTTTTCTACGACGCGGCACACTTCGACGCTTCTTCGATTTTGACTTCTACCATCGCATTTCCGTCCGCGAGGCCCCCTGGATCACCCCGATGGAATTTCAAGCCGATTTTTGTGGCAGCGTGTTCACGAGAGGTACGCCTTCGATTTCTGTATTGATCACTTCGTCTCATTTTGAGTTTTTGGCATGGTTCTCGAGGCAAACTTTGACCCCTTGTACTGCTGTGAGTTTTGGGACATCGGTGGAGTATTGTTGGATTTTCTCGGTCTACGAGCATCGGAATGAGGCGTTTAAGGACTCAATTGATATCTACACTTTGAGAGGAACATACCCGTATTTTTGTCAGAATTTTTGGAGGATTCTTCGAAGGTGATATTTAAGCTTCTTTCGGACTGGTTTTCTGCAGATTTTTGATAGTGGATAGTTTGACTTGCCGCAGTGTTTCATTTATATCTTGGCCTACAGGTGTCGGAATGAGGAGTGTAAATACTCGATTTGTATCTACTCATCGCGAGGATCGCAACCGTAATTTTTCCGGGTTTTTTTTAGGACAGAAGGCAGGTGAAAAAGGCCTTTCTTTATGCTGTTTTGGAAAAAACAACAAGAGTGTGTTGTGGTGTTATCTAATTGTGGGCTGTGTTGTTGGTTTGAGCAGAGGCTTGTGCGACCGAGTACCGAGGGTGCAGTTTCGGCAGATTTTAGATTGTGAGTGACTGCGCACTTCACCGACTTCAGCTTTGCCTGCGGAAAGCGATTCAGGTGGGTTGCTTCGTCTCCAGAACCGGTGGACGGTTCTCTAATTCTATGTGTTAGAATGCATGCATGTTAGTGTACCATATATGGTTGAGATGTAAGCTTGGTAAGGATATTTTGTTTGAGGAATTGCGAGATATGATATTCATGATATGCCTAAGGGGAAACTTGCAAGATAAGATATTCATGTTATATTAATGAGAACTTGCATGATATTGTTATCCATGTTTTAGTACCTGAGAGTTTACATAGGTGTAGTATTCCCCTATGGGATTGAGAGTATGCATAATTTGTTGTACAACCTATAGCTTTAAATTGTGAGCATAAGAATGATATAGTTCATATGGATTAAGGCTTACATGATTTATGGTACACGTTAGATACCTTCGAGATATTATATATTTAATGTTTGTTTTCACATATGCTAGTTGAGAGCATGTTTAGGGAGATGAGGCTTATTTGATTTTTGGTGATCATATCTGTTAGTGTTCCCTATTTATGTTCAGTTTATTTAAATGCTATTATTGGAACTTGACCTAGCACCCCGTCATATGATGCATGTTTAACCAGACTAGTAGAGAACCTTCACTTGGACAAGGTTCTTTTGTGCTTTAGATATCCCACACTTTGCATCTTTTCCTGGACATAGATTTTCCTCGCCCGGGTAGTGGGCCGAGTAGTCAGGTTATTGTGGGACATTGTTGCACTCGTGCTTGGGGGCTGAGTGGAGTATGGTAGCTGAGTTTAGACCTGTGGTAGTGTTGTTGGGAACCGTTTAGGTTGACGGTGGTCCCGGGTCGTTGACTGTCGTCCGACCAGTCTTGTTAGCCCTGATTTGTGGGTCGATCCCGGCTGTCGAGTACCTCCAGCCTGTGTGTTTAGCGTGGCGAGTTGGGTGTTTCGTTTTGGGAGCCGTTTGGGTCAACGGTGATCCCGGCTGTGGAGTATCTCCAGCCAGTGTGTTTTGTGCCACGAGTTGGTTGAGTTCGTTAGTGTCTCGAGATTCGTGAGAGCTGGTTAGCTAAGTCTGTTACGGATTTTGAGTTGGCGTAGTTTCGTGAAAGTTTCAAGTCTTGAAGATTGAAGGTGAAGAAAGTTGGATCATTTAACTCAATCTCAAGAAAGAAGAATTCAAAAGGATCAGGTATGTTTAACTAAAGATTTTGTGTGATCCGAATACTTCTTGTAGTGTAGAAACACTTGGAAGAATCTTTCATTGCATAAAAATCAAAAACTAGACTTGGGACATGCTCAAGATCCGGATCAGGTTGTTCGATCCGGATCCCGAAGGTGGTTCGTTCATACACCAGTTCAATCCGGATCGTAGCCTCTCTTGATCCGGATCCCGAACACTGAGTTTACCATTTTCCTTGAACGATCCGGATCAGGCTTCGCAATCCGGATCCCGAACGTTGATGTTTGGTGAACTGTATGAACGATCCGGATCAAGCACTTCGATCCGGATCCCGAACCTTCGTTTTTCTGGAACTACCTGACTCGTTACGACAATCCGGATCACAGCTAATCCGATCCGGATCGCCGTCCGTAAAATTTCCAGAAATGGTAGGTTTTTGATTCTTATCTCCTTCCTAGGGTTTCTAACCTATATATAGACCCTATGATTCATTTTTCTAGGGCAAGCCGATAAAAAGGAAAATAGCCGTCATATTCATATCTTATTTTATACGGCTCTAGATCCACATATAGATATGAAAGGAAATCATTAGATAATACTCTATGTTTCTTCATCTATATTGATTAGTTTGATTCTAGGTTTTCATACTCACATCTTGAGTTGAATCAAACTAATGAATACTTAGATGGTATTTCCTATCTATCTTTGATCTAAGTATTCGGCGGATCATCACCACCCAAAAATAACGATTTACCCCAAAATCGGCGCGTGGATTCGCATGTCCTTGTGGATTCAAGGTTCAACCGCTCTCGTGGATTCGGAGCGAGGCACGTTCGTGGATTCGAAGGGTGCTGCTGGGTGAAGACCGTGGACTCGGTCGGACGTCGTGGATTCGACGTTGGACGCCGTGGATTCGGCGTTGGGCGCAGATCGTGGATTCGAGAAGCGTCGCGGAGCGAGCGGAGAAGATCCTCTAGGAGCGTATGAAAAAGGTTGAGTCGTAAGTGTGTACGGTAAATCACCTTGTACGTGTTTTAATTCTAGTGGATTTCTGCCGTGTTATCGGTCCCGTGGTTTTTTACTCCGGTGATGGAGTTTTCCACGTAAAAATCTTGCGAGTTATTTTTTATTTCCGCATTGGGTTTTTATCGCAACAATTTTTGAGTGTTTATACGTTTACACCTATTCACCCCCCTCTAGGTGTTTTTTCCCCTATTTAGATCCTTATTACATATAACCCAACAAGTGGTATCAGAGCGGGAATAGGGTTGTAAACAATGGTTGAAGGTGGAAACATCAACCGACCCCCGTTCTTCGATGGAACAAATTATGCGTACTGGAAAGTGCGGATGAAAGCCTTTTTAATTTCCATCGACGAACGGGTGTGGCAATCAATTGAATTAGGCTGGTCTAATCCAACTGAATTTATTGGTGATGTTCGCACCTTAAAACCTAGGTCGAAATGGACCAAGGAAGAGTTAGATTCATCTTCTTACAATGGCAAGGAAATTAATGCTATTTTAATGCCTTATCTCAAACTGAGTTCTCTCGCGTCTCAGCATGTGAGACTGCGAAAGAAATCTGGGATGTTCTTCAGGTTACACATGAGGGAACTAACCTCGTGAAGATTCAGAAACTGCAAATGCTTACGAGCAAGTTTGACTCTATCTTGATGGCAGAAAATGAATCTTTCACGGACTACTATACACGATTGCAAGACATCGTAAACTCATGTGCTAACCTGGGAGAGAAGATTCCAGAATTTAAGATTGTAAGAAAGATCTTAAGAACTCTTCCTGAACGATTTCGCCCAAAGGTTACAGCCATTGAAACTATTAAACACCCGGACGAAATACGTGTAGAAGAATTAGTTGGTTCATTACAAACATATGAAATGACGTTTACTACTAACAATTCTTCTGGAAAGGCATCCACTTCTAAGTCTTCAGGTTATGCGTTGAAAACAACTAAGGAAGAAGACGCGGATACATCCTCCTCAGACGATGACGAGAACCTTTCTATGGAGGAATTTGAGAAGCAGCTCGCTCTCTTGACAAGGAAGTTTCGCCGCAACTTTCGAAGGGGTAATTCAAGTAAATCTCCATCCTTCGGAAAGTCGAACAAAGGCGAGGGTACTTCAAGTTACAAGTCAAGAAAGCAAGAGAACTTCTCAAAGGATAAGAAAAGTTCAGAGGGACAACTACAATGCTTCAAATGTCGAGGCTACGGCCACATTGCAACGGAGTGTCCCAACAAGTATCCGGCAAAGAAGAAGGCGATGCAAGTCGTCACTTGGGATGACAACTCAACGTCAAATGAGTCGTCTTCAAGTGATGAAGAAAAGAGCTCCACGGCATTCCACGCGTCCATATCTTCACCCTTCATGTGCTTTATGGCAAGTACATCCGAGTCGTTGTCCAACTCCACTGTTGAAAAGAATGCAACGGACAATGAATCGGATGATTCGGAAGGTGAAGTTTTTGCTCTAGCCTACCACAGACTTTTGAGGGATTCAAAGAAAGTGGCTAAGCAAAACAAGAGTTTGAGAGGGAGATTGCATGATCTCGAAGAAGAAGCAAAAAGGGCAACTTCTCTCTCAAACGCTCTTGAAGTGGAAAGGGAAAACCTGATAAAAGCAAATGTTTCCCTTCAAGAGTCCAATGAGCAACTTGAGAAGGAACATACAAATCTGGTGGATAAAGCGAATCACTTCTCAAAGCTCTACAACGAGGCTCGACAGGATAACCTGGAAATGACAAAGACCATTTTCCAACTCAAGGATGACTTACAGCGATTCTCTTCAGGAAGGAGTAAGTTGGATAGACTTCTTGGTCTTGGTCAATCAAATCGGTTCGGCCTCGGATACACTCAAACTGGAAACAGTCCAAGTTCGAGTGGGACAGTTTTTGTGCCTCAGTCGGTATCTCCTCCTCCGACACCGGAATTCAAGACAAACAACAACAACAAACCTACTTCATCCTCTTTGGGATCGTCAAGATCTAAGGTATGTTTTCGTTGTGGTGTTTCAGGGCACATAAGAAGATATTGCAAGACGGGAGTCAAATGCTCACCTCAAACATCTCTTGCAATGACTACCACAAAGGTGATTCCTCGGAAATCAATTCCAAATCAATTGAAAGAAAAGAACCCTGGTAGTTTACCGCGCAAGACGACCACATCAAGGAGCAGCAATCGTTTTAACAAGATGCTTTCACCTAGGCATATAACTTCACGACCATTACCGACGCATTCCAAAAAGGTTTGGGTGCGCAAAGGTGAAATTTTTCCTTGTCTTGTTACCAATGTTTCCTTGCATGCATATGATAGTTCGTCTTGGTATCTGGATAGCGGTTGTTCCCGTCACATGACCGGTGACAAAATAGTTTTCAAAATCTTGAGAAAATCTCCGGTGGACTTGTTGTTTTCGGAGACGGTCGATCTTCCAAAATTGTTGGAAAAGGGACGGTAGCTATTCCAGATGGCCCGATTTTGAAAAACGTCTTATTTGTTGATGGCCTTAAGACTAACCTCATAAGCATAAGTCAACTTTGCGACAATGGTTTTTCAGTTAACTTTTCATCTGTTGAATGCGTTGTAACTGATAAGGACCATGTCTTCTTTTTAAAAGGGGTTAGATCTGAAAACAATTGCTATGTTGTTCCTAATAAAATTTCAGAAAAATGTAACCTAGTTTCTTTGAATAATGAAACACTTTGGCATGAAAGGCTAGGTCACATAAATTTTAAGAAACTTGTTAAAATTTCAAACAAGGACGTGGTCAAGGGGGTTCCAAAACTTTTATTTAAACAAAACATTGTGTGTGGTGGTTGCCAAAAGGGAAAACAGTCCAGAACTGCACACAAGAACTTGAACCACGTTGGTACAAAACGGCCTTTGGAACTTTTACACATGGATTTAATGGGGCCGACCCGTCAACCATCTTTGGGAGGTAAATGGTATATTTTCTTATTGGTTGATGATTTCTCTAGGTTTTCTTGGGTAGCATTTTTAAAAGAGAAAGCTGATACTTTTGATTCTTTTCACGAGATTTGCCTTCGTATTATGATTGAAAAGAATGAAAAGATCATTCGTGTTAGAAGTGATAGAGGTGGAGAATTCATTAATTCTAAATTCATTGACTTTTGTACTTCAAACGGTATTAAGCATGAATTCTCTGCACCCTATACACCTCAACAGAATGGTGTTGTTGAGCGCAAAAAACAGGGTTGTTCAAGAGATGGCGCGTGTGATGCTTCATAGCCGGAATTTACCGCTACATTTTTGGGCTGAAGCTGTGAACACCGCTGTCTATGTCATTAATCGAGTGTTTTTGCGCCCGGGAACGTTAAATACACCATATGAACTATGGTGTGGTAGAAAACCCAACATCAAATATTTTCGCATCTTCGGGAGTCGGTGTTACATTTTACGTGACCGTGAAAATCTTGGAAAGTTTGACTCACGAAGTGACGAAGGGATTTTCTTGGGGTATTCTACTAATAGTAGAGCATATCGAGTATTTAACTTGGAATCTAAGACGATCGTAGAATCTATAAATGTTAAAGTAGATGAAGCTTTTCACTTTGCATCTGAAAAATCTACCCTCGATATCTCTCTAGATGATGATTCTCCTGCCGTTGCATCTTCTCATAATAATACTTCCAATATTAATGATGCATCTAATGGTTCTTCAAGTTTATCTAATGTGCAGGAATCATCTCATATATCTCCGAGTACTCCGTTTCAACAAACGCTACGAATCTCCAAGGATCATCCGGAATCGAATATTATTGGAGATCCACAAGAAGGAGTTAGAACTCGGAGGCAGTTGGTTTGTGGATTCGCTTGCTACGTATCTTTAATCGAACCAAAGAACATAGATGAAGCTCTTCAGGATGACTACTGGATTAAAGCAATGTAGGAAGAGCTCCATCAATTTGAGCGAAACAAAGTCTGGGAATTAACGAAGCCTCCAAAGCAACATAATGTGATAGGTACCAAATGGATCTTCAAGAACAAGAAAAATGAGGATGGTACTATCATCAGGAACAAGGCACGATTAGTTGCTCAAGGCTACTCTCAAGTAGAAGGTATAGACTTTGATGAAACATTCGCCCCTGTAGCTAGACTCGAGTCCATTCGTATACTATTTGCTATTGCTTGTCATTTTAAAATCAAATTATTTCAAATGGACGTTAAGAGCGCATTTCTAAATGGGTTTTTAAATGAGGAAGTTTATGTGGCTCAACCGAAAGGTTTTGTAGACCATAAACAACCTAACCATGTTTTTCGTTTGAAAAAGGCTCTTTACGGTCTGAAACAAGCACCGCGAGCATGGTACGAAAGGTTAACAAAGCACCTTTTGGAGAAGGGCTACACTCGAGGGGGAGCTGATAGGACTCTCTTTGTGAAGCATTATCAAAGCAATTTCATTGTAGCACAAATCTATGTCGATGACATTGTATTTGGCGCAACAAGAGATAATGATGCTTCTAAATTCGCCGAGACCATGGAAAGCGAATTTGAGATGTCCATGATGGGCGAATTGACTTATTTCCTTGGATTGCAAATTAAACAAAATGATGAAGGTATTCACTTGAGTCAATCCAAGTATGCAATGGAGTTGGTTAAAAAGTTTGATCTTGAAAATTCGAAGGATTTTCCGACTCCAATGGGAACTAGCCACAAGGGACTTGGAAGTGATTCACAAAGTGAGAATGTAGACGAGAAACTGTATCGAAGTATGATTGGAAGTCTACTTTATCTCACGGCTAGTCGCCCGGATATATCTTTTGGTGTTGGGATCTGCGCGAGATATCAATCTGCACCAAAGGAGGTTCACCTGAAAGCGGTGAAAAGGATCATCCGGTATATCAAAGGATCAATTAATTTCGGAATTTGGTATCCTATGGGAACAAGTTTGGATATTGTTGGATACTCAGATGCCGATTGGGCAGGATCAGTGGATGATCGGAAAAGCACGAGTGGTGCATGCTTCTATCTTGGCCATTGCCTTGTTGCATGGCACAGTAAAAAGCAGAATTGCATAGCACTCTCGACTGCCGAAGCGGAATACATTTCAGCGGGTAGTTATTCAACCCAACTCATTTGGATGAAAAGTGTGTTGAGTGACTTCCGGATTTCAGCATCTTCGGTAACAATTCTTTGTGACAACACAAGTGCAATTAACATTTCTAAAAACTCTGTGTTGCACTCTAGAACAAAACATATTGAACTTAGATATCATTTTCTTAGAGAGCTAGTTGAATCAAATACTCTTCAACTTTCATATGTTTCAACTGAGGATCAATTAGCTGACATTTTAACAAAACCTTTGGATCAAAAACGTTTTATTCATTTGCGAAAAGCAATTGGAATGCTTTCCCTGAAATAAA
Organism: Tillandsia leiboldiana; assembly: GCA_029204045.2. Classification (NCBI taxonomy): domain Eukaryota; kingdom Viridiplantae; phylum Streptophyta; class Magnoliopsida; order Poales; family Bromeliaceae; genus Tillandsia; species Tillandsia leiboldiana. Next base: position 18,381,574 of record CM055077.1, on the reverse strand, counting down.
CTTCTTTTTGAAATCCTTGCTTAGGATAGGTTTTGTCTTTGTTTTGTTTTGTTCATTATCTATGTTTGTACATAGGACATTAATTGAGCATAGATCATAATTGACTTTAATTGCATCTTTTCGCACATTTAGAAATTTATTATGCTTTTGCCATCATAATATTTCACTGTTGCAATGATCATTTATGTTAATTAAATCATCTTCTGAGTGATCAAAGTCAATTTCTCTCTCTCAATGATCTCTTGGTATAGTCATTATCTTATTTGACTGCTTAGTCGAGTATGAAATCGAGATCAATTTTTGGTTGAATACTTTATATCTTAAATAATTGATAGCCAATTGAGGGGGAGTCAAAGAAAAGTAAAATGCTCAAAAGATGTGGAAAGAGTTACATCCCAATGAGGAGTGTGAAAACTACCACCACATGGAGGAAAGAGCTACCACCTCGGTCGTCCGAGTATTGTGTGCAGCTACCACATGTATACCAAGCATGGTTGTTCAAATTTCGATTAAGTAAGATGCATGTTGAAATACTTGACTCCGTCAAATTTCAAGGTTGGTATAAGGTGGGTTTTTAAAGAAAGATGCTCAAAGAGCCACTCTCTTCAACAGATTGTCTAGATACATTATCTACTATATTTGGGATTTCAAACATCTATTGATCTTTGTATTTCATTTTCTTTACTGAATTGATGATTTGATAAAGGCATTACTCATAAGATCAAGTTAGATGTAATTGAAGGTGTTCAACTTTAAGGGATTTAATTTTTGTAAATTCTCGTTTCATTTTTGGATATTATTGATAGATTTGGCATAATCTAATTCTTGTTGTATGAAACGATGATTTTTGTTTAAAGTTGATACACATTTGTGCTTACAATTTTTTTTCTGGTTTTTCTTGAATTTCTCTGAAATTTTCTAAAGAAAAAGTTGGAGCCGATCCGGATCGGGCAAGATGATCCGGATCCCGAACGCAGGTATTCTTCTGCGGGCTGACGATCCGGATTGGACCTGCCGATCCGGATCCCGAACGTAATTTCTCACTGCGGGTAGCCGATCCGGATCGCAAGCATGGTTGATCCGGATCGCGGCTAGGGTTTTATAAACAACAAAAAGGTGAGTTTCATATGATCAGTGACACAGAAGTAGAAGCAGATTGTCAAGAGATAGATTGGACTGAATTAACAGATGATGATGAATCAATGCCCGATGCATCGAAAGAAAAAGCACCCATGGACAAAGGTAAAGCACCTATGACTGCACCAACCATCTCGGTGAAAAGGAAACGACTTGCTCGACGGTTTGGACGAGCACGAGGTTTCATGTCTAACGAACCGAGTATTCCGGATTCTCCACCTCGTGAGGAACAAGTGTTCGTTAATGCGGATCGCCTAAGGGCATTTGAAAATCGTGAATGCATTGGTGAGAGGCATGTTAATATTGAGGCTCTACGAGATCACTCCCCTGAGTTTGGCGTTCTGATTGAACAAACAAATCTTATTCAAGTTTGTCGATTTCCAGAAATGCTTGGATACTGTCTGCATCATGTAAGGACCTTCTATACAAATGCACGGCACCTTCGAGAAATTGAAAACGGTCCAATGGAATTTTACACGAATATCCAAGGCACAAGATTCAAAATTACTCCACAATTGATTGGCGAGGTTTTGGGAATGCCTGCCAGCAAGACAGGAGTTAATTACTTGAAGGGAAAGGTTTTGACGAACACTTTGTGGCAAATGGTTATAAAGGGAATTTGTTTGGAAGGAACGCAATCAACGGAGAAATCGATCAGATCCAAAGAACTTCGTCTTGAGTACCGATTCCTAAACTTCATCACCTGTTACAATATCCTTCCAAATTTGCAGACGAAAGTCTTGAGATGGGATCGAATGCTATTTTTGTATCTCTTAGGACATCCGTCTGAGGCAATGGGATTGAATATCAACATTCCATACATTATTTGGAATAGAATGACAAGATATGTTGAGCACCCTCATCCCACAGAAAGAATTCCATTTCCACTGATTATAATGAGGATCTTGAAGAAATTTCAGGTTGATATTACTTCACCGACGTATCCTCAATGTTTGGGTATGATCGATGAGTCCACCGTTGTGAAGTCACTTCACAAATTATCACATGTTACTCCGACACCGTCCACTGGTAAGAAACCTTGTGTCGGCACCTCGGACTCACCGTCTCAACAAGCACCTGGCGCGGATGAAGACGCATCAGTAACTTTGATCTTCAAGCAACAACAGCGCCTATCTCTTGAGCAAGAGCGAATAACCAAAGAACAAAGCCGAATGTCTGAAGAACTCGAGATCATAACCGCATCCCAAATTACATTGACCAAGAAAGTAAATTCGATGAAGAAATTGATCAAGAACATGTTCGCTAAGATGGGATATAGTGCGTCTGAGGATTCAGACTCCGATAATTAATTTTTGCTCTAACAATTTTTGTGCAGGCTTTAACCTTTTTCAGTTTTTAGAACTCACTCTTAGTTCTGGTTCTTATTTTTAGGAACAAATTTTTGAAACTTCTTGACTCTCCTTAAATTTTTGTGATTTTGGCTTTGTTTGTGACAAAAAGGGGGAGAGAGTTTAGAGAGAACTTGAACAATGATGATGTGAATGTGTGAACATCGAGGTAAGTATAACCTCATGAATGTGTGAACATCGAGGTAAGTATAACCTCAACTTGAAAGGTAAGTAGAACTTCAACTTTTGGTTTCCATTTGTTTCAATGCATGCCTCCATTTGTTTGAATGCATGCCTCGACTAACTATTCAACTAACTATTTGGGCATGTAATATAACTAACAAGTTGATGTTCACTAACATGACATTTGGTTTTTGATTGCATAGAAGATATTTTGGTGTTTTAACTATGATCAGTTTACATATCTGAATGTATAAATGTCATGGTAAGTATAAATGAGTATAAACTTCATCTCTGTATATGGTTTTTTGAATGATATAAAATTCTTGAGGTATCTAACGATTTCTTTTGTCAAGAATGATTTCTTTTGCAGAGAGTACAGATGTCTAAGTCTAGAGTCTGTTTTAGGAGTTTAACTCATGTATTTTATTTTGGATCTCCATTGTAAATTTTTGTTGTATGGTGATAGCAACAAAAATATCTTTTTGAATTTTCTTTAGTGGATCTGTGTTTTGTCACGAAACCGCCAAAGGGGGAGATTGTTACGGATTTTGAGTTGGCGTAGTTTCGTGAAAGTTTCAAGTCTTGAAGATTGAAGGTGAAGAAAGTTGGATCATTTAACTCAATCTCAAGAAAGAAGAATTCAAAAGGATCAGGTATGTTTAACTAAAGATTTTGTGTGATCCGAATACTTCTTGTAGTGTAGAAACACTTGGAAGAATCTTTCATTGCATAAAAATCAAAAACTGGACTTGGGACATGCTCAGGATCCGGATCAGGTTGTTCGATCCGGATCCCGAAGGTGGTTCGTTCATACACCAGTTCAATCCGGATCGTAGCCTCTCTTGATCCGGATCCCGAACACTGAGTTTACCATTTTCCTTGAACAATCCGGATCAGGCTTCGCAATCCGGATCCCGAACGTTGATGTTTGGTGAACTGTATGAACGATCCGGATCAAGCACTTCGATCCGGATCCCGAACCTTCATTTTTCTGGAACTACCTGACTCGTTACGACGATCCGGATCACAGCTAATCCGATCCGGATCGCCGTCCGTAAAATTTCCAGAAATGGTAGGTTTTTTATTCTTATCTCCTTCCTAGGGTTTCTAACCTATATATAGACCCTATGATTCATTTTTCTAGGGCAAGCCGATAAAAAGGAAAATAGCCGTCATATTCATATCTTATTTTATACGGCTCTAGATCCACATATAGAGATGAAAGGAAATCATTAGATAATACTCTATGTTTCTTCATCTATATTGATTAGTTTGATTCTAGGTTTTCATACTCACATCTTGAGTTGAATCAAACTAATGAATACTTAGATGGTATTTCCTATCTATCTTTGATCTAAGTATTCGGCGGATCATCACCACCCAAAAACAATGATTTACCCCAAAATCGGCGCGTGGATTCGCGTGTCCTTGTGGATTCAAGGTTCAACTGCTCTCGTGGATTCGGAGCGAGGCACGTTCGTGGATTCGAAGGGTGCTACTGGGTGAAGACCGTGGACTCGGTCGGACGTCGTGGATTCGACGTTGAACGCCGTGGATTCGGCGTTGGGCGTAGATCGTGGATTCGAGAAGCGTCGCGGAGCGAGCGGAGAAGATCCTCTAGGAGCGTATGGAAAAGGTTGAGTCGTAAGTGTGTACGGTAAATCACCTTGTACGTGTTTTAATTCTAGTGGATTTCTGCCGTGTTATCGGTCCCGTGGTTTTTTACTCCGGTGATGGAGTTTTCCACGTAAAAATCTTGCGAGTTATTTTTTATTTCCGCATTGGGTTTTTATCGCAACGATTTTTGAGTGTTTATACGTTTACACCTATTCACCCCCCTCTAGGTGTTTTTTCCCCTATTTAGATCCTTATTACATATAACCCAACAAAGTCGTCGAGAGTACTCCGACCGTCGTGCGAGATGTTTGAGGATCTTGAATCCTTCCGTTCTGAGAGTGAGCGTGGATTTTGATTATAGCCTGCAGGAGCCACTTTGAGCTCGACAGAGATGCGCGGATACCTTTTTTATCGGTGGGGTCGCGCCCCTCGAGTGCCACGTCCGGAGTGGATCTGTTACTTTTGTATCGCGACTTGTCGACGCAGTCCCTCTGGCTGGACCAGTTTTGGCAGTCACTGGCGCCCTACGTAAGTCCGGTCCTCCTTTGATGTAACGACAGTAGGTGGGCGCAGGTTTGACTGGACCCTATGAGGCAGTCAGTTCGATTGGGTCGATTGAGCACCTTGGGTGCGAGTAGTTGCATATATTTTCATCTGTACCACCCATTGAGCATTTAGATAGAGGCATGGTAGCTGTAGTGTATCTCCAGCTTTTCTTGTTCAGTTTTTACTGCATTGTTATCTTATGCCTCTAGTAGACTTGGTGGGCAGACCGTCGAGCTTGGTGGCGGTACCCACTGAGAACTACTTTTTGATGTAGTTCTCACACCCGTTGGGGGGTTCTCCCCCTCCTTTTTCTTTCCTCTCCTTTGTTTTGTAGAGTCATCTGTGGGAGATGCTGATTCTGCTGTTGCTGTTCAAGGCGAGGGAGTCGCGAGCTAGATCCCTACCTCTTTTGGAGAGTAGCTATACCCCCACATTGTAGATTTGTAGTACAGTCAGTAGATTAGTTTTATTTCTGCTTTTGAGAGATTATTGTAGTGAGATTATGACTTGTACTGAGAGCATGTACACTGATGTTTTATTTCAGGTTTACCTCCCTTTTAAATTCTGGGTTATCATATTTGAGGATGTTGTATGATTATCACTTATGGGAGATGTATATTGTATTATTATTTCCAGTTGTACAGTGGTTGGATTTTAGTTTTACAGTATTTTATTTTATAGCTCTGATATCTGTTTAACTGTAGTCCCTTTTCTTGCAGGTTGGACGTTTCGCCTATGCAAGGTTTTGTGTAGGCGGCGAATCTGTTGGCGAGCCCGGGTCGCAGTTTCGACCCCGGGGCGTGACAACCTGCATCGAACGGATGAGCCCGTGCCGCCCGGTTGTAGGGCGCCACAACAGAGGATTTGGTTATCACAGGTATGATTATATTTCAGCAGCTTGAGTTAGGGGTATGATGGATACTGCATGCACGGGAGATTCAGATTTCCGATCACACTTTGCACGTGGAGGAATGTTGTTGGTCCTGTCCGGTGCAGTTGGAGCCCTGGATTGTGCCGAGAGACCTGATGGTCTTGACTCAGCTGCGGGACTTGGATTGTGGTACTTAGGATGGTTTGGCCGGCTCGGTTTCTTTTCCACTCTTTTCACGACGGCTGATGGTGCCGCGAGGACGGTTTTCTTGGGAGCCAGGCCAGGAGCGGTTGTTGTACCACGGGACGCCTGAGGGCTTTCTTCGCCTCTATGGTTTGGACTTCGCGGGCGAGGCAGATGATTTGCACGGGGTGCGTAGCTTTTTGGGCTGGTGTGGTTGAGGGGCCTAGGCGGCGCCGGGACTCGGGGATACCCCCTTTGGTTGCGAGTTCCCGGATGTTCCCCTATTGGAGTTGTCTAGCATGCCACCAGTTTGGGAGTTGAGGACACAACTCCCGGATTCGATGGATAGGGAATTTTGTCAGACCAAGTGTGTCGCCTTTGGGGGCGCCGATGCTATTCGAGATGTGGAAGGTTGGTTCACTTCGGCTCTGTGTGAATTACCAGGAATTAGATGAAGTGACCATCAAGAACAAGTACCCTTTGTCGAGCATGGAGGATTTGATTTACCAGCTGCAAGAGTCCTGGGTCTTCTCGAAGGTTGATTTGCAATCTGGTTTTCTCGACCGTATATGGCTGCGTGTGGATGCCGGAGAGTTGGGGAATTGCTTCTACATCCCGACGGTTTTTAGATTAGAGATCAGAGTCCGCGTGATCGGTTGGGGGACTTTTATTGGATACCTCGGGAGTACGGAGGTACTCGGATCGAGCTTTTGTGCCGATGGACATGTGGTTGGATTACCGGGGGCCCTGGGAGGAGCGGATGATTTTGCCGATGCAGACTACCTGGTCACTCGAGCGGTTAGCCCAGCTGTACTTGGATGAGATGGTGTGGTTATCTGGAGTGCCCATCTCTATTTTGTATCTGATAGAGACCCGAGATTGCTTCGCGTTTCTAGAGGAGTTTATCGACAGCCTGGGGAGCTGGAGTCGTGGATGATTGGACGCCTACCCCCCCCCTACATGTTCGAGGTTTCGGCTTGAGGGATGACATATGTTTCGAGGACGAAACTTTTCTTAGTGGGGGAGGATGTAGTGACCAAGACTTTGGTGTGGCTTTTTCCCTGGGATCCAGGGTGTGAGACACCTATTATTGGTGTGTCGGGCTCGTAACACGTCAAATGGACGTGTTAGATGGACTCAGTGAGGCTTTGGATCAAGTTTGTCTTTCGGCGGGTTTTGCCGAATTTTGGGAGTGGTTTCTGGCTGATCAGAGGCCGTATTTGGATTCAGCGCCGAAAAACGCTTGAAAACGGCTATTTATTTGTATTTTTCTGAGTCCAGACGCCCAAAAATGGACACCCGAAAGTTTTTTGTGTAATTGGTGCACGGGGGGGGGGGAGCCGTGGACCGGCAGGGACACGTGGCAGCCTCTCAATGGCCGGCGCACGCTGCCTGGTCCACGGGAAGGTGGCGCTGGTGCACGGTGGACCGGCGGGGATACGTGGCGGCCGCCTATTGGCGGGTTCACGCTGCGCGGTCCACGGGAGCGGCCGGCCGGTGCGTGGACTGGGGCGCGCCACGTGGCGGCCCCGGATTGGGCGGCTCACGCACGCGCGGTGCACGCGAGGGCGCGCGTCTGCGGCCGTACGCACGCGGGCCCAGGAGGCGCAGGCGGGCAGGTGGCGCGCAGGCGTGCCGGCTGGCGTGCCGGGCGGGGCAGCGCACGCGGCGCCACGTGGCGCCGAACCAGTGGCGGGCGCCACCCACCGCGTCGCCCCACACGGGGGCACGTGGCAGCGCCCGGTTCGCCGGGCGCCGCTGTCCCCTGTTCGGGGACACGTGTCGCGCCCGGGTGAATCCGGGCGCTGGGTTCGTGGGCCGGGTCGGGTCCGGATTCGGGGCCCGAAAGTTTCGGGCGCCCGAATCCGGACAGCCTGTGGGCTAGGCTTTGGGCCTATAAATACCCCTCCTCTCTCTCTCTTTTTGTTTTTTTCTAGCTTTAGAGAGAGATTGAGAGGGAGAGCCCTTTAGGAGAGTTGTTCCCCTTGATGTTTTCGATCTCATGGTGGATCCCCAGGATTTTTGGAGGCTCGGCCGCGGCGATCTTGGTTTTGCAGTGCGCTTCGACGTTTCCCTTTTTCGGCCCGTTTTCGTCACTTTTCAGTCCAAGAAGCCCCCTATGCAGCCCCGAAGGAATTTTTTGACTATTTTTGCGGCGGTGTGTTCAGAGAGGTAAGGCTTCGTTTTCCGTGTTGGTCATTTCACCTTATTCCAGATTTTTGGCATGGTTCCCGAGGCACTATTTGACCCCTTTTTCTGTGGGGAATTTTTGGACAGCACGGACTTGTTCGATTTATATCTTGGCCTACAGGTATCGGATTTGGGCGTGCAAGTACTCGTTTCGATCGGCTCGCCGCGAGGATCGGAGAGGTTATTTTTCTGGATTTTTCGGAGGACTCCACAGAGGTGAAATTTCCCTCTTTTCCGTACTATTTGCAAAATAGTAAATGCTGTTTTCGGGGGAGGCCCATTATGCCAAGTTCGATTATTTTTGCAGTGACTCGCGGATTTGGGTGTTGCGGGGACTGTTGTTGGACAGCGGGGAGTTCTTTTACAGTTGAGGAGTTTTGTTGACTTGGATTTGCGTGCCAGGTGGGTGGTTGCTATATCCCTCTATTTCTGGCATACTCAATAGGAATATTAGAGAGATCCTTTTATTGGACTTATTGGTTGATCAATACTCGTGGTTGGGATTATGCATGTGGGTTTGGACATGTGGATTGCTATGTTAGCACATAACCTTGCATGTGGATTTGATTATAATATTGAGGCCATGTGATTTACTTGGATGGTGGGTACCACTTGGGGATATTTTTGGACATGCATAGGTGGATAGTTGTTTTTGGGCGAGTAGCGGTTTAAATGATTAATATTTGCTATTCATGTGAGAACGGTTATAGGACTTGGGATATCATGGTATATTGATTGTCAGGAATTGTTATCATGCTAAAACATAACTCAGAAAATGATATTTGTATTCTTTCTATCTTCCCGGGACTTTTGCATGCTTGTATGGACATCTAGTTAGGCCATTTCTTATCGCTACAATATCATGTTGGAACTTGACTTAGGAGAAACCATGTTTGCTTCTTTTCTCCTTATTCTTTAGTCAGGTGGTTCTTGTTGCTCGGGTTAGAGCAGGGGTTCGAGATAGTGTAGCCGGGACCTAGGGGTCGGGGACAGATGGTACTTGATTATGGGTCGTGGGGTATTGCGGCTACCGCGGATAGTAGGCGGTTGACCGGATATTGGTTATTTTACCTGATGGTGGATTGGGGGTTGTTGCGGCGGCCGCGGATATTGGGCGGTTGATCGGATGTCGGTTACGGGACATGGTTGTGGATTGAGGGGTATTGCGGCAACCGCGGATATTGGGCAGCTGACCGTATGTGTTTTATCCATCAGATTGGGGATCGGGGTTTTCTTTAGTGGAGGGATTTGTTCCACTTAGGCATTGTAGTGATCCAGTCCTGCTTTTATGATACTTGTGACATGGTTACTTTCCTCGTGTGGGTAGCTCCCCTCGAGTTCCCCTCCGGAGCGTGGGGGTCAGACAGGCATTGAGTTTTTGCTATCACATCGGCGCGGCTTACTTGCCCGATGCTGAGGGTGGCAGCAGGAGTTTTGCTATCACATCGGTGCGGCTTACTTGCCCGATGATGAGGGCGGCATAGATGGGTTTATTTGGGTCGGTTGGTTACTGATGCATATGGTTATTCCATTTTTGGGATTGCATTTAGAGGCATAGTAGTGGTAGTTTCTTTTCTTCAACAGTCTCTTTTACTTACCACTCTTCTTTCCCTTTTGCCTCTGGTAGACCTAATGGGTGCGTCAGAGTTTGAGGATTTACCCACTAGGGGAGGCTACTGGTTTACTAGTAGTTCTCACCCCCATTCTTCTTTCCTCTTTTTCTTCTCCTTTGTTTCGAAGTGTCTTCTGCGGGTTCTGCTGGGCTTTCAGCGGTGGGTTGGAGAGAGAGGACGGCTGAGTAGATAGATCTCGAGGCAGGATGAGCGTGTTAGCTGGACGGTTGGTGTACCCATTTCCTCAGACGGTTGTACTTTACTTTTGGGTCTGGCTTTAGCCAGCTATTTGTATCTTTTTTGGTGAGCTGGGAGAGAAAGATGTATTATTTTTACAGATGTACTGTATTTTATTTCCAGCTTCTGTCTGAGATGCATTAGTTTTTAGTTCAGCTCTGTCTTATGCTCTTTATTATTATCTCTTATATCTGGGCAGGTTACTAGAGGATCTGTAGACGGGCCCGGGTTTTGGTTTACACCCGGGGCGTGACAGCAGTCCTCAACGCGCTTTGATCACACGATTTGCGTCCGACTTCGAATCCACGAAATCCAACCGAATCTACGGTCTTCACCAATATAGTAAGAGTCGATCACACGAACGCGCCTAACTCCGAATCTTCGAAGTTGATAGCACCTTGAATCACAAGGCCACGCGAATCAACGCGCCGATGTTCCTTTCGGAAATCGTTGTTTGTTTATTGGTGGTGATGATATCGAATACTTAGATAATCATTGATAGACAAGAAAACACCGTCTAAGTATTCATCAATTTGATTCTACAAGAAATAACGAGTTTGAAAATCCTAGAATCAAATTGATCAATATAGAAAAAGAAACATAAAATAGAACGTGTTTTCCTTTCTTTTCTATATGAGGATTATCTTCTCTTCTAATCGGCTTAACCTAAAAGATGAACTTTTGGGTCTATTTATAGGCTAGAAACGTTTTGGAAAGAGATAAGAATCAAAAACTGTCTTAACAGAATTTTTTTCGTACGGTGGTCCGGACTGGAATAAGTCTGATACAGACTGTCGTAACGGTCAAGAAAATTCCCAGAAATAAGGTTCGGGGTTCGGCGAGATCTCGATGAAATAAGGACGTCATTCGAATAGGAAGGTACAAGTTTGAAACTCAGTTTTGGTTTTTCTAGTTTCATTATGGATTTAGATTGATTTATTCAACCTAGTTTTCCAAAGTTCGATGGAACGAACTTTAAACGATGGAAAATCATCATTCGATGTTTTTTAGAATCCCAAGATTTTTGGGATGCGGTAGAGAGTAGAAATTATGAAAAAAAAATTGGTAAAGTAGAATTTGAAAAGAGAGAGAAAAGTTTTGTCATATATTTTTCAAGCAGTGGATTTATCGTTGTTTGAAAAAATTTCAACTACAAAAACGGCACGAGAAACGTGGAGAATTTTAGCAAAAATTGGAGGAGAATATTTACAAGAAGAGAATAAAATTCAAGAAGAAGAAGAAATTAAATCCAAAGATATAGAAACCCCAGTTTATGACGAAATTTTGAAAGGAAATCCTAATCAAGAATACACAGAAGATTTGATTTACGAAAAATATACCGATGATCAAAACGGTGAGATCCAGATCGACGAGAAAATTTACAATGATGATATAAGTAAAGAATTTTTTTGCGATGAAATAATTACCGATCAAGTCAAAGAGATAGTTGACTCTTTTTCTAATGTTATTGAAGAAATATTCATATATCATAATGTGGATGAAGAAAAGAAAAAGGCAGATAAAAATATAGAATTAAAAATAAGGAGTTTTGGTATGATGCAAAGCGCGCACATTGAAATCAGTAAATCCAAAATATCGGATCCAGGGTTTTGGATAAAAACATTGGTATTTAAGAATGATATGGATAATCAAGATTACAGGTGGCAAAGATTTCGTTCATGGCACCATTATTGGACAGGTATCATACTGCACAACTCAAATACTACGACAACAACAGCGACGGATAACTCGAATACAACAACAGCAACAACAGCAACAACAACAACAACAACAACGGAGATTGCAAAATCAAAATGCGCGTTTCACGGAATTTGGTATTCGAAGATGAAGTTTGAATTAAGGGAGGATGCTGGAAATAGTAACCCAAACTCAATTTAAAAGTTAGTTAGAGATAGAGTTTATCCAAATTATATTTAAAAGTTTATTTGTAATTATCTAAAGTAAAAGATAGATTTGTCATTTGTTATGACTTGATATCTATATATAGTTAGACGTGGGATAATTTGATGAATTGAAAGGCCACAGTAGATATGATCGGGGCGAGCGGTGCTGCAGGCAAGGGCGCGCGGCGCTGCAGGAGGCAGCGGCGCTGCGCTAGGGCACGGAGCGGCGCGGCGCGGCGGCTAGGGAATACGCGGCGGTGCACGTAGGGAAGCTGCACGGGCGGCGTAGCAGGGGCACGCGGCGGCACTGCGCTAGGGCACGCGCGGTCGGTACGGCGCTTGGGCACGCGGGCGGCGCGCGCTAGGGCACGCGGCGGCGCTGCTCTAGGGCACGCGGGCGGCGCGCGCTAGGGCACGCGGCGGCGCTGCTCTAGGGCACGCGGGCGGCATGGCAAGGCACGCGGCGGTGCTGCGCTAGGGCACGCGCGGTCGGTGCGGTGCTAGAGCACGCGGGCGGCGCGCGCTAGGGCACGCGGGCTCCGCAGACAATGGCGCGCGGCTGCGCGGGCCACCTGCTCACGGCGGCGGTGCGGGCTGCGAGGCGCCGGGTGACGGAGCACGGCGGCGGCGGCCATGCGACAAGGGCAACGGCGGCGGCGGCCTTGCACACCATCAAGCGACTCCGGTCACCACCTCCGCGACGACGAGGGAGACGACAGCACCGATCGCCGGTGCGCAAAAGGAGGAAGAAGACGATGGGACCCCGATCTCCGGTAACGATGGTGTTTTCGGATCCAGTCTCCGGTGATGGCGACATTTTAAATTTCGGTCTTCGGCACGCACGACGAGGAAGAAGAAGAAATCCAATTTTTAAAAATCATTTTGGGAAAAATAATCGAAAATTAAGATTTTCTCTTTAATTTTTGTGTACGTATGAAAGTCTCGAATTCCATAATATTTAAAACAAATTTTTACCAAATTTCTCGATAAGCGTGCCAAACCTCCAAAACGTCCCGTAACCGCTAGCGTGGATCCCGAAGCACCAAAAACCTTAACGGATACCGAAAGTTCCCACACTCGCACTCCCGGACCCGATAACTTAAAAGTATCGTTCCGGGAGATCCGCAAGTCGGATTTGCGATCCGATTGCACCGCCGTCCTCCGTTTAACGAGCCCAACAACATGACGACCTTTCCAACTGAAGATCTCACCCAAAAGTCAGTCTGAAAAGTTACGGAGAAAACCCGCCTACCCGTCAAAATTTCATTTTTCACGCTTTCCGGTGCAACACGCACCCCGGATTTGAAAACGGATTTGACCAAACCCGTAAGCTACCTTTCACCAATAACCCGGTAAAAGCCACCCGAGGACTAAATTCTCAAAAAGCTAACAACAGCACCCTCTTTAAATTCCGGAAGAAACCAGTTTCATTCCAATTACCGAAATTCCATACTACTTCGAAATTCAAAAATTACTGTTATTACAACTTCCAAAAGATTAAAAAGGGATAAAAGGTAATGTTAACGCACCTTCGGATTTGAGGCTCGTCATTCGGAGGTGAGCGCGCATAGCGGCCCCTAGGGAATAGGCCCATCGGATGAGATACTTTCGAAAGATTTAAAGATAAAATATATTGCAAATAGCGCCTTCGAAATTGAAACTCATCAATTGGGAGTAAGACTCCTAGGGCATGGGCCCATCGTATGAGGTACTTTTGAAAGGCTAAAAGTAAAGAGAAAATGAAAGTGACCAAATGTGGTCAGGTTAGGTGTAACCCTTATAGCGACATAGTTGCAGGGTTGTGGCATAGTAGCCTAGTGTGGCATGGCATAGTAGCATATCGATTTTGAGCATGTCTAGTTGTAGTGTTCTGGTATTTCGGGGCCTTACGGACATGCACATTTAGCTGACCGACGCATCTGGAGATGGTCGAGTCGAGCAGAGACCGTTTCGCGCAAAATTAACACGAGAACGGACATCGGTGGGCGAATTCTTGGAAACTGAAGTTTCTGGGAATTCCGGCGCCCGAATCATGGTTCTGGGCACCCGAAACCCCAAATTCGGGACAGCCGAACTCGGCTGTTAGAGCCGAGCTGATAGCCGATTTTTCCAATTCAGGCCCTGGCACCCCCGGCGCCCGAATCCCGATTAGGACGCCTGAAAATATCTGGATAGTGTTGGATCCAGATTAGTTTTGTCGTTGATCCGCATGTCCATTTTACCCAAAACTATTTTTCCCTATAAAATGACTCAGAGGGGGATTTTTTGGAACTTCTACCTCTTTGTCTGAACCCATTTTTCCCCACCTACCCGCCTCAAAGCTTTCTTGGAGCCTTGGAGGAGAAGCAACAGCAGCTGGACTTCATCTTCCCCAATCTGTGGAGCACCATAGACGACCGATAGTGCTGCTGAAGCTTTGTTTTGAGGGAGCGTATCACATAGAGACTGTGCAAGTGGACGAGTTGAGTGGCTTGGGTTGGATTTACTGCACGATCAAGGTAGGTATGCTCGATTTGTGGGTTTTCTTGATGGTTTTGAGATCATCCGCCATGGATGTTGAGGTGTTGTTTTTGTTTTGGGGATTTCCCTTTTTGTGAAGTGTCGGCTGAGGAGTGTGTTGTGAGCCGACTGTTGGACTCGGCTGTGGACTTTTCCCCTTCCTTTTCTTCTCCCCTGGTGTGGGTCTTGATTCTTGGGCTGGTGTCAGCTGAGTGGAGACTTGGGCGTTTCGGCTCTCTTTCCTGGTTGGAGTTGCCAAGTGGGTTGGAATTCTTCCAAAATACATGGCTCCTCTTTATGCCTATTTCTTTGTTAGGGACTGGGCATGTTTACTTAGCTCTGGATATTTTTGATGAGCTTGTTGGTTGTGTGGAAACTTGTTAAAACAGGACCTCGAACCCATGATGTTTTTGGACACACTATTTTGGACTTAAAGATATTTGAAGAATGCTTGTTTTAACTGATTTCTTAAATCTAAAAATTATGAAAAAGGGTTTCCTCAAAACAGAATTTCTAGAAAAATAATTTTCCAAAAATAAATATCTTTCCTCCTCACCCGAAGAGGGTTTGAGTGAAAATGGTTTTCCAAAAATTGCCATCTTTTTATATAAATCTCCTCACCCGAAGAGGGTTCGAGTGATCAGGGTTCTAAGGGTTGTTTACACACTCGTGCTGAAGAGCCGAATTATGTTTCCCCTCAGTCGACTGTTGTTTGTATGCTTTTGGTTAGCCGAACCAAAGTGGTTACCTCCGGTTGGTTTTACCTGTTGAGGAGTCGATTCCCTCGAGTGTGAGATTTTCCCGGCTGTTAGTCCGAGGGTAGGAGCCAATTTCTTTATATATTGTGAGTCGTATTTGAGCCGATTTCCTTATGCATTATGTGTTGGGTTATGATAAATATGGACCTAAATAGGGGAAGAAAAAAACACCTAGAGGGGGGTGAATAGGTGTAAACAATAAACACTCAAAAATCTTTGCGTAATAAAACCCAATGCGGAAATGAAAAATAACACGCAAGATTTTACGTGGAAAAACTCCAAAACCAGGAGTAAAAAACCACGGGACCGATCACACGGTGAAATCAACTAAGATTAAACACGTACAAAGGTGATATACCGTACTCACACACGACTCAACCTTTTTCCATACACTCCGAGTTGATCTTCTCCGCTCGCTCCGCAACGCGCCTCGAAACCACAATTTGCGTCCAACGCCGAATCCACGGCGTCCAACGTCGAGTCCACGACGTCTGACCGAATCCACGGTCTCCACCAAATAGTACGTCTCGAATCCACGAACGTACCTCGCTCCGAATCCACGAGAGCGGTAGCACCTTGAATCCACAAGGCCACGCGAATCCACGCGCTGATTTTGGGGAAAATCGCTGTTTTGTTGGTGGCGAAAATCCGCCGAATACTTAGATCAAAGATAGATCGGAAATACCATCTAAGTATTCATTAATTTGATTCTACTCAAAATCTGAGTAAGAAAACCTAGAATCAAATTAATTAATATAGATGAAGAAACATAGAATTAAATCTAGTTATTTCCTTTCTTCTCTATATGTGGATTTATAAGTTTTTCTCCGTTAATATTTTCTCGTTCATTTACGGAAATAAAAACTTATTGTGGATTATCCTAAAAGATAGAATTAGGGTTTACTTATAGGTTAGAAACCATTGGAAGAGGATAAGAATCAAAAACTGACTGTAACAGATTTTTACCCGCACGACGGTCCGGACTGGATTAGGCTCGATCCGGACTGTCGTTGTTTTTCAGAGAATTCCTGAAAAAAACAAGGTTCGGGGTCCGGAACGAAATACCTACGGTCCGGACTGTTCATGCGATTTCAGCAAACTCCACGTTCGGGGTCCGGACTGAACCAGGGGTGTTCCGGACTGGATTTGCGCATGAACCAACCTACGTTCGGGGTCCGGACTGTAGTACCCTGATCCGAATCCTGAACATATAACAGTCCAGTTTCTTGATTTTTATGCGATTAAAAATTCATCCAAGTATTTCTACACAATAAGAAGTATTCGGATCACCAAAATTATTTAATTAAACGTAACTGATCCTTTTGAATTCTTCTTTCTTGAGATTGAGGTATATGATCCAACCATCTTCATCTTCAATCTTCAAGACTTAACCATTTCACGAAATACGCCAAAACAAATTCCTTAACAATCTCCCCCTTTGGCGGTTTCGTGACAAAACATAAATCCACCTAAGAAAATTCAAAAAGATATTTTTGTTGCTATCACCATACAACAAAAATTTACAAATGAGATCCAAATAAACTAAATACATGAGATAAACTCCTAAAACAAACTCTAGACTTAGACGTTTGTACTCTCTGTAGAAGAAGTAATTCTTGACAAAAGAAATCGTTAGATACCTCAAGAATTTAACATTCAAAAAAAAAAAAACAAACAGAGAGATGAAGTTTATACTCACAATGACATTTACAAAAACAGATATGTATTAAAATACCAATCAGAGATAGACATATCTTCTAAGCAATAAATTCCAAATGTCATAAGTATGTTAGTCAACAAACAACTTGTTAGTAATAATACATGCCCAAATAGTTAGTCAAATAGTTAGTCGAGACATGTAATTATTCACAATACAAAACCACAGTTGTTGTTACTACAAAACCACAGTTGTTGTTACTTACCTTTCAAGTTTTAATCGTTCCAAAGTTCAAAGTTCTCACAGAGACCATTGTTTAACCAAATCTCTCTCCCCCTTTTTGTCACTAAACAAAGCCAAAATTACAAAAATAAAAGGGAGTTAAAAAGTCAAAAATTGTAAGAACTAGGATTAAAACCTGCAAAACAAAAAAAAGTGATTAGAACAACAAAAGAAAAATCATTCTGAATCTTCAGAACTGCTGCAACGAAGTTTTTGAAATATCTTTTTAAGTATCTTGGCCATAGACAGCTGCTCCTTTAAATCTCCTATGTCGGCCTTCATCGTAACGAATTCGTTAGACATTCGTTCTTGTTCTGAAGAAAGTCGTTGTTGCTCCCGGTAAATAGATGTAACAGAGGCATCATCCTCTGATGTTGAAGCTGCTGCTGGTGGTGTTGAAGCTGCTGCTGGTGGTGCTGAAGCTGTTGCTGCTGTTGTTGCTGGTGCTGGTGCTGCTGGTCTTTTTCTGCGAGGAGGTGTTGGAGTCTCATCTTTTCTTGTGGAGAGGGACTTCACAATAGTTGTATCATTAATTGTTCCCAAACTATGCATGTATGAGCTCGCACTCGTGTCGATCTTGAACTTGCGAAGAATGCGCATTATGATCATTGGGAATGGAAGTCGCTCAGTAGGATGGGCATTCTCCACATATCGCGCCATCCTTAACCAAATGAGATATGGAATGTTGAAGTTGGATCCCAAAGCCGCTGTGGGATTTCCAAGAAGATAAAGAAACAACATTCTATCCCATCTCAGAACTTTTGTTTGCATGTTAGGTAGGATGTTGTAGCAAACAATGAAGTTCAAGAAGCGATACTCCGGTCGAAGTTCTTTTGAAAAGATTGAATTCCCGGTCGACTGAGTATCAGGAAGACAAATCCTATTGACAACCACTCTCCAGGTTGTATTGGTAAAAACATGACCCTTTAGATAATGAGCTCCATCAACCCGGGCCTTCATTCCTAACACCTCTCCAATCAACTGAGGTGTGACCTTAATCTTAACATTGCGGATAGATGTTTGAAATTCTCTTGGCCCATCTTCAAGATCTACCAATCTTGATCCATTTTGGTAGAACATCCTGACAAGGTGAAGACAGTAGCCTGTAGATTCTGGGAAGTTGCAAATGGGTGCAAGTCCCGCTTGTTCAAAAAGTGTTCCAAATAATGCAGAGCGCTCTTTTAGAGCTTTGACGTTCACATGTCGCTCGCCAGTGCATTCTCTTTTCTCAAAGTCTTTAATCCTCTCAGAGCTTACAAACTCTTGTGGAGGATGCTTGCTTGCAAGTGGCTCTTCGATTGATATTCCTCGAGCACTCCCTCTGTGACACCCCCGGAATTTGGATTAGTCCTCTATATAAATGATATAATAGGACTAAATCTCTAACCCGGCTATAGCATTTTGGATGGTAGCAAGATCCAAGAGGAACATGAGAGTTAAGCGTGCTAGAGCTAGAGTAGTTCTAGGATGGGTGACCCCCTGGGAAGTGGGGCGTCACAGTTGGTATCAGAGCCATTCACCAGCCGGAAGTGTGAGATAAGTCTCGGCTGAGCCAGGGTTATATAGCGGGTAGAGCGAGGCTCCCCGGCTATTGACCGTTGTGAGTGGAGTGCAGCTCCTCACAAGGTCGGCTAAGGCTAGCGAGATGAGTCTCACATCGCCTGGTGCTTGTGAGTGTGCTTGTGCCTGACGTGGACGTCAGGGCTTAAAGGGGGGAAGAATGTGACACCCCCGGAATTTGGATTAGTCCTCTATATAAATGATATAATAGGACTAAATCTCTAACCCGGCTATAGTATTTTGGATGGTAGCAAGATCCAAGAGGAACATGAGAGTTAAGCGTGCTAGAGCTAGAGTAGTTCTAGGATGGGTGACCCCCTGGGAAGTGGGGCGTCACACCCTTTTTTGCGTGCAACACTCTTTTTCCTCATTTTTACGGGTGTTGACTCCATGGGGGCTTTTCCTTTTTCTGTGGCTGTAGGCGGTGTCTTTGCCTTCGAAGTTGCTGCAGGGGCTTTCCCCTTTGAGGCAGTAGCTGCAGCACGTGCTACGCCTTCTTCCAAGAGCACATCCCAGTCAATGGAATCCGTCTCGGATACTGAATCCAAGTTCGCCTTTGTCACGCCCCGAGTTCAAAAACCAGTGTATAATTTTTTTTTTTTTTTTTTTTTTTTTTTTTTTTTTTTTTTATCAGAGTTGCAAAAACAGCCAGGGCAATGACAGACCGCCACATATATAGAAGAGTCCCAATCCCCTTATGGAATTGAGCCTTTTCTATATATGCACGGCTAGCTTGGCAACAACATCAAAGTACTAACTACGTACTACAACAACAACAACAAGTAAACCTTACAACTATCTTTACAAATATACAACTGAAATACCATTCCTTTTTCTCAAACATCTATTACATAACTTTTCGGCTGTCCAGGGTCAACCTCTATATCGATACCTCTCCAATTCGTCCCGACATCCCAACACCCGCTCGACCTGAAAAACAGTCACCCGAGGGTGTGAGACACACCGGAGTGTATCCCAGTGGGCACGACGAGCCGAGAAATAGCAGATCGTACCTACTAGTATACAATACTAGAGGATAGTAATAATCAGGGGTTAGGATAATCAGATATGTGTAATCATGGAACTGACTATAAAAACATCATATAATATTTTAAACAGGTATAGGCTGATATCAAGAATCTAGTCACAGAATGAACAAGAACAATATGACAGTGTTCAAAAATCTGCTTGTAGCATCTCAATCAGAGCATAGACTATTAATCATGGATTCAACTCAGGAAATCAGGAGATCAATAACAACATATGCATCAACAGATGAATAAAAATAACCCAATCATAAGCCACCATATTGGTCTACAAGACCTCAGGGAATTTGCCCAAACTAGCACCAACCTGGCTGACATTCTCCCCTTGGGAGTCACGGGCCTTTCAACAGACCACTTTACCGGCAAAGAACAAAGCACACGAGGAGCGACCTCGGATATGTTCGTGAAGTACAGCGATGCGGGCGATCAATGCGAATGCTCAAGCTCTCGGTCTACAGACCGGGTAATCGGCAAAAAGCCAGAACAATCCCCTCTGGGATGCAACAGTGATATCAACATCTCAACTCAATGCAGAATCAACAACAAATCTCAACTCAATGCAGAATCAACAACAAATCTCAACTCAATGCAGAATCAACAACAAATCTCAACTCAATGCAGAATCAACAACAAATCTCAACTCAATGAAATATCAACAACAAGAACTATGGAATAAGAATCAATAATTAATGTAGATATGACATTATCCAGAAATCAAGTCATGATACTCAGGAAACAACTAATCATCAATCTAGCAACCAAACCAACCATACACTACCAAACACACATTTTGAGTAAAATCATTTTGAAAACAGGATTTAGATCCAAACTTCGAAGAGCAGTGCCTTTGTCCTACCAAACAAGAACAGACTTAGGCGACCCAACGATGTTCGGTAAAAAGTAATTTAATTAAAACTGTGTCTAACAGTGTATCGAAAGATCAACAGATAAACAGGCTATACATCTAATGATAACCAACAGGCATGGCAATGTCCAGAATAAGGATATCAAATATGAAAGCATCATCTAGAATCAATTATAGAGATCATTAATCAGGCATAAAGCATCAACGAAAAGGATATGCTCAAAGTAGAAACTAAGCTTCAAAAATAGGGGTCCAACTAATACTGTACCCCAGAGGGCCGAAATGATAAAGCCCGGACCGAAGATAAACCCACCTGATAAATCGCAGGCGACTAAACCAAATCGACTGTATGCGCAGAACCAGAATCAACTGAATCAACCTGAATCAAACATAGTTCAGGAACTTAGTTTAATTCTAACTTAACCTAAACTATCCCAATCAACTTAAATCTTTTAACAATGTTTAACGACAACATCTAGACCAACATACTGTTTTTAACTTTATACAATGTCATTTCTGCATTTAGACCCCTAGGGTTTCCAAAAATCGCACATTTAGTGCCATTGGAGCACTGTTTTCGCTCGTTCTTTCAACTGGAATTTAATTTTAACTAACCGTCACTTCCAGCAGGTGACATTTATCTTGCTGAACACCGTGCTCACCAATTTGTGACAGCACGGAACCCGAGGCAAACTTCGGGCCATGAAATACTTTCTAACATAGCCTAAATGCAATTTTTTTTCTTCGAGGCTTCAAAATCTAAATCTAACGCGAGCATCGCGTCCAGTGACCCCAAATTAGTCTAGAGCTCACTGTCTCCACTTTTCAAACAGCCCAGAAACAGGACTTGGCCAAACATGAACCCTAGAGCTTGATTATACTAGAACTCAACCCATACTTGACCAAATCAAATTCTGCATGAAGGGTATGCTTAAAATACTTTGTAAACCATTGTGCTTGCCCTAGTGCAGCACAGGGATGGCTGGATCAAAAGATCCATCAACCTTGCTCTCTAACATAGAGCATAATGCTCCAACCACTTGTCCACACAGATTCATATTGATCTGAAGTGAGCATCAAGCTCAGGGGACTATTTAGAGCAACTTTCATATTTACAGCAACCCAAATTCCAATCATTTCTTCTCTGAAGCATTTTATCAAACACAAAGCATGCATCTTCTACAAGTAACCACACAATACCTTGCCAACCCTGGTTCTCGGCAACCACTGCACCAAATGCTTCCAATCTTGGAAGGAAATGCTCTACAGAGCTCAAGCAATCTTCCCAGCATTTTGGTTTAACTTTTGCACTCTCGGATTGCTATAGCCCGAGGTTGAAGACAAGCTTCAAACCTCGAAAATGGTGACCAACCTAGTAGAGCTTTTGGACCTCAATCTTTTGCACCAGCAGGTGCTAAATTACCAAGTGAACCTTCCTGTGCTTGTGGTCGGCGCAGAACACGGCGGCGGCGCGGCGGAGGAGAAGAGCTCAATTTGAGCTTTTCACCTCAAATGGTGAAATTCAACAGAGAAACTTTGGGGCCCTCCAAGATGGATGGAGTTGATCCCCTGGACAATATGAAGCTTCTAGACCATCCCACCCCGGCCGGAGGTGGCCGGAGCGTCAGCGGCCAAGTTCCTTCCATTCTCGGGTTCATCCATGGCATCATGAATTTCATGATGCATGGAAGCCTTTCAACAGCATGGTTGCACTCCCCTTGGTCCCAGAAACATCTCTGGGCATGTGGCCGGCGGCGGGGAAGCGCGCCGGCGCCGGAGCACAAGGCTCGGCCAACTTGCAAATTTCCCGAAAACTAGGGCATAAATCTGCCATTTTTCCACTCGACCATACTCCACCAAATTTGGTGGGGTAGATCCACATCCTCTACAGTCCATGTCTACCAATTGTGGCTCAATTTGGCCCATTGGTTGTGGAGTTATGACGAGGCGGAGCTATTGCTAGGTTTCCGGCCAACCTTTTGTTTCCCCCGGCCATGCAACATGCATGGGAGCTCGGGGCTTGGCACGTAGCATACTAACAACCTTTAAAACCTACTGCTAGGGGTCCCGGGTCCAAATAACCTTTGGTTTGAGGGAGCTTACCTTGGCCGGAATTGATGAAGATGGGAAGAAGCCGGTTCCACTCCTCCCACCTTGCGCAACCACGGCCAACTCCAGAATGGTCCAGGGACTCAGGAGATCACCACCAGAGCTTCACAACCTTATTTGGTTCTTTTTGGTCCCAATCTCTTCTTCCACTCTCTTTCTCTCTCTCTATCTCTCTCTCGGGTTGACCTTTGGGGTTGCAATTCCGGCCACACCCGAGCCAGGGATTTATGCTGGCTTGCTGGGGAAGTGGTGGAGGGTCCTAGGGACCAGCTGTGGCCCTTCGGATTCCACTCCACAGCTCTCAAAGAACTAGGTCACTTAAATGGGTTTATTTCTTCTCTTCGGGACCACCACCCACCAGCAGCCCCTCCAGCTCCCATAACAACATTCGTGGGCTTCCCTGGCTAGCAGAAGCCCAACCCCAAAGCCCCAAAGGCTTTGGCCCATGAATCGTTTGAGTATTTACGTAAAAAGCGATAATTTTGGTGTTTTTCGCGCATTTCGAGACAATCCGATCGTCAATTTGCGAATCGGACTTCGCCACGACGTCCGGCTCGTCGAGACCTGTCATGTAGCGTATTTGTTTGTTTAGTTTGGTGCTCGGATAAAATCTCGGGCCATTTAATTCTTGTAGGTCGCATATCGACGCACGCACTTCGATGCACCCGGGTCGCCAAACGCGAAAACCATCAGTGCCATTGCGCTCAGAACGTCGAAATTAGCTAGGTTTGACTACTCATATCCCTATGTCAAGGTTTCAGACAGTGAATCGGCCAACCGTGGTCAAGAGGGAATTAAAATAAGGGGTTACTATTCACAACTTAAGTTGTGGGACCCGTTCTTCTTCGCTGTTTTGCGGAAGATCCGACCGTCAGATCGTCGACAAGTGAATACGAAACTTTCATGTTTCGACGAAACGATCGCAATGGTCCTCTCGAATTTTCGAGATCAGGCTCCGATCAAAAGTCGATATTTCTGGGCCACTATTAATCCACTATGTTCCCAAATTTTGCCAAAATTACTAATTTTATAAATTCCAAAGTAAATTTAAAGTCTTTAATTTTCTAGATTACTACATTACCCACAACTTCTTAGAAGTTTCGTCCCCGAAACTTAAACTTAACTAATCCACTATTAAGCCTCTAATAAGTTTACAGTAGTGACAATCAGTCACAAAATGCCGACAACTCTCAGGCTACTCATTTAGACCCAATCTGATACTCCCCATTACAGGGCAGAGTATTTCCTCAGTTCTTTCGATAGTACGTTGTCTGCAGCCAACGTGCTTACCAAAAGAAAAGCGAAATACCACAGATCTATCGCCAACAACTAGTTGGAGACACAACTCACATCTGAAGATACATCACATACCTTCCTTCACAGTCTCTATGCCGATGATATACCCTCTACCAAAGGTCACTACCCTCACGTGGTCAGTGTTACGGAATTTGAGTTGGCGTAGTTTCGTGAAAGTCTCAAGTCTTGAAGATTGAAGGTGAAGAAAGTTGGATCATTTAACTCAATTTCAAGAAAGAAGAATTCAAAAGGATCAGGTATGTTTTACTAAAGATTTTGTGTGATCCGAATACTTCTTGTAGTGTAGAAACACTTGGAAGAATCTTTCATTGCATAAAAATCAAAAACTGGACTTGGGACATGTTCAGGATCCGGATCAGGTTGTTCGATCCGGATCCCGAAGGTGGTTCGTTCATACACCAGTTCAATCCGGATCGTAGCCTCTCTTGATCCGGATCCCGAACACTGAGTTTACCATCTTCCTTGAACGATCCGGATCAGGCTTCGCAATCCGGATCCCGAATGTTGATGTTTGGTGAACTGTATGAACGATCCGGATCAAGCACTTCGATCCGGATCCCGAACCTTCATTTTTCTGGAATTGTCTGACTCGTTACGACGATCCGGATCACAGCTAATCCGATCCGGATCGCCGTCCGTAAAATCTCCAGAAATGTTAGGTTTTTGATTCTTATCTCCTTCCTAGGGTTTCTAACCTATAAATAAACCCTATGACTCTTTTTCTAGGGTGAATCCAAAAAGAGGCCGAAGATAAAAATAGCCGTCATTTTCATATATACGCCTCTAGATCCACATATAGAGAAGAAAGGAAATCATTAGAGAATACTCTATGTTTCTTCATCTATATTGATTAGTTTGATTCTAGGTTTTCATACTCACATCTTGAGTTGAATCAAACTAATGAATACTTAGATGGTATTTCCGATCTATCTTTGATCTAAGTATTCGGCGGATCATCACCACCCAAAAAACAACGATTTACCCCAAAAATCGGCGCGTGGATTCGCGTGTCCTTGTGGATTCAAGGTTCAACCGCTCTCGTGGATTCGGAGCGAGGCACGTTCGTGGATTCGAAGGGTGCTATTGGGTGAAGACCGTGGATTCGGTCGGACGTCGTGGATTCGACGTTGGACGCCGTGGATTCGGCGTTGGGCGCAGATCGTGGATTCGAGAAGCGTCGCGGAGCGAGCGGAGAAGATCCTCTAGGAGCGTATGGAAAAGGTTGAGTCGTAATTGTGTACGGTAAATCACCTTGTACGTGTTTTAATTCTAGTGGATTTCTGCCGTGTTATCGGTCCCGTGGTTTTTTACTCCGGTGATGGAGTTTTCCACGTAAAAATCTTGCGTATTATTTTTTATTTCCGCATTGGGTTTTTATCGCAACGATTTTTGAGTGTTTATACGTTTACACCTATTCACCCCCCTCTAGGTGTTTTTTCCCCTATTTAGATCCTTATTTCATATAACCCAACAAGTGGTATCGAAGCGGGAATAGGGTTGTAAACAATGGTTGAAGGTGGAAACATCAACCGACCCCCGTTCTTCGATGGAACAAATTATGCGTACTGGAAAGTACGGATGAAAGCCTTTTTAATTTCCATCGACGAACGGGTGTGGCAATCAATTGAATTAGGATGGTCTAATCCAACTGAATTTATTGGTGATGTTCGCACCTTAAAACCTAGGTCGAAATGGACCAAGGAAGAGTTAGATTCATCTTCTTACAATGGCAAGGGAATTAATGCTATCTTTAATGCCTTATCTCAAACTGAATTCTCTCGCGTCTCGGCATGTGAGACTGCGAAAGAAATCTGGGATGTTCTTCAGGTTACACATGAGGGAACTAACCTCGTGAAGATTCAGAAACTGCAAATGCTTACGAGCAAGTTTGACTCTATCTTAATGGCAGAAAATGAATCTTTCACGGACTACTATACGCGATTGCAAGACATCGTAAACTCATGTGCTAATCTGAGAGAGAAGATTCCAGAATTTAAGATTGTAAGAAAGATCTTAAGAACTCTTCCTGAACGATTTCGCCCAAAGGTTACTGCCATTGAAACTATTAAACACCCGGACGAAATACGTGTAGAAGAATTAGTTGGTTCCTTACAAACTTATGAAATGACATTTACTACTAACAATTCTTCTGGAAAGGCATCCACTTCTAAGTCTTCAGGTTATGCGTTGAAAACAACTAAGGAAGAAGACGCGGATACATCCTCCTCAGACGATGACGAGAACCTTTCTATGGAGGAATTTGAGAAGCAGCTCGCTCTCTTGACAAGGAAGTTTCGCCGCAACTTTCGAAGGGGTAATTCAAGCAAATCTCCATCCTTCGGAAAGTCGAACAAAGGCAAGGGTACTTCAAGTTACAAGTCAAGAAAGCAAGAGAACTTCTCAAAGGATAAGAAAAGTTCAGAAGGACAACTACAATGCTTCAAATGTCGAGGTTACGGCCACATTGCAACGGAGTGTCCTAACAAGTATCCGGCAAAGAAGAAGGCGATGCAAGTCGTCACTTGGGATGACAACTCAACGTCAAATGAGTCGTCTTCGAGTGATGAAGAAAAGAGCTCCACCGCATTCCACGCGTCCGTATCTTCACCCTTCATGTGCTTTATGGCAAGTACATCCGAGTCGTTGTCCAACTCCACTGTTGGAAAGATTGCAACGGACAACGAATCGGACGATTCGGAAGGTGAAGAATTTGCTCTAGCCTATCACAGATCTTTACGGGATTTAAAGAAACCGGCTAAGCAAAACAAGGGGTTGAGAGGGAGATTGCAGGATCTCGAAGAAGAAGTAAGAAGGGTAACTTCTCTCTCGACCGATCTTGAAGTGGAAAGGGATAAACTGATAAAAGAAAATGTTTCCCTTCAAGAGTCCAATGAGCAACTCGAGAAGAACTATATAGATATGGTGAACAATGCGAACTATTTCTTGAAGCTCTACGGCGAGGCCCGACGGGAAAAATTGGAAATGACAGAGACCATTTGCCAACTCAAGGATGACTTACAGCAATTCTCTTTAGGAAGGAGTAAGTTGGATAAACTTCTTGGTCTTGGTCAAACAAACAAGTTCGGCCTCGGATACAATCGAACTGAAGACAATTTTAGTTCGGTTGGGACAGTCTTTGTGCCTCAGTCGGTATCTCCTCCTCCGACACCGGAAATCATGACAACCAACGACAACAAGCCTACTTCATCCTCTTCAGAATCGTCAAGCACAAAGGTATGTTTTCGTTGTAATTTTGCAGGGCACATTGGAAGAAATTGCAAGATTGGAGCTCAAAGATCAAATCAACCACATCTTGCAACTGCTACCAATAAGTTCACTCCATGGAATTCAAAGAAGGATTTTCCTAAAGAGGGTTTTTGATTTCTTTTACTCCAATCTTTTGTTCCAAAGTTTCCAGAGCCTCTCTCTCTAGATTTCATCCTTCCTGGAAGCTTTCAAACTCAAGTTCTTCAACTCCAAGTAAGTTTTATTGATCAAAATCTCGGTTTTTCATCGTTTTTCTCTCTTCTTCCTCAAACGTCATGAATTTCTTGGATCAACTTTGTTTGTGGATGGTTTTTGATCAAATTTCTTTTGAAATAAGAACTCTGGGTAGATTAGTTTTGATTATATGCTAGGTATTCTCCTGATTAACGAATTTTTGGACTTCGATTTCTGAAAATTCGGTTTTAGGGCATATAATGGGAATTTTCCAAAATCATGCAATTGATCTATTTTTAAATGTCCTTTTGCAAAACTAATTTGATTCTTAGTCTCTCTACATGATTATGATTGTTTGGGTACAATTTTTCAATCTTTGAAAATTAACAATTTTCTCATGTGTTCTTGAGTCGTTCCACACAGGATTTCTTTTCTCAAGAAACCATTAGCAATGGTGATCACTTGGATTGTTTTCCTACTTACTGCTATGGTACATACGAGAGACACTGCCAAGGGAGCTAAAAAGGATGAAGTTAACTGGGATGAATTATCTGATGATGAAACACATCCTGAAGAATCGCCACAGAAAACCTCTGTTGCATCGAAAGGGAAAGCCCATGCAGAAACATCAACGGAAAAGGCTCCGCTTACTGCTGCGGAAAAAGGAAAAGCACCGATGACTTCTTCATCCATTTTCCTAAAAAGAAAAAGACTTGCTCGACGACCTGGACGAGCTCGAGGTATTGAAATAAATGAACCATGTCAAGAGAACCCAAGGAATATTTCTCAAATTGACACTGAATCAGAAGACGAAGAAGATTGGGACACATTTCTTGACGAAGTACAACAAGGCATTGATGAAGAAAATAAGGTTTACCTAAAGAAAAGGAAGCTACTGAAGTCTTCCTCAATACTTAAACAGCAAGCCATGAAAAAGAATGTGCCAAGCAATCCACCCTTTTTGCCAAGACGATCTCCTCGGAATGAAGGTCAGACTGCTCCGTCAATCGTCACTCAACGTTCTTCAACTTCCAGAAGAACTGACCAAAAGGGAAATCTAGAGTCTTCCATAAAACAAGAACAAGATAAAATGGCTCTAGAACTCAGAAAGATGTCCAAGGACATACATCAGATGAAGCAAGAGTGTACTACGATCTCGGGAATGCTTAAAGGAATTTTGAAAAAGCTGGGTTGTACGAGCTCTGAAGACTCCGCCTCGGTTGACTCAGATTCAGATGCCTGAATCGTCTGACTAACAATTCTCTTATGCAGGAACTTTTTATTTTGCAGATTTTTAATCTTTTTGTGCAGGTTTTTCAATTTTTAGGACTTACTTTTAGTTCTAGTTCTTAAATTTCGGAACATTTTCGTTGATATTTTTTAACTCTCCTTCAATTTTTTTTGGTATCTTTGGCTTTGTTTGTGACAAAAAGGGGGAGAGAGTTTAGAACAATGATTAGAACAATGATATTGTGAAAATTGTGATCTTGTATACATCAATGATGAACAATGATGACTGCATCAAGGGAACTTGAACAATGATTGTGAAAATCTTGCTGATGAAGATTTTGTATACATCAAGGTAAGTATCACTTCAACTTCAACTTTGGTTTTCATCTTGTGATTGTTTGCATGTCTCGACTAACTATTCGACTAACTATTTGGGCATGTAATATGACTAACAAGTTGATGTTGGACTAACATTTTGTGACATTTGGTTTTTAATTGCATAGAAGATATGTTGGTTTTTGACTATGATTCTCTTACATATCTGAATTCTCAAATGTCATGATGATCAGATAAACTCTATCTCTGTACTAGGTTTTGTATGCTAAATATTCTTGAGGTATCTAACGATCTCTTTTTGTCAAGAATGATTTCTTTGTGCAGAGAGTACAGATGTCTAAGTCTAGAGTCTGTTTTAGGAGTTTATCTCATGTTTTTAAATTTTTGGATCTCCATTGTAAATTTTTGTTGTATGGTGATAGCAACAAAAATATCTTTTTGAATTTTCTTTAGTGGATCTGTGTTTTGTCACGAAACCGCCAAAGGGGGAGATTGTTACGGAATTTGAGTTGGCGTAGTTTCGTGAAAGTCTCAAGTCTTGAAGATTGAAGGTGAAGAAAGTTGGATCATTTAACTCAATCTCAAGAAAGAAGAATTCAAAAGGATCAGGTATGTTTTACTAAAGATTTTGTGTGATCCGAATACTTCTTGTAGTGTAGAAACACTTGGAAGAATCTTTCATTGCATAAAAATCAAAAACTGGACTTGGGACATGTTCAGGATCCGGATCAGGTTGTTCGATCCGGATCCCGAAGGTGGTTCGTTCATACACCAGTTCAATCCGGATCGTAGCCTCTCTTGATCCGGATCCCGAACACTGAGTTTACCATCTTCCTTGAACGATCCGGATCAGGCTTCGCAATCCGGATCCCGAACGTTGATGTTTGGTGAACTGTATGAACGATCCGGATCAAGCACTTCGATCCGGATCCCGAACCTTCGTTTTTCTGGAATTGTCTGACTCGTTACGACGATCCGGATCACAGCTAATCCGATCCAGATCGCCGTCCGTAAAATCTCCAGAAATGTTAGGTTTTTTATTCTTATCTCCTTCCTAGGGTTTCTAACCTATAAATAAACCCTATGACTCTTTTTCTAGGGTGAATCCAAAAAGAGGCCGAAGATAAAAATAGCCGTCATTTTCATATATACGCCTCTAGATCCACATATAGAGAAGAAAGGAAATCATTAGAGAATACTCTATGTTTCTTCATCTATATTGATTAGTTTGATTCTAGGTTTTCATACTCACATCTTGAGTTGAATCAAACTAATGAATACTTAGATGGTATTTCCGATCTATCTTTGATCTAAGTATTCGGCGGATCATCACCACCCAAAAAACAACGATTTACCCCAAAAATCGGCGCGTGGATTCGCGTGTCCTTGTGGATTCAAGGTTCAACCGCTCTCGTGGATTCGGAGCGAGGCACGTTCGTGGATTCGAAGGGTGCTATTGGGTGAAGACCGTGGATTCGGTCGGACGTCGTGGATTCGACGTTGGACGCCGTGGATTCGGCGTTGGGCGCAGATCGTGGATTCGAGAAGCGTCGCGGAGCGAGCGGAGAAGATCCTCTAGGAGCGTATGGAAAAGGTTGAGTCGTAATTGTGTACGGTAAATCACCTTGTACGTGTTTTAATTCTAGTGGATTTCTGCCGTGTTATCGGTCCCGTGGTTTTTTACTCCGGTGATGGAGTTTTCCACGTAAAAATCTTGCGTATTATTTTTTATTTCCGCATTGGGTTTTTATCGCAACGATTTTTGAGTGTTTATACGTTTACACCTATTCACCCCCCTCTAGGTGTTTTTTCCCCTATTTAGATCCTTATTTCATATAACCCAACAGTCAGGAATGCCACTTTGTCTATTCACAAGAAACTGGAATCATATTTCAACGTTTTCCAACTCATTAAATCCGACGCATAGGCAAAAATGTGAATTCAACCCAAATCAGGATTACCATCGGGCAGCCCCCTCGACTAATGCCAGTTCCACGCCTGCCACCAACACCACGCCTAGTGCGAGCCATATTTGCAATACCATGGATGGATTTCAGTTTAACCGACCCACAACTTCTGTTTCAAACTACAAGACTTAGAATACTACCCATCGCTCTCTCGTAGACACAAGTCATCCTAGGGTTCGTTCCTAACCAAACCTAGGCATCGTTTTCCTATTTCTCTGATACCATCTAATCTGTCACGCCCCGAGTTCAAAAACCAGTGTATAATTTATTTTTTTCTTTTTTTTTTTTTCTTTTTTTTTTTATCAGAGTTGGAAAAATAGCCAGGGCAATGACAGGCCGCCACATATATAGAAGAGTCCCAATCCCCTTATGGAATTGAGCCTTTTCTATATATGCACGGCTAGCTTGGCAACAACATCAAAGTACTAACTACGTACTACAACAACAACAACAAGTAAACCTTACAACTATCTTTACAAATATACAACTGAAATACCATTCCTTTTTCTCAAACATCTATTACATAACTTTTCGGCTGTCCAGGGTCAACCTCTATATCGATACCTCTCCAATTCGTCCCGACATCCCAACACCCGCTCGACCTGAAAAACAGTCACCCGAGGGTATGAGACACACCGGAGTGTATCCCAGTGGGCACGACGAGCCGAGAAATAGCAGATCGTACCTACTAGTATACAATACTAGAGGATAGTAATAATCAGGGGTTAGGATAATCAGATATGTGTAATCATGGAACTGACTATAAAAACATCATATAATATTTTAAACAGGTATAGGCTGATATCAAGAATCTAGTCACAGAACGAACATGAACAATATGACAGTGTTCAAAAATCTGCTTGTAGCATCTCAATCAGAGCATAGACTATTAATCATGGATTCAACTCAGGAAATCAGGAGATCAATAACAACATATGCATCAACAGATAAATAAAAATAACCCAATCATAAGCCACCATATTGGTCTACAAGACCTCAGGGAATTTGCCCAAACTAGCACCAACCTGGCTGACATTCTCCCCTTGGGAGTCACGGGCCTTTCAACAGACCACTTTACCGGCAAAGAACAAAGCACACGAGGAGCGACCTCGGATATGTTCGTGAAGTACAGCGATGCGGGCGATCAATGCGAATGCTCAAGCTCTCGGTCTACAGACCGGGTAATCGGCAAAAAGACAGAACAATCCCCTCTGGGATGCAACAGTGATATCAACATCTCAACTCAATGCAGAATCAACAACAAATCTCAACTCAATGCAGAATCAACAACAAATCTCAACTCAATGCAGAATCAATAACAAATCTCAACTCAATGCAGAATCAACAACAAATCTCAACTCAATGAAATATCAACAACAACAACTATGGAATAAGAATCAATAATGTAGATATGACATTATCCAGAAATCAAGTCATGATACTCAGGAAACAACTAATCATCAATCTAGCAACCAAACCAACCATACACTACCAAACACACATTTTTAGTAAAATCATTTTGAAAACAGGATTTAGATCCAAACTTCGAAGAGCAGTGCCTTTGTCCTACCAAACAAGAACAGACTCAGGCGACCCAACGATGTTCGGTAAAATGTAATTTAATTAAAACTATGTGTCTAGCAGTGTATCGAAAGATCAACAGATAAACAGGCTATACATCTAATGATAACCAACAGGCATGGCAATGTCCAGAATAAGGATATCAAATATGAAAGCATCATCTAGAATCAATTATAGAGATCATTAATCAGGCATAAAGCATCAACGAAAAGGATATGCTCAAAGTAGAAACTAAGCTTCAAAAACAGGGGTCCAACTAATACTGTACCCCAGAGGGCCGAAATGATAAAGCCCGGACCGAAGATAAACCCACCTGATAAATCGCAGGCGACTAAACCAAATCGACTGTATGCGCAGAACCAGAATCAACTTAATCAACCTGAATCAAACATAGTTCAGGAACTTAGTTTAATTCTAACTTAACCTAAACTATCCCAATCAACTTAAATCTTTTAACAATGTTTAACGACAACATCTAGACCAACATACTGTTTTTAACTTTATACAATGTCATTTCTGCATTTAGACCCCTAGGCTGCGTTTGGTTCGGGGTTAAGCCAGTTCCCGCTAAACCGGGGATAGGTATAAAGTTGGGAACTAGAGCTTAATCTCGTTTGGGGATGGTTCTAGGGATAAGAGAATTTGTGTTTGGTTTATTAATGGGAATAGGAGGGATAAAGAGGATAAGAAGGGTAAATTACCTTTTTGCCCCCAAGAGTTAATATGTGATAAAAGTTGTTAAAAATTGATTAGTTCGTTTTAATTAATAGATTAATAGTTTAAAAAAATAAAAGTAAAATTATAATCTTTATTAAAATATATTATTTAAAAATAATACATTTAATTTAATAAATAATTTTTTCAACTTAAAATTTAAATTTAAAAAATAAAATTTCACCATTTTAATTTTAAGATTTACAATTTTATAATATTAAATTTAAATAATTAATTTTTAATATAAATTTTTTAAAAAATTCACAAAATTTGTATATTTGATAAATATTTGTAAATTTGTACCAACGAGCTTTATTATGTCATTAAAATTTGCTAACCTCGTTTATCTCGTCTTAATTCATGGATTATTGGTTTAAGAAAATATAAATAAATTTATAATCATAATTAAAATGTATTATTATAAAATAATACATTTAATTTAATTTTTAATCTGTTCAATTTAAAAATTAAATTTAAAATATAAAATTTCAACATTTTAATTTTAAGATTTACAATTTTATAATATTAATTTTAAATAATTAATTTTAAATATAAATTTTTTTAAAATTTCACAAAATTCGTATATTTGATAAATATTTGTAAATTTGTACCAACGAGCTTTATTATGTCATTATAATTTGCTAACCTTGTTTTTCTCGTCTTAATTAATGGATTATTGGTTTAAGAAAATATAAATAAATTTATAATCATAATTAAAATGTATTATTATAAAATAATACATTTAATTTAATAATTAATCTGTTCAACTTAAAATTTAAATTTAAAATTAAAAATTTCAACATTTTAATTTTAATATTTACAATTATATAATATTAATTGTAAATAATTAATTTTTAACTTAATTTGTTGTAAAAATTCACCAAATTCGTATATTTGATAAATATTTGTAAATTTTTATTTACAAATTCCATATTACTCCCTACTAATATATACACACATCTGTTTATTACAATAATTTATTTATGTACATAATTATCGCCGGACTAACTTCTATTATTCCACAATTGATCTGTAATATCCTTTCGAATGGCGTCGCCCCGCCGCGAGTCTGATGCATTGGGCAATGAAGCATCAGGAATTTGAATACCTTCGTCATTCTCTTCCTCAACAGTAGTGTGTTGGTCAACTGAATCATTGAAGTATCGATCACTACCATGATGTCTAATAATAAAATTATGTATGACGCAGCAAGCCATTGCAATCAGACACTGCACCCTAAACGGAAACGGCGTTGCAATATTTAAAATCTTAAATCGCTTTTTCAATACCCCGAATGTTTTCTCCACCACATTACGTAATTGGGCATGACGATGATTATACAGATCCTTCGCGCTCCGATGTACCCGACTACGTGCGTTACTATCAAATTGGCTGATATGATAGCGCTCTCCTCTATACGGCGCCAAAAATTTGTCGGTGTTTGCGTACCCAGAATCAACCAAGTAGAATTTTCCTGTTAACGACACAATATAATAAGAAGTTATACTGTAATTATATATGTATTAAAATTAATAACTGTAATATAGTGAATTGTCAGATTTTCTTACTACCTTCGGGTACTGTGAAACCGCCTGTTTCACACGCCCATCTGAGGACTCGCATATCAGCTGCGGATCCTTCCCACCCAGTGCAAACAAAAAGAAATTCTTGATCAAAGTTGACCGTAGCCATCACATTTTGTGATGTAAACCCTTTCCGACACCGAAAACGGGCTTGGTCGCTCAACTTGACAATCGCCGGAATATGGGTCCCGTCAACTGCACCAATTGCATTCTGCAAATGTACATCGAACATTCAATATCTTTCTTTTTTAAGCCGTCGTTGGCAATACTCATATAATTAATCGTATAAAATACCAATGATTTAAATTTAATACATCACCTTGAAAGGATGAAAATTTGTACTATCTGAGATCCGCGGATGAACATGAGTGTTGCTTGTCGGTTGAGTGATATATTCGTCTTTTAACATAACGATGCCCCGCAGTACCTTATTAAAATATCTACTGATTGTCTCCCCTGAATGTTGGAATGTTTCGGCGAGCACCCTATTTGCAACGGCGTGGCCAATACCAAAAAGAAATATTCCAAGCTGTTCATCAACGGTGATATGTCTTGAGGCGTGTATAAGTCCCTTACCAACAAGCTCATCTCGTAAAGCAATGAATGTGGTAGTCGTCATTCTGAAATGCTGGTACCCACGGTCTGGATGACCATTTAATATATCACCAATAAATTGATGCCCAGTAAATGGTCTGGTTCGACATGGACGTCTCGGGATTGGAATAACATCAGTCTGATCACCTTGATCATATTGCATCGCACAGACTTGTTCCCAATAATCGTCATCGTCATCTAATATCGTCAGTATATTCGCAACGATCGCGGACGAAAATATGGTGCGATAAAACGAAGCTTCCATTTTTTCTGCAAAGAGCCATTTGTATTCAAGCAATATGTCGCAGTATATAAACATTGTCTAAACATTAAAAACAAATACGTAAAGTATATAATGCAACATACAACATAACAAGTCTCGAATATATACCATAGTAGTTCTCATCCTCAAATAAAACACATAACAGTAGTACAATATTACATTATCATATACCTAATCTAAACATAAAGTAAAGCATCATAATGTTCCTACAATATTACATTACCAGGTACATATTCTAAACATAAAACTAAGCATCACAATGTTCCTTCAATATTACATTACCAGGTACCTAATTTAAACATGCAATTAAGCATCACAAATGTTGCATGCGCGTCGTTCATTGTCATGAATACTGTCGAAAGATTATATTCAAGGGAAGAACTGTCGAAATAAAAGACTATCTTTCGCTAGTTGGCGATCCAGCCACTTCATAGCATGCGCGTCGTTCATTGTCATGAATACTTGCCTATTCTTGTCTTCTTTTAATGCCTCTGCGGCTGCCACTACCTGATCATCTGTAATTCCATGTAAAGAATATACTCGGGCCATACAGTCCTCGATTGTCGCGATATTGCCTCGTTGGCTAATTTCAACTTGGTACATTTGGCGGACTAGCTCAAGCTTTTGTTTTCCAATTTCCACCATTTCAGCGAAGGGGTTACTAGTGCCTTGATCCTTTTTCTTCCCAACATTTCTACGCTGGGTATTTGATCGGCGTGGAGATTGAGGCCTTTTCCCCGCAGAGCTATGCCCTGAACCACTTCCACTAGCACCGATGTTTGGTCCTAGAGGAGCAGGACTTGGCGATCGTGATGTATAACCCGGCATTATGTTCTCAAAGCTGGGTGGTATAGCTGGATCTTCATCATGAGGAGAAGATGAAGATGAACTATCAACAGTTTCGGGAATTGGCATAAAAGAGGAAAACCCGAATGTGCCTGTTGCCGTATTTTTTTGAGTCAGAAACTCAATATCCTTATAATGAGGGAATGGTTTATCCCTACATTTTGCATAGGCCGGATTCTCCTGGACAAAGACACGAGGATTAGGATTGCTTCACCAATTTAAATATCTACTAACTTACAATCTTAACGCAAATAATATAAATTTTACCGCGATTACTGCTTCCTAGTCTTCATTATCACCAGGGGTAGGAATGTTGTTCGTGTGATCCCATCCCCAGCCGCTCTTGTTTGATAAGTAGTAATATAATGCAAAAGTTCTCTTCAGAACTTTAAGACGGTTCTTTATTTGGCCTTTTTTTAGGTCGATATTAAGTTTAGAATTGACCTCTTTAACGACTCGGTTCCACGCCAGAGGTGTGAAAGTACCATTTATATTGTTCCCCAGTGTGTGCTCCTCTGTTAACAAAGCTAATAGGGTGCTATCCATAGATTCGGTCCAGTTAGGTGTTCGCGTTCCCGTTTGTGGGCGCGAACTACTTCCACCTTCTGTCCGCATATTCTCATTTTGACGGTAGTTTTGGGTTTGTTCGATGTTAGGCGTAGGCCTAGAAAATCTCTTCCAAGGACGCATCTGATTAAAATAATTTGTTATGGGTAAAGATCATGCAACACTTGATATTGCTTCCCAACATTGGTGTAAAGTAAATTAATCATTAATATAGAATTAAATTTGTTGGCCCAAACGGGATGATACTCAACCTTGGTTGTTGTCAAAAAATAGTGTATTTTTTAAAAAAATTTTGCTCAATTAGTTTCCAACTATACATGGGGTTGCAATGGATTAAAAATCCATGCCATCCAACTGATGAATATGGAAACTTTCATCATTGCAAAAGGTTGGATGATTTCATCCTTTTTGGGTCATTTCTTTGCGGCAACTAGCAATTATACATTTTAATTTCCAATTATATATGCGAACAACACTCACTTAAACCAAATATATAGAATATCACAAATATATATAGCAATAATAGGGGAGTGAGATTAATGGAGCGAACTTACTTTGCGTGAGGCTTTCGGAAGACAGAGAATGAAATCAACCCAACAGATCAGCACCAAACAGTCAGCAAGGCAGGCAACGCAGCCAATTCACAATAGAAACACTGTAACCACGACAGGAGCGCAAGAAGTAGGCGGACGAAGAAGAAGGCGGCGGCCTCGGGGGGCTCGGGGGGGGGGGGGGGCAGCGGGCTCGGGGGCCAGGCACGGGGGGCAGAGGGAGAAGAAGGCGACGAGCTCCGGGGCTCGGGGGGCGGAGGAAGAAGTAGGCGGCGGCCTCGGGGGGCTCGGGGGGGGCAGCGGGCTCGGGGGCCCAGGCACTGGGGGCAGAGGGAGAAGAAGGCGACGAGGTCGGGGGCTAGGGGGGCGGAGGAAGAAGATGGCGGCGGCTCGGGGGCCCGGGCGCGGGGGGGGCGGCGGCCTCGGGGGGCGCCGGCCTCGGGGGCCCGGACGCGGGGGCCGGCCGACAGCGGGGAGCTCGGGGGGGGCGGAGGGAGAGGAGGGAGGAGCGCGGGGGGGCGGCGGCTTCGGGGGCCCGGACGCGGGGGCCGGCCGGCAGCGGGGGGCTCGGGGGGGGCGGAGGGAGAGGAGGGAGGAGCGCGGGGGGGCGGCGGCCTCGGGGGGCGGCGGCCTTGGGGGCCCGGACGCGGGGGCCGGCCGGCAACGGGGAGCTCGGGGGGGCGGAGGGAGAGGAGGGAGGAGCGCGGGGGGGCGGCGGCCTCGGGGGGCGGCGGCCTCGGGGGCCCGGACGCGGGGGGGCGGCGGCCTCGGGGGGCGGCGGCCTCGGGGGCCCGGACGCGGGGGCCGGCCGGCAACAGGGAGCTCGGGGGGGCGGAGGGAGAGGAGGGAGGAGCGCGGGGGGGCGGCGGCCTCGGGGGGCGGCGGCCTCGGGGGCCCGGACGCGGGGGGGCGGCGGCCTCGGAGGGCGGCGGCCTCGGGGGCCCGAACGCGGGGCCGGCCTGCAGCGGGGGGCTCGGGGGGGCGGAGGGAGAGGAGGGAGGAGCGCGGGGGGGCGGCGGCCTCGGGGGCCCGGACGCGGGGGGGCGGCGGCCTCGGGGGCCCGGATGCGGGGGCCGGCTAGCAGCGGGGGTCTCGGGGGGGCGGAGCGGAGTGGAGGGAGGAGCGCGGGGGGGCGGAGCGGAGAGGAGGGAGGAGGAAGAAGATGAGAAGAAGAGGGGAGTGAGGTGACAAGAGGGAGAGAGAGAGTGGCAGGAGCCTGTCATTCACGGGTGGAAAAGGGGGGGGAGAGGAGAGAGAAATTATTTTTTTAATAAATAAAAAAAAGTAAAAGTAAAGGAAAAAGGGTAGATTGGTAAAAAAAATTATAGTAAAATATTAAGGTGGGTTTTGTTAATCCCGCTATTCTCGCTATTCTGGGTTAAGCAATACCAGACGATTTCAGGTGCGTTTGGCAGAATAAGGGGGATAAACCCGCTATTCCCGTTCCCGTTCTCAAAACAAACAGAGCCCTAGGGTTTCCAAAAATCGCACATTTAGTGCCATTGGAGCACTGTTTTCGCTCGTTCTTTCAACTGGAATTTAATTTTAACTAACCGTCACTTCCAGCAGGTGACATTTATCTTGCTGAACACCGTGCTCACCAATTTGTGACAGCACGGAACCCGAGGCAAACTTCGGGCCATGAAATACTTTCTAACATAGCCTAAATGCAATTTTTTTTCTTCGAGGCTTCAAAACCTAAATCTAACGCGAGCATCGCGTCCAGTGACCCCAAATTAGTCTAGAGCTCACTGTCTCCACTTTTCAAACAGCCCAGAAACAGGACTTGGCCAAACATGAACCCTAGAGCTTGATTATACTAGAACTCAACCCATACTTGACCAAATCAAATTCTGCATGAAGGGTATGCTTAAAATACTTTGTAAACCATTGTGCTTGCCCTAGTGCAGCACAGGGATGGCTGGATCAAAAGATCCATCAACCTTGCTCTCTAACATAGAGCATAATGCTCCAACCACTTGTCCACACAGATTCAGATTGATCTGAAGTGAGCATCAAGCTCAGGGGACTATTTAGAGCAACTTTTATATTTACAGCAACCCAAATTCCAATCATTTCTTCTCTGAAGCATTTTATCAAACACCAAGCATGCATCTTCTACAAGTAACCACACAATACCTTGCCAACCCTGGTTCTCGGCAACCACTGCACCAAATGCTTCCAATCTTGGAAGGAAATGCTCTACAGAGCTCAAGCAATCTTCCCAGCATTTTGGTTTAACTTTTGCACTCTCGGATTGCTATAGCCCGAGGTTGAAGACAAGCTTCAAACCTCGAAAATGGTGACCAACCTAGTAGAGCTTTTGGACCTCAATCTTTTGCACCAGCAGGTGCTAAATTACCAAGTGAACCTTCCTGTGCTTGTGGTCGGCGCAGAACACGGCGGCGGCGCGGCGGAGGAGAAGAGCTCAATTTGAGCTTTTCACCTCAAATGGTGAAATTCAACAGAGAAACTTTGGGGCCCTCCAAGATGGATGGAGTTGATCCCCTGGACCATATGAAGCTTCTAGACCATCCCACCCCGGCCGGAGGTGGCCGGAGCGCCGGCGGCCAAGTTCCTTCCATTCTCGGGTTCATCCATGGCATCATGAATTTCATGATGCATGGAAGCCTTTCAACAGCATGGTTGCACTCCCCTTGGTCCCAGCAACATCTCTGGGCATGTGGCCGGCGGCGGGAAAGCACGCCGGCGCCGGAGCACAAGGCTCGACCAACTTGCAAATTTCCCGAAAACTAGGGCATAAATCTGCCATTGATCCACTCGACCATACTCCACCAAATTTGGTGGGGTAGATCCTCATCCTCTACAGTCCATGTCTACCAACTTTGGCTTAATTTGGCCCATTGGTTGTGGAGTTATGACGAGGCGGAGCTATTGCTAGGTTTCCGGCCAACCTTTTGTTTCCCCCGGCCATGCAACATGCATGGGAGCTCGGGGCTTGGCACGTAGCATACTAACAACCTTTAAAACCTACTGCTAGGGGTCCCGGGTCCAAATAACCTTTGGTTTGAGGGAGCTTACCTTGGCCGGAATTGATGAAGATGGGAAGAAGCCGGTTCCACTCCTCCCACCTTGCGGAACCACGGCCAACTCCAGAATGGTCCAGGGACTCAGGAGATCACCACCAGAGCTTCACAACCTTATTTGGTTCTTTTTGGTCCCAATCTCTTCTTCCACTCTCTTTCTCTCTCTCTATCTCTCTCTCGGGTTGACCTTTGGGGTTGCAATTCCGGCCACACCCGAGCCAGGGATTTATGCTGGCTTGCTGGGGAAGTGGGGGGGGGTCCTAGGGACCAGCTGTGGCCCTTCGGATTCCACTCCACAGCTCTCAAAGAACTAGGTCACTTAAATGGGTTTATTTCTTCTCTTCGGGACCACCACCCACAAGCAGCCCCTCCACCTCCCATAACAACATTCGTGGGCTTCCCTGGCTAGCAGAAGCCCAACCCCAAAGCCCCAAAGGCTTTGGCCCAAGAATCGTTTGAGTATTTACATAAAAAGCGATAATTTTGGTGTTTTTCACGCATTTCGAGACAATCCGATCGTCAATTTGCGAATCGGACTTCGCCACGACGTCCGGCTCGTTGAGACCTGTCAAGTAGCGTATTTGTTTGTTTAGTTTGGTGCTCGGATAAAATCTCGGGCCATTTAATTCTTGTAGGTTGCATATCGATGCACGCACTTCGATGCACCCGGGTCGCCAAACGCGAAAACCATCAGTGCCATTGCGCTCAGAACGTCGAAATTAGCTAGGTTCGACTACTCATATCCCTATGTCAAGGTTTCAGACAGTGAATCGGCCAACCGTGGTCAAGAGGGAATTAAAATAAGGGGTTACTATTCACAACTTAAGTTGTGGGACCCGTTCTTCTTCGCTGTTTTGCGGAAGATCCGACCGTCAGATCGTCAACAAGTGAATACGAAACTTTCATGTTTCGACGAAACGATCGCAATGGTGCTCTCGGATTTTCGAGATCAGGCTCCGATCAAAAGTCGATATTTCTGGGCCACTATTGATCCACTATGTCCCCAAATTTTGCCAAAATTACTAATTTTATAAATTCCAAAGTAAATTTAAAGTCTATAATTTTCTAGATTACTACATTACCCACAACTTCTAAGAAGTTTCGTCCCCAAAACTTAAACTTAACTAATCCACTATTAAGCCTCTAATAAGTTTACAATAGTGACAATCAGTCACAAAATGCCGACAACTCTCAGGCTACTCATTTAGACCCAATCTGATACTCCCCATTACAGGGCAGAGTATTTCCTCAGTTCTTTCGACAGTACGTTGTCTGCAGCCAACGTGCTTACCAAAAGAAAAGCGAAATACCACAGATCTATCGCCAACAACTAGTTGGAGACACAACTCACATCTGAAGATACATCACATACCTTCCTTCACAGTCTCTATGCCGATGATATACCCTCTACCAAAGGTCACTACCCTCACGTGGTCAGGAATGCCACTTTGTCTATTCACAAGAAACTGGAATCATATTTCAACGTTTTCCAACTCATTAAATCTGACGCATAGGCAAAAATGTGAATTCTACCCAAATCAGGATTACCATCGGGCAGCCCCCTCGACTAATGCCAGTTCCACGCCTGCCACCAACACCATGCCTAGTGCGAGCCATAATTGCAATACCATGGATGGATTTCAGTTTAACCGACCCACAACTTCTGTTTCAAACTACAAGACTTAGAATACTACCCATCGCTCTCTCATAGACACAAGTCATCCTAGGGTTCGTTGCTAACCAAACCTAGGCATCGTTTTCCTATTTCTCTAATACCATCTAATCTGTCACGCCCCGAGTTCAAAAACCAGTGTATAATTTATTTTTTTTTTATTTTTTTTTTATTTTTTTTTTTTATCAGAGTTGCAAAAACAGCCAGGGCAATGACAGACCGCCACATATATAGAAGAGTCCCAATCCTCTTATGGAATAAAGCCTCTTCTATATATGCACGGCTAGCTTGGCAACAACATCAAAGTACTAACTACGCACTACAACAACAACAACAAGTAAACCTTACAACTATCTTTACAAATATACAACTGAAATACCATTCCTTTTTCTCAAACATCTATTACATAACTTTTCGGCTGTCCAGGGTCAACCTCTATATCGATACCTCTCCAATTCGTCCCGACATCTCAACACCCGCTCGACCTGAAAAACAGTCACCCGAGGGTGTGAGACACACCGGAGTGTATCCCAGTGGGCACGACGAGCCGAGAAATAACAGATCGTACCTACTGGTATACAATACTAGAGGATAGTAATAATCAGGGGTTAGGATAATCAGATATGTGTAATCATGGAACTGACTATAAAAACATCATATAATATTTTAAACAGGTATAGGCTGATATCAAGAATCTAGTCACAGAATGAATGGGAACAATATGACAGTGTTCAAAAATCTGCTTGTAGCATCTCAATCAGAGCATAGACTATTAATCATGGATTCAACTCAGGAAATCAGGAGATCAATAACAACATATGCATCAACAGATGAATAAAAATAACCCAATCATAAGCCACCATATTGGTCTACAAGACCTCAGGGAATTTGCCCAAACTAGCACCAACCTGGCTGACATTCTCCCCTTGGGAGTCACGGGCCTTTCAACAGACCACTTTACCGGCAAATAACAAAGCACACGAGGTGCGACCTCGGTTATGTTCGTGAAGTACAGCGATGCGGGCGATCAATGCGAATGCTCAAGCTCTCGGTCTACAGACCGGGTAATCGGCAAAAAGCCAGAACAATCCCCTCTGGGATGCAACAGTGATATCAACATCTCAACTCAATGCAGAATCAACAACAAATCTCAACTCAATGCAGAATCAACAACAAATCTCAACTCAATGAAATATCAACAACAACAACTATGGAATAAGAATCAATAATGTAGATATGACATTATCCAGAAATCAAGTCATGATACTCAGGAAACAACTAATCATCAATCTAGCAACCAAACCAACCATACACTACCAAACACACATTTTTAGTAAAATCATTTTTAGTAAAATGTTAGTAAAATCATTTTTAGTAAAATCATTTAGATCCAAACTTCGAAGAGCAGTGCCTTTGTCCTATCAAACAAGAACAGACTCAGGCGACCCAACGATGTTCGGTAAAAAGTAATTTAATTAAAACTATGTGTCTAGCAGTGTATCGAAAGATCAACAGATAAACAGGCTATACATCTAATGATATCCAACAGGCATGGCAATGTCCAGAATAAGGATATCAAATATGAAAGCATCATCTAGAATCAATTATAGAGATCATTAATCAGGCATAAAGCATCAACGAAAAGGATATGCTCAAAGTAGAAACTAAGCTTCAAAAACAGGGGTCCAACTAATACTGTACCCCAGAGGGCCGAAATGATAAAGCCCGGACCGAAGATAAACCCACCTGATAAATCGCAGGCGACTAAACCAAATCGACTGTATGCGCAGAACCAGAGTCAACTGAATCAACCTGAATCAAACATAGTTGAGGAACTTAGTTTAATTCTAACTTAACCTAAACTATCCCAATCAACTTAAATCTTTTAACAATGTTTAACGACAACATCTAAACCAACATACTGTTTTTAACTTTATACAATGTCATTTCTGCATTTAGACCCCTAGGGTTTCCAAAAATCGCACATTTAGTGCCATTGGAGCACTGTTTTCCCTCGTTCTTTCAACTGGAATTTAATTTTAACTAACCATCACTTCCAGCAGGTGACATTTATCTTGCTGAACACCGTGCTCACCAATTTGTGACAGCACGGAACCCGAGGCAAACTTCGGGCCATGAAATACTTTCTAACATAGCCTAAATGCAATTTTTTTTCTTCGAGGCTTCAAAACCTAAATCTAACGCGAGCATCGCGTCCAGTGACCCCAAATTAGTCTAGAGCTCACTGTCTCCACTTTTCAAACAGCCCAGAAACAGGACTTGGCCAAACATGAACCCTAGAGCTTGATTATACTAGAACTCAACCCATACTTGACCAAATCAAATTCTGCATGAAGGGTATGCTTAAAATACTTTGTAAACCATTGTGCTTGCCCTAGTGCAGCACAGGGATGACTGGATCAAAAGATCCATCAACCTTGCTCTCTAACATAGAGCATAATGCTCCAACCACTTGTCC
The DNA here is from genome assembly GCA_029204045.2 of Tillandsia leiboldiana. Lineage (NCBI taxonomy): Eukaryota > Viridiplantae > Streptophyta > Magnoliopsida > Poales > Bromeliaceae > Tillandsia > Tillandsia leiboldiana. The sequence goes on along the minus strand of CM055077.1, from coordinate 18,336,760 downwards.
ACACAGATTCATATTGATCTGAAGTGAGCATCAAGCTCAGGGGACTATTTAGAGCAACTTTCATATTTACAGCAACCCAAATTCCAATCATTTCTTCTCTGAAGCATTTTATCAAACACCAAGCATGCATCTTCTACAAGTAACCACACAATACCTTGCCAACCCTGGTTCTCGGCAACCACTGCACCAAATGCTTCCAATCTTGGAAGGAAATGCTCTACAGAGCTCAAGCAATCTTCCCAGCATTTTGGTTTAACTTTTGCACTCTCGGATTGCTATAGCCCGAGGTTGAAGACAAGCTTCAAACCTCGAAAATGGTGACCAACCTAGTAGAGCTTTTGGACCTCAATCTTTTGCACCAGCAGGTGCTAAATTACCAAGTGAACCTTCCTGTGCTTGTGGTCAGCGCAGAACACGGCGGCGGCGCGGCGGAGGAGAAGAGCTCAATTTGAGCTTTTCACCTCAAATGGTGAAATTCAACAGAGACACTTTGGAGCCCTCCAAGATGGATGGAGTTGATCCCCTGGACCATATGAAGCTTCTCGACCATCCCACCCCGGCCGGAGGTGGCCGGAGCGCCGGCGGCCAAGTTCCTTCCGTTCTCGGGTTCATCCATGGCATCATGAATTTCATGATGCATGGAAGCCTTTCAACAGCATGGTTGCACTCCCCTTGGTCCCAGAAACATCTCTGGGCATGTGGCCGGCGGCGGGGAAGCGCGCCGGCGCCGGAGCACAAGGCTCGGCCAACTTGCAAATTTCCCGAAAACTAGGGCATAAATCTGCCATTGATCCACTCGACCATACTCCACCAAATTTGGTGGGGTAGATCCTCATCCCCTACAGTCCATGTCTACCAACTTTGGCTCAATTTGGCCCATTGGTTGTGGAGTTATGACGAGGCGGAGCTATTGCTAGGTTTCCGGCCAACCTTTTGTTTCCCCCGGCCATGCAACATGCATGGGAGCTCGGGGCTTGGCACGTAGCATACTAACAACCTTTAAAACCTACTGCTAGGGGTCCCGGGTCCAAATAACCTTTGGTTTGAGGGAGCTTACCTTGGCCGGAATTGATGAAGATGGGAAGAAGCCGGTTCCACTCCTCCCACCTTGCGCAACCACGGCCAACTCCAGAATGGTCCAGGGACTCAGGAGATCACCACCAGAGCTTCACAACCTTATTTGGTTCTTTTTGGTCCCAATCTCTTCTTCCACTCTCTTTCTCTCTCTCTATCTCTCTCTCGGGTTGACCTTTGGGGTTGCAATTCCGGCCACACCCGAGCCAGGGATTTATGCTGGCTTGCTGGGGAAGTGGTGGAGGGTCCTAGGGACCAGCTGTGGCCCTTCGGATTCCACTCCACAGCTCTCAAAGAACTAGGTCACTTAAATGGGTTTATTTCTTCTCTTCGGGACCACCACCCACCAGCAGCCCCTCCAGCTCCCATAACAACATTCGTGGGCTTCCCTGGCTAGCAGAAGCCCAACCCCAAAGCCCCAAAGGCTTTGGCCCAAGTATCGTTTGAGTATTTACGTAAAAAGCGATAATTTTGGTGTTTTTCGCGCATTTCGAGACAATCCGATCGTCAATTTGCGAATCGAACTTCGCCACGACGTTCGGCTCGTTGAGACCTGTCAAGTAGCGTATTTGTTTGTTTAGTTTGGTGCTCGGATAAAATCTCGGGCCATTTAATTCTTGTAGGTCGCATATCGATGCACGCACTTCGATGCACTCGGTTCGCCAAACGCGAAAACCATCAGTGCCATTGCGCTCAGAACGTCGAAATTAGCTAGGTTCGACTACTCATATCCCTATGTCAAGGTTTCAGACAGTGAATCGGCCAACCGTGGTCAAGAGGGGATTAAAATAAGGGGTTACTATTCACAACTTAAGTTGTGGGACCCGTTCTTCTTCGCTGTTTTGCGGAAGATCCGACCGTCAGATCGTCGACAAGTGAATATGAAACTTTCATGTTTCGACGAAACGATCGCAATGGTGCTCTCGGATTTTCGAGATCAGGCTCCGATCAAAAGTCGATATTTCTGGGCCACTATCGATCCACTATGTCCCCAAATTTTGCCAAAATTACTAATTTTATAAATTCCAAAGTAAATTTAAAGTCTTTAATTTTCTAGATTACTACATTACCCACAACTTCTAAGAAGTTTCGTCCCCGAAACTTAAACTTAACTAATCCACTATTAAGCCTCTAATAAGTTTACAGTAGTGACAATCAGTCACAAAATGCCGACAACTCTCAGGCTACTCATTCAGACCCAATCTGATACTCCCCATTACAGGGCAGAGTATTTCCTCAGTTCTTTCGACAGTACGTTGTCTGCAGCCAACGTGCTTACCAAAAGAAAAGCGAAATACCACAGATCTATCGCCAACAACTAGTTGGAGACACAACTCACATCTGAAGATACATCACATACCTTCCTTCACAGTCTCTATGCCGATGATATACCCTCTACCAAAGGTCACTACCCTCACGTGGTCAGGAATGCCACTTTGTCTATTCACAAGAAACTGGAATCATATTTCAACGTTTTCCAACTCATTAAATCCGACGCATAGGCAAAAATGTGAATTCAACCCAAATCAGGATTACCATCGGGCAGCCCCCTCGACTAATGCCAGTTCCACGCCTGCCACCAACACCACGCCTAGTGCGAGCCATAATTGCAATACCATGGATGGATTTCAGTTTAACCGACCCACAACTTCTGTTTCAAACTACAAGACTTAGAATACTACCCATCGCTCTCTCGTAGACACAAGTCATCCTAGGGTTCGTTCCTAACCAAACCTAGGCATCGTTTTCCTATTTCTCTGATACCATCTAATCTGTCACGCCCCGAGTTCAAAAACCAGTGTATAATTTATTTTTTTTTTATTTTTTTTTTTATTTTTTTTTTTTATCAGAGTTGCAAAAACAGCCAGGGCAATGACAGACCGCCACATATATAGAAGAGTCCCAATCCCCTTATGGAATTGAGCCTTTTCTATATATGCACGGCTAGCTTGGCAACAACATCAAAGTACTAACTACGTACTACAACAACAACAACAAGTAAACCTTACAACTATCTTTACAAATATACAACTGAAATACCATTCCTTTTTCTCAAACATCTATTACATAACTTTTCGGCTGTCCAGGGTCAACCTCTATATCGATACCTCACCAATTCGTCCCGACATCTCAACACCCGCTCGACCTGAAAAACAGTCACCCGAGGGTGTGAGACACACCGGAGTGTATCCCAGTGGGCACGACGAGCCGAGAAATAGCAGATCGTACCTACTGGTATACAATACTAGAGGATAGTAATAATCAGGGGTTAGGATAATCAGATATGTGTAATCATGGAACTGACTATAAAAACATCATATAATATTTTAAACAGGTATAGGCTGATATCAAGAATCTAGTCACAGAATGAACGGGAACAATATGACAGTGTTCAAAAATCTGCTTGTAGCATCTCAATCAGAGCATAGACTATTAATCATGGATTCAACTCAAGAAATCAGGAGATCAATAACAACCAATGCATCAACAGATGAATAAAAATAACCCAATCATAAGCCACCATATTGGTCTACAAGACCTCAGGGAATTTGCCCAAACTAGCACCAACCTGGCTGACATTCTCCCCTTGGGAGTCACGGGCCTTTCAACAGACCACTTTACCAGCAAAGAACAAAGCACACGAGGAGCGACCTCGGATATGTTCGTGAAGTACAGCGATGCGGGCGATCAATGCGAATGCTCAAGCTCTCGGTCTACAGACCGGGTAATCGGCAAAAAGCCAGAACAATCCCCTCTGGGATGCAACAGTGATATCAACATCTCAACTCAATGCAGAATCAACAACAAATCTCAACTCAATGAAATATCAACAACAACAACTATGGAATAAGAATCAATAATGTAGATATGACATTATCCAGAAATCAAGTCATGATACTCAGGAAACAACTAATCATCAATCTAGCAACCAAACCAACCATACACTACCAAACACACATTTTTAGTAAAATCATTTTGAAAACAGGATTTAGATCCAAACTTCGAAGAGCAGTGCCTTTGTCCTATCAAACAAGAACAGACTCAGGCGATCCAATGATGTTCGGTAAAAAGTAATTTAATTAAAACTATGTGTCTAGCAGTGTATCGAAAGATCAACAGATAAACAGGCTATACATCTAATGATAACCAACAGGCATGGCAATGTCCAGAATAAGGATATCAAATATGAAAGCATCATCTAGAATCAATTATAGAGATCATTAATCAGGCATAAAGCATCAACGAAAAGGATATGCTCAAAGTAGAACCTAAGCTTCAAAAACAGGGGTCCAACTAATACTGTACCCCAGAGGGCCGAAATGATAAAGCCCGGACCGAAGATAAACCCACCTGATAAATCGCAGGCGACTAAACCAAATCGACTGTATGCGCAGAACCAGAGTCAACTGAATCAACCTGAATCAAACATAGTTCAGGAACTTAGTTTAATTCTAACTTAACCTAAACTATCCCAATCAACTTAAATCTTTTAACAATGTTTAACGACAACATCTAGACCAACATACTGTTTTTAACTTTATACAATGTCATTTCTGCATTTAGACCCCTAGGGTTTCCAAAAATCACACATTTAGTGCCATTGGAGCACTGTTTTCGCTCGTTCTTTCAACTGGAATTTAATTTTAACTAACCGTCACTTCCAGCAGGTGACATTTATCTTGCTGAACACCGTGCTCACCAATTTGTGACAGCACGGAACCCGAGGCAAACTTCGGGCCATGAAATACTTTCTAACATAGCCTAAATGCAATTTTTTTTCTTCGAGGCTTCAAAACCTAAATCTAACGCGAGCATCGCGTCTAGTGACCCCAAATTAGTCTAGAGCTCACTGTCTCCACTTTTCAAACAGCCCAGAAACAGGACTTGGCCAAACATGAACCCTAGAGCTTGATTATACTAGAACTCAACCCATACTTGACCAAATCAAATTCTGCATGAAGGGTATGCTTAAAATACTTTGTAAACCATTGTGCTTGCCCTAGTGCAGCACAGGGATGGCTGGATCAAAAGATCCATCAACCTTGCTCTCTAACATAGAGCATAATGCTCCAACCACTTGTCCACACAGATTCATATTGATCTGAAGTGAGCATCAAGCTCAGGGGACTATTTAGAGCAACTTTCATATTTACAGCAACCCAAATTCCAATCATTTCTTCTCTGAAGCATTTTATCAAACACCAAGCATGCATCTTCTACAAGTAACCACACAATACCTTGCCAACCCTGGTTCTCGGCAACCACTGCACCAAATGCTTCCAATCTTGGAAGGAAATGCTCTACAGAGCTCAAGCAATCTTCCCAGCATTTTGGTTTAACTTTTGCACTCTCGGATTGCTATAGCCCGAGGTTGAAGACAAGCTTCAAACCTCGAAAATGGTGACCAACCTAGTAGAGCTTTTGGACCTCAATCTTTTGCACCAGCAGGTGCTAAATTACCAAGTGAACCTTCCTGTGCTTGTGGTCGGCGCAGAACACGGCGGCGGCGCGGCGGAGGAGAAGAGCTCAATTTGAGCTTTTCACCTCAAATGGTGAAATTCAACAGAGACACTTTGGAGCCCTCCAAGATGGATGGAGTTGATCCCCTGGACCATATGAAGCTTCTCGACCATCCCACCCCGGCCGGAGGTGGCCGGAGCGCCGGCGGCCAAGTTCCTTCAGTTCTCGGGTTCATCCATGGCATCATGAATTTCATGATGCATGGAAGCCTTTCAACAGCATGGTTGCACTCCCCTTGGTCCCAGCAACATCTCTGGGCATGTGGCCGGCGGCGGGGAAGCGCGCCGGCGCCGGAGCACAAGGCTCGGCCAACTTGCAAATTTCCCGAAAACTAGGGCATAAATCTGCCATTGATCTACTCGACCATACTCCACCAAATTTGGTGGGGTAGATCCTCATCCCCTACAGTCCATGTCTACCGACTTTGGCTCAATTTGGCCCATTGGTTGTGGAGTTATGACGAGGCGGAGCTATTGCTAGGTTTCCGGCCAACCTTTTGTTTCCGCCGGCCATGCAACATGCATGGGAGCTCGGGGCTTGGCACGTAGCATACTAACAACCTTTAAAACCTACTGCTAGGGGTCCCGGGTCCAAATAACCTTTGGTTTGAGGGAGCTTACCTTGGCCGGAATTGATGAAGATGGGAAGAAGCCGGTTCCACTCCTCCCACCTTGCGCAACCACGGCCAACTCCAGAATGGTCCAGGGACTCAGGAGATCACCACCAGAGCTTCACAACCTTATTTGGTTCTTTTTGGTCCCAATCTCTTCTTCCATTCTCTTTCTCTCTCTCTATCTCTCTCTCGGGTTGACCTTTGGGGTTGCAATTCCGGCCACACCCGAGCCAGGGATTTATGCTGGCTTGCTGGGGAAGTGGTGGAGGGTCCTAGGGACCAGCTGTGGCCCTTCGGATTCCACTCCACAGCTCTCAAAGAACTAGGTCACTTAAATGGGTTTATTTCTTCTCTTCGGGACCACCACCCACCAGCAGCCCCTCCAGCTCCCATAACAACATTCGTGGGCTTCCCTGGCTAGCAGAAGCCCAACCCCAAAGCCCCAAAGGCTTTGGCCAAAGAATCGTTTGAGTATTTACGTAAAAAGCGATAATTTTGGTGTTTTTCGCGCATTTTGAGACAATCCGATCGTCAATTTGCGAATCGGACTTCGCCACGACGTCCGGCTCGTCGAGACTTGTCAAGTAGCGTATTTGTTTGTTTAGTTTGGTGCTCGGATAAAATCTCGGGCCATTTAATTCTTGTTGGTCGCATATCGACGCACGCACTTCGATGCACCCGGGTCGCCAAACGCGAAAACCATCAGTGCCATTGCGCTCAGAACGTCGAAATTAGCTAGGTTCGACTACTCATATCCCTATGTCAAGGTTTCAGACAGTGAATCGGCCAACCGTGGTCAAGAGGGAATTAAAATAAGGAGTTACTATTCACAACTTAAGTTGTGGGACCCGTTCTTCTTCGCTGTTTTGCGGAAGATCCGACCGTCAGATCGTCGACAAGTGAATATGAAACTTTCATGTTTCGACGAAACGATCGCAATGGTGCTCTCGGATTTTCGAGATCAGGCTCCGATCAAAAGTCGATATTTCTGGGCCACTATTGATCCACTATGTCCCCAAATTTTGCCAAAATTACTAATTTTATAAATTCCAAAGTAAATTCAAAGTCTTTAATTTTCTAAATTACTACAGCCTTAGTCTTCTTAGCCCTCTTAGGCTTGTTCGTTGCTCGTGTGTGCACCATGGCAACCAGAAGCACAATGATCCAAGCAAACACCATTGTTGCTAGTGCTTTAGTAATTTAAGAACCTGCGAGCAAAAACTCAAGAACACAAAAAAATTGTTTATTTTCAAAAATTTGAAAAATTGTACCCAAACAATCATTATCGTGTAGAGAGACTATGAATCAAATTAGTTTTGCAAAAAGAATTTTAAAAATAGATCAATTCCATGATTTTCAAAAATTCTCATTATATGCCCTAAAACCGAATTTTCAGAAATCGAAGCCTAAAAATTCGTTAATCAAGAGAAAACCAAGCATATAAACAAAACTAATGTACTCAGAGTTTTTATTTCAAAAGAAATTTGACCAAAAACTATCTAGAATTGAATTCGAGTCATGATTTTCACTCATGTTATGAAGAACAATTAAAAACCAGTGAAAAGATTGAGTTTTGATCAAAAAGACTTACTTGAATTCGAAGAACTTGAGTTAGAAAGGCTCCAAATTGATTGATTTCTAGAGAGAGAAACTCTAGAGTCTTGGAAACAAAAGTTTGTAATGAAAAGAAAAATAAAAACCTTTCTTTTCAAATATAACCTAGCCGCGGTCCGGAACAGATCAGTAATCCAGTCCGGATCGACTACCCGCAGAAAATTCCTGCGTTCGGGATCCGGAACAGATTTTCCAGTCCGGATCGGCTCCAACTTTTTCTTCAGAAAAATTTAAAAAAATTCCAGAAAATCCAGAAAAAGATTGTAAGCACTTCTGTAGATCAACTTTAAACAAAAACATCATTTCATATCAAAAGAAATAGATTATGCTAAATCTATCAATAATATCCAAGTAATGAAACAACAATTTATAAAAATTAAGTCCTTTAAAGTTGATCAAGTTCAACAACATCCATCACGATCTAATGTGTAATATGTTTATCAAATCATCAATTTAGCAAAGAAGATGAAGTACCAAGATCGATAGATGTTTGAAATCCCAAATAAGTTAGATAATATATCTAGTCAATTTATTGTAAGGAGTGGCTCTTTGAGCATCTTTCAACAAAAATCCCACCTTATACCAACCTTGAAATTTGACGGAGTCAAGTATTCCAAAAAGCATTTCATCTAATCGACAAGAAAAACCATGCTTTGTATACATGTGGTAGCCGCACACAGTACTCGGACGACCGAGGTGGTAGCTCTTTCCTCCATGTGGTGGTAGTTTTCACACTCCTCATTGGGATGTAACTCTTTCCACATCTTTTGAGCATAAATAATTTGATAAACTCCCCCTCAATTGGCTATCAATTATTTAAGATATAAAGTATTCAACCAAAAATTGATCTCGTATTCATACTTAACTCAATTTTCAAATATGATAAAAACTATACCAAGAGATCATTTGAGAGAGAAATTGACTTTGATCAATTAAAAATGAACTAATTGATATAAATGATCATTGCATCAAATGAATTATCATGATATTCAAACCATAATAAATTTCTCAAAAATATGAAAGGATGCAAGTAAAGTCAATTATACTAATGCTCAATTAATGTTCTATGTACAAACATAGATAAGAAACAAAAACACAAAACAAAACCTAACCTTAAGCAATGATTTCAAAATGTGTTATTTCAAGGAAAGCATTCCAATTGCTTTACGCAAATGAATAAACCGTTTTGATCCAAAGGTTTTGTTAAAATATCGGCTAATTGATCTTCAGTTGAAATATAAGAAATTTGAAGAATACCTGATTCAACTAGCTCTCTTAGAAAATGATATCTAAGTTCAATGTGTTTTGTTCTTGAGTGCAACACAGGGTTTTTAGAAATATTTATAGCACTTGTGTTGTCACAAAGAATAGTTACCGAAGTTGCTGAAATTCGGAAGTCGCTCAAGACGCTTTTCATCCAGATCAATTGTGTCGAACAACTTCCTGCTGAAATATACTCCGCTTCGGCAGTCGAGAGTGCAATGCAGTTTTGCTTTTTACTATGCCATGCAACAAGGCAATGGCCAAGATAAAAACATGCACCACTCGTGCTCTTCCGATCATCCACTGATCCTGTCCAATCGGCATCTGAATATCCTATTATGTCGAGAGTTGTGCCCATAGGATACCAAATTAAGAAATTTAATATTCCTTTGACGTACCGGATGATCCTTTTCACCGCTTTCAGGTGAACCTCCTTTGGTGCTGACTGATATCTCGCGCAGATCCCAACACTTAAGGATATATCCGGGCGACTAGCCGTGAGATAGAGTAGACTTCCAATCATGCTGCGATAAAGCTTCTCGTCTACACTTTCACTAAGAGATTCACTTCCTAATCCCTTGTTGCTAGTTCCCATTGAAGTCGGAAAGTCTTTAGAATTTTCTAATTCGAATTTCTTCACCAACTCCCTTGCATACTTGGATTGGCACAGATGGATGCCTTCTTCATTTTGTTTCACTTGCAATCCAAGAAAATATGTTAGCTCGCCCATCATGGACATCTCAAATTCGCTTTCCATGGTTTCCGCGAATTTTGAAGCATCATTGTCTCTTGTTGCACTAAATACATTGTCATCGACATAGATTTGTGCCACAATGAAGTTATCCCCAAAATGCTTCACAAAGAGTGTCCGATCCGCTCCCCCTCGAATGTAGCCCTTTTCCAAAAGGTGCTTTGTCAACCTTTCGTACCATGCTCGCGGTGCTTGTTTTAGACCGCAAAGAGCCTTTTTCAAACGAAAAACATGGTTAGGTTGTTTATGGTCTACGAAACCTTTCGGTTGTGTGACATAAACTTCCTCGTTCAAAAACCCATTTAAAAAGGCGCTCTTAACGTTCATTTGAAAGAGTTTGATTTTAAAATGACAAGCAATCGCAAAGAGGATGCGAATTGACTCGAGACGAGCTACCGGGGCGAACGTCTCATCAAAGTCTATACCTTCTATTTGTGAATAGCCCTGAGCAACTAGACGTGCTTTGTTCCTGATGATGGTACCATCCTCGTTTTTCTTGTTCTTGAAAATTCATTTAGTACCAATCACGTTGTGTTGCTTCGGTGGCTTCGTTAGTTCCCAGACTGTGTTTCTTTCGAACTGATGGAGCTCTTCCTGCATTGCTTCAATCCAGTAATCATCCCGAAGAGCTTCATCGACGTTCTTTGGTTCTACCATGGAGACGTAACATGCGACTCCACAAACCAATTGTCTCCGAGCCCTGACTCCTTCTTGTGGGTCTCCAATAATATTCGACTCTGGATGATCCTTGGAGATACGTAGCGTTTGAGGTAACGGAGTACTCGGAGGTACGTGTGATGATTCCTGCATATCAGATAAACGAGAAGAACCATTAGATGCATCAACTTTATCGAAAGAATTATTATGAGAAGATGCATTTACAGGAGTATCATCATCTAGAGACATATCAGGGGTAGATTTATCAGATGCAAAATGAAAAGCTTCATCTACTTTAACATTAATAGATTCTACCATCGTTTTAGATTTGAGGTTAAATACCCGATAAGCTCTACTATTTGTAGAATAACCCATGAAAATCCCTTCGTCACTTCGAGAGTCGAATTTTCCAAGATTTTCGCGATCACGCAAAATGTAACAGCGACTCCCAAAGATTCAAAAATATTTGATATTCGGTTTTCTACAAAACGATAGCTCATATGGTGTATTTAAAGTTCCCGGGCGCAAATACACTCGATTAATAACATAGATCGCGGTGTTGACTGCTTCAGCCCAAAAATGTAACGGGAGTTTCCGGCTATGAAGCATAACACACGCCATCTCTTGAACAACCCTGTTTTTGCGCTCGACTACACCATGCTGCTGAGGTGTATAGGGTGCTAAGAATTCATGTTTTATGCCATGGAAAGTGCAAAAATCAATGAATTTAGAATTGATGAATTCTCCACCTCTATCACTCCGAACACGAACGATCTTTTCATTTTTCTCAATCATAATACGATAACATATCTCATGAAAAGAATCGAAAGTATCCGCTTTCTCTTTTAAAAAAGTTACCCATGTATATCTAGAGAAATCATCATCCAAAAGAAAAATATACCATTTACCTCCCAAACTTGGTTGACGAGTCGGCCCCATTAAGTCCATGTCCAGTAATTCTAAAGGCCGATTGGTACCCACGTGGTTCAAGTTCTTGTGTGCAGCCCTTGATTGTTTTCCCTTTTGACAACCTCCACACACAATGTTTTGATTAAAAGATAATTTCGGAACCCCCTTGATCACGTCTTTATTTGAAATCCTTGCTAGTTCCTTAAAATTTATGTGACCTAGTCTTTCATGCCAAAGAGTTTCGTTATCAAGTGAAACTAGGTTACAATTTTCAGAAATTTTGTTTGGAACTACATAGCAATTATTTTCAGATCTAACCCCTTTCAAAAAGAATAATTGGTCCTTATCAGTTACAATACAATCTGCAGAAGAAAAGTTAACTGAAAAATCATTATCACATAATTGACTAATGTTAATGAGGTTAGTCTTAAGGCCTTCAACAAATAACACATTGTTCAAAACCGGGCCTTCTGGAATAGCGATTGTTCCTTTTCCAACAATTTTAGAAGAACGACCGTCTCCGAAAACTATAAGTTCTCCGGAGGTTTTCTCTAAAGTTTGGAAACAATTTTTGTCACCGGTCATGTGACGGGAACATCCACTATCCAGATACCAAGACGAATTGTCATAAGCATGCAAAGAAGTATGAATGACAAGACAAGGGAAGATTTCACCTTTGCGCACCCAAACCTTTTTGGAATGCGTCGGCAATGATTGTGACGTTATTCTCCTTGGTGAAAGCGTCTTGATTGATTGATCACTTTTCTTTGACATCGTCTTGTTGGGTGAACTACCAATGTTCTTTACTTTTGAAAAATTTTCCTTTGATTTCCGTGGAATGAACTTGTTGGTAGTTGTTGCAAGAGGTGCTTGATTTGATCGTTTTGCTCCAATCTTGCAATCTCTTCGTATGTGCCCTGCAACACCACAACAAAAACATACCTTTGTACTTGACGAACCCGAAGTAGGTGAGGTAGGCTTGTTGTTGTTGTATGCAGTGAATTCCGTCGTCAGAGGAGGAGATACCGACTGGGGCACAAAAACTGTTCCACTCGAACTAGGACTGTCTCCAGTTCGACTGTATCCAAGGCCCAAACGATTTGTTTGACCAAGACCAAGCATCTTATCCAACTTGCTCCTTCCAAAAGAAAATCGCTTCAAATCATCCTTAAGTTGGAAAATGGTCTTCGTCATTTCTATCTTTTCCTGACGAGCCTCGGAGTAGAGCTTCAAGAAGTAACTTGCTTTATCCACCAGTTTTACGTGTTCCTTCTCGAAATGCTCATTTTTCTCTTGAAGGGAAACATTTACTTTGATCAAGTTATCCCTTTCCACTTCAAGAGCGTTTGAGAGAGAAGTTGCCCTTTTTGCTTCTTCTTCGAGATCCTGCAATCTTCCTCTCAAACCCTTGTTTTGCTTTGCCAGTTTTTTTGAATCCTTTAAAAGTTTATGATAGGCAAAAGCAAAGTCTTCACCTTCGGAATTACTCGATTCATCGTCCGTTGCAGTTTGTTCTGTTGGGTTATATGTAATAAGGATCTAAATAGGGGAAAAAACACCTAGAGGGGGGTGAATAGGTGTAAACGTATAAACACTCAAAAATCGTTGCGATAAAAACCCAATGCGGAAATAAAAATAATACGCAAGATTTTTACGTGGAAAACTCCATCACCGGAGTAAAAAACCACGGGACCGATAACACGGCAGAAATCCACTAGAATTAAAACACGTACAAGGTGATTTACCGTACACACTTACGACTCAACCTTTTCCATACGCTCCTAGAGGATCTTCTCCGCTCGCTCCGCGACGCTTCTCGAATCCACGATCTGCGCCCAACGCCGAATCCACGGCGTCCAACGTCGAATCCACGACGTCCGACCGAATCCACGGTCTTCACCCAATAGCACCCTTCGAATCCACGAACGTGCCTCGCTCCGAATCCACGAGAGCGGTTGAACCTTGAATCCACAAGGACACGCGAATCCACGCGCCGATTTTTGGGGTAAATCGTTGTTTTTGGGTGGTGATGATCCGCCGAATACTTAGATCAAAGATAGATCGGAAATACCATCTAAGTATTCATTAGTTTGATTCAACTCAAGATGTGAGTATGAAAACCTAGAATCAAACTAATCAATATAGATGAAGAAACATAGAGTGTTCTCTAATGATTTCCTTTCTTCTCTATATGTGGATCTAGAGCCGTATGAGATGATATATGAAAATGACGGCTATTTGGATTTTCGGCTTACCCTAGGAAATGAATCATAGGGTCTATTTATAGGTTAGAAACCCTAGGAAGGAGATAAGAATCAAAAACCTAACATTTCTGGAAATTTTACGGACGGCAATCCGGATCGGATTAGCTGTGATCCGGATCGTCGTAACGAGTCAGGTAATTCCAGAAAAACGAAGGTTCGGGATCCGGATCGAAGTGCTTGATCCGGATCATTCATACATTCACCAAACATCAACGTTCGGGATCCGGATTGCGAAGCCTGATCCGGATCGTTCAAGGAAGATGGTAAACTCAGTGTTCGGGATCCGGATCAAGAGAGGCTACGATCCGGATTGAACTGGTGTATGAACAAACCACCTTCAGGATCCGGATCGAACAACCTGATCCGGATCCTGAACATGTCCCAAGTCCAGTTTTTGATTTTTATGCAATGAAAGATTCTTCCAAGTGTTTCTACACTACAAGAAGTATTCGGATCACACAAAATCTTAGGTTAAACATACCTGATCCTTTTGAATTCTTCTTTCTTGAGATTGAGTTAAATGATCCAACTTTCTTCATCTTCAATCTTCAAGACTTGAGACTTTCACGAAACTACGCCAACTCAAATTCCGTAACAATCTCCCCCTTTGGCGGTTTTGTGACAAAACACAGATCCACTCAAGAAAATTCAAAAAGATATTTTTGTTGCTATCACCATACAACAAAAATTTACAATGGAGATCTAAAAATTTAAAACATGAAATAAACTCCTAAAACAGACTCTAGACTTAGACATCTGTACTCTCTGCACAAAGAAATCATTCTTGACAAAAAGAGATCGTTAGATACCTCAAGAATATTTAGCATACAAAACCTAGTACAGAGATAGAGTTTATCTGATCATCATGACATTTGAGAATTCAGATATGTAAGAGAATCATAGTCAAAAACCAACATATCTTCTATGCAATTAAAAAACCAAATGTCACAAAATGTTAGTCCAACATCAACTTGTTAGTCATATTACATGCCCAAATAGTTAGTCGAATAGTTAGTCGAGACATGCAAACAATCACAAGATAAAAACCAAAGTTGAAGTTGAAGTGATACTTACCTTGATGTATACAAAATTTTCATCAGCATTGTTCATCATTGTACCTTGATGCAGTCATCATTGTACCTTGATGTATACAAGATCACAATTTTCACAATATCATTGTTCAAGTTATCTAAACTCTCTCCCCCTTTTTGTCACAAACAAAGCCAAAATTACAAAAAAAAAATTAAGGAGAGTTAAATAATATCAACGAAAATGTTCCGAAATTTAAGAACTAGAACTAAAAGTAAGTCCTAAAAACTGAACTAAAATCTAAAGAGATAAAAGCCTGCACAAATCTGCACACAAAAGTTAAAGTCCGAAGTTCCTGCACATGAGAAATATTTGACAATCGAGTCAAGTATCTGAATCTGAGTCATCCGAAACGGAGTCTTCAGAGCTCATGCAGCCTATCTTTTTCAAAATTTGTTTAAGCATTCCCGAAATCGTAGAGCATTCTTGTTTCATCTGCTGTATGTCCTTGGACATCTTTCCGAGTTCTAGAGCCATGTTATCTTGTTCTTGGTTGAAGGGAGACTCCAAGTTCCCTTTTTGGTCAATTTTTTTGGAATTTGAAGACCGTTGTGTGACGATTGACGGGGCAGTCTTTCCTTCATTCCGAGGAGATCTTCTTGGCAAAGAATGTGAGTTGTAAGGAGGTTCATTGCTTGGCACATTCTTTTTCATGGCTTGCTGCTTAAGTATTGAGGAAGACTTCAGTAGCTTCTTTTTCTTTAGGTAAAGCTATTTTCTTTATCAATGCCTTGTTGTACTTCGTCAAGAAATGTGTCCCAATCTTCTTCGTCTTCTGATTCAGTGTCAATTTGAGAAATGTTCCTTGGGTTCTCTTGACATGGTTCATTTATTACAATACCTCGAGCTCGTCCAGGTCGTCGAGCAAGCCTTTTTCTTTTTGGGAAAATGGATGAAGAGGTCATTGGTGCTTTTCCTTTTTCCGCAGCAGTCAGCGGAGCCTTTTCCGTTGATGTTTCTGCATGGGCTTTCCCTTTCGATGCGACAGAGGTTTTCTGTGGCGATTCTCCAGGATGTGTTTCATCATCTGATAACTCATCCCAGTTAACTTCATCCTTTTTAGCCCTCTTAGCAGTGTCTCTCGTATGTACCATCGCAGCAAGTAGGAAAACAATCCAAGTGATCACCATTGCTAATGGTTTCTTGAGAAAAGAAATCCTGTGTGCAACAACTCAAGAACACATGAAAAATTGTTAATTTTCAAAGATTTGAAAAATTGTACCCAAACAATCATAATCATGTAGAGAGACTAAGAATGAAATTAGTTTTGCAAAAGGACTTTTAAAAATAGATCAATTGCATGATTTTCGAAAATCCTTATTATATGCCCTAAAACCGAAATTTTAGAAATCGATGCCTAAAAATCCGTTAATCAGGAGAGTACCTAGCATATAATCAAAACTAATCTACCCAGAGTTCTTATTTCAAAAGAAATTTGATCAAAAACCATCCACAAATAAAGTCGATCCAAGAAATTCACACGTTTGAGGAGGAATAGAGAAAAAAACGGTGAAAAAACCGAGATTTTGATCAATAAACTTACTTGGAGTTGAAGAACTTGAGTTTGAAAGCTTCCAAGAAGGATGAAATCTAGAGAGAAAGGCTCTGGAAACTTTGGAACAAAAGATTGGAGTAAAAGAAATCAAAACCCTTTTGTTCTTTATAAAACCCTAGCCGCGATCCGGATCATCCCATGCTTGTGATCCGGATCGGCTACCCGCAGTGAGAAACTGCGTTCGGGATCCGGATCGGCAGATACAATCCGGATCGGCTCCAACTTTTTCTTTAGAGAATTTAAGAAAAAACAGAAAAAGATTGTAAGCACAAATGTGTATCAACTTTAAACAAAAATCATCGTTTCATACAACAAGAATTAGATTATGCCAAATCTATCAATAATATCCAAAAATGAAACGAGAATTTACAAGAATTAAATCCCTTAAAGTTGAACACCTTCAATCACATCTAACTTGATCTTATGAGTAATGCCTTTATCAAATCATCAATTCAGTAAAGAAAATGAAATACAAAGATCAATAGATGTTTGAAATCCCAAATATAGTAGATAATGTATCTAGACAATCTGTTGAAGAGAGTGGCTCTTTGAGCATCTTTCTTTAAAAACCCACCTTATACCAACCTTGAATTTGACGGAGTCAAGTATTTCAACATGCATTTTACTTAATCAAAAATTTGAACAACCATGCTTGGTATACATGTGGTAGCTGCACACAATACTCGGACGACCGAGGTGGTAGCTCTTTCCTCCATGTGGTGGTAGTTTTCACACTCCTCATTGGGATGTAACTCTTTCCACATCTTTTGAGCATTTTACTTTTTCTATGACTCCCCCTCAATTGGCTATCAATTATTTAAGATATAAAGTATTCAACCAAATATTGATCTCGATTTCATACTCGACTAAGCAGTAAATAAGATAATGACTATACAAGAGATCATAGAGAGAGAGAAATGACTTTGATCACTTAGACGATGATTTAATTAACATAAATGATCATTGCAACAGTGAAATATTATGATGGCAAAAGCATAATAAATTTCTAAATGTGCGAAAAGATGCAATTAAACTCAATTATGATCTATGCTCAATTAATGTCCTATGTACAAACATAGATAATGAACAAAACAAAACAAATACAAAACCTATCCTAAGCAAAGGTTTCAAAAAGAAGTTTATTTCAAGGAAAGCATTCCAATTGCTTTTCGTAAATGAATAAAACGTTTTTGATCCAAAGGTTTGTTAAAAAGTCAGCCAATTGATCCTCAGTTGAAATATATGAAAGTTGAAGAGTATTTGATTCAACTAGCTCTCTAAGAAAATGATATCTAAGTTCAATATGTTTTGTTCTAGAGTGCAACACAGGGTTTTTAGAATGTTAATTGCACTTGTGTTGTCACATAGAATTGTTACCGAAGATGCTGAAATGCGGAAGTCGCTCAATACGCTTTTCATCCAAATGAGTTGAGTTGAGCAACTTCCAGCTGAAATGTATTCCGCTTCGGCAGTCGAGAGTGCTATGCAGTTCTGCTTTTTACTGTGCCATGCAACAAGGCAATGGCCAAGATAGAAGCATGCACCACTCGTGCTTTTCCGATCATCCACTGATCCTGCCCAATCGGCATCTGAGTATCCAACAATATCCAAACTTGTTTCCCATAGGATACCAAATTCCGAAATTAATTGATCCTTTGATATACCGGATGATCCTTTTTCACGCTTTCAGGTGAACCTCCTTTGGTGCAGATTGATATCTCGCGCAGATCCCAACACTAAAGGATATATCCGGGCGACTAGCCGTGAGGTAAAGTAGACTTCCAATCATACTTCTATACAGTTTCTCGTCTACATTCTCACTATGTGATTCACTTCCAAGTCCCTTGTGGCTAGTTCCGATTGGAGTCGGAAAATCTTTACAATTTTCTAGATCAACTTTTTGACCAACTCCATTGCATACTTGGATTGACTCAAGTGAATACCTTCATCATTTTGTTTAATTTGCAATCCAAGGAAATAAGTCAATTCGCCCATCATGGACATCTCACAATTCGCTTTCCATGGTCTCCGCGAATTAGAAGCCTCATATCTCTTGTTGCGCCAAATACAATGTCATCGGACATAGATTTGTGCTACAATGAAATTGCTTTGATATGCTTCACAAAGAGAGAGTCCTATCAGCTCCCCCTCGAGTATAGCCCTTCTCCAAAAGGTGCTTTGTTAACCTTTCGTACCATGCTCGCGGTGCTTGTTTCAGACCGTAAAGAGCCTTTTTCAAACGAAAAAACATGGTTAGGTTGTTTATGATCTACAAAACCTTTCGGTTGAGCCACATAAACTTCCTCATTTAAAAACCCATTTAGAAATGCGCTCTTAACGTCCATTTGAAATAATTTGATTTTAAAATGACAAGCAATAGCAAACAGTATACGAATGGACTCGAGTCTAGCTACAGGGGCGAATGTTTCATCAAAGTCTATACCTTCCTACTTGAGAGTAGCCTTGAGCAACTAATCGTGCCTTGTTCCTGATGATAGTACCATCCTCATTTTTTCTTATTCTTGAAGATCCATTTGGTACCTATCACATTATGTTGCTTTGGAGGCTTCGTTAATTCCCAAACTTTGTTTCGCTCAAATTGATGGAGCTCTTCCTGCATTGCTTTAATCCAGTAGTAATCCTGAAGAGCTTCATCTATGTTCTTTGGTTCGATTAAAGATACGTAGCAAGCGGAATCCACAAACCAACCTGCCTCCGAGTTCTAACTCCTTCTTGTTGGATCTCCAATGATGTTTGATTCCGGATGATCCTTGGAGATTCGTAATGTTTGTTGAAACGGAAGTACTCGGAGATATATGAGATGATTCCTGCACATTAGATAAACTTGAAGAACCATAGATGCATCATTAATATTAGAAGTATTATTATGAGAAGATGCAACAGCAGGAGTATCATCACTAGAGAAATATCGAGGGTAGATTTTTCAGATGCCAAAGTGAAAAGCTTCATCTACTTTAACATTTATGGATTCTACGATCGTCTTAGATTCAATGTTAAATACTCGATATGCTCTGCTATTCGTAGAATAACCCAAGAAAATCCCTTCGTCACTTCGTGAGTCAAACTTTCCAGGTTTTTCACGGTCACGTAAAATGTAACACCGACTCCCGAAGATGCGAAAATATTTGATGTTGGGTTTCTACCACCACCATAGTTCATATGGTGTATCTTAACGTTCCCGGGCGCAAGAACACTCGAGTTAATGACATAGACAGCGGTGTTCACAGCTTCAGCCCAAAATGTAGCGGTAAATTCCGGCTTGTGAAGCATCACACGCGCCATCTCTTGAACAACCCTGTTTCTTGCGCTCGACAACACCATTCTGTGAGGTGTATAGGGTGCAGAGAATCATGCTAATGCCGTTT
>CM055077.1:18231281-18316964 GCA_029204045.2 Tillandsia leiboldiana | reverse complement strand
CTAGAGGCAAAAAGGGGGAAAAACAGTAGTAAGCTATAAAGGCTACTGATAAGGAAAAATATCACTAAATGACCTCATAAAGGCCGTATCAAAAAAGATGCCTGTATGAATGCCTCAGAAAACCGTTATCTGTCCAAATACCCAATCATTTGCCACCAGTAGAACTGGATTTGCCTCTCAGTGGAATCTGCACACAAGGTCGAAACCGGCGGGATTGGTCCGCACGCTCGCATCCAGACATAAGTAAGTATCAGAACCGGCACACAAGTTGGGTCGAAAAGCCTACCTCCAGAGTGGCACTCGAGGGTAGCGACCCACACGAGTAAAGTAATCAGTAACAAGTATCTCTTATAGAGGACTTTGATCATGACTATGATCAAAGTGGAAACTCCGTCCACTAAAAAGACCCCCGATCCCCAATCTAGTATAATAAAACTCAATAAGGGAAAACTCCATCCACTAGAGAAAATCTGATACCCAATCTGATGCATAAGTAAACATCCGGTCAACCGCCCAATGTCCGGGGTCGCCGCAACACCCCACAAGTCCAAATCTGATAAAGTAATCAACATCGGGCTAACGCCTACTGTCCGCGGTTACCACAAGCCACCGTCCATAATCTAGTCCAAACCTGACCCTGACTCGATGACCTCGACTACACTATCCCATACCCCTGCTCTAACTCGAGCAAATATGCAACTGAATTAGAAAGGAGACAGCTAAACATGGTTTTCTCCTAAGTCATTTCCCAATATGATAGTGCAGCAGTAAATAGTGGCCTAACTAGATGTCCAATCAACATGCATTGTCCTGTACTTAGTAAAATAAATGCAATTGTTCGCGAAATAAAGCATGCTGGCAACACATCATCACATTGGCCCAGTACCCTATGTACTAGTAAATCATGCATACTATCCACAAAGTTACTAATAGAGCCTTCTATCTCTCAAGTGATATTACCACTCTAATTCACTAATGTCATTAGCAAGCAAGTACTAACATATATCCCATCTATCTCACATAAGCATGCAAATATTGTTCAAGGGATGTAATTAGCTTTCTAACATGGAAAACACTCCAATAAGCCTAGTGGGTAGTCAAAAGTAAGAGATTCGCAACAACACCCACCTCAAAAGCCGAACAGTCCAAAGTCCTACAGCTGATAATACCCCGAATCTCAATCACCAACTTCAACGGGTCCAGCAACACTCGCAAACTCTCCTGGGTACAACACAAGGTTCACCGTTACACTTTATTCCCAAAAAATTAACCAAGTATACCCAGTCTGAAATTCAGTCCCCAAAGATGCTAATTTTTCACCTACTGTAAGGGATCCGAAAAATCCGATAAAATACCACAGAGATCCTCGCATCGAGATCTTCGAAACGGATACCTGCACATCCAATTCCGAGCAACGTAGGCCAAGTTACAAATTCCCACAGTACAGGTTCGCTCACAACTTCACAACAACATAACTGTAATCTCACACAGTTAAGGAGGAAAATTATACCTCCAGGAAAGCCTCAGAAAAATCCAAGAAAAATACTGTGAAAATCCTCGCGTCGAGTAGATGAAAAAAGTGTATAGGCTCGCCTTGATCCGATGTCCAAGCGTGGAGAAAACCCCGAAACAATCCGCTGTCCTTGAAAATCCTCACAGATAATAGGGTTTCCAGTAAGCATGGAAAAACTACTCGAAATGCGCGAAACGAGGAAATGCGGAAAAACACCAAGATAGTAGCCTTACCTGTCGCGGATCCAACGGCGAAGAAATCGCTCGAAAGGTGGCCGGAGTAGGCCGAGGGAGCTTGCGCACCGAAACGCGACGGAAGAACACCGGCGAAAGAGCGTCGCGACGCGCCAAGAAAAAGGGAATCTCGAAAAGCGTGCAGCGTAAATCCCCAAACTCCGCAGATGGAAGCGGCACAACCCGAGGATCAACTTCTCTGAAGAAATCCGGAGAGAGAAAAGGCTTAGAACAGTGAAAAAGTTCACTGTGAAGTGAGCTCGGGCTATATAAAGGCCCACACAAACAAATGGGATAATTCCCTCTGTGTCCCCGGTTTTCGAGCGCTGGACCAGTTTCGGGCGCCCGAAATCGGCGGAACACCTTACCGCGAAGATGTGCCCGAAACGCCCGGGAGCTGCTACGTCACCCGCACAGCAAACAGCTGTGCGGGGCGTGCCAGGAGCGGCCACGTGGCCCTCCAGGGGGCCGACGAGTGTCCCGCACAGCAAACAGCTGTGCGGGGCGCGCCATGCCGTCGCCGCGTGGCACCTACCCGGTCAAACGGGTAGGTGGCGCCAATGAGTGGCAGCGCGACACGTGGCCCGACACTATCGCGGTCACCACGTGCGGGCAGGCGCCGCTCTGGCCGCCTGCCACGCACGCGCCCCGAGGCGCCCGGCTGCGCCCCCGTGCGCCGCACCTCGTGAGCCAGCGAATGGCCATGCCGACACGTGTCCCCTGCACCCGGTCCACGCACCCTACTTCGGGTTCCGTGGACCGCACCGCGTGCACCGACCAACCGGGGGCTGCCACGTGTCCCCCGCCTTGGTCCATGCACCGCCGCGCCAAACCCCGTGGACCGCGCACTCTGCGCCGGCCTATCAACACCTGACACGTGTCCAGCGCCGGGCCTATGCACCCGGCCGCGCCTCTCTGTAGACCGGGCGCTGCGGACCGGCCAATAACAAGCCGGCCACGTGGCAGCCCGACGGTCCACGGCCCCTCCCATGTACCAAAACCAATAAAAACTTCCGGGAGTCCGTTTTTGGGCATCCGGACTCAGAATCAAACAAGCAAATAGCCGTTTTTCAAGCGTTTTTCCGTGCTGAATCCAATTCCAACCTCTGTTTGGGCCAAAAACCTTTTCAAATTTTTGGCAAATGCAGCCGAAGGCCAATACAGCAAAAGATACCTCACAGGGTCCATCTGTGGCATCCCTTTGATGCACTATGGGCCAGACACACAAACAATAGGTGTTCTACACAATGGATTCACCAGAAAAGTTGCATGGGATTCTGGACCACTACACACCCATGATTTAATTAACCATACCTGAGTGTTATCTTGAGCTCATGTTGAATCTTTCAATGAGTCTTCGAAAGCTGATTTGACAATTTGATCCCTTTTAAGACTCCGACTCAACTCACGAAATATGCCAACACAAAAAACCATAACACTGCTCTGTAATACTCAGGAAATCTGAGTTGGTATAAGAGTGTTTTTCAGGTGTGAATGGGTGCGAGGGAACAAAGCTAACTTAGTGGTCTGTATACCGGTGTGCCGAACGGCACAATCGCCGAAGCACAAATTCCGCCTTTTTGATCCGAGTCTAATCTTGGAAATCTGAGGCCTCCAGTGCGACCGTCTCATCGAATCGAGTGAAAATGGTATAGACCGTTTGTCGATCCGGCGGTCGGATCGTCCTGAACTTAGCAAGGAAACTAGTGGGATCCGCGACTTAAGTGAATAGTGAAATGAATAGTAACTCCTGTTTTAATTCCCTTGCTAGCCAACGTCGGCCGATCGACTGTCTGGAGTCCGAATCTGACGATCCAGGTAGTCCGATTTGAATGGCGTCGTCGTTCTGAGCGCAGTGGCATTGACCAAATTTCCGTTGACGAGCCGGAAGCATCGTAAAGCATGCAGAACTGTTTATTTTACCGTATTTGATGGATTTTAAAATTATAGGGGATCGAATGCGACAAACCAAAATCACTACTTTGTAGATCTCGTCGAGCCGGACGTCGTGGTGGTATCCGTTGTTCAGTTTGACGACCCGGTGGCCTCGAAAAGCGTGAAAAGTGACGAAAAATAGTGTTTTTGCATAAGAGTCCCCGCATTTTATGTGCGGAATCTAATGGGATTCTTTGGAGAGGGGCCTATGTGTGAGTTGAGGTCCTTGCAATAGGACCCGTTTCTAGATGAGGTTAGTGGAGGGGCTTCTTAGCATTTTTGTGCAAAGGTATACAAATAGTGGTGGATGGACCCAAGTTGCCCTAGCTCGGATCCATCGCACCCAGCCGCACCAGAGGAAGCCTCTCGACTTCCTCTGCCCCTGCTCGACGGCTGCACCCGCAGCGCCGCCGGCCGCCACCCACCCCTTGCCGGGAAAGCAAGATCTACTCTTGCTTTCGGATTGGTTGACAAGGGAAGCAACCAATGGGCTCGGGTCCTCTCCTAACCACATCGGGGAGCGTCCTCGGCCACCTGAGAGGCAGATCGGAGAGCCCCGACGCCCAGAACCGCCGCGCGCCGCCGGGCCACCATCCTCTTCGTCCTCGGGTCCGACGAGGTGAGCCCATTTGATTTTTGGTTTTTTTTGGCAACTTGAGCCCCGGCAGTCAGTTACTGACACCAAGAGGGTGATCTGGGTCATTTCCCGAGGCCTGGGGACCCCGGGGTGCCGGCGGGTGAAGCATGGGTCGCCGGAACCCTAATACTTGGCCGATGATGCACGCGTCGCCTCCGGAGCTCCGGTGCCAGATCTAAGTTGATAGGAATTCTCTGTTGGTCCACAGGAGGGCCTCCACGAAGTTTGGTGGGCTTTGGAGCAGTGTGGAACGCGGAGGAACATACCCTAGTTTCGGGTCATCTTCCTCACGGCCGAGCTCCACCGCCCGGCGCCGCCACTGCCCCACACCGCCGGACCGACCCTTGGCAAGCTCCGTAGCACCATGTGGAACACCTTGGTCCAGTCGGAGGGTCTCAAAAGCGCTGGCGGAAATCCACCATTAGAGCATCTCCTTCTTCCCCGAGCTCGAGCTCCGGCGATTGCCGCCGCCCCCGGCCGCCGCCCAGTGCCTCAGGTGAGTTCCTTGGACATTGAGGAGGCCTT
Organism: Tillandsia leiboldiana; assembly: GCA_029204045.2. Classification (NCBI taxonomy): domain Eukaryota; kingdom Viridiplantae; phylum Streptophyta; class Magnoliopsida; order Poales; family Bromeliaceae; genus Tillandsia; species Tillandsia leiboldiana. Next base: position 18,312,121 of record CM055077.1, on the reverse strand, counting down.
ACATGCATTTGCATGAAAGTTGTAACGTGGGGTTTTTGCTCGCTGTAGTTGCACCTTTAGAGCAACCCGAGGTTGAGCTCCCGGCCGTCGCCTCCGCCTTTGGCCGCCGGCCAACTACCCAAGTGAGTAGTAAGGACTATATTTAAGCTTTCCATCAACTGTGTTTTGGACAGAGAGGCTCTGCAAATTAAGTTGCTCCAACCTTTTCGTTAAAGTGTGTGTTGGGTGTTTTTCGGCCAACCGCCGCCACCGACCGCCGGCGCCGGGTCTGGCTAGGTCTGTGCCACTTCTGGGAGGATACTTTGGCTGATGCTCACCCTTGCATCAGGTCTGAGCCAGGTCTGCTCAGGAAGTTGCCAACCCGAGCCTAGCTTGGCTTGGGGGTTGCTCCGGCCAACTTCTCCGGCCGGTCTCCGACGAGCCACAGGTGAGCACTCACTCCTCAGTCCATCCAGAGCATGATGCTCATGTTTTATTCCAACTTGATCAAGTGGTTGATTGGTTGTAGCATAGTAGCTATTATGGACTTTGAATGTTTATGGGCCAACTTTGCCCTCGGGCCTCGTGCCGACCCAAACCAGTGAGCACGGGCTTTCTCGCGTCTGAACCTACGCGCTGAAATTTGCGGCGCAGTCTAAAGCTTCCTGGTTTGGAAGATCGGATCAAATCAATGTAGCAGGTTAATGTAATTATGCAATTTTAGAGTACCTTTTGGTTCAAGTTGCTAATGTAACTTCTTGGCCGTCTTTGGACAGTGTATACGCACCCTCTAAGCTTTTTCGTTAGAGGTCCGTGGATTCGAAATGTGTGCTCGTAGATTCGAGTGGCGTTCGTGGATTCGAACGTGTGCAGTGGACGTGCAATCGGTGGAGCGCAAGGTCCGAAGGAGTTGAAGGAGGGGTTGAATCCGTGGAGACGGTAATCACCTTGTTATTCTTCTTTTCTTAGTGGATTGTTATTGCGTGGACGTCCAACCGGTCAGCGCAAGGTCCGAAGAAGCTGAAGGAGGGGTTGAGTCCGTGGAGTCGGTAATCACCTTGTTATTCTTCTATTCTTAGTGGATTGTTATTGCGTGTTGGTCCCGTGGTTTTTCTCCTGGATTGGAGTTTCCACGTATATCTCGGTGTGCTGTTTTTATTTTCCGCATTGGTTTTTATTTGCACTGAGATTTGGTTTTATAAGTATTACACCTATTCACCCCCCCCTCTAGTTGTTTGATAGTACCTATTTAGATCCTTCTGGATCCTATAAAAACCTACAATTGGTATCAGAGAAGGTTTAGGTTTATCTATCATGTCGGGTGAAAGTGGTAATATTTATAGACCTCATCTTTTTGATGGGACTAATTATGCTTATTGGAAAGTGCGGATGAGAGCTTTTCTCATCGCAATTGATGAGCGGGTATGGCAATCCGTGGAATACGGTTGGGTGCATCCTGTTGAGGAAGTAGGAAATTCTACTACCCCAAAACCTCGCTCTAGATGGTCCAAAGAGGAATTTGAAAGATCTTCTTACAATGGGAAAGGTATGAACGCTTTATTTAATTCTCATTCCTCGACTGAGTTCACACGAATTTCCGCGTGTGAAACCGCGAAGGAAATTTGGGATATTCTCAAAATTACACATGAGGGTACTAATCTTGTAAAATTCAAAAGCTCCAGATGCTTACAAGTCAATTTGACTCTATTCATATGGAAGAGCATGAATTGTTTACAGATTATTACACAAGACTTCAAGATATAATCAACACTTGTGCTAATTTAGGAGAAAAGATCCCGGAGTCGAAAATTGTAAGAAAGATACTTCGGACTCTTCCGGAACGGTTTAGAGCAAAGGTTACCGCCATTGAAACCGTTAGTCATCCGGATGAGATGAGTGTAGAGGAATTAGTAGGTGCTTTGCAAACTTATGAGATGACTTTTCCTACTAATCAAGTTTCTTCCAAGTCTTCTTCTAAGCTTACAGGTATTGCATTCAAATCCACAAAGGAAGAAGATAGCGAATCAAGTTCCGACGATGAAATCTCTTTTGCCGATTTTGAAGAACAATTGGCGCGGATCACAAAGAAATTTCGTCGGAAGTTTTGGAAGAATCGAACCGATGTATCTTCATCCACGAAACCTTCTAAAGGATCATCAGGTTCTAAATCCTCTAACCTCAAAAGCTTTGCAAAACCTTCTAAAGAAAAAGAAAAAGATGATTTTGAAGGGAAAATCCAATGCTATAGATGCAAAGGCTACGGCCATTTTTCAACGGAATGTCCTTCTCCGAAATCATATAGAAAGAAGGCTTTGCAAGCAAAAACTTGGGACGATTCTACTTCTAATGAATCGACCTCAAGTATAGAGGAAAAAGTTGTTGCCTTACATGCTTCTCAAATTCCCTCTTCTAATGTTTGTTTATCATCTTTAATCACTGACTCTATTCCTTTGATTTGCATGAAACATCAACATCCAACGGAGAGTCATCAAGTGAGGGGGAGTCGGACGAAGAAGAACTCGTTGAGGCATATCAACAACTTCTTGCGGAATCTAAGAAGATGGCCAAGCATATCAAGAAGTTGAGGAAGCAACGACTTGAGAATCAAGACGAGAATCATGCTTTAAAGATCAAACTTCATGATCTCGAGGAGGTACGAGAGCTTTTGTTGGATAATAATAAAATCCTCAAGGAAAAGATAAATCAATCGGAAACGATCGTTAATTCCCATATTAACAAGATTGATTTTCTTGAAAAGCAGTTTGAGGAGATTCATGTTACCAACCAAGCTTTGACCAAGCAAGTCCATCAACTTAAATCCGACATACAAAGGATTTCAACCGATTCGAAGAAACATGATTGTATGTCCGGATTAGGTCAAACAAGCAAGGTTGGTTTGGGATTCAAAAAGGACCAAACTGTGCATGCTTCAAGTTCCACAATGAAATTGAAAGGAAGAACTTGTCACTTATGTGAACTTGAAGGACATTTGGTGAAGAATTGCCCGAAAAAGAGAAAGAAGAGTCCTTCGGCAACTTCATCTACGGAGCGAACTCAACGGAATCAAAAGACACATCAAGTCAAAGGAGTTCACTCAACCCACGAAAGGTCCGAGCCACATCATCAATCATACAAGTGGATCACTGCGAGGCAAAGACCTAAGGTGGATCAACAGTCAAAGCTATCATCTCCCAATCACAATGAATCAAGACAACCCAAAATTCGACAATTTTGGATTCGGAAAGGTGATATCTTTCCTTGTCTTAAGTTCTAAATAGCTTATGACTGTATGTAATGCTTTGATTGGTTTTCCTTTCATATTTTTCTGAATCTCTGCATTACATATTTTCAATGCTCTTCATTTTTATGTTTTTTTTTAAAACAAAAGGATTTTAACGAACAAGTGCATTGAATAAAAAGGGTTTTCACTTTCAATCACTCCAATTTAATTTTATTTGAATTATCAACTTTACTCCATAATCATAATTCTTGAAGATATTTCATTATAGGAGTTTTTGATAATTATATTCATCAAATTTTAGAAATCATGTGTGATCTTTAGATGATTATTCTATCTCGGTTGTGTGAATTCATTGTGATAAACGTGAGACAACCGATAGACTAAAATTTGGGATTTAATTCTTTCACGTAAGAGATTGCATTCCTACAAGGGTAAATAAATGATTTGTAAAAGATGTGGAAAGAGTTACATCCGAAAGGAGTGTGAAAACTACCACCACATGTTGGAAAAAGTTACCACATGTTTTGGATGCTTGAAAAATATTTTATGAAATTTTGTTTAGTTGAAGCATTCGGAGATTCATATTCAAAGTTCTTATATTCTGAACAATCTCCTGGTTGGTATAAGGTGGGATAGTTGAAAGATGCTCAAAGAGCCACCCTTAGGTATTTTAGTGCTTATCTCAAATTTGAAAGGGTAAGAAATCAAATTGATGTCATTTGGAAATCTCTGTAAGTCATCTTTGTACATCCGTTACATCTTGATAGACTTTGGATCTCAAGATTATTTTTGATGACTTGTGTTTGACGTATATAATATGAAAAACGGTTTATAATGTTTTATCTTTGTTTTTCATGATTTCGGAGTAAATCTTTTTAATTTTTGTAAAATTAATTGGATTGAATGACATCTATGTGATCTCATATTATTTTCAAGCACTTAAATTGTTTTCTTGATGGAATACAAATCGGTAATTCAAATATTTCAAAATCTGGATTTGTTTCAAGAAATTATTTGATTTTTGCGTTCGAGTACCGGTACGCAATCTATGTTTTTGTTATATACCGGAACTGAGCTTTTATCTCTCTTTCACTATGGACTAATGCTGTTAGTGATTTCCTTTTGTCTAGTATGTTCACTGTTTGACAATTTGTGACAAAAAGGGGGAGAAGAGAAATAGGGGAGAAGAGAGAAATAGGGGAGAAGAGAGAAATAGGGGAGAAGAGATCATCGAGATAGGGGGAGACAGAGATGAGATCATCGAGATAGGGGGAGACGGAGATGAGATCATCGAGAAAAAGAAAGGAGATGAGAAAAAGGAGCCGAAAAACAAAGGAACCAAAAGGACGAATCAAATGTAGGATTTACATTTAATTTCTAACGACTGACTTTTGATTTGTTTGGAGTTTTGTTTTTGCAGGATCTACATCACTTTAAGACTCCAAGTCCTAAGTCATAGAGTTTGTTCTAAGACTGGTTCAAATGTAGTTTTGTTTATTGGATCTTTCACGCAAAGAAAGTCAATGTTTTGGTGATGACATTGAGTTTCGATTTTTTGGTTTAAGATGAGTGACTTGAGCGCTTTTATGTATTTTTGGGTTTTGTCACGAAATTGCCAAAGGGGGAGATTGTTACGGCATTTTGGTGTTGGCATATTTCGTGAGTCAAGTCAGTGAGTTGAGTCGGAGTCTTAAAGGGATCAAATTGTCAATAAGCAATCAAAGACTTAGAGAAGATTCAACAAGAGCTCAAGTTGACACTCAGTGTCTTGAGTCTTGAAGATTGAAGTTGAAGAATTATGGATCAGTTACATCAATCTCAAGAAGAAAGTATTCAAAAGGATCAGGTATGGTTAACTAAATAATTTTGGTGATCCGAATACTTTCTTATAGTGTAGAAACACTTGGATGAATCTTTAATTGCATAAAAATAAAAAACTGGACATGGGACATGTTCAGGATCCGGATCAGACAGTCCAATCCGGATCCCGAAGGGTGCTTGTTCATTGGCAAATCCGATCCGGATCAAAGGTCATTTCGATCCGGATCCCGAACATGGGCTTTTGCTGGAATACATGAACGATCCGGATCGGGCATTTCAATCCGCATCCCGAACCCTGTTTTTCTGGAATAGCCTGACTCGTTACGACGATCCGGATCACAGTAAATCCGATCCGGATCGCCGTCCTGAAAATTTCCAGATAAGGTAAGTTTTTGATTCTTATCTCTTTCCAAAGGTTTCTAAACTATAAATAGACATTTAGGGTTTCTCAAAAACGTGGGGAGCACGGCCGATCAATTGATAAAACACTTGAGAGCAACCCTAGAGGCTAGGTTTTTATCGTTCTTCTTTATAGCCTCTTTTAGGTCAATTCGACGGTTCTTTCAAGAACATATCTTTTGTCGAATTGATCTAATCTTTGCTTAGAGATTTTTCCCATGGATCTTCATTGATAATCTAAGCAAAGGATCACCATCGAAGCCAATATTCTTACCGGCTGAGTTTGCGTCGTGGATTCGACGTGGCATCGTGGATTCGGTGTGCTAAAGGCGTTTGGTGGATTCGAAACGTGTGCTCGTAGATTCGAGTGGCGTTCGTGGATTCGAACGTGTGCAGTGGACGTGCAATCGGTGGAGCGCAAGGTCCGAAGGAGTTGAAGGAGGGGTTGAATCCGTGGAGACGGTAATCACCTTGTTATTCTTCTTTTCTTAGTGGATTGTTATTGCGTGGACGTCCAACTGGTCAGCGCAAGGTCCGAAGAAGCTGAAGGAGGGGTTGAGTCCGTGGAGTCGGTAATCACCTTGTTATTCTTCTATTCTTAGTGGATTGTTATTGCGTGTTGGTCCCATGGTTTTTCTCCTGGATTGGAGTTTCCACGTATATCTCGGTGTGCTGTTTTTATTTTCCGCATTGGTTTTTATTTTGCACTGAGATTTTGTTTTATAAGTGTGAAGACCCAGATCTTCATGGTTATTACAGTGTGATCGACAGCTTGTGGAGGCCTATTTCAGTGGATAGTGTTGGTTGCGCGCAAATCGGACCCGAGAAACGGATTCAGTGCGAGAAATAGATCAAGATTGTCTAATGGGGAGTTTCGCCGAAAATTAGAAATGGATTCTTGCAAAAAGGACTTCGTATTTGGATTCAGCACGGAAAAACGTTGGAAATCGGCTATTTGGTTGTTGTTTTCGGAGTCCGGATGAGCAAAAACGGGCAATCGGAAGTTCGGGGATCTTTCTGGCGCAGGGGGGGAAGGCCGTGGACCGGGGTGCCACGTGTCGGCACCCCATTGGTCCGGTGTTGGAGTGCGGTCCAGCGGCCGTTGCGGGAGGACGCGTGGCGGGTCATGGTTGGGCCCGCCGCCACGCGCACGTGGGCGCGCTGCGCGGTCCCGCGCGTGGGGACACGCGGCGCGCGCCCGTTGGTGGCGCCGCGGCCACCCGGATCAAGCCACGTGGCTTGATCCGAGCTGCTCGTCCCGGGCGACGTGGCGGCCCGGATGGCCGCCACGTGTCCGGCCCGCCAGGCCGAGCGGGCCGGGCCCGTCCTGTAGCTGCAGGGGAGAGGGGGAGGGGATTATTTTGTGTTTTCTTCTTCTTCTTCTTCCTTTCTTCTTCTTCCTCCTCCTCCTTCTCCCTCTTTTGATGCTACCAACTTTGGGGACTTCTGCAGGGGACTCATGTGCAACTCTCCTTCATTTTCTTCAGCAAAGAGTTGGGTTTTAGAGGCTTCATCACCATCATCTTCTCCTTGAGGCAAGCTCCACCATTGTTGCTGTTGGTGGACCTTCCCGTCGATTTTCAGTGCGAAAATTCTCCAGGCTTCATTTCTTGGAATTTTGAGCTCATTATTGGTTCTACGTTTTCACAAGAGGTAAGGCTACAATCTTTGTATTCAACTCTCCCCTCAGATCTCATGTTTTTACAGAGTTTTAAGGCCATCTTTGGGACCCTTTGTTTCAGTCTGGATTTTTGGGCAGCCTTTAGTATTTTGGCTTTTCTGAATTGTAGGAGTGGAATTTTTGGATGATTTTTGCGGGGAAAATTCCAGGACTCGAAGATCTACAATATTGGTAGTACCATTTTCCATAGATCTGAGCTTATGTTGGGGTTTATGTATAATCTTTGGAACACCTTGCTGCATTCGTGCACAGATAGAACTTGGTGGACAGTTCAAAGTGTTTATGGGTTTTCTCCTCCATCCGAGCATGAAATTTGGAGTTATTTAGCTCAATTTGTATCTACTCTCGACAAGGAATCCTATGGTACCTCTCTTGCAGGATTTGGAGTTCAATTGGTTAGGTAACATTAATAATCTTTCCAAGTGTTGTTTTATGGATTACTGCAGTCCCTGTTTTAGTTTTAATTAGAGCAATGCACCTTAGAATGCAGATAACTTTGTGGATACAAGGTCTTTTTCAGAAATTCAAGTTGGGACTTCTTCTTAACTTCAAGGTGAGCAAATTCCCTTTTGTAATCTGTGGATAAATCCCTTGGGATAAGCCCCTAATTACGCTTGGAAATACTAGCAAGTTTATGTTAGCAGTTTTTGGACAGCATTGTGATTTTGCTTCATTTGAATGTTAAGGGAAATTGATGGTGGATTTTTGAGGACTTGAAGATGGTTGTATGAAAGAGGGCATCTTTGATTTACTGCTTGGAACTTCACCTTGAGGTATTTGGGGCTGCACTTACATCTTCTTAAACTTAATTTCAATTGCTGAAATTCTGAAATTTGATTGCGCGGTGTGCATTGTTTTAGTGATTGTGCCCAATCCGTGACGCGGATTTGGATGATTTTCGTGGCATCGGACTTCTGGGAGGATAAGGATTACTCATGCCAATTTCAGCTACAGCGGGCAGCGGATCGTCAAGTTTCAGGTGGGTGGTTGTGCTTTGCCGAAAACAACAATTTACCCACTCGGTCTATTGGTTTTTCCCCATGGCATAGTTGATTGTTGTTCTCTTCCCCTTGGTGTGATATGTTTGAATATCCATGTTTAGATTAAGTTAATTGATCCTCATTGTATACATAAGTGAATGAATAGTTTGATTGATGTTGCATCATCTCATATGAAGTTGATTATAAGTGATCATCCTTAAACCTATGCTATGTGAGGGTAATTGGGAAATTAATCTTCAACCTACACCTTGTGATGAATGGTTAACATAATTATGTGAGAATGATGGTGATAGTTATATGTGAATGGTTGTTTGATTTATGTGAGGACTTGATAGGATTATGTGACAAGTGCCCGGTTGCTTATGTGAGAAGGACTTGGTTGATTTATTTGAGAATGGTTTATGTGAGAGTAGTTGGTTTGGTGATTCTTAGTCCCCACTTGGTGATATGAATTATAGTTGTCGATTCTTATCCTATAATGTGTGATGTTGGGCATAGATGTTGATTCATAACATGTCCATGTGAGAATAATTAGCTGATTGATCTTTGATCTAGCTTATGTGAAAATGGGTGTCAAGGTTGGTTATTGATCTAGTTGATGTGAGAATGACCTATGCTTTTGATTTCTAATTCATTCATGATAAGATGGATATCATTGCGAGTTGAGGCCTATTCCTTATGAGACTAAGCTTTGTTCATGACTCCTAATTCCTCCAAATAAGATTGGATGTTGTTGGTTGATCCTATGTTCATCCTATGTGAGATCAATAAAGGTTGTGGGGCCTTAGACTATTCATTGGTGATACATGATTGAATGTCTATGATTAAGTAATGTTAAATGATCCTAAGAATATTCATGTGTGAATGCGAGGTTTGACAAGCGTTGTATTACCTTATGTGATGTTGATTATGAGTGACACTTGGGTTAGAATGTTGATTGCGCATCGTGGATAAAATTGCAGGCTTGGTTGAGATCAAAGCATATCATGTTAGAAATAAAAGGCCAATTTATACCTGTGAGCATCGTGTATGTGGTATAGTCAGGGATAGGCTATGTTGCACTTAATGTTCTTATGCAATTATCAATATTTTGGAATAGCATGCTCTAATAAATGTAAGAATATCGACACCTGTTTTCTTTTTATCATCTTGGGACATTTGCATGCTTGTATGGTCATTTAGGTAGGCCACCTTTTTCTGCTACACTATCATGTTGGACTTGACTTAGGAGAAACCATGTTTCTTGCTTTTTTCCTTTCATACTAGGCTCAGGGTATTTGTAGCTCGTGCGCGAGCAGGTGGTTTTGGGATAGTGTAGACAGACTCTTGGGATCTGGGACAGGCTGGCTTGAGGGCAGGGTATTGCGGCAACCGCGGATTTTGGGCGGTTGACCGGACAGTTGTTATTGCATCAGATTGGGGGAGAGGGATCGAGGGATCGGGCTTTCTTTAGTGGATGGGTTTTTCCACTTTGACAGAGTCATGATCCAGTCCTGCTGATTTATACATATGTTACTTGTTACTGAGATACTTTACTCGTGTGGGTCGCTCCCTTCGAGTGCCGCTCCGGAGTAGGCTTTAGACCGTGTTGGGTGCCGGTCAGACCGTGTTGGGTTCCGGTCATTTGGACAGTGGAGATACTGAGTTCGTGAGATTGATGACAGAGCAGGCAGTACCGGGTTTTATACCGATTCATTCGATTGGGTTTATTTGGTCAGATACTGTTTTCTGATGCATTCATACAGTCATTTCTTTCGATGCTGCATTTAGAGGCATACTAGTGGTAGCTTCCTCTTATCAGTATTTCTGTTTATAGCTTACCACCTCTCTTACTCCTTCTCTTGCCTCTGGTAGACTTTGTGGGTACGTCGGGGTTTGAGGCTTTACCCACAGGGGGAGGCTACTGGTTTTACTAGTAGTTCTCACCCCCATCGTTGTTTTTCCCCTTTCCTCCCTTTGTTTTGCAGTGTCTGCTGCGGGAGTTGCTGATCCTTCAGTTGACGGTTCGTGGCGAGGGAGTCGTGAGATAGATCCCCTACCAGTGTTGATTTCTACAGTGGGATAGATGTACCAACCCGGATTGTGGGTTTCACTGTACACAGTTGTATTTTATTATTTTAGTTTATCTCCCATTTTGGATTTATAGATGTTGTATAGGTGGCTTTTACTTGTATTACAGTTTTTGGTGGATCGGATTATTGTATCATTATTTTTTGGGAGATGGATATTGTACTTTTATTTTTTTAGTTGTACAGTGATTCAGGTTTTTATTACAGCAGTTTTTCTTCTGCTCTGATATCTGTTTAGTGGTTAGAGGGTACTATTGCAGGTTGGACGCTTCGCCTATGCGGGGTTTCGCAGAGGTGGCGGATCTGTTGGCGAGCCCGGGTCGCAGTTTCGACCCCGGGGCGTGACAATAAGTATTACACCTATTCACCCCCCCTCTAGTTGTTTGATAGTACCTATTTAGATCCTTCTGGATCCTATAAAAACCTACATTTATGGTGACCGAGGGTCGTGGTGCTCGATGATACATCATGTTCGGGGTGATTGCCGAGGCAGGTGCTCGGTTTAGTTTACCGAGGTAGGTGCTCGGTCTGGTTGGCCGAGGTTGGTGCTCGGTCGATGCTCGAGGTTGCTACACGCACACCAGCGGTTTGGCCACCGCGAGGGTGTGCTTTTCCGAAAAAGTGGTACGTTGACCCGTGTACCCCACGTGTTGGTGACGTAATGGGGGCCCTCATAGGTGGGGGGTGTGAGCGGTGGTGCCGAGGCAGGTGCTCGGTGCGGCGCCGGGGCAAGTGCTCGGTGCGGTGGCCGAGGTAGGTGCTCGGTGTGGCGCCGGGGCAGGTGCTCGGTGCGGTGGCCGAGGTAGGTGCTCGGTGCGGTTGCCAGGGCAGGTGCCCGGTTTGGATTGTACAGGGGGAGGGCTTTACTGTCGATTTCACGATGATGAGGGCGGTTGCTGTGGTTTTTCTTACAGTTTGCTTTAGTTATAGCCCTTCATGCTTTTCATACTTTGTATCTTGTGTCGTTGACTCCCCACTCTGTGACAGGTTCAGTCAGGGGTGAGAGCTAAGGCGACGGTGAGGCCGCGATGAGAGGTCTATTGGCCCTTCGAGGCTACAGACTGTGGTTAGCTCTCCTTGTGCTTATTTCATTATCCGTTAGTAGCTATGTGGGTGTGATACTTTTGTGGGGCTGACTTGGATGTTGGGATTATTATAAAACTCTGTGGATGAATGTTTGGTTTAGTATCTGCTTGTTGGCCGTTTTCAAACCAAAAAGAAAAAGAAAGAAAACATTGCGAAAATGATTTGAAAAATGTTGGTGTCGAGTGGGCACCGTTTTCAAAACCCTGTGGATTTATGGATTTCGAAATAGTTTTGTAAAACCTGGGTGCCGTGTGGGCACCGTTTTCAAAACCCTGTGGATTTATGGATTTCGAAATGACTTTATAAAGCTTGGGTGTCGTGTGGACACCGCTTTCAAAACCCTGCGGTTTTATCCTTTCAAAAATAGTCGGCCTCTTTATTACTTATGGAAAATGGTTGTATGTGTTTGACGATTGAACTAGTGTGGTTAAAGGTATGATGATATGGACTTTGTAGTCAGGACGCCGTGCATATACAAAGGAGACTCTGCCCGTTTGCAGAGTGAATTTGTATATGCGGCGGGTCTGGGCACGCACCGGGGAAGATTGATTTCAAAAAATAAATATGCCAAATTTGAGAGCTAAACGGTGACGTTTCTTCCGCGTGTTTAAACCCCGGGGCGTGACATGCTCACAGACAATTATCATTCAGTGTTTCTCCCTTGTCACGAGTGGATCCTACCACACGTAAACTTCTAACTCCACAACAAGATGGCACACCTCGGCACACCTCGTCACACCCTCGAGCAATTACTCACTCTGGAACATAATTTCCATCTCGCACGAGGCTTGTACTAACTCGACGTCTCACGAGGGATACGTTTCTCTGCTTCCACATGCAACAAATTGGCACCTAGTTGTCCTCACAACAAGCCCATACAAACTCCATGTTCGTAAATACAATTTCGTCTTACTCCTTCTCTTGCCTCTGGTAGACTTTGTGGGTACGTCGGGGTTTGAGGCTTTACCCACAGGGGGAGGCTACTGGTTTTACTAGTAGTTCTCACCCCCATCGTTGTTTTTCCCCTTTCCTCCCTTTGTTTTGCAGTGTCTGCTGCGGGAGTTGCTGATCCTTCAGTTGACGGTTCGTGGCGAGGGAGTCGTGAGATAGATCCCCTACCAGTGTTGATTTCTACAGTGGGATAGATGTACCAACCCAGATTGTGGGTTTCACTGTACACAGTTGTATTTTATTATTTTAGTTTATCTCCCATTTTGGATTTATAGATGTTGTATAGGTGGCTTTTACTTGTATTACAGTTTTTGGTGGATCGGATTATTGTATCATTATTTTTTGGGAGATGGATATTGTACTTTTATTTTTTTAGTTGTACAGTGATTCAGGTTTTTATTACAGCAGTTTTTCTTCTGCTCTGATATCTGTTTAGTGGTTAGAGGGTACTATTGCAGGTTGGACGCTTCGCCTATGCGGGGTTTCGCAGAGGTGGCGGATCTGTTGGCGAGCCCGGGTCGCAGTTTCGACCCCGGGGCGTGACAATAAGTATTACACCTATTCACCCCCCCTCTAGTTGTTTGATAGTACCTATTTAGATCCTTCTGGATCCTATAAAAACCTACATTTATGGTGACCGAGGGTCGTGGTGCTCGATGATACATCATGTTCGGGGTGATTGCCGAGGCAGGTGCTCGGTTTAGTTTACCGAGGTAGGTGCTCGGTCTGGTTGGCCGAGGTTGGTGCTCGGTCGATGCTCGAGGTTGCTACACGCACACCAGCGGTTTGGCCACCGCGAGGGTGTGCTTTTCCAGAAAAGTGGTACGTTGACCCGTGTACCCCACGTGTTGGTGACGTAATGGGGGCCCTCATAGGTGGGGGGTGTGAGCGGTGGTGCCGAGGCAGGTGCTCGGTGCGGCGCCGGGGCAGGTGCTCGGTGCGGTGGCCGAGGTAGGTGCTCGGTGTGGCGCCGGGGCAGGTGCTCAGTGCGGTGGCCGAGGTAGGTGCTCGGTGCGGTTGCCGGGGCAGGTGCCCGGTTTGGATTGTACAGGGGGAGGGCTTTACTGTCGATTTCACGATGATGAGGGCGGTTGCTGTGGTTTTTCTTACAGTTTGCTTTAGTTATAGCCCTTCATGCTTTTCATACTTTGTATCTTGTGTCGTTGACTCCCCACTCTGTGACAGGTTCAGTCAGGGGTGAGAGCTAAGGCGACGGTGAGGCCGCGATGAGAGGTCTATTGGCCCTTCGAGGCTACAGACTGTGGTTAGCTCTCCTTGTGCTTATTTCATTATCCGTTAGTAGCTATGTGGGTGTGATACTTTTGTGGGGCTGACTTGGATGTTGGGATTATTATAAAACTCTGTGGATGAATGTTTGGTTTACTATCTGCTTGTTGGCCGTTTTCAAACCAAAAAGAAAAAGAAAGAAAACATTGCGAAAATGATTTGAAAAATGTTGGTGTCGAGTGGGCACCGTTTTCAAAACCCTGTGGATTTATGGATTTCGAAATAGTTTTGTAAAACCTAGGTGCCGTGTGGGCACCGTTTTCAAAACCCTGTGGATTTATGGATTTCGAAATGACTTTATAAAGCTTGGGTGTCGTGTGGACACCGCTTTCAAAACCCTGCGGTTTTATCCTTTCAAAAATAGTCGGCCTCTTTATTACTTATGGAAAATGGTTGTATGTGTTTGACGATTGAACTAGTGTGGTTAAAGGTATGATGATATGGACTTTGTAGTCAGGACGCCGTGCATATACAAAGGAGACTCTGCCCGTTTGCAGAGTGAATTTGTATATGCGGCGGGTCTGGGCACGCACCGGGGAAGATTGATTTCAAAAAATAAATATGCCAAATTTGAGAGCTAAACGGTGACGTTTCTTCCGCGTGTTTAAACCCCGGGGCGTGACATGCTCACAGACAATTATCATTCAGTGTTTCTCCCTTGTCACGAGTGGATCCTACCACACGTAAACTTCTAACTCCACAACAAGATGGCACACCTCGGCACACCTCGTCACACCCTCGAGCAATTACTCACTCTGGAACATAATTTCCATCTCGCACGAGGCTTGTACTAACTCGACGTCTCACGAGGGATACGTTTCTCTGCTTCCACATGCAACAAATTGGCACCTAGTCGTCCTCACAACAAGCCCATACAAACTCCATGTTCGTAAATACAATTTCGTCTCTGTGACATTGCCAGATTCTACGGTTTGGTGACCCCACCAATCAGGTGAGCGGCATGACTGAGTCTTCGCTCCTTTGGTTACTACCCTCAACCTTCCCGCACGTTACTAACGCTCTCACTACGAGAGCCCTCGGCTAAACCTCTTATTACATATTGCCACGGGAGGTCCACAGACCAATGATCCTATGTAGGCCTACAGCCCAACATCCGACTCGCCACCGTGCAACATTTTTTCGTTCGCATGTGCGGACCCAATCATCACATGGCAAAGTCCTCAATTGGGACTACGCACATATATCCCCAACCCGAAGTAACTAGAAAGCCAAACCATCACAAGTCCCATGGCTGGATCATATCTACACCCTTGGTGCAATAGCAATCTCACAGTTTCACACGTGGCACTCCACATTCCCGGGTCATAGCTCGGACTACCATCCCGACCATTAATCTCTATCAGCTTCTAAGCTCTCGACAGGAACCACTAGCCATTTGAGTGGTCCTTGGCTTCCTTCACACTTAGCAAACACTTAAGTGCTATTGTTAACAAACCCTCTTGGTCGAACAAAATCTGTGCTTCGTGAGCCTATACTATCGAGCATACTATGCCTCTATTTCTTTTTAATCCGACCGTGTACATTAAGCAACCATGCTTAAGCACACATTACTATCCAGGTGCACTCCCTTATTTCGGGCCGAGGCACCATCAGACTAATTCACCCAAGCTTGGTGATCGTCGCGCCAACTCTACAGTAGTGATTTCACTTCTACTACCAATCCATGGAACGACGTCCGGAACTCTTGGACAACTAGAACGTCCTCGAGTGTCACTACTTGGCCTTTGAAACTAATTATAGCATAAGGCTTTGAGCCACTCTATTCCCAATGCTAAGTCGGATAGTGGTTTTTATGGGTTTCGTTTGTTATTCTGTTAGCTGGGACTGTGCGGGTGACACCTGGTGGTTGAGGGATGTGCAGTTGATCCCAGGCTGAGAGGAGAGAGCTCTTCCTGTTGGGGTTTTCTTTGTCGTGGTTGGATAGTTTCCGAGGTGGGTTACTATTTACAAAATTCGACGAATTTCCTACTATGTCCAGCATGACCTACATGTATTTTGATTAGTTGTTAAAATGTAAAATTCGTATGGATATTAGTGTTACTATTGTATATGCAAAAGATGATTATTAACACTAGAACTTGAATAATTGCATGATTAAATGTACACTTTTGTCCCCGTGACCCGCCTATTTGATCGGTTCGGGAATGCGCACAGTCCCGCCGAACGGATAGTTTTTTCTATCCACCCAAGGCGTCACAACCAGTACAATTCGAGATGTTCCTACTCGGAATCGAATTCATACAAGCATGTGAAAGAAAAGTACAGAAAACATAAACAACTAACTATTATAAGCATTCGTCTCAGACATACACACATTTACATTCTTTTTCTTTTTTTTTACAATCCACAAATTCATTACATTTTAATTCTTTTACATTTTATTCCCTTAGCTAACTGAGGGTACTCTATCTGAGTCTCAATGTCACGCCCTGAGACCGCCTATTTGGTCAGTTCGGGTACGTCGACAGGCCCGCTAATCGGGCATAACCTCTCAACACCCGAAAGGAACGGTTACATCCATTTCAACATAATTTAGTGCAAGCGGAAGAGTATAATTCAGAGTATTAAACTAGCAATTAAAAACTTTCATCTATTCAAACAACTAGTTTAAGGAGCATGAAAGTAAATACATGAGTGAAACTTTAAATATAAAGTGAATTACATCTTTCATTCGATAAACTTTAAAGCGACTATTTAAATATATACAACATTTTTCCTCACATACAAGTTCACTCAAAATAAAACCACAAAATAGTACCGGCGACTCTAGACTGCTAGGTCACTAAGCTGCTAGGCTCTTGCTCCTGTCGTGCGCCTCGCCCGATGTACCTGGTCTAATAAAATGGTCACCCAAGGGTGTGAGAACTACTTAAAGTTCCGAGTGGGTTCAACCATCGAGAGAGAATGTTCTACACCGCTTAGTCCAATAGAAGCAATATAATAGATAATATAATGACAGGAAAAACTGTAAATACTATCTATCATGCTCATGTAAAATAATGCTATTGCCATGACACAACTACTATGCCGCTACCAAAGGTCCAACACTAGCTCAACCACATGACCACTTTACTCATTCTCTTTGTTATGCTTTAGTTCAAGTTGCTTATCCCTTGGAAAGCCTCGCCCAACGGGCCCGCGCCCGATAGTCATGCTACCACAAGGTGAAACGATCCAAGGCGCTAATAGCACTTGTGTGCTATGTCAACCAACGGAAGTACCTCGGTCAATGGGCCGCAGTCCGGGGAGGCGGCTGAAATCGCTCCTCATACTCCCGCACGAGTTCCAACGTCCGAAGGTGCCATTTTCCTTTCTTTTAATTCACTTAAGCCTTTAGCTTCTTTTGCTCTTTAAACAATTCTTTTCATTCCTTTATCTCTTACCCTAGGTCTTTGCCTCAAGGGTAGCAAAAAAGTTCCTTGGACTCTTTAACATTCCTCTTTCATTCATTTAACTCAAGTTGAAGTTAAAGTGATTGTTCATTTACCCACACACCCAAAGACCAAGCTCTAGGGTTAACATTTGTTTAACTCTTTAACCTCAACCAATGTTGTCACGCCCCGGGGGTTTCAATCAGCGGAAAGAATCAATAGTTTAAAAAGGATTTGTTTTGCGTATCAGTTCTCTTTTGTTTTTTTTTTTTTTTGAAATTCCTTCTTCCCCGGTGCGTGCCCAGACCCGCCGCATACACAGAATCACCCTGCAAACGGACAGAGTCTCCAATGTATATGCACGGCGTCGCGGCTAATACAACATGCAACCATAGTAGTTTATTCAATCACAACAGTTCTCAACACTTACACAACAGAACCATTCTCAAGGCCGACCAATTTGAAAGGATAAATCCACAATTTTAAAAGCGGTGCCCACCCGGCACCCAGATTTCTAAAACAGTTCGAAAACCATAAATCCACAGAGTTTTTAAAATAGTGCCCACACGACACTCAGGTTTTGAAATCCGTTTTCTAAAATCCATAAATCCACAGGGTTTTGAAAACGGTGCCCACACGACACCCAAGTTTTGAAAACGATTTTCGCAATTCCTTTTTCTTTTTCTTTCTTTCCTTTTGAAAAATGGCCGAACAGAGATAAGAATTCATCATCCACATAACCAAGGAGTAGAGTACCGACATCCACACCGACCCCACGAGGGTATCGAGAACCACACAATAGTCTACAAGTAGTAAATGAAATGCGACAGAAAAGGGAAAATACAGTCTGGGATCTCGTAGGACCCGAAAGCTCCTGACTCGGCCTCACAGTCGCCTAGCCCTCACCCCTGGAGGAACCTGTCACGGAGTGGGAAGTCAGCGACACGATAATACTAATAATAGAGCAGGAAAAAGTAGTAAAGCCAACCGTCAGACGATCCGGAGCAACCACCCTCCCAAGAGGGGAAAAGAAACACGAACACCTGTAACACCTGACCACATCGAGCATCTAAGTCGATGGCTCACACCGCTCACAAAGAGCCACGAACACCTATAACACCTGACCACGTCGAGCATCTACGTCGACGGGTCGCACCGCTCACAAAGAGCCACGAACACCTGTAACACCTGACCACGTCGAGCATCTACGTCGACGGGTCGCACCGCTCGCACCTTGGCGCCTAATAACCCCACAACTACGGGGGGCCCACTACGTCACCTCG
The DNA here is from genome assembly GCA_029204045.2 of Tillandsia leiboldiana. NCBI lineage: Eukaryota > Viridiplantae > Streptophyta > Magnoliopsida > Poales > Bromeliaceae > Tillandsia > Tillandsia leiboldiana. The sequence goes on along the minus strand of CM055077.1, from coordinate 18,293,931 downwards.
TGGGTTCACACGGCTCATAGACCACTTTTCCGGAAAAGCGCACCCTTTGCGGTGGCCAAACCGCGGGTGCGCGTGCTGCAACCTCGAGCATAGTAACCAAGTACACCAGATAAAACCGATAGTAATGAACCATAAAGATCACCAAATATACCAAGTATAACTCAATAGCGAGGACCATAGAGACTATCCACGTTAGCACAGTTAAACATATAATCAAAGTAGTTGCAACCGTCGGAAGCCCGACACTAAGTCTCAAAATAAAAACCCACCTCGAAGTCAGTCGAACGAGCTCCCTGAATGTAGGCCGATCCTGAACTCCCGCTAGACTAGACTGGTGCTGAACCGCTGGGCCCTGAACAAAACTGTGATCAGAACAAGACTCGCTCATACCCATCCCGACAACACTACAATAACATGTCGCTAATACGGGGAACTTAGCCGAAACTAGGCTTAAATCGAAATTCCCAAAAATCCACTGACCCTCCAGTCCTGGCCTGCCAACGATCTAAAAATATCCAAATATCGTACAACTACACCTGCTGTCCCTAAACATCATAATTTTGATGTTCGGGCAGACAGGGACCAAATCATAATTTCCTCTATCGAAAAATTGCTATAAATACACCTTTATAACCGTTGTTCTCACTCGTTCTTCCAAACCAGGAAGCCAAAGACAGCGCCGTAAGTTTCAGCGTGTCCGAAACGACGAGACGAAGCTCGTGCTCACGGGCTTGGGCTTACACGAGGCCCGAGGGCAAAGTTGGCCCATAACATTCCAGTGCAAATTTGCTACATTGCTACATCTCACTAATTACTTGATATAATTGGGATTTAACAGGAGCACGATACTCTGGATGGACAGAGGAGTGAAGTGCTCACCTGTGGCTACGTCGGAGACCGGCCGGAGAGCTCACCGGAGCAACACCCTCAAATGCTCAAGGCTCGGGTTGCACAAGCTTGGACCAAACCTAAATCACAAGGCCAACAGAGGCAAGCATCAGTGCAAGGGTGTTCCCAGAAGAGGTCCGGACCAAGCCAGGTCCGACGGCGGCGGCCGGCAACGGCGGCGGCCGAGAAACACCAACCAAAAACCCATTTACAAAACAATTGGACCACTTAATTACCCGAGGCCCACTGACCAAACCAACTTGATAGGAACCCTTAAAATGGTGGCTAGGGTTTACCTGAGTGGTTATCCGGCAACCAGGAGCGGCGGCGGCGGCCGGAGCTCGGGCTCGTAGGTAAAGGTGGTGCAACTACATAGCCAAAAAACCCCACGTTAGAAGTCACATGCAACGGTTTGGGAAGCTTCACTGGTGTCCAAGGAACTCACCTGGGTCACTTACCCACCGCGCGGAGCGTCGGCGATCGCCGGCGACGAGATCCAACCGAGCTTGAAGAAGACCTTGGGGCTCTAATGGCGGATTTCCAACCGGAGCACAAGAGGCCTTGCAACTTGAACCAAATCACTCCTCTTGGTGCTACGGTGCTTGCCAAGGCGATGGCCGGCGGCGCGGGTGAGCGGCGGCGCCGGGCGGCGAGGTTCTGCCATGGTTCCCTTTTGCTCGGTTCTAGGGCTAGCTCGCAAGCCTCGGATTCTCAACCGATCATCTCCAAACTTGGTGGAGAGGTTGCAGTCGACGAGAAGACCCAATCCAACGGTTTGATTAAGATTCCAACGGTTGAAATCCTCCCGCGCTCGAAACCAACCGAAACTCGATTTTCCGGCAACGGGGTGCCCCCGCCGGCAACCCGGGGCACGACAGCGGCTCGGACTACTCAGGGAGGATCACCTTGACGTCAGGAAGAGATTGGTTGGATACTTGGGCCGATTTAAAACGAAAAGTTTCAACCTCTTACCTTGCCGGAAAAAAGGAGGAAGGATGCTCCCGCGGCGGCACACGGCGGCGGCTGACGTCGGCGCCACTCGGGCTCGATCTCTCAGTCACAGAGGAGTCCTCAGCTGCAGCTCGGAGCCACCAAAGTCCCCAGGAAGAAGTTCTTCTCTTTCCCAACCGAGATGAAGGAGGGTTTCTTGATTCCCTTCTTCTCCGGCGACGAGGCGGCGGCGGCCGGTGCGCTACCTCCGTGGAGTGCGGCAGAGGGAGTGGAGTCGTTGGAGCTGGCGGCTGCTGGGCTGAGGCTACGGGGTTGGGGTTTAAGAGAACCCTAACCCGATGCGGTTCTTTATATAGTGCATGTTGCAAAAATGCATTTTAACCCCTCAAAGCTTACCATTTTGAGCCCAGTCCTTCGCTGCCGATAAATTTCACACTTAGGTCCCTCTCCAAAGAGCAGCACGCAAAACGGAGCATAAAATATAGGGTTCGTGTGCAAGATACGGCGTTCCTTGCTGTTTTTCGCGTTTTTCGAGGCATTCGAGTCGCCAAACGGAAAAAGGGACTTCGCCACGACGTCCGGCTCGACGAAACCTATCAGGTAGCGATTTTTGTTCGTCGACTAAAAACCCCGATAAATCGCAGATCCATAAAGTACTGCGATATCTGCAGTTTAGCACGCTTTTCGAGGCTCTAGGGTCGTCAAACGAAAATTCTGTCAGCGCCGTTGCGCTCAGAATATCAAAATTAGCTAGAAACGTCTACTCATACTAATAGGTTTGGATTTTTGACAGTGAAGTGGCCAACGACCGATCGAGAGGGGACCGAGATCAGGGGTTACTATTCACTTAAGTCGTGGGTCCCGTCTGCTTCTTCGCTGATTTCCGGACGATCTGACCGTCGGATCAGCAAACGGTCTATACCATTTCCACTCGATTCGATGAGACAGTCGAACTGGCGACCTCAGATTTCCAAGATCAGACTCGGATCGGAAAGGCGGAAATTGTGCAACGGAAACTGTGCAATTCGCGCACCGGTATGCAAATCACTAAGGTTTAGATCTTCTTCCTCGCTCGCAAACACACTTTAATTTCTCGAGTGCTACATCACTCACACCTTAAAAGAAGTTTCGTCCCCGAAACTTAAATACGCCAGGAATCCAATAAATGGGGAAGGTGGCCAAACATGTCCGACTTGCGCTTTCCATTGGCCTTGCGCCCCTCGTGATCTTCTCATTTCTCGCTGGCACTAGGAGAGATTGCGGTTTTCCCGCCGGGCGCTGATGTTCAGCCCTTATTCGATGACCAACCCAATAGCGAGCCACGCGTTGTGCTACCTCCCTTGTCAATTTAAGCCACCGAAAGTCTGCTCAGGGTCTTAACTCCCCCCCTGCTACCGTACTACACTTCCAAGTCCGTTCCGTGATGCATGATCATAAATCTCAGAATTCTCACCGGTGCCGCTAGCGCACACACTGGTGCCCGTGTTAGCCTAACCTTGCGTTCTTCGAAGCTCTCTTGACTTTTGACCGTCCCAAAAAAAGCCCACCTTGTGATGCCCAAACTCACACCTTTTGAATTTGGCCTACACTCTCTGGTCCCTGAGAGTCTGCCAGGTCACTCGTAAACGCTCCTCGCCCACACTCGAGTTGATCCAAGAAGGGTCTGAACATTCCGTTCATCATACCTATGAACACCGCCGGGGCGTTCAAATACCCACCCCCGAAGCAATTACACATGAAACGCCCTATAACTCTTGGCGAAACTCGGTGGTACCCTGAACGGAAAACTACCGGACTGAAACACCCTAAGATTTCAGACAAACGACGGCTCAACCCGCCTGGCAACCCTACCGACTCGTCTTTCTCTTGATCGAACTAACCCGAGTAAGCCTGCTCCTCGACTTGGAGTTCCCCGTTATGACGCCACCAGTTCGCAGACCACCCCTTACAGTGTTGAGCAGTCACCAACCAAAGTCTCGGGGTGCGTCACGGTACACCAGTCCTACCGCCCAACCCGGACCGACGGTCCCTTAAATGCCCAAAGAGAAACCCGACAACAAAGGGGGAAAACATACTAATACCCTCACATGACTCCAGGACGTGCCAATCACACCAGCCGGGTCACCGCTTACAAGTAATCCTCCTTTGAAAACAACGAACCCGCCTGTCACCAACACAGTCCACATCCACCCGTCACGGGCACTAGCGCGGAGCATAATCACCATCCCGGGTTGTCCGTTCCGACTGTCCGTTCTACCGAGACGACGGTTAAAACTAAAGCTAGATTTCAGCTCTAAGTCCTGCCACAAGGCCTACCCCATAGAGAAAGTTGCATGCAGGGCATCCTAGCCGAGAGTGACCAATGCCAGAGCGTCGTGCGGTCAACAACCCCCCTGTTGACCCGTACTGCTTCACAATCACTAAACTCGCAACCCAAATCCTCAAGACTATACCTTGGTCATGGGAAACTGGCGACAAAAACCAAGAAGCACGGTCCTACTTCCGTCTTGGCACCGAAGGGGGTGCGACACTCTGATTAACCCCTACCGCTCGGCCCCAAACCATTGCCCTTCCGAGCACCGTGAACTGAACCGAGCTGCATAACCCCAGACCAAACGGTCACATTCCCAACTAGGAGTATTCTAAGCTCTAGGTCCGCTCACCCAAAATCGAGCCCATACGAACAAGGTTTGCTAGCCCCGGGGGTCTCCTTTCTCAACTCAAAGGAGAACCCCAAGACCCTATCTCGACGATTTCTACCACCATCGCAGTGTCTCCAGCAAAAAGCCGAACTATGGGTAACAACCGTAGGGGAAGAATCCTCATTCCCACCCATACTGTAGAGTACCGGGTCTTTGGATAGCGCGCCGACCACACGGATGGCTTGGAGCAGAGAGTTGCCTTGGGCATGTTGCATCTGAGTTCACAGTTGATGCCGGGTTGATTCGGATCAACGCGGAAGCTCCAACTCGATTCGGGGTTTTTCCGGGCTTTGTAGGCCGATTGAGGATGAGATTGGAAATTTCCGACTTCACCGTGGAATGCCAAAAATTCAGGAACACTTGGAACAGGTGTACTTTTGATTTACAGCGAGGTTCGGGAGGTTCCGGACTGACGCGGAGGACCCGGAGGCAAAAAGTGAGTCGGAACTGGCAATTTTGGAGCCGGTATTTGATTTGAGCACCCCGACTCAACGGATGAGCTTTTTGAAGAGAAAAAGCTGTGGACACGTGTACTTTTGATTTACAGCGAGGTTCGGGAGGTTCCGGACTGACGCGGAGGACCCGGAGGCAAAAAATGAGTCGGAACTGGCAATTTTGGAGCCGGTATTTGATTTGAGCACCCCGACTCAACGGATGAGCTTTTTGAAGAGAAAAAGCTGTGGACACGTGTACTTTTGATTTACAGCGAGGTTCGGGAGGTTCCGGACTGACGCGGAGGACCCGGAGGCAAAAAGTGAGTCGGAACTGGCAATTTTGGAGCCGGTATTTGATTTGAGCACCCCGCCTCAACGGATGAGCTTTTTGAAAAGAAAAAGCTGTGAGCGCGTGTACTTTTGATTTACAGCGGAGTTCGGGAGGTTCCGGGCAGCGGCGGAGAGCCCGAAGGCAAAAAGTGAGTTGGAGTTGGAGTTTTGGAATTACTTAATTAACTAATTGATTTAATTAATTAAAGCTTTTGCTTTATAAAAGCCCCAGCCACCCACCACTCCCTCTGCAGCAGAGAAAGAAAGAAAAGGAAGAAAGAAAGAAAGGAAAAGAAAAGAGAGGAAAAGGAAGAAGAAGAAGAGGAAGGAAAGGGGTTTTGAGGTGATCTTGGATTTTTGGACTCGCCGTTGGAGGCCGCGTGGAGCTCGTGGGCGTGCGGCGAGCGTCGTCGAGGTAAGCAATTTCAGTTTTTTGAGGTTTCTCGGGTTTTGGAGAGCTTTTGGATTCTTGTTGGTTTTTTTTTTAAGAGCAATTTGGATTTTTTGGATCGGTCGGATTTTCGGGATTTTTCTTCTTCTTGGCTGATTTTTCCGTCGCCGGCGGCCGCGCGCGCGCGCAACGGCGCACGCGCGGCGCCAGGGTGCCGCTTTTGGCAGCACCCTGCGGCGACGTGCCGCTGGGCGCGGCGCCGCGTGCAGCAAAGTGCTGCACGCGGCGCTGCCAGGCCGCGCGCGGGCGCGCGCGGCACTGCCTGGCCGCGCGCGGCAGGGGCCGCGCGGCATGGCCGCGCGCGGCAGGGGCCGCGCGGGCCGCGCGCAGCGCAGCGGGCTGCGCGCGCAGCGCCGCAGGGCGCCGCGCACAGCGACGCAGGGCGCTGCGCGGCGCGTTCTGTCACCGCGCAGCAGGCCGCTGCGCGGCGCGACCGGGGTTGGCGCCGCGCGGCGGGCCTCCCTCGTCGCACGGCGGGGTTTTCGCCGCTCGGCGTGCTCCCGGACGGCGGGCGACTTCTCGGTTTGCGTGCCGACGCCGTTTTTTTGCCGTCGGAGCCCGTTGTCGCCGTCGGCCGCTGTTTTCGCCGTAGGCCGCGGTGTTCGCCGTCGGCTGCTGTTTTTTCGCCGTCAAGCAGTTTTTTGAGCGGTTTTCGCGAGCAGGTTGCGAGCAGTTTTCGCGCGGGCTTTCGCGCAGGTTTTCGCTGTTTTTCGCAGGCCGTTTCTCGCTGTTTTCGCGAGCAGTCTCGCGAGCGGTTTTTGGGCAGTTTTTCGCGAGCGGTTTTCGCAGGATTTTCGCAAGCTGATTTTCGAGCTGTTTTTCGCCGTCGGGCGCAGTTTTTCGCCGACGGAGCAGTTTTTCGCCGCCGCGTGCTGTTTTTCGTCGTCGGGCGCTGGTTTTCGCTGACGGAGGCTGTTTTCGCCGACGGAGGCTGTTTTTCGCCGTCGGATGCTCGGTTTTGACCGTTTTGATTGATTTTGCGATTTCTTCGCTCCTGGCAGCTTGCAGTGCTGTTTTTAGCTTCCGCCGGGGGCGGTTGTTGGTTTTTCCGTCGCGTGGACCCGCCGGCTTGTTTCGGGACATCTGCAGAGCGCGCGGTCGTGTGGTTGGACGCAGCGTGCTCCGTTTTGCGTGCGGACCTCGTGGAGGCAAGGTAAGTCCCGCTGAGCCCAATTGCAAGTGTCGACAAGCAATTGGTGGCATTCTGAGGTGGGTTGGTTTTTCTCTCCAAGTCTACGGACTTCCTTCTAATTCTATTGTGATAGGATTGCATGCTAGTTTAAGCGTTTTCTTGGAACTTAACTAGCACCCCCGTCATATGTGCATGTGTTTGACCAGACCGATAGAGAACCTTAATCTGGGCTAGGTTCTTTTATGCTTTAGACATCCCACACGTTGCATACTCTTCTGGACATAGTGTTCCTCGCCCGGGTAGTGGGATGAGTGGTCAGAGTGTTGTGGGACGGGTGTTGCACTCGGGCCGGGGGGCCGAGTGGGGTCTGGTGGCTGGGTTAGGCCAGTGTTAGTGCGTGGGGAACCGTTTCAGGTAGACGGTGGTCCCGGGGTTTTCCTTTCCGCTGTTCTTCTCGTCACCACCCCGTTGTGATCGTGGTGCACGTGTGTTAGCAGGACCTTGAACCCAGAACCTTTTGGACGAATACATGATTTTGGTCAGGCAGTGATTTCTTCCAAGCCTCGCAAAGTCGCCTGAGTCTGTTCTTGTTTGATAGGACGAGGGCATTAGCTCTTCGAGGCTTGGGCATAAAACTTGATTTCAAAGGGTTTTCCTAAAAAGACTAAAAATCATTAAAAGATGGATTTCTCTCAGATTGAATGGTTTTCTGAAATAAATGCCATGGTTTCTTATAAACTTATCCACCTGAGCGGATTCGAGTGATCTGGGTTCTAAGGGCTGTTCTCTTTCTTGGGGGCGTAGGTGTTAGTCTCCTGGGGTCTCGGACCCTTCGTAGATCTGGCTGTGGAGCATCTCCGGCCATGAGTTGTGTGTTGAGTTCAGTAGGGTGTTCTTGTGGGAGCCGTTGGGAGAGACGGTGGTCCCAGCTGTGTGGTACTTTCGTTGAGCGGGTCAGTGTTGTGAGATTGAGTCGTGGAGGGTTCTCCGACTGAGTTGTGCTTTGAGCATCGAGATACCGATCTGTTTGATCGAGGACTATAGCCTGCAGGAGCCGCTTGTGAGACAGTGTTACTGATGAGATACTTGAGTTCGGTGGGGTCGCACCCCTCGAGCTACGCCCGGGTGCGTTGATGATTCCGAGCCTGATGAGGCTGCGATGATGATACCGAGCCTGACGAGGCTGCGATGATGCGCCTAGTTCATATACTAGAGGTCGCTTGATACCCCTGGCCGAGCTACCATGGGGTCACTGTGTGAGATATCGAGTTTGTCCGTTTGGACACCCTGGTTGATACACCATGGGGCGCAGGCTTGACTCGACTGGACCCTGTGGGGCAGTCGCTGAGATTTGGGTTACACTGAGAGAGTGATGGCGTAGCATGTGTCATTGTCGAGTGTCTTGGGTAGTACTTGTGACATATTGTCAGCAGTGAGTGGCTGCATACCATCATCCATAGTCTCCTCCTATTGAGCATAGTAGATAGAGGCATGATAGCTGTAGATTCCTTTCCAGCTTATTTTCATTATCAGTCTTATCTGTTATCTGTGCCTCTGGTAGACTTAGTGGGCAGACCGTGGTTCTTGGAGACGGTACCCACTGAGAACTACTGTAGGATGTAGTTCTCACACCCTCTGTCGGTGACAGGTTGCTGAGGCTTTCTTCCGTTCCTGCTGGGCTTGATTGGACGGACCGAGGACAGGGAGTCGCGTGATAGTTCCCTACCAGCATTGTTACTTTAGAGAGAGGTAGATGTACCATCCCGGATTGTGGGAGTTGGTTATGTTTCCTGTTAGCTATCTCCCATTTGGATTCGTAGATGTTGTATAGGTGGACTTCTATTTGTTTCATCTGTTTTTGGGAGATAGGCTATGTGTTGTTGTACTTTGTAGTTGTGAAATTTTATAGTACAGCTTTTTATCCGCTCTGATATCTGTGTAGCTGTAGTTTTGTCTTTTGCAGGCTAGTCGCTTCGTCTGTACGGCAGTTTCCGTACAGATGGCGGATCTGTTAGCGAGCCCGGGTCGCAGTTTCGACCCCGGGGCGTGACACATACCTTGTCCAAGATGCAAAAAGAATCGGTCGGCTATCTGCTGTAACCTAAAACCAGTAGACCTAGAAGGTACAATTTAGACAAGAGGCTACCCGGTTGCCCACGACCGACAACCCAGCAGACACTCTAACAACCGACAAAACGGCCGACACCCTAACAAACATCGGCGGATTACACTACCACCAGTCACCGTTACTAATGACGACCAGAACGTTGGCAGAGGAAGGGGTTCGGAAAATAAGAGCCGGCGCACGATCTGCTGTGTTAACAGCCACACCAAGTGCATGAACACCGTCAGCAGGCCCACCGTGTCCCGTGCTGGTTGCTTAATCCATTGATTCCCAGCAACCATCAAGACCCCGGTGGCAGCCGGCCTCGACCCCAGCCTCCAAAACCACACGACTACACAAGCACGACAACCGAGCTAAACCGAGGAACAATACTTAACCCGTACACACACACCACACAAGTCAGCTCTAGACTCCGCTAGCATAGCACTCAACCAACTATCGAGAAAAGGGACCCATACCTCCCCCCCCCTCCCCCGATCACTCGCGTTCTACGCTTCTATGCCATTCATTTCATTCATTAGTAGCTAAGTGAGGTATCTTTGTGGATGTCGGGCACAAACTGTTGTGATTAAAGAAAGTCTCTGATACCATCTTAATCTGTCACGCCCCGGGGGTTTCAATCAGCGGAAACAATCAATAGTTTAAAAAGGATTTGTTTTGCGTATCAGTTCTCTTTTGTTTTTTTTTTTTTTTGAAATTCCTTCTTCCCCGGTGCGTGCCCAGACCCGCCGCATACACAGAATCACCCTGCAAACGGACAGAGTCTCCTCTGTATATGAACGGCGTCGCAGCTAATACAACATGCAACCATAGTAGTTTATTCAATCACAACAGTTCTCAACACTTACACAACAGAACCATTCTCAAGGCCGACCAATTTGAAAGGATAAATCCACAATTTTAAAAGCGGTGCCCACCCGGCACCCAGATTTCTAAAACAGTTCGAAAACCATAAATCCACAGAGTTTTTAAAACAGTGCCCACACGACACTCAGGTTTTGAAATCCGTTTTCTAAAATCCATAAATCCACAGGGTTTTGAAAACGGTGCCCACACGACACCCAAGTTTTGAAAACGATTTTCGCAATTCCTTTTTCTTTTTCTTTCTTTCCTTTTGAAAAACGGCCGAACAGAGATAAGAATTCATCATCCACATAACCAAGGAGTAGAGTACCGACATCCACACCGACCCCACGAGGGTATCGAGAACCACACAATAGTCTACAAGTAGTAAATGAAATGCGATAGAAAAGGGAAAATACAGTCTGGGATCTCGTAGGACCCGAAAGCTCCTGACTCGGCCTCATAGTCGCCTAGCCCTCACCCCTGGAGGAACCTGTCACGGAGTGGGAAGTCAGCGACACGATAATACTAATAATAGAGCAGGAAAAAGTAGTAAAGCCAACCGTCAGACGATCCGGAGCAACCACCCTCCCAAGAGGGGAAAAGAAACACGAACACCTGTAACACCTGACCACGTCGAGCATCTACGTCGACGGGTCACACCGCTCACAAAGAGCCACGAACACCTGTAACACCTGACTACATCGAGCATCTACGTCGACGGGTCGCACCGCTCACAAAGAGCCACGAACACCTGTAACACCTGACCACGTCGAGCATCTACGTCGACGGGTCGCACCGCTCGCACCTTGGCGCCTCAAAACCCCACAACTACGGGGGCCCCACTACGTCACCTCGTGGGTTTACACGGGTCATAGACCACTTTTCCGGAAAAGCGCACCCTTTGTGGTGGCCAAACCGCGGGTGCGCGTGCTGCAGCCTCGAGCATAGTAACCAAGTACACCAGATAAAACCGATAGTAATGAACCATAAAGATCACCAAATATACCAAGTATAACTCAATAGCGAGGACCATAGAGACTATCCACGTTAGCACAGTTAAACGTATAATCAAAGTAGTTGCAACCGTCGGAAGCCCGACACTAAGTCTCAAAATAAAAACCCACCTCGAAGTCAGTCGAACGAGCTCCCTGAATGTAGGCCGATCCCGAACTCCCGCTAGACTAGACTGGTGCTCAACCGCTGGGCCCTGAACAGAAACTGTGATCAGAACTAGACTCGCTCATACCCATCCCGACAACACTACAATAACATGTCGCTAATACGAGGAACTTAGCCGAAACTAGGCTTAAACCGAAATTCCCGAAAATCCACTGACCCTCCAGTCCTGGCCTGCCAACGATCTAAAAATATCCAAATATCGTCCAACTACACCTGCTGTCCCTAAACATCATAATTTTGATGTTCGGGCAGACAGGGACCAAATCATAATTTCCTCTATCGAAAAATTGCTATAAATACACCTTTATAACTGTTGTTCTCACTCGTTCTTCCAAACCATTAAGCCAAAGACAGCGCCGTAAGTTTCAGCGTGTCCGAAACGACGAGACGAAGCTCGTGCTCACGGGCTTGGGCTTACACGAGGCCCGAGGGCAAAGTTGGCCCATAACATTCCAGTGCAAATTTGCTACATTGCTACATCTCACTAATTACTTGATATAATTGGGATTTAACAGGAGCATGATACTCTGTATGGACAGAGGAGTGAAGTGCTCACCTGTGGCTACGTCGGAGACCGGCCGGAGAGCTCGCCGGAGCAACACCCTCAAATGCTCAAGGCTTGGGTTGCACAAGCTTGGACCAAACCTAAATCACAAGGCCAACAGAGGCAAGCATCAGTGTAAGGGTGTTCCCAGAAGAGGTCCGGACCAAGCCAGGTCCGACGGCGGCGGCCGAGAAACACCAACCAAAAACCCATTTACAAAACAATTGAACCACTTAATTACCCGAGGCCCACTGACCAAACGAACTTGATAGGAACCCTTAAAATGGTGGCTAGGGTTTACCTGAGTGGTTATCCGGCAACCAGGAGCGGCGGCGGCGGCCGGAGCTCGGGCTCATAGGTAAAGGTGGTGCAACTACATAACCACAAAACCCCACGTTAGAAGTCACATGCAACGGTTTGGGAAGCTTCACTGGTGTCCAAGGAACTCACCTGGGTCACTTACCCACCGCGCGGAGCGTCGGCGATCGCCGGCGACGAGATCCAACCGAGCTTGAAGAAGACCTTGGGGCTCTAATGGCGGATTTCCAACCGGAGCACAAGAGGCCTTGCAACTTGAACCAAATCACTCCTCTTGGTGCTACGGTGCTTGCCAAGGCGATGGCCGGCGGCGCGGGTGAGCGGCGGCGCCGGGCGGCGAGGTTCTGCCATGGTTCCCTTTTGCTCGGTTCTAGGGCTAGCTCGCAAGCCTCGGATTCTCAACCGATCATCTCCAAACTTGGTGGAGAGGTTGCAGTCGACGAGAAGACCCAATCCAACGGTTTGATTAAGATTCCAACGGTTGAAATCCTCCCGCGCTCGAAACCAACCGAAACTCGATTTTCCGGCAACGGGGTGCCCCCGCCGGCAACCCGGGGCACGACAGCGGCTCGGACTACTCAGGGAGGATCACCTTGACGTCAGGAAGAGATTGGTTGGATACTTGGGCCGATTTAAAACGAAAAGTTTCAACCTCTTACCTTGCCGGAAAAAAGGAGGAAGGATGCTCCCGCGGCGGCACACGGCGGCGGCTGACGTCGGCGCCACTCGGGCTCGATCTCTCAGTCACAGAGGAGTCCTCAGCTGCAGCTCGGAGCCACCAAAGTCCCCAGGAAGAAGTTCTTCTCTTTCCCAACCGAGATGAAGGAGGGTTTCTTGATTCCCTTCTTCTCCGGCGACGAGGCGGCGGCGGCCGGTGCGCTACCTCCGTGGAGTGCGGCAGAGGGAGTGGAGTCGTTGGAGCTGGCGGCTGCTGGGCTGAGGCTACGGGGTTGGGGTTTAAGAGAACCCTAACCCGATGCGGTTCTTTATATAGTGCATGTTGCAAAAATGCATTTTAACCCCTCAAAGCTTACCATTTTGAGCCCAGTCCTTCGCAGCCAATAAATTTCACACTTAGGTCCCTCTCCAAAGAGCAGCACGCAAAACGGAGTATAAAATATAGGGTTCGTGTGCAAGATACGGCGTTCCTCGCTATTTTTTGCGTTTTTCGAGGCATTCGAATCGCCAAACGGAAAAAGGGACTTCGCCACGACGTCCGGCTCGACGAAACCTTTCAGGTAGCGATTTTTGTTCGTCGACTAAAAACCCCGATAAATCGCAGATCCATAAAGTACTGCGATATCTGCAGTTCAGCACGCTTTTCGAGGCTCTAGGGTCGTCAAACGGAAATTCCGTCAGCGCCGTTACGCTCAGAATATCAAAATTAGCTAGAAACGTCTACTCATACTGATAGGTTTGGATTTTGGACAGTGAAGTGGCCAACGACCGATCGAGAGGGGACCGAGATCAGGGGTTACTATTCACTTAAGTCGTGGGTCCCGTCTGCTTCTTCGCTGATTTCCGGACGATCCGACCGTCGGATCAGCAAACGGTCTATACCATTTCCACTCGATTCGATGAGACGGTCGCACTGGCGACCTCAGATTTCCGAGATCAGACTCGGATCGGAAAGGCGGAAATTGTGCAACGAAAACTGTGCAATTCGCGCACCGGTATGCAAATCACTAAGGTTTAGATCTGCTTCCTCGCCCGCAAACACACTTTAATTTCTCGAGTGCTACAAATGTACACCATTCCTTAGAGTTTTGACTCTAAGTTAAATACTCTGACAAATAATCTAAATTTAACCCTTAAACATATGCCACACGTTCATTCCTAGGGTTAATGCCACACATTACAACTTGTACTCTAGGTTTGCTCCTAGGTCATCAACATCAATACTCAACTTTAATCGCATACATTAGGTTCATTACGACCATATTCATTTAAACAAACTCTTTATAGTCTCATTGCTAGTCAACTTACTCTAATGGGCCTATTAACATGCTTCTAATATGAAAAGCAAAGGAAAAGGGAAGAGATCACCCTTTTTCGAAAAATATCCCCCACCTCTTTAGGTTCTTGCAAGAGGAAATGGGTTTGATATTTAACCTAAAAAAAAAGCCCTAAAAATGGAGAAAAACTCCTTATAAGATGGTTTCCACCTCTTTTGAACCCAAAAAGAAACTCCAAAATGAAACCCTAGATTTTTGCTTACCTCTTTTAGGGGCTCGTAGCCAAAGAGAAGTGAAAAGAGGAGTTGGAGCTTCACTTGGAATGCTCCCACGAAGTCCTTCTTGAGATCTCCAAGCTCCAAGGAGACCAAAACTGTCACGCCCCGGGGTCGAAACTGCGACCCGGGCTCGCCAACATATCCGCCACCCATACAGGAAGCCCCACATAGACGAAGCGTCTAACCTGCAAAAGATAATACTACAGCTATACAGATATCAGAGCGAGGAAAGTAAACTACTGAAATATAAAATACAAGTCCAAAATTGTAGTAATCGTGGATTAAAACTACGTATTTAAGTTTAAATATTTTATGGAAAGTTAATTAGCAAGAATGAATAATTTATAGTGTAGTTGGGACCCCAAAATATCGACTTTTGATCGGGGCCTGATCTCGAAAATCTGAGATCACCAATGCGACCGTCTTGTTGAAACAAGAAAGATTGATATTCAAAAGTTTTCGATCCGACGGTCGGATCTTCCGCAAATCAGCAGCGAAAAAGGGGCCCACGGCTTAAGTGTGAATAGTGAAATGAATAGTAACCCTATTTTTCGGTTCCCTCTCGATCGGTCGTCGGCCGATCCGCTTTCTGAAACTTGAACATAGCAGTATGAGTAGTCAATTCTAGCTAATTTTGACATTCTGAGCACAATGGCACTGACGGAATTCGCGCTTGGCGACCCTGGTGCATCGGAATGCGTGCCAAACAGTGAAATGCACTGTATTTTATGAGCACCGAATCAAGAAAGCAAATACGCTATTTGAAAGGTCTCGACGAGCCGGACGTCGTGGCGAAGTCCGTTTTTCATTTGGGCAACCCGTTCGTCTCGAAATGCGTGAAAAGTATCGAAAAACTAAGTATTTTTGTAAAAACTTAAATGTTTTATGGACCAAATTATTTGGGGCTTATTGGTGAAGGTCCTTACAGCATTTTGAACCTACAGTAGGGACCTAAGGGCTTAGGGTTTGTTGTGTAGGGACCAAAGGGCATTTTGTTGCATTTAGATATTTTTTTGGCTTGGGTCTCTTCGGCTGCCCGTGGGGGGGGTTACAAACATATTTGGGAAGCTTTTAAGTCCCTGGGTTGCTTTGAAGCGAGGCAACCATTCCCCATTAGCTCTGGGATAGCCGAGGAGACATCCCCCACAAGCCCAAACCGAGGGTGAGAGAGGAAGAGAGAAGATTGCTCCAAGTTCTTCAAACTTGGCCCCTGAGCTCTCTGGGAGGTTCTTCTGCGTCTAGAGGTTGAGGCCGAGCTTGCTGGGTGGCTGCGCGACGCGGGGGAGGAGAACCGACTTCTACCTTTCTTCTCCAACTCCGGCAAGGTAGGTTCCTCATTTCCTCTGGGTTTTAGCACCCGAGACCCTTGGAAGTCGACTCTGTAGAGTCATGATATGCTCCCTGTCAAGTCCCAACTCTTGGGATGGCCCCGGTTGCCGGCGGGAGAAGGTTCTCGCCGGAAACCTAGCTTTGCTCCGCCTCGGCCTTGCGTCACAACTGCTCGTCCAAACGAAAAACTAAAATCATGGTAAAAACTGTAGGACTAGAGGATCATCTCCACCAAATTTGGTGGAGTTTCGTTGGCCCTGTGAGTCGCAAACGCGAGCCCTAGTTTTCGGGTTTCGAAGCTTCGGCCGAGCTCTTTGCTCCGGCGCCGGCGTCGCTCCCCACCGTCGGCTACTTGCCCGAGAAGCTTCCTGGGATCGAGATGAATCCATCCATGTTTTTGCATGGAGCCCTTGCAGCTCAGATGGAGTTTCACCATTAATGGTGGAAGCTTAGGCCAAGCTTGCTCCACCGCCGCCGCCGCCGTGTCCTGTCGCCGGGCACGGGTCCGGATAGTTTAGCAGGGATGAGAAGCACCTTTTGGTGCTATTGGGAAAGGCCCAGAACCCAGTGATGAAAAATCACCATTAATGGGCATCCGCGCTCATCTTCTTCATGTTTTGTCACCATGCCCACGGCTAACCGAGAGTGCAGGTTGAGCCCAGATTTGCTGGGAATGCTCCTACAACCCTGGAGCAACTTTTCATCCATGTAAGAAGCTCCCAGAACCCACGGTTACAAAGTTGTAGCATGGGATTGGGTTGTTTGCATGTTAAGCAAAAGTGCCCACCAAGTGATTGTTAGAATGCTCCAATGAACCGAATTTTGTATAAGCAACTATTTAGCATCCAGAAAAGTACTGGTAGTCACTACACACTCCCCTGAGCTTGATGCTCACTTCAGATCCGATTCTTGGGCTGTGTGGTTTTGTGTGGAGCAATGTTGTAAAGAGTAGAGCATGTGGGTTGGATCTCTTTGATCCAGCAGCTTTTGGACTGCAAAATGGCAAGCCCATGTGTCTTGGTACTGTCCAGAGATGAATGCTCCAATTTATTTAGAATTTGCACAAGTAGATTTAAATATTTGGCATTATAGAGCTTTATGTTTGGTTGGTTGGCTTAGGGTCTGTTTGGGGCACTTTGCAACTTCGCGACAGTGAGCCGTAGACTAATTTGAGGTCACTGAACGCAATGCTCACCTTAAAAATGGGATTGGTCGAGTAAAAATTTTAAAATGGCATAGTAGGTTGTGTTAGCAAGATAAGGCATGACCCGAAGTTTTCCTCGGGATCCGTGCTGCTGCCATATGGTGAGCACGGTGTTCAGCGAGTCGAGGGTCACCTACTGGTGGTGACGGTTCATTAAAATAATGTTCCAATAATTAGAACGAGCGAAAACGGTTCTCAAGTACGCGTAAAAATGCAATTTTTGGAAACCCTAGGGGTCTAAACGCAATTATAACCTCACGTGCTGTCTCGGGCAGTGTGTCTATGATCTCTAAACTTTTCGTTAGGGATCCAACGGCTCTCATTGAGCAGAAATTGATTATCGGTCCGTAAATCGACAAAATCGTCGATTTAACGGCATCCCGGTGTTAATCACGCAATTCGAGGAATTGCGGCGATTACGCCTTGCTGTCTGATGTGTCCCAGTAGAATCTGGTTGAGCCAGCGGCATAGGGTTGATGCCCGTATCTCCCGGGAATCTAAAATGAATTTTCGGGAGAGGTATTTTGGTAAATTTGGCGTCAATCTGGAAAAGATCCATGTTTAAAGTAAGAATAGTGAGTCTGTGGTTTGGGTATGTGTGAGTTGTTCCCTGATCAAAACATATAATTCAGGTTGGCACAGTCTTCAAGCATTCTGTTGGAGTCGATAGTTCGCCTGCAGACATGTGGGTTTATCTTCGGTCCGGGCTTTATCATCTCGGCCCTCTGGGGTATCGTAATTGGTCGGACCCCTGTTCTTGTGATAGCCTAGATTTCCTTGTTGAGCCTGCTCTTTTTATTGATCAGCATCACTTTTATATTGCTATATCTGCTTGATTCATTGATCATTATCAGTTATCAGCCTATATGTTGCCATGCCTGATTGGTCATTAGTTAGTTATCACACATTTACTCGCTTATCAGATATTATGATCCTTATCCTGGACGTTTGCCATGCCTGATTGGTCATTAGTTAGTTATCACACATTTACTCGCTTATCAGTATTTCCTGATTATTCTTGCAATTTGCCATGTGTGATTGATCAGTTATGGTTTCCTACATTTTTATTGCATGAGTTGAGATTCAGTTGGCTATTTTGCATTGCATTCCTGTTGGGATTTTCCTGGCTTGTTGCTGATTACCCGGTCTGTGGACCGTGAGCTTGAGCATTCGCATGATTGATCGCCCGCACTGCTGTACTTCACGAACATCAGCGGAGTAGCTACCCGTGTGGATGTTCTTTACCGGTAAAGTGGTCTGGTACACGACCCGTGACTCCCAAGTTAGTGCCCAAGGGTGCCGGAGTGTTGACTCCCAGGTTAGTGCCCGAGGGTGCCAGAGTATGTCAGCCAGGTTGGTGCCAGGTTCGGCGAGTTTTCCCTGAGGTCTTGTTGACCAATATGGTGGCTTTGATTGGGTATTTTGTTATTCTACCATTGATGCATTGCTTGCCTGTTTATCATTATCATCTTATGATTTCTCAGTTCTTGTTCAATATATATATCAACATGCTCTTATTATGATAGTTTAGTATCCTGTTATGCTCAGCACTATATTCATGATTATTCAGTTATCAGCTTGTTATACCTGCCTTACCTACTGATCTCTTACTATCCGCTAGTTATTGTATGCCAGTAGGTACGATTTGCTATTTCTCGGCTCGTCGTGCCCACTGGGATACACTGTCGATGTATCTCACACCCCCTGGGTGACCATTTTTCAGGTCGATCGGGTGTTGGGATGTCGGACGTGTTGGTGAGATTCCGCGATAGCTTTGACCCTGGACAGCCGTTATATATTTTTATCAGTTTGTAAAGCATGTAATTTAATTAGTAAGGTTATTGTAATAATGTAATAAGTTGTTGTAATTGTATGATCATTCTTGAGAAGTGCGTAGTTTAGACTACTCTGATATGGATTGCAAGTTTTGAGCCGTGCATGTATAGAAAAGGCTCAATCCAAGGGGATTGGGAATTTTCTATATATGTGGCGGTCTATCGTGCCCTGGCTTGCTTTTAAAACTCTGATTGAAAAAAAAAAAAAAAAATTAGACTCTATATTTTTTTCGAACTCGGGGCGTGACAAAAATGATACATGTCTGATCCTCACAATACAAGTGTCTCTCAAAATAAAACTCTCAGAAGTAATAATATACAATAATCCAGCTGACTGTACTATCAGTGTAAAAAGGGGGTACAGCTACACTCCAAGGACGGGTAGGGAACTAGGTCGCGACTCCCTTACCTCGATCAGCAGGTGTAGCAACAGGAGTAGGAACAGGGGTAGATGCCTCTGGAAAATCTGTCACCGACAGAGGGTGTGAGAACTACATCCTACAGTAGTTCTAAGTGGGTACCGTCTCCAAGACCAACGGTTTTTCCACTAAGTCTACTAGAGGCATAAGATAACAAAAATACTGTAATAATAAAAGAATAAGCTAGAAAGAAATCTGCAGCTATCATGCCTCTATCTACAATGCTCAATGGGTGATATAGATGAAAATGATGCATTGACTCTATTTCAAAATACTCGATCAATCCAATCACACTGGCTGCCGCATAGGGTCCAGTCAAACCCGCGCCTACCTACTACCACACATCCCCACTGGGACGGGAATTACGTAGGCGGTCCTACTCGGACTGCGTCGACAAGCTGCGAAAGATAAGTAACAGGCCTAGCTCCGGAGCGGCACTCGATGGGAGCGACCCCATCGAGGAAGTATCCGCGCATCTCTGTCGAGCTCAATACGGCTCATGCAGGCTATAATCTAAATCTACGATCAATCAGATCGGAAACAACAACTCACACTAACAACATCAGTCGGAAACACTCAACGGCTCGGGACCACTGTCACCAAACGGCTCCCAAAACAGAACACCCAACTCACAGATGAGAAAGAACTGACCGACACAGCAAGGGTCCGAGAATCCCGAAAGGCCGGTGCCTAGAACCCCAATCAAACAAGAACAGACTCCAGGCTCAGCCTTTCGAAGTTCTTGACGCCTTACAGTTCGGGGAAATCAGCTTCCTCGGGTAAAACATCGGGATGGAACCAATCAGGGTCTGAAAGTTCCGGGAGACTAGCACCTAGAACCCAAATCAAATAATAACAGGTTCCAGATACAGCTTCTCGTAGCTCTTGACCCAAATGTGAAAACAACCCTTAGAACCCAGATCACTCGAACCCTCTCGGGTGAGTAAGTTTATAAGAAAAGATGATATTTATTACTAAAAACCATTTTGATTTGGAAAAATTCATTTTAATGAATTTTAGTTCTTTAAGAAAATCAGTTAAAAACAAATTTTATTCCCAAACCCCGAAGGGCCAATGCCTTCACCGAATCAAACAAGAACAGGCTCCGACGACCCTTCGAAATTCGGAAGGAAAACATTGGTTTACTGAAATTATGTGTGTGTCCAAAAACAGTCTGGGTTTAAGGTTCTTGTGGTGACCCGAATTACCGTGCAACTTGTCTGGGTGGTCGACGGTGAGGAAAACACCTATTTTTGGTGTATCGAGTCCATTATGCGTCAAACGGACTCCAAAAACAGACTCAGCGCGCGAAAACAGTCAAAATTGGCTATTTCCGGGCTAAATGGGCATATTGGGCCAATTTTGCAAGCAAGCCGGCCCACGGCCCATGAGGCGTGCACCGGGACCAGCGAACACGGGGACTGCCACGTGGCGGCGCGTGATTGGGCGGGCCACACGCGTCAAGCCGCAATAACCGCGGGCGCGCCATTGGTTGGGCGGCGGACGCGAAAGACCACGCCGCAATAACCGCGGGCGCGCCACGTGGCGGCGCGCCATTGGTTGGGCGGTGGGCGCGGAAGACTCGGCGCGTCGCGCGACGCATGCACCCCGCTGCCACGTGGCGCGCCCCAATTGTTGGGCGCCAGCCGCCGCGCATGCGCGGGGCGAGCGGAGCGCGGGCGCGGGACACATGGCGCGATCCGGGCGTTTAGGGCGTTGCGTGCTAGCGCTGTGGGTGGCCGCCACGCGGTTTCGAGCTCACCACTGTGGATTTCGGGCGCCCGAATGTTGGGCTCGAATCCGAAAAGTGGATTTTTTGGATTTTAGCAATAAATAGCCCCTCTTGGGCTTCTTTTGAGGGGTTTTCGGATCCAATTTTGGGGCCATCTTCGACAGGGCTTTTCTTCTTCGAGTCTTCTTCACTTCTTGGGGTTTTGGAGAATTTTTGGAGGATTTTTGGAGATCATTTCATCAGCTCCTTCCTCGACTCCGTGAGCTTCGACGTTCCTCCAATTGCGGTTTTCTTCATCGACGTTTCTTCCGCGGACTCCCCTAGGCTTACCCTTTGGAATTTTAAGCTGATATTTTAGGTATATCTTCATGGGAGGTAGGCCTTCGACTTTGGTATTCATCGCTCCTCTCCGTTTTGAGTTTTTATGGGGTTCTCGCAGCGTCTTTAAACCCCCTTTTTGCTGTTGCATTTCCTGGACAGCAGGGAAGTAATCTTGCATTTTCTCGGCCTACGGTTGTTGGAATTGGGAGTTTAAGGACTCGTTTCGCATCTACACTTCACGAGGATCGCAGCCGTATTTTTTTTGGAATTTTTGGAGGGCATCTCACAGGAGGTGTTTTACTATTTCGTGGACAGATTTGCGGCAATGTTGTCGTTTTGGTGATTTGGGACTTACCGCGATGTTCGGCTTATATTTCAATGACCGGGAGGAGTTTTCGGGTGATTTTTGGTTTGTTGGAACCATGGGATCCTGAGGAACGCACACGTTCAGTTTTAGCTTAATCGGACTATGGATTAGCACGTTCGAGGTAGGTTGGATTTTCCTCCAAAATTAGCGGGCGGCGTACTAATTCTATGTCGTAGTATGCATGCATGACAAGTAGAGTACTCATTTTTGTGGACCGAGATGCAAGCATGTATGATAGAATTAGCAAATTGATTATTTCTTGTGATAATGAATTACTGGAACTTTGACCTAGCACCCTGCCATATGTTTGCATGTGTAAACCAGACTAGTAGAGAACCCCCACTTGGGCTTGGTTTTCTATGCTTTAGACATCCACACTTTATATCCTTATTCCCTGGACATAGTGTTTTCCTCGCCGGGGTAGTGGGCCGAGTGGTCGTGTAGAGTACCGGGGCTTCGTGTAGTGCACCGACTTCGCAGGATAGCGTGGTGCGGTGAAATCGCCCGCAGCAGGTTCAGAATATAATTACGCTTGAGTTCAGGATGTTTCGGATCGACGCGGGAGCCTTTTGTTCAAAAAGTGAGTTGACGGCGTCGAAATTGGAAGCCCCAGCTTGATTCAGCATTTTGGGACATTGCGTACCTGTACGCGGGCATGGGTACCGGAACGAGTTGATTTGGAAACCGACAGAGAGGTTCGGTTGAGGGAAAATTGAGGAATTTTTCTAAGTCCCTGGGTACCGGTACTGGGCAGTGAGTACCGGTACGCCAGTTCCCTTTTGGCTTGAGTACCGGAACGCTGGGGCGGGTACCGGTACTCAATGTTGGACTGATCGGAGTTGGCCCTCGGGTTGAGATTTTTGTGCTTGGGTACCGGTACGGGAACCCGAGTACCGGTACTCAGCCTCCAGATTGTAATAACTCTCGGTTAATTATTTTCGTTGACTTTGACTTCTGGTACGAAATTCAATAGTTTTAGTATCTCTCGTGCTTTTCTTTCAACAAACGGGTTTTAGCGGCGCGATGGGGGGGGGGGGGGGGGGGGGGGGATTCCGATGTACGGATCTCCCAAATCGGACCTTTTCGTGTTAATGGGTACTACTCGATGGGTTGAACCCGTTAAGGGTTCGATCCATCAGAGGATTAGTTGGGGTGTTCCCTATATATATATATATATCCCTCCTTAGGGTTTGTACGTGCACAATAATTAATCTTCTTTACTCATTTGTTAGTAGAATAGATTAGACCGCCGCTCCCCTGTTAGAGTTTTCATCCCTCGACCTCCTCGTACCAGAGAGCAAACCCTATGGAGCATCGCCGTCGGTTGGATCGCGACGCCTTCTCCATCCAACGAGGTTAGTCTACCTCGTTCCTTCCCGGTCTCGGATCCTTTCCCGTTTTTTGGTTTCTTTCGCTTTTGTTTGCGTCGCTGCGGCAACCTCATCGCCGCGCCGTGCGCTGCAGGTGCGTACCCGCGCAGCTCATGGCCGCGCACCGCCAACCCGGCCTCGCGGGGCCTCGCCGCGCTGCGGGCGCATGCCACGCAACGCGGGGCCGTGCGCTGCTAGGGTTTGGCCGCGCGCAGCCAATCTGGCAGCGCCGCGGGCGTATGCCCACGCAGCGCGGGGCCGCGCGCCCCTAGGGCTTGGCCGCGCGGGGCCACGCCGCGCTGCGGGCGCATGCCCGCGCAGCGCGGGGGCCGCGCCAGCCAGCATGGCCGCGCGGGGCCCCCAGCACTGCGCAGGTATGGCTGATCGGGGCCCGGCAGCGCTGCGGGCGCAGGCCCGCGCAGCCAGCATGGCCGCGCGGGGCCCGGCTGCGCTGCGGGGGCATGCCCGCGCAGCGCGGGGGCCGCGCGCAGCCCACCTGGCTGCGCGGGGCCCGGCAGCGCCGCGGGGGCATGCCCGCGCAGTGCGGGGCCGCATGCAGTCGATCCGGCCGCACGGGGTTGCGCCGCGCTGCAGGCGCACGCCGCGCAACGCGGGGCCGCGCGCAGCCGATTTGGCCGTGCGGGGCCTTACTGCGCTGCGGGTATTTGCCAGCGCGCTGTGCTAGGGCGCGATGTACGCCTGGGAGGTGATTTATCGCGCGGGACTAAGCAAACACCGCCGCACCTTGGTGTTTTTGCGCCGCGTCAGGCAGGAAGGGTCCGGCGTTATCCAGACTAGGGTCTGGTTTTGTGCCGCGGGGCACGGTCGGTTACTGACATTTTTTTTTTGGGACTCTGTAGGTTCGGGAGTCGTTTCAGAGTGCGGATCGTTCGGGTATTTCGGGCGACTGTTTTTCGAGGTGGGTACCGTATCTTGGGAAGGGGTAGCCTTCAGACCTCCCCTAGCCGTCTACTGTTTTACTGTAACTTTTATAAAAGAATCTGAGAATCTTGGAACGGGTTACCTATCGCTTCAAGAGAAAATGTAAGGTTTTTCGACCCCTGATAACTAAATGAGTCCTTATTCTATATTGGTGCGACTAAGTGTCGCGAGAGGTGTACGGCACAGGTTTACGACGGTTATGCTCATGGAGCTTACACGCACACCAGCGGTTTGGCCACCGTGTCGGTGTACTTTTCCGGAGAGGTGGTCTGATAGACCCGTGGACCCCACGCGGCTATTTGCGTGGAGGCCCCCTTGCGGCTATTGCGGAACTGTATTCATACAGTGGGGGGTTATTGGCACCAGGTTTTGAGCGGGATGACTTATTTTGCCTGAGGTCCTCGGACCGACATGGCGGTATTGTGTTCGGTTTATTTATCCATTTGTCTATTGGTTCTCATATTTTTCTAGCATCTATTACAGTTGTTAAGTGTGCTGTTCTCTTGTCACTAATTCCCCACTTTGTGACAGGTTCGGTTCGGGGTCAGGGTCGGCAGTGAGGTTCCGACTAGGAGACTTTAGCCACTCTTCCGGTTGGTGATATCTTTCTTTCTTGCTCTTTGCTTATTTCAGTTGGTTAGTTTATTCGCATGGTTTTCAGTTATTGTGGATGTTGTGGATGTTGAGATAGCTTTAGTACTGGTATTGGAATTCTGTATCTCAATTGTGCTTTGTGTTACGGAATTTGAGTTGGCGTATTTCGTGAAATTGGTTATGTCTTGAAGATTGAAGATGAAGAAGTTTGAATCATATACCTCAATCTCAAGAAAGAAGAATTCAAAAGGATCAGGTACGTTTAACTAAAGATTTATGGTGATCCGAATACTTCTTATAGTGTAGAAACACTTGGATGAATTTTTGATTGCATAAAAATAAAAAACTGGGCATTTCACATGTTCAGAGTCCGGACCGGGCATTACAGTCCGGACCCCGAACATAGGATGGTTCATGTGCAATTCCAGTCCAGACCGTGAAATCCAGTCCGGACCCCGAACGTGGTATTTGATGGAATTGCATGAACAGTCCGGACCGTGAAATCCAGTCCGGACCCCGAACGTCGTCTTTTCTGGAAAATGTCTGTTTCGCTGAGACAGTCCGGACCGCCCATTCCAGTCCGGACTGTCGTCCTGTAAAATTCCAGAAATGGTTAGTTTTTGATGCTTATCTTCTTCCAAGGGTTTCTAACCTATAAATAGCCTCTATGATTCAATTTCTAGGGCATCCGCATATAATAAAAAAGACGGCCGAAATTGAAAAATCCACATATAGAGAAGAAAGGAAATCAATAGATTAATTCTATGTTTCTTCATCTATATTGATTAATTTGATTCTAGGTTTTCCAAACTCAGATTTTGAGTAGAATCAAATTAATGAATACTTAGATGGTATTTCCGATCTATTTTTAATCTAAGTATTCGGCGGATCATCACCACCCAAAAACAACGATTTTCCCAAAATCGGCGCGTGGACTCGCGTGGCCTTGTGGATTCAAGGTGCAACCGCTCTCGTGGATTCGGAGCGAGGTACGTTCGTGGATTCGAAGCGTGCTATTGGGTGAAGACCGTGGATTCGGTCGGACGTCGTGGACTCGACGTTGGACGCCGTGGATTCGGCGTTGGACGCAGATCGTGGATTCGAGAAGCGTTGCGGAGCGAGCGGAGAAGATCAACTAGGAGCGTATGGAAAAGGTTGAGTCGTAAGTGTGTACGGTAAATCACCTTGTACGTGTTTTAATTCTAGTGGATTTCGCCGTGTGATCGGTCCCGTGGTTTTTTACTCCGGTTTGGAGTTTTTCCACGTAAAAATCTTGCGTGTTATTTTTATTTCCGCATTGGGTTTTATTGCGCAATGATTTTTTGAGTGTTTATGGTTTACACCTATTCACCCCCCTCTAGGTGTTTTTTCCCCTATTAGATCCAATTATACATAACCCAACAAGTGGTATCGGAGCGGGAATAGGGTTGTAAACAATGGTTGAAGGTGGAAACATCAACAGACCCCGTTATTCGATGGAACAAATTATGCCTACTGGAAAGTACGGATGAAAGCCTTTTTAATTTCCATCGACGAACGGGTGTGGCAATCAATTGAATTAGGGTGGTCTAATCCAACTGAAATTATTGTTGATGTTCACACCATCAAACCTAGGTCGAAATGGACCAAGGAAGAGATAGACTTATCTTCTTACAATGGCAAAGGAATTAATGCTTTATTTAATGCCTTGTCACAAACTGAGTTCTCTCGCGTCTCGACATGTGAGACTGCGAAAGAAATCTGGGATGTTCTTCAAGTTACACATGAGGGAACTAACCTTGTGAAGATTCAAAAACTGCAAATGCTTACGAGCAAGTTTGACTCTATTTTCATGGCAGAAAATGAATCATTCACAGATTATTATACACAATTGCAAGACATCGTAAACACATGTGCTAACTTGGGAGAGAAGATTCCAGAATTTAAAATTGTAAGAAAGATCTTAAGAACTCTTCCTGAAAGATTTCGTTCCAAGGTTACGGCCATTGAAACTATTAAACACCCGGACGAAATCCGTGTAGAAGAATTAGTTGGTTTATTACAAACTTATGAAATGACATTTCCTACTAACTATTCTTCTGGAAAAGCATCTACTTCTAAGTCTTCAGGTTTTGCGTTGAAAACAACAAAAGAAGAAGACGCGGATTCATCCTCCTCAGACGATGACGAGAACCTATCTATGGAGGACTTTGAGAAGCAGCTTGCTCTCTTGACGAGAAATTTTTGCCGAAACTTCCGAAGGGGTAATTCAAGTAAAACCTCATCCTCCGGAAAGTGGAAGAAAGGCAAAGGTTTTTCAAGCCAAAAGTCAAGAAAGCAAGAGAGTCTTTCAAAGGATAAGAAAAGCTCAGAAGGACAAGTCCAATGCTTCAAGTGCCGAGGATACGGCCATATCTCAACGGAGTGTCCAAATAAGAATCCGTCCAAGAAGAAGGCGATGCAAGCCGTCACTTGGGATGACACCTCAACGTCAAATGAGTCATCTTCAAGTGATGAAGAGAACAACGCAACGGCATTCCACGCGTCCACATCTTCACCCTTCATGTGCTTAATGGCAAGTACATCCGGCTCACTGTCCAACTCCACTGTTGAAAAGATTGCAACGGACGATGAATCGGATAATTCGGAAGGTGAAGACTTTGCTCTTGCCTACCATAAGCTTTTGAGGGATTCAAAGAAACTGGCAAAGCAAAACAAGAGTTTGAGAGGGAGATTGCAGGATCTCGAAGAAGAAGCAAAAAGGGCATCTTCTCTCTCAAACGCTCTTGAAGTGGAAAGGGATAATCTGATTAAAGTAAATGTTTCCCTTCAAGAGTCCAATGAGCATTTCGAGAAGAATTATGTAGATATGGTGAACAAAGCGAATTACTTCTTGAAGCTCTATGGCGAGGCTCGACAGGAAAAAATGGAATTGACGGAGACCATTTTCCAACTCAAGGATGATTTAAAGCAATTTTCTTCTGGAAGGAGTAAGTTGGATAAGATGCTTGGTCTTGGTCAAACAAACAAATTCGGCCTCGGATACAATCGAACTAAAGACAATTTTAGTTCGGTTGGGACAGTTTTTGTGCCTCAGTCGGTATCTCCTCCTCCGACACCGGAATTGACGACAAGCAACGACAACAAACCTACTTCCCCCTCTCCGGGATCGTCTAGAACAAAGGTATGTTTTCGTTGTGGTTATGCAGGGCACATAAGAAGAAATTGCAAGAATAGAGCGCAAAGATCAAATCAAGCACATCTTGCAACTACTACCAATGAGTTCATTTCCCGCAAATCAAAGAAGGATCCTTCAAAAGGAAAGAACATCGGTAGTTCATCAAACAAGACGACGACGTCAAGGAAAAGCGATGGATCAATCCAGACGCTTTCACCAAGAAAAATAACTTCACGTTCATTACCGACGTACTCCAAAACTCAAAAGGTTTGGGTACGCAAAGGTGAATTCTTCTTTCATCCTTGAACCATGTCGGTGCTAAACGGCCCTTGGAATTACTGCATATGGATTTAATGGGGCCGGTTCGTCAACCATCTTTGGGAGGTAAATGGTATATTTTCTTATTGGTTGATGATTTCTCTAGATACTCATGGGTAGCATTTTTAAAAGAGAAAGCTGATACTTTTGATTCTTTTCACGAGATTTGCCATCGTATTATGATTGAAAAGAATGAAAAGATCATTCGTGTTAGAAGTGATAGAGGTGGAGAATTCATAAATTCTAAATTCATTGATTTTTGCACTTCCAACGGCATTAAACATGAATTCTCAGCACCCTATACACCTCAACAGAATGGTGTAGTCGAGCGCAAAAACCGGGTTGTACAAGAGATGACACGTGTTATGCTTCATAGCCGGAATTTACCGTTATATTTTTGGGCTGAAGCTGTGAACACTGCAGTCTATGTTATTAATCGAGTTTATTTGCGCCCGGGAACTTTTAATACACCATATGAACTATGGTTTTGTAGAAAACCAAACATCAAATATTTTCGTATCTTTGGGAGTCGGTGTTACATTTTACGTGACCGCGAAAATCTTGAAAAATTTGACCCTCGAATTGACGAAGGGATTTTTATGGGTTATTCTACAAACAGTAGAGCATATCGGGTATTTAACTTAGAATCTAAAACGATTGTAGAATCTATAAATGTTAAAGTAGATAAAGCTTCTCACTTTGCATCTGATAAATCTACCCCTGATATCTCTCTTGATGGTGATACTCCTGCAAATGCATCTTCTCATAACAATTCTTCCGATAATGATGATGCATCTAATGGTTCTTCAAGTTTATCTGATGTGCAGGAATCATCTCATGTACCTCCGAGTACTCCGTTACCTCAAACGTTACGCATCTCCAAGGATCATCCTGAATCAAACATTATTGGAGACCCACAAGAAGGAGTCAGAACTCGGAGACAGTTGGTTTGTGGATTCGCTTGTTACGTTTCCTTAATCGAACCAAAGAACGTCGATGAAGCTCTTCAGGATGACTACTGGATTAAAGCAATGCAGGAAGAGCTACATCAGTTTGAACGAAACAAAGTCTGGGAATTAACGAAGCCTCCGAAGCAACACAATGTGATTGGTACTAAATGGATTTTCAAGAACAAGAAAAATGAGGATGGTACCATCATCAGGAAAAAAGCACGTTTAGTTGCTCAAGGCTACTCTCAAATAGAAGGTATAGACTTTGATGAAACTTTCGCCCCTGTAGCTAGACTCGAGTCCATTCGTATCCTATTTGCAATTGCTTGTCATTTTAAAATAAAACTCTTTCAAATGGACGTTAAGAGCGCATTTTTAAATGGTTTTTTAAATGAGGAAGTTTATGTGGCTCAACCGAAAGGTTTTGTAGACCTTAAACTACCTAACCATATTTTTCGTTTGAAAAAGGCTCTTTACGGTCTAAAACAAGCACCGCGAGCATGATACGAAAGGTTAACGAAGCACCTTTTGGAGAAGGGCTATACTCGAGGGGGAGCAGATAGGACTCTCTTTGTGAAGCATTCTCAAGATAACTTCATTGTAGCACAAATCTATGTCGATGACATCGTATTTGGTGCAACAAGAGATAATGATGCTTCTAAATTCGCTGAAACCATGGAAAGCGAATTTGAGATGTCCATGATGTGCGAATTGACATATTTTCTTGGATTGCAAGTGAAACAAAGTGACGATGGCATCCATCTGTGTCAATCCAAGTATGCAATGGAGTTGGTCAAAAAGTTTGGTTTAGAAAATTCTAAAGATTTTCCGGCTCCAATGGGAACTAGCAATAAGGGATTAGGAAGTGAATCTCTTAGTGAGAATGTAGACGAGAGACTTTATCGCAGCATGATTGGAAGTCTACTTTATCTTACTGCTAGTCGCCCGGACATATCCTTTAGTGTTGGGATCTGCGCGAAATATCAATCAGCACCAAAGGAGGTTCACCTGAAAGCGGTGAAACGGATCATCCGGTACATCAAAGGGACAATAAATTTCGGAATTTGGTATCCTATGGGAACAAGTCTAGATATTGTAGGATACTCAGATGCCGATTGGGCAGGATCAGTGGATGATCGGAAGAGTACGAGTGGTGCATGTTTTTATCTTGGCCATTGCCTTGTTGCGTGGCATAGTAAAAAGCAAAACTGCATTGCACTCTCGACTGCCGAAGCGGAATATATCTCAGCGGGTAGTTGTTCAACCCAACTCATTTGGATGAAAAGTGTGTTGAGCGACTTCCGAATTTCAGCAACTTCGGTAACAATTCTCTGTGACAACACCAGTGCTATAAACATTTCCAAAAAACCCTGTGTTGCACTCTAGAACAAAACACATTGAACTTAGATATCATTTTCTTAGAGAGCTAGTTTGTCACACCCCGGGGTCGAAACAGTGACCCGGGCTCGCTAACAGATCCGCCATCTGTACGGAAACTGTCGTACAGACAAAGCGTCTAACCTGCAAAAAGAATCAACTACAGTACACAGATGTTAGAGCTGAAAGTAAACTACTAAAAACTGAAAATAATACAATATCCATCTCCCAAATACGATCGTATAAAAAGTCCTCTGATACAAAACTCAAAAGGGAGATATCTCCAATAAAATACATCGGTGTACAAGCTCTCAAATACAAAAGTATCCTCACTACATCAGTCTCTCAAACTGTAAAATAAAGTACAACTCTATACCTCACAACAAAGGTCTCTCAACAGAGGAAAAAGAAGCAAACTAATCAACTGAAGCTCTCCACTGAAGGGGTACCGCTACACTCCAACGACGGGTAGGGAACTAGCTCGCGACTCCCTCGAAACCGGTCAGAAGGATCAGCAACTGGAGCACAGGAACAGGAGTAGAAGTCCCTGGGGAAAAAGACACCACGACGGGTGTGAGAACTACTTCCCACAGTAGTTCTCAGTGGGTGCCGTCAACAAGCCCAACGGTCTGCCCACTAAGTCTACTAGAGGCGAAAGATAACAGTGCAATGAAATCTGAACAAGAAAAGCTGGAGCTACTCTACAGCTACCATGCCTCTATCTAGATGCTCAAAAAGTGGAACAGATGAACGTAAATGTGACCACACGCACCCAAGGTGCTCAATCGACCCAATCGAACTGACTGCCTCATAGGGTCCAGTCAAGCCTGCGCCTGTCGACTAGGAACGCACCTGCCCACTACCACACATCCACATGAGGACGGGATTTACGTGGGGCGTCCTGTCCGACTAACTCACCCCTCGCGCAAAACTGCCTCAACAGGCCCATCGTTGCATCCACTGCGGAAAACTGCCTCAACAGGCCAACCATCGTATCCACAGCGGCATCTCAGGGACGCGACTCCAACTGAGGAAAACGGCGCGGCATAGAGTATCAAACATTGGCATAAGCAGGCTATAGTCAAGATCCACGCTCACTCTCAGAACGGTAGGACTCAAGATCCCCAAATATCTCGCACAACAGTCGGAGCACTCTCGACGACTCAGCTGATCAGCTCACACGAAACACGAGACACTAGCCTCTCCAACAGCTCGCAGCACAAAGCACACTGGCTGGAGGTACTCCACAGCCAGGAACGACACACAACTCAGGCTAACAATACTGGTCGGACAACACTCAACGACCTGGGACCACCGTCAACCCCAACGGTTTCCAACAACACTGACCGGAAGATACTCGACGGCCCGGGACTACCGTCTGCTCAACGGCTCCCTCCCACGACAGCACAATAGGGATACAAGTCCTCCCGGGACTACCGTATACCCAAACGGCTCCCGGCACAGATAAGCAACCCACTACAACTACCAGACTCCACTCTGCTCCCAAGTACGAGTGCAAATGCATCCCACACTAAAAGACAGTCCCGACCTCTCGGCCCACTACCCGGGCGAGGATAACACTATGTCCAGGAATAGAAAAACAGTGTGGGTGTCTAAACATAAATAACCCTAGCCCAAGTGAGGGTTTTCTACTGGTCTGGTTACACATGCAACATATGACGGGGGTGCTAGGTCAAGTTCCAAGATAACTATATTAACAGATGATAAAAGGAATAACAATTCCTACAATCTAGCATGCTACACAAGGAAATAAACTATCATGCATAGTCCTACATCAGTAGAATTACTGTACAGTCCATAAAACTTGGAGATAAGGCCACCCACATCGATTTGCCACCAATTGCTCGTAGACACTTGCAATTGGCCTCCACGCGATCCGCACGCAAAACGGAGCATGGTGCCGGAGTCCGCAAGCAAAACGGAGTCCGCACGCAAAACGATGCACGGTGCGGAGTCCGCACGCAAAACGGAGTTCGCACGCAAAATGGTGCACGGTGCAGGAGGCCGCACGCAAAACGAAGCACGGTGCCAGAATCCGCACGCAAAACGGAGTTCGCACGCAAAACGGTGCAAGGCGCCGGAGACCGCACACAAAACGGTGCAGTAAAACACGGTCCCTAACACAGATAAGGGCAAGGGGTCAAATCCAATATCCAAAAGAACGCTCCAAAACTGTGCTAAAAACACCGCAAAAACACACGGGACCAACACCGACTGCGCCGCGCCACCCAACTGCTCCGTTGAAAAACCCCGCGCGCTTCACGAGGCCCACGACGTACAGCCGCACCACCCAAAATCCTCTCCCTCACACCCTCTCGCACTCGGATGGAGAAGAAAGAAAAGAAAAGGGAGGAGAAAGGTGCTCTGGTGGAGAAGAAAGAAGAAGAAGAAGAGAAAGAGAAGGAGAAGGGGGTAGTCCACGGACCCGGTTCACGGCGGCCACCCAATGGGGAGCCACAAAGCGCGGTCCACCAGGCCAGGGCGCGTGCACCGGGTCCACGCACGCGCCCCGCCGCCACGTGGCGCGCACCCAATCGCGCCACGCGGGCGCGCACCCAATCGCGCCACGCGGGCGCGCAGGCTGCGCGCCACACGGGCGCGTGACACCGTGCCCCGCGCAGGCGCGGGACACCACGCGCGCCACACGGGCGCGCACCACCTCACGCCCGCGCGGGCGCCAACGGGGGGCCGCCACGTGGCGGCCCCTGCGCTGACCTGCGCAGGCGCGCGTTCCCAACGCGGGCCAGCTGCGCGCATTGCGCAGCGCGCCGCGCCCTCGAGCCGCCTCGGGATCCGTGCCGCACCGCCACGCCTCGGGATTCGTGCCGCGTCGCCTCGAAAATGCGCACTTCATCCGGGCTCCAAATCAAACAAATAAATAGCCCATTCTCAACGATTTTGCGCGCTGAATCCAAAAACGATGTCCATTTCTCCAAATTCTCAACCGAAAATTTGCCGAATGCCCCCGGATAGCCCACTTGATTCGATTTTCGCGCCGGGTCCAAATTTGACATCTACGCCGCGCGAAACCACCTCTAAACACTCGACGGGTCCCCCAATTTCCCACGGGATCTCCATTTAAGCCCAAAGTCCAACACTTGTGTCCAAATTGCGCGCAAACACACCGACACACCACGCAGGCCTCCAGTGATGCAAGTAAATCCCAAATTGCATCACAAATCTATTTCTTGGGCCCGACACGCGCACAAACACTCCCAAAGGCCACTAAACCGACAGTAATCTCATAAGTGGGAATTCGGGTCCTCACATCCTCCCCCACTAAAAGAAAGTTTCGTCCCCGAAACTAGATCAAGTCCATCAGGAGTCACAAAATACCACGGGTAGGTTTCCATCAATACGCCTCCAGCTCCCGAAACACCACTCACTCCCCGTGATTACTCCGCAACAACAACAACAACAAGTACGGTATGGCCCGATGTGCAATTCTCTCATCTCTCGAGCCAGAAATTGCAACGGGCATCCCTCGTACTCCAACAATCACAGATCTCAAAGGGGCAAGTAAATCACGGGCGAGGAGAAACACATCACTCCTGAGCTGAGACGTGAAATACCCAAGGGGCTCCAGTAAAAGGCTGGGGGAAACGGAAATGACCACTAGTGTAACACGCACCAAACCACATCATGGTGCCAACCTCAACAAGGCGACCCGAAGCATACCCACAAATTCATCTAATAAGGAAAGGAATCCAATAAGCTGGGGTCTTCACTCGGTTACTTCCCGATCCAAAACCACCCGAGTGGACTACTCAACTGCAGGCTAACCTCAAAAGGGATCCTCAAGAGACACAATCTCATGCCACAGTTGGTCACTCAACATGCTATCATAACCCCAACGGACCCACGGGTCGAAGTCGATCCCTCAACTAATAAAGAACACCCTGACGGGGACCAAACCGTCGGTGAACGGGACTGAAAACTGGCTCGCAAGGCGATCATAAAGCTGATGCCCAAACTCGCGGTCAAAAGTCCGAACCATCCAAAAACTCTCACCGTTGTGTACCAACAACGTGGCATCACTGCCGTGCACCAACAGCGTGGCATCACCACCGTGTATCAACGGCGTGGCATCACCACCGTGTATCAACGGTGCGGCATCACCACCGTGTATCAACGGCGCGGCATCACCACCGTGTATCAACGGTGCGGCATCACCACCGTGTATCAACGGCGCGGCATCACCACCGTGTATCAACGGTGCGGCATCACCACCGTGTATCAACGGTGCGGCATCACCACCGTGTATCAACGGTGCGGCATCACCACCGTGTGGCATCACCACCGTGTATCAGCGGTGTGGCATCACTCAAGCATCAAGGTCTCAGATCCTCACAGTTCTATACCCAACACTACCTCGAAATCCCAGAGCTGAGGAAGGGCCAAAAGATCAACAGGCAAACACCAGGGCCCTAACTGCACTGGGCAGGACCAACAACACTCATCTATGTGCAACACGTGATCAGGTATCTGAACCTCACGAGCACAAGCTGAGGGTCCTATCTCTAGCCCATACAACAATGCAAATGCCCTACAGAAGAAATGAATGCGATGCTCCGGCAACAAATAACGCTCAAGTGCGTGTAGGGGAGATAAGATTAATACCTGCCACCACGTGGCTAGCTGCCCCCGAATCCTCATCCTATGCGACATAGACGCTCCCGCTCGGGGGTGGTCGTCCGTCGGACTGCCGCGAAGAAGTGGCCCTAACTATCTGGCCATAACCTATCGAAGCTCCGCCTGTCTGGAAGAGCGGAGGAGGAGGAGCCGAAGCTGCCCAAGCGATTGATGACCCCGCTTTAGGACAAGACCATGATCTGTGCCCTGCCTGTGGTCACACTGCGGCGCAAAATGCGGCCCACCACAAAGGACACAGTCATCCCGCTGCTGCTGCTGATACATCGGCTGTGGAGAACCTCCTGGTCTCTGTCTCCTCTGAGACTCACGACCCTCAGACTGGAATCGTGGCGGCCCCGGGGGTCTCGATCTACTCGACTGTCCAAACTCAGGCGGCACTGGATGCCTCTCCCCGGAGCTGGTCCCTGGCGCTCCGTCTATCTCCGACATGATCACTGATCCTCGGTCAACCCGCTAAGCATGCTCAATCGCTGCATCTAACGTCGGCACCCGCCGAGAATACACCAAGTGATAGATATTCCGATGCAGTCCTTTCTCAACTAGCTCAACCTCCTGGGCCTCATCCAGGCGACATGGGGTACACGGCTCAACAATCGCAAAACTCGCGAACATACTCCAAAAGAGGTCGACTCCCCTGCTGCAGGAGTCTAAGATCCCCTTCCAGTTTCTGCTTACACTGTCAGGAAAGAAGGCCCTGAGCCGCAAAGCACGAAACTGGTTCCAAGTCAACAACTGCGCTCCCGGTAGTCCAACAGGATGAACTCGACGCCACCAAATTTCGGCGTCCTGTCAGACCATCTCAATCTCACTAAAGCAACCACCTGGTAACTCGGCCAGGGCATGTACCCACCTGGTAACTCGGCTAGTGGAAAGTATCCTCCTGGTAACTCGGCAGGGGAAAGTGTCCTCCTGGTAACTCGGCCAGGGCATGTGCCCACCTGGTAACTCGGCCAGGGGTAATGTGTCCATCTGGTAGCTCGGCCAGTGGAAAGTATCCTCCTGGTAACTCGGCCAGGGCATGTGCACACCTGGTAACTCGGCCAGGGGCAAGGTATCCATCTGGTAGCTCGGCCAGTGGAAAGTATCCTCCTGGTAACTCGGCCAGGGAAAGTGTCCTCCTGGTAACTCGGCCAGGGCATGTGCCCACCTGGTGACTCGGCCAGGGGCAATGTGTCCATCTGGTAGCTCGGCCAGTGGAAAGTATCCTCCTGGTATCTCGGCCAGGGCATGTGTACACCTGGTAACTCGGCCAGGGGCAAGGTATCTATCTGGTAGCTTGGCCAGTGGAAAGTATCCTCCTGGTAACTCGGCCAGGGAAAAGTATCCTCCTGGTAACTCGGCCAGGGCATGTGCCCACCTGGTAACTCGGCCAGGGCATGTGCACACCTGGTAACTCGGCCAGGGGCAAGGTATCCATCTGGTAGCTCGGCCAGTGGAAAGTATCCTCCTGGTAACTCGGCCAGGGAAAAGTGTCCTCCTGGTAACTCGGCCAGGGCATGTGCCCACCTGGTAACTCGGCCAGGGGCAATGTGTCCATTTGGTAGCTCGGCCAGTGGAAAGTATCCTCCTGGTAACTCGGCCAGGGAAAAGTGTCCTCCTGGTAACTCGGCCAGGGCATGTGCCCTCCTGGTAACTCGGCCAGGGGCCATGTATCCATCTGGTAGCTCGGCCAGTGGAAAGTATCTACACAGCTGGGACTGCCGTCACTCCAAATGGCTCCCACAACAACACCCCACTCATAAGCGAGAAGAACCGACCGACGCGGCAAAGATCCGAAAATCCCGATAGACCGGTGCCTAGAACCCCAATCAAACAAGAACAGACTCTAGGCTCAGCCTATCGAAGTTCTCGATCCTTTACCGTTCAGGGATTCGGCCCCTCTCGGTTAAAGTGGGAAACTATCTCAACACACAAACTCCTGGGTCTCGCCCTGCTCTGATAGCTCTGCATCCCGCTGCTCGAGTATTCATCAGATACGGGGTGTGTCCTCTTCACAACACGACGTCTCAGGAGTATCGTAGTCCACTGCACAACAACAAACGTCAGGACACAACAACCATACGACCCAATCCAGCGAGAGTTTAAGACATGTCATCCATTCCATAGCATTATGCTGTCCGCAGCCAATAAAATCGCTTAGGAAAGTAAACATGCCAATCACTCATCCCGTCTCTTGGGAGAGGTATAAAACTCAATCAGGACTCTCGCTATAAGTCACGACCCTCACGTAGTCATCCTAATGTCCAACCACAAGCCTAGGGTTTCTAAGTCCACCATGACCTACAACCCAGGCTCTGATACCACTCTAATCTGTCACGCCCCGGGGTCGAAACTGTGACCCGGGCTCGCTAACAGATCCGCCATCTGTACGGAAACTGCCGTACAGACGAAGCGTCTAACCTGCAAAAAGAATCAACTACAGTACACAGATGTTAGAGCTGAAAGTAAACTACTAAAAACTGAAAATAATACAATATCCATCTCCCAAATACGATCGTATAAAAAGTCCTCTGATACAAAACTCAAAAGGGAGATATCTCCAATAAAATACATCGGTGTACAAGCTCTCAAATACAAAAGTATCCTCACTACATCAGTCTCTCAAACTGTAAAATAAAGTACAACTCTATACCTCACAACAAAGGTCTCTCAACAGAGGAAAAAGAAGCAAACTAATCAACTGAAGCTCTCCTCTGAAGGGGTACCGCTACACTCCAACGACGGGTAGGGAACTAGCTCGCGACTCCCTCAAAACCGGTCAGAAGGATCAGCAACTGGAGCACAGGAACAGGAGTAGAAGTCCCTGGGGAAAAAGACACCACGACGGGTGTGAGAACTACTTCCCACAGTAGTTCTCAGTGGGTGCCGTCAACAAGCCCAACGGTCTGCCCACTAAGTCTACTAGAGGCGAAAGATAACAATGCAATGAAATCTGAACAAGAAAAGCTGGAGCTACTCTACAGCTACCATGCCTCTATCTAGATGCTCAAAAAGTGGAACAGATGAACGTAAATGTGACCACACGCACCCAAGGTGCTCAATCGACCCAATCGAACTGACTGCCTCATAGGGTCCAGTCAAGCCTGCGCCTGTCGACTAGGAACACACCTGCCCACTACCACACATCCACATGAGGACGGGATTTACGTGGGGCGTCCTGACCGACTAACTCACCCCTCGCGCAAAACTGCCTCAACAGGCCCATCGTTGCATCCACTGCGGAAAACTGCCTAAACAGGCCAACCATCGTATCCACAGCGGCATCTCAGGGATGCGACTCCAACTGAGGAAAACGGCGCGGCATAGAGTATCAAACATTGGCATAAGCAGGCTATAGTCAAGATCCACGCTCACTCTCAGAACGGTAGGACTCAAGATCCCCAAATATCTCGCACAACAGTCGGAGCACTCTCGACGACTCAGCTGATCAGCTCACACGAAACACGAGACACTAGCCTCTCCAACAGCTCGCAGCACAAAGCACACTGGCTGGAGGTACTCCACAACCAGGAACGACCCACAACTCAGGCTAACAATACTGGTCGGACAACACTCAACGACCTGGGACCACCGTCAACCCCAACGGTTCCCAACAACACTGACCGGAAGATACTCGACGGCCCGGGACTACCGTCTTCTCAACGGCTCCCTCCCACGACAGCACAATAGGGATACAAGACCTCCCGGGACTACTGTATACCCAAACGGCTCCCGGCACAGATAAGCAACCCACTACAACTACCAGACTCCACTCTGCTCCCAAGCACGAGTCCAAATGCATCCCACACTAAAAGACAGTCCCGACCTCTCGGCCCACTACCCGGGCGAGGATAACACTATGTCCAGGAATAGAAAAACAGTGTGGGTGTCTAAACATAAATAACCCTAGCCCAAGTGAGGGTTTTCTACTGGTCTGGTTACACATGCAACATATGACGGGGGTGCTAGGTCAAGTTCCAAGATAACTATATTAACAGATGATAAAAGGAATAACAATTCCTACAATCTAGCATGCTACACAAGGAAATAAACTATCATGCATAGTCCTACATCAGTAGAATTACTGTACAGTCCATAAAACTTGGAGATAAGGCCACCCACCTCGATTTGCCACCAATTGCTCGTAGACACTTACAATTGGCCTCCACGCGATCCGCACGCAAAACGGAGCACGGTGCCGGAGTCCGCAAGCAAAACGGAGTCCACACGCAAAACGATGCACGGTGCGGAGTCCGCACGCAAAACGGAGTTTGCACGCAAAACGGTGCACGGTGCCGGAGACCGCACGCAAAACGGAGCACGGTGCCAGAATCCGCACGCAAAACGGAGTTCGCACGCAAAACGGTGCACGGCGCCGGAGACCGCACTCAAAACGATGCAGTAAAACACGGTCCCTAACACAGATAAGGGCAAGGGGTCAAATCCAATATCCAAAAGAACGCTCCAAAATTGTGCTAAAAACACCGCAAAAACACACGGGACCAACCCCGACTGCGCCGCGCCACCCAACTGCTCCGTTGAAAAACCCCGCGCGCTTCACGAGGCCCACGACGCACCGCCGCACCACCCAAAATCCTCTCTCTCACACCCTCTCGCACTCGGATGGAGAAGAAAGAAAAGAAAAGGGAGGAGAAAGGTGCTAGGGTGGAGAAGAAAGAAGAAGAAGAAGAGAAAGAGAAGGAGAAGGGGGTGGTCCACGGACCCGGTCCACGGCGGCCACCCAATGGGGAGCCACAAAGCGCGGTCCACCAGGCCAGGGCGCGTGCACCGGGTCCACGCACGCGCCCCGCCGCCACGTGGCGCGCACCCAATCGCGCCACGCGGGCGCGCAAGCTGCGTGCCACACGGGCGCGTGACACCGTGCCCCGCGAAGGCGCGGGACACCACGCGCGCCACACGGGCGCGCGCCCCCTCACGCCCGCGCGGGCGCCAACGGGGGGCCGCCACGTAGCGGCCCCTGCGCTGACCTGCGCAGGCGCGCGTTCCCAACGCGCGCCAGCTGCGCGCATTGCGCAGCGCGCCGCGCCTTCTAGCCGCCTTGGGATCCGTGCCGCACCGCCATGCCTCGGGATTCGTGCCGCGTCGCCTCGAAAAACGCGCACTTCATCCGGGCTCCAAATCAAACAAATAAATAGCCCATTCTCAACGATTTCGCGCGCTGAATCCAAAAACGATGTCCATTTCTCCAAATTCTCAACCGAAAATTTGCCGAATGCCCCCGGATAGCCCACTTGATCCGATTTTTGCGCCGGGTTCAAATTTGACATCTACGCCGCGCGAAACCACCTCTAAACACTCGACGGGTCCCCCAATTTCCCACGGGATCTCCATTTAAGCCCAAAGTCCAACACTTGTGTCCAAATTGCGCGCAAACACACCGACACACCACGCAGGCCTCCAGTGATGCAACTAAATCCCAAATTGCATCACAAATCTATTTCTTGGGCCCGACACGCGCACAAACACTCCCAAAGGCCACTAAACCGACAGTAATCTCATAAGTGGGAATTCGGGTCCTCACATAGTTGAATCAAATATTCTTCAACTTTCATATATTTCAACTGAAGATCAATTAGCTGACATTTTAACAAAACCTTTGGATCAAAAACGTTTTATTCATTTGCGAAAGGCAATTGGTATGCTTTCCTTGAAATAATCTCTTTTTGAAACCAATCCTTAGGTTAGGTTTTTTTTTTCTGTTTTTGTTCTTTACCTTTGCTTGTACATAGAACATTAATTGAGCATTAGTTATATTGACTTTAACTGCATCCTTTTATATGTTTAGAAATTTATTATGCTTTGGATATCATAATAATTCATTTGATGCAATGATCATTTATGTCAATTAAATCATCTTTGTTTTGATCAAAGTCAATTTCTCTCTCAATGATCTCTTGGTATAGTTATTATCTTATTTGACTATTTAGTCGAGTATGAATGCGAGATCAATTTTTGGTTGAATACCTTATATCTTAAATAATTGATAGCTAATTGAGGGGGAGTCAAAGAAAAAGTGTTATGCTCAAAAGATGTGGAAAGAGTTACATCCCAATGAGGAGTGTGAAAACTACCACCACATGGAGGAAAGAGCTACCACCTCGGTCGTCCGAGTACTGTGTGCAGCTACCACATGTATACCAAGCAAGGTTTTTCAAGTTTGATTAAATAAATTGCATATTGAAATACATGACTCTGTCAAATTTCAAGGTTGGTATAAGGTGGGATTTTTAATGAAAGATGCTCAAAGAGCCACTCTCTTCAATAGATTGCCTAGATATATTATCTACCATATTTGGGATTTCAAACATCTATTGATCTTGGTATTTCATTTTCTTTACCAAATTGATGATTTGATAAAGGCATTACTCATAAGATCATGTTAGATGTGATTGAAGTTGTTCAACTTTAAGGGATTTAATTTTTATAAATTTTCGTT
This sequence comes from Tillandsia leiboldiana, assembly GCA_029204045.2. Taxonomy (NCBI): domain Eukaryota; kingdom Viridiplantae; phylum Streptophyta; class Magnoliopsida; order Poales; family Bromeliaceae; genus Tillandsia; species Tillandsia leiboldiana. Next base: position 18,252,773 of record CM055077.1, on the reverse strand, counting down.
TCGTTATTTGAATATTCTTGATAGATTTTGCATAATCTATTTCTTGTTGTATGAAACGATGATTTTCATATAAAGTTGATACACAAAAGTGCTTACATACTTTTTCTAGATTCTCTGAAATTTGTCTGAATTTTTCTGAAGAAAAAGTTTGGAGCCGGTCCGGACTGGACAAGCCAATCCGGACCCCGAACGCAGGAAAATCCTGCGGGTAGTCGATCCGGACTGCATTCTTCGGGCAGTCTGGACCGCGGCTAGGTTTTATATGAAACGAACTGGTTTTTGATTTTATTTCATCACAAGTTTTCATTTCTAAATCTCCTGAGTTTCTCTCTCTTGAAAGCAAAGATCTTGGAGCCCTCTAAACTCATTCTCTTCACTTCAAAGTAAGTTATCTTGATCAAAATCTCGGTTTTTCACAGTTTTACATATTTTTGCTCAAAACGTGATGAAAATCTCATATCTTTTTCGTTTATGGATGGTTTTTGATCAAACTTCTTTTGAAATAAGAACTCTAGGAACATTAGTTTTGATTATATTCTAGGTATTCTCATGATAAACGGATTTTTGGCCATCGATTTCTAAAAATTCGGTTTTAGGGCATATAATAGGAATTTTTGAAAAACATGGAATTGATCTATTTTTAAAATTCTTTTTGCAAAACTAATTTGATCCCTAGTCTCTCTACACGATTATGATTGTTTGGGTACAATTTTTCAAAATTTTGAAAATTAACAATTTATCATGTTCTTGAGTTGGTCCTCACAGGACACTTCCTTATTAAAGCACAAAGAGCAATGGAGTTTTCATGGATCATCTTTCTGCTAGTAGCAATGGTACATACACGTGCGACTGTTAAAAAGGAACAAGATGACTCAACGCGCGACGAGACAAGAACTGGTCAAGACAGCTCTGAGTTCGAAGAAGAAGACTGGAAAGACTTCCTGAAACAAGTTCAACAAAAAGTTGATGAGGACCATAGGCAATATTCGAAGAACAAAAAGCTGATGAAATCTGCCTCAACGACTAAACAATATACAAGACGGAACAAGGTCAAAGGTAGTGGAATTCATTTTAATGAGCATCCTACCAGAGCACGCTCATTTCCTGGAATTCAACGTAGTAAATCTCCATGGATTGAAGGCCAAGATGCACCATCTGCTTCTCCTCCTCGTCCATCGACTTCAAGGAGAAACACTCCAGAAGCTACCGTATTGGCCTCCGTCCATCAGGAACAAAGAAGACTATCTGCTGATCAAGAGAGATTGGCGACAGATCTCCAGCAAATTGCCGCTGAACAACAACAAATGAGAAAGAAATGTTCGAAAATATCACGAATGTTGAAAGGAATTTTGAACAAACTGGGAAGCAGCGCCTCAGATGAATCAGACTCAGATGATTGATTTGTGCTCTAACTTTCATCTCTTTGTGCAGGCCTTTAGTATTTTTAGTTTTAGTTCTCAAACTTTTGGATCTTGAACTCACTTTAACTCTCCTTAAATTTTGTAATTTTGGCTAAGTTTTGTGACAAAAAGGGGGAGAGAGTATAGGAGAACTTTGAACAATGCACAATGCTCAATGCACAATGCTCTGTGATTGACCATGACTATACTTGTGTGAGAACAATGCTGAAACTAAGGTAAGTATAACTTTCAACTTTGGTTTTATATGTGTTTTGATGCATGCCTCAGCTAACTATTCGACTAACTATTTGGGCATGTAATATAACTAACAAGTTGCTTGTTGACTAACCTTTCTATGACATTTGGATTTCTATTGCTTAGAAGATATGTCGAGTTTTGATTGTGATTTTCATACATATCTGAATTTGCAAATGTCATAATGAGTAAAAACTCTATCTCTGTGTTTGGTTTTGAATGTTGAAAATTCTTGAGGTATCTAACGATCTTTTGTGTCAAGAATGATTTCTTTTTGCAGAGATTTCAGATGTCTAAGTCTAGAGTCTGTTTTAGGAGTTTAACTCATGTATTTATCTTTATTTGGATCTCCAATGTAAATTTTTATTGTATGGTGATATCAACAAAAATATCTTTTTGAATTTTCTTAAGTGGATTTGTGTTTTGTCACGAAACCGCCAAAGGGGGAGATTGTTACGGAATTTGAGTTGGCGTATTTCGTGAAATTGGTTATGTCTTGAAGATTGAAGATGAAGAAGTTTGAATCATATACCTCAATCTCAAGAAAGAAGAATTCAAAAGGATCAGGTATGTTTAACTAAAGATTTATGGTGATCCGAATACTTCTTATAGTGTAGAAACACTTGGATGAATTTTTGATTGCATAAAAATCAAAAACTGGGCATTTTACATGTTCAGAGTCCGGACCCCGAACATAGGATGGTTCATGTGCAATTCCAGTCCAGACCGTGAAATCCAGTTCGAACCCCGAACGTGGTATTTGATGGAATTGCATGAACAGTCCGGACCGTGAAATCCAGTCCGGACCCCGAACGTCGTCTTTTCTGGAAAAAGTCTGTTTCGCTGAGACAGTCCGGACCGCCCATTCCAGTCCGGACTGTCGTCCTGTAAAATTCCAGAAATGGTTAGTTTTTGATGCTTATCTTCTTCCAAGGGTTTCTAACCTATAAATAGCCTCTATGATTCAATTTCTAGGGCATCCGCATATAATAAAAAAGACGGCCGAAATTGAAAAATCCACATATAGAGAAGAAAGGAAATCAATAGATTAATTCTATGTTTCTTCATCTATATTGATTAATTTGATTCTAGGTTTTCCAAACTCAGATTTTGAGTAGAATCAAATTAATGAATACTTAGATGGTATTTCCGATCTATTTTTAATCTAAGTATTCGGCGGATCATCACCACCCAAAAACAACGATTTTCTCAAAATCGGTGCGTGGACTCGCGTGGCCTTGTGGATTCAAGGTGCAACCGCTCTCGTGGATTCGGAGCGAGGCACGTTCGTGGATTCGAAGCGTGCTATTGGGTGAAGACCGTGGATTCGGTCGGACGTCGTGGACTCGACGTTGGACGCCGTGGATTCGGCGTTGGACGCAGATCGTGGATTCGAGAAGCGTTGCGGAGCGAGCGGAGAAGATCAACTAGGAGCGTATGGAAAAGGTTGAGTCGTAAGTGTGTACGGTAAACCACCTTGTACGTGTTTTAATTCTAGTGGATTTCGCCGTGTGATCGGTCCCGTGGTTTTTTACTCCGGTTTGGAGTTTTTCCACGTAAAAATCTTGCGTGTTATTTTTATTTCCGCATTGGGTTTTATTGCGCAATGATTTTTTGAGTGTTTATGGTTTACACCTATTCACTCCCCTCTAGGTGTTTTTTCCCCTATTAGATCCAATTATACATAACCCAACACTTTGATCTATGGTTTGATGACATCAAGGGACTGTGAAAAGTTATTTAAAAACCGGTGCCGCCTAGGCATCATCTTCAAACCCCTTGGTTTAATCTTTTAATTTTACCGCACAACTTCTACTGCTTAATTGTCGAAACTTCGTTACCTTTTTACGATTTAAGTGTTGTGGTTGAGGTATGGTTGCAACACGCTACGCCGTACATGTACAAAGGAAACTCCGGCCGTTCGCGGGGTGAATTTGTATATGTGGCGGGTCTGTCGCGCACCGGTAGACGATATCATTTTTAAAAAAAAAAAAAAAAAATGTTCTACCTTTTCGCTGTTTGATTTCCCCCGGGCGTGACACAGATCTTGGAGGCAATGAGGGTAAAAGAGTAAATTCACTTCCCACCTCCCCTTTTGCCTATTTATACGGACCCTCCTCCTCCTCTTTTCCTGTGGGATCCAAGGAAAGAAAGAGAGTGAGAACGAGAGAGAAGGGGGGGAGTGAGAGTTGGACAGAGGGAGTGTGGCTTCAGCTGGGTGTTGCGCGAAGCCGACAAAGGGAGCGAGGGTGCATGCTGTGAGCACTAGGTGGATTTTCTTCGCGCCGAAGCTGCGGGTTTCGATCGAGAGCGCGTCGGAGAGCTTGTCCGGTTTGAGGAGAGCTCGGTTGGAGCTCGCGCGCGCTGACACAGTACGGAGGTGAGTACCGTGCTTTTTCCGAGTTTTCGGATTTTCTCGGATTTTGGATTATGGACAGAGGATTGGATTTTTGAGCTGGGAATGGATTTTTCTATCCTTCCTTTTTCCCTGTGTTGTGTGGAGCAGCAGGGTGCTGCGCGTGCCGTGGAGGAGCAGCTTGTTGCTACGTGGGCTGTTGGAGCCCTCGGGTTACCTTGTGCGCTGTGCGGAGCCGCGGAGAAGCGCGGGCTGAATGCGCAGGAGGGTTGGCGGAGCGACGGCGGTTTTGACCGAGCGCAGTTGGAGCCTTGTTAGAGGCTGTGGAGTGAGCTGAGAGCTCCTTGAGGATTTTCTGGACGCTTGTCAGAGGTGCGCGTGTGCCGAGCCGAAGTGCTGTTTTGGGCAGATTTTGACAGTGAGCGAGTCCGTTCTTCACCGATTTCAGCATTGCCTGTGGAAAGCAATCCAGGTGGGTTGGAAATTCTTCAAGATGCATGGAATGCCTTCTAATACTATTGTATGCATGTTAAGCATGTCTAGCTTAATTGTTATTATAGCTGGTAAATCTGATAGTTGCCTAGAAAATTATAGAAAGACAACCTTAAGCCCCAGATATTTTTAGCATGATCTAGAGATGATTTGACACTAGACTGCATATTTTCTTATCATTCGGGATGCATCTGGACATTCATAAAATTTTTATAACTGGTTTTAAGTTAAACTCTGATTTTAAAGTGTTTTAAAATATCGAGAGCATTATGGATGGTCCAGGTAGTTCGGGATGCATGTATCCTCGTGCCAGGGGGCCGAGCGGATTTGTAGAGCTCTGTTGGATGAGTTTCTAGTGTCATGAGAGTTTGTGCATTTGTTTCACTTCGGGGGCGAAAGCTACGGGCGGCTGTGCCTGCGGCCTGTTCTAGTTTGATTTGGGTTGTAGGCGTCAGTCATTCGGAATTTCCGGGCCCTCATTGAGAGATTGAGGTCTGGTTCCATTGTTGGGTCGAAAGCTACGGGCGGCTGTGCCTGCAGCCTGTTCTTGTTTGATTGGGGTTGTAGGTGTCAGTCTTTTGGAATTTTCGAGCCCTTCATGGATGTCGATTGGTTTACTCTAGATCATGGGTTGGGCATTAGCTGATTGAGTCGTGGAGGGTTCTCCGACTTAGCTATGTTTCTTTGGGCATTATCGGATCGAGTCGTGGAGGGGTTCTCTGACCGAGTCATGTTTATTTGGGCATTATTGGATTGAGTCGTTAAGGGTTCTTCGACTAAGTTATGGTTATTTGGGTATTCGAGTTTCCGATCTGTTTGATCGTGGATTGTTGCCGCTTTTTATGCCAGATGAGACACGCTTGAGCTCGGTGGGGTCGCTCCCCTCGAGTTACGCTCCGGATGCGATGATGATGCGCCTAGTTGATACACTAGAGGTCGCTTTGCGTGATACTGAGATAGTCCAATGGGATGCCCTAGTTGATACACTAGGGGGCGCAGGCTTGACTGGACCCGATGTGGCAGTCACTGAGATTGGGTTATGTGAGCACCTCGTGAGCGAGTGGATGCATAGCATGTTCTTAGTTGAGTTTTTCCTTTGAGCATGATACTTGAGGCATATTAGCTGTAGTTTCATTCCAGCTTTCATATTATCTATCTACATACCTATTTGTTTTGCCTCCAGTAGACTTAGTGGGCATATCGTGGATATTGGTGACGGTACCCATTGGGAACTACCTTCTGCAGTAGTTCTCACACTCGCTGCGGTGACAGGTTTTCCAGAGGTTGCTGTTTCGGCTTCTGTTCGTGCGGAGACAGCTGATCGAGGTGAGGGCGTGGCCGAGTAGCTCCTTATCCTATTTACTTGAGAGTCAGAGGTAGATGTACCAAGTATTTTTCTGATTCCACTTTTGTACTGGACAGTCTGAGAGATCTGTATTTGTATTTATTTACATAGCCGGAGAGACTATGTATTGAGGATTTATTTTATTCAGATGTTCAGTTTTTTATTCTGTAGCTACTAGTTTTATTTCCGCTCTGATACATGTTTAGCTATAGATCTTACTTGCAGGGTAGACGCTTTGTCTATGCAGGGGTTTCCGTACAGATGGCGGATCTGTTGGCGAGCCCGGGTCGCAGTTTCGACCCCGGGGCGTGACAGGTCGGGATTTCTTGTAGTGTAGGATGCATGTTGCACTCGTGCCTGGGGCAGAGTAGAGTCTGGTAGCTGTGGCTAGACTTGTACTAGTGTCGGGAGCCGTTTGGGTAAACGGTGGTCCTGGGTCGTCGAGTATTCTCCGACCAGTATCGTTGGCACTGCGTTCGTGGTAGTGTTGAGTTGGTGATAGCAGGACCCTGAGCCTAGACTGTTTTGGACATACACATGATTTTAGTAAACCAATATTCTCCTTCTGAATTTCGAAGGGTCGTCGGAGCATGTTCTTGTTTGATTGGGCGAAGGCATTGGCCCTTCGGGGTTTGGAAAATAAAAATTGTTTTAACTGGTTTTCTTAAAGAACTAAAATTCATTAAATTGAGTTTCCTAAATCAAAATGGTTTTCGATAATAAATGCCAACTTTTCTTATAAACTTCCTCACCCGAAAGAGTTCGAGTGATCTGGGTTTTATGGGTTGTTTCCATATTTTGGGACGAGAGCTACCGGGGGGTTGTGCCTAGAACCTGTTCTTGTTTGATTTCGGTTCTAAGTGCTAGTCTCCCGGAACTTTCGGACTCTAATTAGTTTCCTACGGATGTTTTAACCGCGGGAGCGGATTTCCCCGAAGGGGTCGAGAACTTTGATAGGCTGAGCCTTGAGTCTGTTCTTGTTTGATTGGGGTTCTAGGCACCGGCCTATCGGGATTCTCGAACCTTTGCTGTGTCAGTCGGTTCTTTTTCATCTATGAGTTGGGTGTTTTGTTTTGGGAGCCGTTTGGGTTGACGGTGGTCCCGAGTCGTTGAGTGTCTCCGGCTGATGTTGTTAGGGTAGAGTTATTATTTTCAATCTGATTGATCGTGGATTTGGATTATAGCCTGCATGAGCCGTATTGAGCTCGACAGAGAAGCGCGGATACTTTCCTCGGTGGGGTGTCTCCCCTCGAGTGCCACTCCGGAGCTAGGCTTGTTACTTATCTTCCGCAGCTTGTCGACGCAGTCCGAGTAGGACCGCCTACGTAATTTCCGTCCCAGTGGGGATGTGTGGTAGTAGGTAGGCGTAGGTTTGGCTGGACCCTATGTGGCAGTCAGTGTGATTGGGTTGATCGAGTATTTTGAGATAGAGTCGATGCATCATTTTCATCTATATCACCCATTGAGCATTGTAGATAGAGGCATGATAGCTGCAGATTTCTTTCCAGCTTATTCTTTTATTATTATAGTATTTCTGTTATCTTATGCCTCTAGTAGACTTAGTGGGCAGACCGTTGGTCTTGGAGACAGTATCCACTGAGAACTACTGTAGGATATAATTCTCACACCCTCTGTCGGTGACAGATTTTCCAGAGGCATCTACCCCTGTTCCTACTCCAATTGCTGCACATGCTGATCGAGGTAAGGGAGTCGCGAGCTAGTTCCCTACCCGTTATTAGAGTGTAGATGTACCCCTTTTTGGTGCTTTTTAGTATAGTTTGCTGAATTATTGTATATTTTACTTTTGAAAGTTTTATTTTCGAGAGACACTTGTATTGTGTGGATCAGACTTGTACCATTTTGGAGTTGTATTTTATATCTCAGTAGTTTATTTTCCAACTCTGATATCTTTATAGCTGTAGTATTATCTTTTGCAGGTTAGACGCTTCGTCTATGCGGGGCTTCCCGTATGGGCGGCGGATATGTTGGCGAGCCCGGGTCGCAGTTTCGACCACGGGGCGTGACAATCCTGCTATCTCCAGCTCAATACTACTCCGAGCATAGTGCCAACGACACTGGTCGGAGAATACTCGACGATCCGAGACCACCGTCGACCCGAATGGCTCCCGACACTAGCCCTGATCTAGCCTCAGCTACGAGACTCGACTCGGCCCCCAGGCACGAGTTCTAATGCATCCCATAATATCCCGACCACTCGGCCCACTATCCGGGCGAGGAGAAACTCTAAGTCCAGGGAAAAAGAATACAGAGTGTGGGAAGTCTAAAACATAAAATAAACTAGCCCAAGTGAGGGTTTTCTACTAGTCTGGTTAAATACATGCAAACATATGATGGGGTGCTAGTCAAGGTTCCAATATTTTATTATCACGAGAAATAATCAATTTGCTAATTCTATCATATATGCTTGCATCTTAGTCCACAAAAGGAGTACATTTCTTAACATGCATGCTTACGAAGTCATAGAATTAGTACGCTGCCCGCTAATTTTGGCGGAAATCCAACCCACCTGGAACATGCTGATCCGTAGTCTGATTAAGCTGAAACTGAACGTGTGCGTTCCTTAGGTTCTCACGGTTCCAACGAACCAAGAAACTCTAAATAACTCCTCCCGGATGAACGGCGATGCTCAAAACACCAAGCGCTGCCCGAATAGTCCAATGCTAAAATCAGCGTGCGCAACGACGGAGTGTAGAAGCCAAACTGTACACAATTTTCACCCAGAATCATAAAAAAAAGATGCTCACCTTGATCATAAGAAGGAGTCCCAACTTTTACTTTCTCAGCTCAAGACCAAAATCCCAACAAAAACTGTAAAACAAAGCCGAAAGTCGCGATGAGTTCAAATATAGATTCCAGCACCAAAACCTTGTCATACAACTCCAAAGACAGGAAAAGTTCACCTACGAAATGCCTTCCAAAAAATCCAAGAAAGGTACGGTTGCGTTCCTCTCGAAGTCTAGATGGAGATCGAGTCCTTAAACGTCCAATTCCGCCAACAAACGGCTGAGAAAAAGCATAAAAACTCCCCCGCCGTCCAATAAAAATCACAGCACAAAAATGAGTCTAAAGATTCTGCGAGAACTCCCATAAAAACTCAAAACGGAGAGGAATAATAAATACAAAAGTCGAAGGCCTACTAGTCATGAAGATCTAGAACAAAAAATCCGCAAAAATATCCAAGGGGTTAGCTCTGGGCAGTCCGCGGACGAAACGTCGATGAATAAAACCGCAATCGGAGGAACGTCGAAGCTCGCGGAGTCGAGGAAGAAACTAATGAACCGATCTCCAAAAATCCTCCAAAACTCCTAGAAGTGTAGAAGACTTGATGAAATTTTTCTCTGTCGAAGGAGGCCCCAAGAAAAATTCTCCAAAAGTACCAAAATGGCAGCACAAAGGGCCAATTTATAGAGGAAAAATCAAGAAAACCCAATTCGGGTCAAGGGGGGAAACCTGTTGGGTTATATGTAATACGGATCTAAATAGGGGAAAAAACACCTAGAGGGGGGTGAATAGGTGTAAACGCATAAACACTCAAAAAATCGTTGCGATAAAAACCCAATGCGGAAATAAAAATAATACGCAAGATTTTTACGTGAAAAACTCCATCACCGGAGTAAAAAACCACGGGACCGATAACACGGCAGAAATCCACTAGAATTAAAACACGTACAAGGTGATTTACCGTACACACTTACGACTCAACCTTTTCCATACGCTCCTAGAGGATCTTCTCCGCTCGCTCCGCGACGCTTCTCGAATCCACGATCTGCGCCCAACGCCGAATCCACGGCGTCCAACGTCGAATCCACGACGTCCGACCGAATCCACGGTCTTCACCCAATAGCACCCTTCGAATCCACGAACGTGCCTCGCTCCGAATCCACGAGAGCGGTTGAACCTTGAATCCACAAGGACACGCGAATCCACGCGCCGATTTTTGGGGTAAATCGTTGTTTTGGGTGGTGATGATCCGCCGAATACTTAGATCAAAGATAGATCGGAAATACCATCTAAGTATTCATTAGTTTGATTCAACTCAAGATGTGAGTATGAAAACCTAGAATCAAACTAATCAATATAGATGAAGAAACATAGAGTATTCTCTAATGATTTCCTTTCTTCTCTATATGTGGATCTAGAGCCGTAAAAGATGATATATGAAAATGACGGCTATAGTTCTTTTCGGCCTCTTTTTGGATTAACCCTAAAAGAAGAGTCATAGGGTCTATTTATAGGTTAGAAACCCTAGGAAGGAGATAAGAATCAAAAACCTAACATTTCTGGAAATTTTACGGACGGCGATCCGGATCGGACTAGCTGTGATCCGGATCGTCGTAACGAGTCAGCCAGTTCCAGAAAAACGAAGGTTCGGGATCCGGATCGAAGTGCTTGATCCAGATCGTTCATACAGTTCACCAAACATCAACGTTCGGGATCCGGATTGCGAAGCCTGATCCGGATCGTTCAAGGAAGATGGTAAACTAAGTGTTCGGGATCCGGATCAAGAGGCTACGATCCGGATTGAACTGGTGTATGAACGAACCACCTTCGGGATCCGGATCGAACAACCTGATCCGGATCCTGAACATGTCCCAAGTCCAGTTTTTGATTTTTATGCAATGAAAGATTCTTCCAAGTGTTTCTACACTACAAGAAGTATTCGGATCACACAAAATCTTTAGTTAAACATACCTGATCCTTTTGAATTCTTCTTTCTTGAGATTGAGTTAAATGATCCAACTTTCTTCACCTTCAATCTTCAAGACTTGAGACTTTCACGAAGCTACGCCAACTCAAATTCCGTAACAATCTCCCCCTTTGGCGGTTTCGTGACAAAACACAGATCCACTAAAGAAAATTCAAAAAGATATTTTTGTTGCTATCACCATACAACAAAAATTTACAATGGAGATCCAAAAATTTAAAAACATGAGATAAACTCCTAAAACAGACTCTAGACTTAGACATCTGTACTCTCTGCACAAAGAAATCATTCTTGACAACAAGAGATCGTTAGATACCTCAAAAATATTTAGCATACAAAACCTAGTACAGAGATAGAGTTTATCTAATCATCATGACATTTGAGAATTCAGATATGTAAGAGAATCATAGTCAAAAACCAACATATCTTCTATGCATTCAAAAACCAAATGTCACACAATGTTAGTCCAACATCAACTTGTTAGTTATATTACATGCCCAAATAGTTAGTCGAATAGTTAGTCGAGACATGCAAACAAACACAAGATGAAAACCAAAGTTGAAGTTGAAGAGATACTTACCTTGATGTATACAAAATCTTCATCAGAAAGATTTTCACAATCATTGTTCAAGTTCCCTTACCTTGATGTTCCATCATTCATTGTAGAGATCATACTTACCTTGATATTTCATCATTCATTGTTCAAAGTTCTCTCTAACTCTCTCCCCCTTTTTGTCACAAAACAAAGCCAAAATGTAGTTAAGACTACGAAATGTTAGGAGAGTGAAAAGTTCCAATAAAACGTAAAACCTGAGAACTAAGCTAAAGTAAGTATAAAGCTAAATCCTAAAATCGTAATCCTGCACAAAAGGAAAAAAATGAGTCAAAAGTAATCAGTTGTCAGAATCTGAGTTTTCAGAGCTTGTGCAACCCATCTTAGAGAGTATCTTTCGCATCCATTGAATTGATCTTCTTCGTTATGGTAATGTGAGCTGCCGTGGTAATCTCAAGCTCATTGGTAATTCTTTGTTGTTCCTTCAAAACTTGTTCTTGCTTAACAGATAGTCGCTGTTGTTCCCTGATAATCGATGTTATTGATGCTTCATCATCTGTGCCGGGTGCTTGTCGAGATGGTGATGCGGCAGTGCTTGTACTGTGCTTCGTTCCAGATGCAGGAACTGGAGTGACATGCGGCAACTTATGGAGGGATTTGACAATGGTAGACTCATCTATCATGCTCAGACATTGATGATAAGTTGTTGAAGTAATGTCAACCTGAAATTTCTTTAAAATCCTCATTATAATCAAGGGAAATGGAATTCTCTCAGTGGGATGAGGATGCTCAACATATCGCGTCATTCTATTCCAGATAATGTACGGAATGTTGATATTCAATGCCGTTGCCTCTGATGGATGTCCTATGAGATACAAAAACAACAACCGGTCCCATCTCACAACCTTTGTCTGCATATTTGGAAGTATATTGTAACATGTGATGAAGTTTAAGAAGCGATATTCAAGACGAAGTTCTTTAGATCGAACAGATTTTTCGGTTGATTGTGTTCCCTCGAGACAAATTCCCTCTATAACTTTTCGCCATAATGTGTTTGTCAAAATTACCCCCTTCAAGTAGTGAACTCCTTTCTTGCTGGCTTCCATTCCCAAAACCTCGCCAATCAATTGTGGAGTAATCTTAAACCTTGTGCCTTGGATATTCGTGTAGAACTCCATAGGACCGTTCTCAAACTCTCGAAGATGCCGTGCATTAGTATAGAAGGTCCTCACATGATGCAAACAGTAGCCAAGAGTTTCTGGGAAACGACATACTTGAATAAGGTTTGCTTGTTCAATCAGAAGACCAAACTCAGGGGAGTGACCTTGCAGAGCCTCAATGTTAACATGCCTTTCACCAATGCATTCGCGATGTGCAAAGGCTCGAAGACGATCAGTGTTAACGAATACTTCTTCCAAGCGATGTGGGGAGTCAGGAGCTATCGGCGTGTCAATATTAATGTCCTGTCGTAGCCCACAGCGTCTAGTTATTCTCTTTCTTTTCATGGAGATGGTTGGTGCTGCCATTGATGCTTTTCCTGGTTCCTTAGTTGCCTTTTCTTTTGATTTAACAGACGCCTTTCTCCTTGAATCATCAGACGGTTCTTGTTCATACATTGAGTCATCATCATCCGTCAATGCCGCCCAGTCAACCTCATGACAGTCTACCTCTGTGTCACTGACCTCGACAAATTCTCCTTTTTGTTGGAGGTTCTTGGCTCTCTTTAGTTTATTTGTTGGGCGAGTGTGTACCATTGAGACCAGGAGAAGGATTAACCAAGAGAGTGCCATTGATTCTAGTGCTTTAAGTTTAGAGAAATTGTCCTGTGAAAAACCAACTCAAGAACACATGAAAAATTGTTAATTTTCAAAGATTGAAAAATTGTACCCAAAGAATCATTATCATGTAGAGAAGCTAAGAATCAAATTAGTTTTGCAAAAGGACTTTTAAAAATAGATCAATTGCATGATTTTCGAAAATCCTTATTATATGCCCTAAAACCGAAATTTTAGAAATCGAAGCCTAAAAATCCGTTAATCAGAAGAATACCTAGCATATAATCAAAACTAATCTACCCAGAGTTCTTATTTCAAAAGAAATTTAATCAAAAACCATCCACAAACAAAGTTGATCCAAGAAATTCATCACGTTTGAGGAGGAAAAGAGAAAAACGGTGAAAAACCGAGATTTTGATCAATAAAACTTACTTGGAGTTGAAGAACTTGAGTTTGAAAGCTTCCAGGAATGATGAAATCTAGAGAGAGAGGCTCTGGAAACTTTGGAACAAAAGATTGGAGTAAAGAAATCAAAAACCCCTTTCGTTCTTTATAAAACCTAGCCGCGATCCGGATCAGTTCATAACTGCGATCCGGATCGGCTACCCGCAGTGAGAAACTGCGTTCGGGATCCGGATCGGCAGATACAATCCGGATCGTCAGCCCGCAGAAGAATTCCTGCGTTCGGGATCCGGATCATCTAGCCCGATCCGGATCGGCCCCAACTTTTTCTTTAGAAAATTTCAGAGAAATTCAAGAAAAACCAGAAAAAGATTGTAAGCGCAAATGTGTATCAACTTTAAACAAAAATCATCGTTTCATACAACAAGAATTAGATTATGCCAAATCTATCAATAATATCCAAAAATGAAACGAAAATTTACAAAAATTAAATCCCTTAAAGTTGAACACCTTCAATTACATCTAACTTGATCTTATGAGTAATGCCTTTATCAAATCATCAATTCAGTAAAGAAGATGAAATACAAAGATCAATAGATGTTTGAAATCCCAAATATAATAGATAATGTATCTAGACAATCTGTTGAAGAGAGTGGCTCTTTGAGCATCTTTCTTTAAAAAAACCACCTTATACCAACCTTGAAATTTGACAGAGTCAAATATTTCAACATGCATTTTACTTAATCAAAAATTTGAACAACCATGCTTGGTATACATGTGGTAGCTGCACACAATACTCGGACGACCGAGGTGGTAGCTATTTCCTCCATGTGGTGGTAGTTTTCACACTCCTCATTGGGATGTAACTCTTTCCACATCTTTTGAGCATTTTACCTTTTCTAAGACTCCCCCTCAATTGGCTATCAATTATTTAAGATATAAAGTATTCAACCAAATATTGATCTCGATTTCATACTCGACTAAGCAGTCAAATAAGATAATGACTATACCAAGAGATCATAGAGAGAGTGAAATTGACCTTGATCACTTTAGAAGATGATTTAATTAACATAAATGATCATTGCAACAGTGAAATATTATGATGGCAAAAGCGTAATAAATTTCTAAATGTGCGAAAAGATGCAATTAAAGTCAATTATGATTTATGCTCAATTAATGTCCTATGTATGAACATAGATAATGAACAAAACAAAAACAAATACAAAACCTATCCTAAGCAAAGATTTCAAAAAGAAGATTATTTCAAGGAAAGCATCCCAATTGCTTTTCGTAAATGAATAAAACGTTTTTGATCCAAAGGTTTTGTTAGAATGTCAGCTAATTGATCCTCAGTTGAAATATATGAAAGTTGAAGAGTATTTGATTCAACTAGCTCTCTAAGAAAATGATATCTAAGTTCAATATGTTTTGTTCTAGAGTGCAACACAGGGTTTTTAGAAATGTTAATAACACTAGTGTTGTCACAAAGTATTGTTACCGAAGATGCTGAAATGCGGAAGTCGCTCAATACGCTTTTCATCCAAATGAGTTGAGTTGAGCAACTTCCAGCTGAAATGTATTCCGCTTCGGCAGTCGAGAGTGCTATGCAGTTCTTCTTTTTACTGTGCCATGCAACAAGGCAATGGCCAAGATAGAAGCATGCACCACTCGTGCTTTTCCGATCATCCACTGATCCTGCCCAATCGGCATCTGAGTATCCAACAATATCCAAACTTGTTCCCATAGGATACCAAATTCCGAAATTAATTGATCCTTTGATATACCGGATGATCCTTTTCACCGCTTTCAGGTGAACCTCCTTTGGTGCTGATTGATATCTCGCGCAAATCCCAATACCAAAAGATATATCCGGGCGACTAGCCGTGAGGTAAAGTAGACTTCCAATCATACTTCGATACAGTTTCTCGTCTACATTCTCACTATGTGAATCACTTCCAAGTCCCTTGTGGCTAGTTCCCATTGGAGTCGGAAAATCTTTACAATTTTCTAGATCAAACTTTTTGACCAACTCCATTGCATACTTGGATTGACTCAAGTGAATACCTTCATCATTTTGTTTAATTTGCAATCCAAGGAAATAAGTCAATTCGCCCATCATGGACATCTCAAATTCGCTTTCCATGGTCTCCGCGAATTTAGAAGCATCATTATCTCTTGTTGCGCCAAATACAATGTCATCGACATAGATTTGTGCTACAATGAAATTGCTTTGATAATGCTTCACAAAGAGAGTCCTATCAGCTCCCCCTCGAGTATAGCCCTTCTCCAAAAGGTGCTTTGTTAACCTTTCGTACCATGCTCGCGGTGCTTGTTTCAGACCGTAAAGAGCCTTTTTCAAACGAAAAACATGGTTAGGTTGTTTATGATCTACAAAACCTTTCGGTTGAGCCACATAAACTTCCTCATTTAAAAACCCATTTAGAAATGCGCTCTTAACGTCCATTTGAAATAATTTAATTTTAAAATGACAAGCAATAGCGAATAGTATACGAATGGACTCGAGTCTAGCTACAGGGGCGAAGGTTTCATCAAAGTCTATACCTTCTACTTGAGAGTAGCCTTGAGCAACTAATCGTGCCTTGTTCCTGATGATAGTACCATCCTCATTTTCTTGTTCTTGAAGATCCATTTGGTACCTATCACATTGTGTTGCTTTGGAGGCTTCGTTAATTCCCAGACTTTGTTTCGCTCAAATTGATGGAGCTCTTCCTGCATTGCTTTAATCCAGTAGTCATCCTGAAGAGCTTCATCTATGTTCTTTGGTTCGATTAAAGATACGTAGCAAGCGAATCCACAAACCAACTGCCTCCGAGTTCTGACTCCTTCTTGTGGATCTCCAATAATATTCGATTCCGGATGATCCTTGGAGATTCGTAACGTTTGTTGAAACGGAGTACTCGGAGATATATGAGATGATTCCTGCACATCAGATAAACTAGAAGAACCATTAGATGCATCATTAATATTGGAAGTATTATTATGAGAAGATGCACTAGCAGGAGAATCATCATCTAGAGAGATATCGAGGGTAGATTTTCCAGTTTCAAAGTGAAAAGCTTCATCTACTTTAACATTTATAGATTCTACGATCGTCTTAGATTCAATGTTAAATACTCGATATGCTCTGCTATTCGTAGAATAACCCAAAAAGATCCCTTCATCACTTCGAGAGTCGAACTTTCCAAGATTTTCACGGTCACGTAAAATGTAACATCGACTCCCGAAGACACGAAAATATTTGATATTGGGTTTTCTACTAAACCACAGCTCATATGGTGTATTTAAAGTTCCTGGGCGCAAGTAAACTCTATTAATGACATAGACAGCGGTGTTCACAGCTTCAGCCCAAAAATGTAGCGGTAAATTCCGGCTATGAAGCATCACACGCGCCATCTCTTGAACAACCCTGTTCTTGCGCTCAACAACACCATTCTGCTGAGGTGTATAGGGTGCCGAGAATTCATGTTTAATCCCATTTGAAGTGCAAAAATCAATGAATTTTGAATTTATGAATTCTCCACCTCTATCACTTCTAACACGAATGATCTTTTCATTCTTTTCAATCATAATACGATGGCAAATCTCATGAAAAGAGTCAAACGTATCAGCTTTCTCTTTTAAAAATGCTACCCAAGAAAACCTAGAGAAATCATCAACCAATAAGAAAATGTACCATTTACCTCCCAAAGATGGTTGACGGGTCGGCCCCATTAAGTCCATGTGCAAAAGTTCCAAGGGCCGTTTTGTACCAACGTGGTTCAAGTTCTTGTGTGCAGTCCTAGACTGTTTTCCCTTTTGGCAACCACCACACACAACGTTTTGTTTAAATAAAAGCTTTGGAACCCCCTTGACCACGTCCTTGTTTGAAATTCTAGTAAGTTCCTTAAAGTTTAAGTGACCTAGCCTTTCATGCCAAAGAGTTTCATTATTCAAAGCGGCTAAGTTACAATTTTCAGAAAATTTATTAGGAACAACATAACAATGTTTTCAGATCTAACCCCTTTTAAAAAGAAGACATGGTTCTTATCAGTTACAACGCATTCAACAGATGAAAAGTTAACTGAAAAACCATTGTCGCAAAGTTGACTTATGCTTATGAGGTTAGTTTTAAGGCCATCAACAAATAAGACGTTTTTCAAAATCGGGCCATCTGGAATAGCTACCGTCCCTTTTCCAACAATTTTGGAAGATCGACCGTCTCCGAAAACAACGTGTCCTCCGGAGATTTTCTCAAGATTTTGAAAACTATTTTTGTCACCGGTCATGTGACGGGAACACCCGCTATCCAGATACCAAGACGAACTATCATATGCATGCAAGGAAACATTGGAAACAAGACAAGGGAAATTTCACCTTTGCGCACCCAACCCTTTTGGAGTGCGTCGGTAATGGTCGAGAAGTTATATGCCTAGGTGAAGGCGTCTTGTTATAGCGATTGTTGTTCCTTGATGAGATCGTCTTGCGCGATGAACTACCAAGTCTCTTTTCATTTGAAAAGTTTTGCTTTGATTTTCGGGGGAGGAGCCATTTTGGTAGTTGTTGCAAGAGGTCTTTGAGATGAGCGTTCGACTCCCGTCTTGCAATATCTTCTTATGTGCCCTGAAACACACCACAACGAAAACATACCTTAGATCTTGACGATCCCAAAGAGGATGAAGTAGGTTTGTTGTCGTTGTTTGTCTTGAATTCCGGTGTCGGAGGAGGAGATACCGACTGAGGCACAAAACTGTCTCACTCGAACTTGGACTGTTTCCAGTTTGAGTGTATCCGAGGCCGAACCTATTTGATTGACCAAGACCAAGAAGTCTATCCAACTTACTCCTTCCTGAAGAGAATCGTTGTAAGTCATTCTTGAGGTGGAAAATGGTCTTTGTCATTTCCGGTTATTCTGTCGAGCCTCGTTGTAGAGCTTTGAGAAGTGATTCGCGTTATCCACCAGATTTGTATGTTCCTTCTCAAGTTGCTCATTGGACTCTTGAAGGGAAGCATTTGCCTTTATCAGGTTTTCCCTTTCCACTTCAAGAGCGTTTGAGAGAGAAGTCGCTCTTTTGCTTCTTCTTCGAGATCATGCACTCTCCCTCTCAACTCTTGTTTGGCTTAGCCACTTTCTTTGAGTCCCTCAAAAGTCTGTGGTAGGCTAGAGCAAAATCTTCACCTTCCGAATCATCCGATTCGTTGTCCGTTGCGTTCTTTTCAACAGTGGAGTGGACAACGACTCAGATGTACTTGCCATAAAGCACATGAAGGGTGAAGATACGGACGCGTGGAATGCGGTGGAGCTCTTTTCTTCATCACTCGAAGACGACTCATTTGACGTTGAGTTGTCATCCCAAGTGACGACTTGCATCGCCTTCTTCTTTGCCGGATACTTGTTAGGACACTCCGTTGCAATGTGGCCGTAGCCTCGACATTTGAAGCATTGCAGTTGTCCTTCTGAACTTTTCTTATCCTTTGAGAAGTTCTCTTGCTTTCTTGACTTGTAACTTGAAGTACCCTTGCCTTTGTTCGACTTTCCGAAGGATGGAGATTTGCTTGAATTACCCCTTCGAAAGTTGCGGCGAAACTTCCTTGTCAAGAGAGCGAGCTGCTTCTCAAATTCCTCCATAGAAAGGTTCTCGTCATCGTCTGAGGAGGATGTATCCGCGTCTTCTTCCTTAGTGTTTTCAACGCATAACCTGAAGACTTAGAAGTGGATGCTTTTCCAGAAGAATTGTTAGTATTAAAAGTCATTTCATAAGTTTGTAATGAACCAACTAATTCTTCTACACGTATTTCGTCCGGGTGTTTAATAGTTTCAATGGCAGTAACCTTTGGGCGAAATCGTTCAGGAAGAGTTCTTAAGATTTTTCTTACAATCTTAAATTCTGGAATCTTCTCTCCCAGATTAGCACATGAGTTTACGATGTCTTGCAATCGTGTATAGTAGTCCGTGAAAGATTCATTTTCTGCCATTAAGATAGAGTCAAACTTGCTCGTAAGCATTGCAGTTTCTGAATCTCACGAGGTTAGTCCCTCATGTGTAACCTGAAGAACATCCCAGATTTCTTTCGCAGTCTCACATGCCGAGACGCGAGAATTCAGTTTGAGATAAGGCATTAAAAATAGCATTAATTCCCTTGCCATTGTAAGAAGATGAATCAAACTCTTCCTTGGTCCATTTCGACCTAGGTTTTAAGGTGCGAACATCACAATAATTCAGTTGGATTAGTCCATCCTGATTCAATTGATGCCACACCCTTTCGTCGATGGAAGATTAAAAAGGCTTTCATCCGTACTTTCCAGTACGCATAATTTGTTCCATCGAAGAAAGGGGGTCGGTTGATGTTTCCACCTTCAACCATTGTTTCACAACCCTATTCCCGCTCTGATACCACTTGTTGGTCGTATATAATACGGATCTAAATAGGGGAAAAAACACCTAGAGGGGGGTGAATAGGTGTAAACGTATATAAACACTCAAAAATCGTTGCGATAAAAACCCAATGCGGGAAAAAAATAATACGCAAGATTTTTACGTGGAAAACTCCATCACCGGAGTAAAAAACCACGGGACCGATAACACGGCAGAAATCCACTAGAATTAAAACACGTACAAGGTGATTTACCGTACACACTTACGACTCAACCCTTTCCATACGCTCCTAGAGGATCTTCTCCGCTCGCTCCGCGACGCTTCTCGAATCCACGATCTGCGCCCAACGCCGAATCCACGGCGTCCAACGTCGAATCCACGACGTCGACCGAATCCACGGTCTTCACCCAATAGCACCCTTCGAATCCACGAACGTGCCTCGCTCCGAATCCACGAGAGCGTTGAACCTTGAATCCACAAGGACACGCGAATCCACGCGCCGATTTTTGGGGTAAATCGTTGTTTTTGGGTGGTGATGATCCGCCGAATACTTAGATCAAAGATAGATCGGAAATACCATCTAAGTATTCATTAGTTTGATTCAACTCAAGATGTGAGTATGAAAACCTAGAATCAAACTAATCAATATAGATGAAGAAACATAGAGTATTCTCTAATGATTTCCTTTCTTCTCTATATGTGGATCTAGAGCCGTATAAGATGATATGAAAATGACGGCTATATTTCGGCTTTGTGGATTAACCCTAGAAAGAAGAGTCATAGGGTCTATTTATAGGTTAGAAACCCTAGGAAGGAGATAAGAATCAAAAAACCTACCATTTCTGGAATTTTACGGACGGCGATCCGGATCGGATAACTGTGATCCGGATCGTCATAACGAGTCAGCCAATTCCAGAAAAACGAAGGTTCGGGATCCGGATCGAAGTGCTGATCCGGATCGTTCATACAGTTCACCAAACATCAACGTTCGGGATCCGGATTGCGAAGCAAGATCCGGATCGTTCAAGGAAGATGGTAAACTCAAGTGTTCGGGATCCGGATCAAGAGGCTACGATCCGGATTGAACGATGTATGAACGAACCACCTTCGGGATCCGGATCGAACAACCTGATCCGGATCCTGAACATGTCCCAAGTCCAGTTTTTGATTTTTATGCAATGAAAGATTCTTCCAAGTGTTTCTACACTACAAGAAGTATTCGGATCACACAAAATCTTTAGTTAAACATACCTGATCCTTTTGAATTCTTCTTTCTTGAGATTGAGTTAAATGATCCAACTTTCTTCACCTTCAATCTTCAGACTTGAGACTTTCACGAAACTACGCCAACTCAAATTCCGTAAAAAACCGGGTGCCCGGATTTCCCGCCAAGGTACCGCGCCGGGGGAAGCGGCCATCCACCCCGCCTCGCGCTAGCGCTCCGAATGCGTAGGATTGCGCCACGCGACCCAAGCCTCGCTCTGTTGAGGCCCTAGCGTCCGCGCGGGGATGGCGACCTCCAATCGGGTGGGCGCCACGTGGCATGGGGGAGCACGGCGGGGTGCACTGCGGCGTGCGCACGTCGGGTCTACAGGGTCCGCGCCCGACAATGGGGCGCTGCCACGTGGCCGCCGTGGGTTGATCGCGCGCGATGGCGCGGCCCGGCCAATGGCACGCTGCCAGTGTCTCTTCTAGAGCTCGCTGGTCCCGGTGCACCTCATGGGCTGTGGAAGGCTGCTTCAAAATGGGCCTGTAGGCCCGTTTAGCCCGGAAAATAGTCGAGTTTGACTTTTTCGTGTGCTGAGTCCGTTTTGG
>CM055077.1:18192955-18231181 GCA_029204045.2 Tillandsia leiboldiana | reverse complement strand
AGTCGCGATGAGTTCAAATATAGATTCCAGCACCAAAACCTTGTCATACAACTCCAACAGACAGGAAAAGTTCACCTACGAAAGGCCTCTCAAAAAATCCAAGAAAGGTACGGACTTTGCGTGCCGTTCCTCTCGAAGTCTAGATGGAGATCGAGTCCTTAAACGTCCAATTCCGCCAACAAACGGCTGAGGCAAAAAGCATAAAAAACTCCCCCGCCGCCAATACAAAATCACAGGCACAAAAAATGGAGTCTAAAATTCTGCTACGAGAACTCCCATAAAAACTCAAACGGAGGAAAATAAATAACAAAAGTCGAAGGCTACTCGTCATGAGATCTAGAACAAAAAATCCGCAAAAATATTTCCAAGCGGGATTAGCTCTGAGGCCGTCCGCGGACGAACGTCGATGAATAAAACCGCAATCGGAAGGAACGTCGAAGCTCGCGGTAGTCGAGAACGAAAACAAATAATGAAACTGATCTCCAAAAATCCTCCAAAACTCCTAGAAGTGTTAGAAGAACTTGATGAAATTTTTCTCTGTCGAAGGAGGGCCCCAAGGAAAAATTCTCCAAAAAGTACCAAAATGGCTAGCCACAAAAGGCCATATTTATAGAGGAAAAATCAAGAAAACCCAATTCGGGTCAAGGGGGGAGAAACCTGTTGGGTTATATGTTAATACGGATCTAAATAGGGGAAAAAACACTAGATGGGGTGGCTATTGAATAGGTGGTGTAAACGCATAAACACTCAAAAAATCGTTGCGATAAAAACCACAAGCGGAAATCAAAAATAAATACGCAAGATTTTACGCTGAAAACTCCAAAAAACTCCCATCAAACCAAAACAATAAAACGGATGCGGAAAGTAAAAAACACGCATTTTCGGGACCGATTAACACGGCAGAAATCCACTAGAATTAAAACACGTACAAGGTGATTTACCGTACACACTTACGACTCAACCTTTCCATACGCTCCTAGAGGATCTTCTCCGCTCGCTCCGCGACGCTTCTCGAATCCACGATCTGCGCCCAACGCCGAATCCACGTCGGTCCAACGTCGAATCCACGACGTCGATACCGAATCCACGGTCTTCACCCAATAGCACCCTTCGAATCCACGAACGTGCCTCGCTCCGAATCCACGAGAGCGGTTGAACCTTGAATCCACAAGGACACGCGAATCCACGCGCCGATTTTTGGGGTAATCGTTGTTTTGGGTGGTGATGATCCGCCGAATACTTAGATCAAAGATAGATCGGAAATACCATCTAAGTATTCATTAGTTTGATTCAACTCAAGATGTGAGTATGAAACCTAGAATCAAACTAATCAATATAGATGAAGAAACATAGAGTATTCTCTAATGATTTCCTTTCTTCTCTATATGTGGATCTAGAGCCGTAAAAGATGATATATGAAAATGACGGCTATAGTTTTTTCGGCCTCTTTTTGGATTAACTAAAAGAAAGTCATAGGGTCTATTTATAGGTTAGAAACCCTAGGAAGGAGATAAGAATCAAAAACCTAACATTTCTGGAAATTTTACGGACGGCGATCCGGAAGGATTAGCTGTGATCCGGATCGTCGTACGAGTCAGCCATTCCAGAAAAACGAAGGTTCGGGATCCGGATCGAAGTGCTTGATCCAGATCGTTCATACAGTTCACCAAACATCAACGTTCGGGATCCGGATTGCGAAGCCTGATCCGGATCGTTCAAGGAAGATGGTAAAATAAGTGTCGGGATCCGGATCAAGAGAGGCTACGATCCGGATGAACTGATGTGTGTATGAACGAACCACCTTCGGATCCGATCGGAAACAACCTGATCCGGATCCTGAACATGTCCCAAGTCCAGTTTTTGATTTTTATGCAATGAAAGATTCTTCCAAGTGTTTCTACACTACAAGAAGTATTCGGATCACACCAAAATCTTTAGTTAAACATACCTGATCCTTTTGAATTCTTCTTTCTTGAGATTGAGTTAAATGAATGATCCAACTTTCTTCACCTTCAATCTTCAAGACTTGAGACTTTCACGAAACTACGCCAACTCAAATCCGTGTAACAATCTCCCCCTTTGCGGTTTCGTGACAAAACACAGATCCACTAAAGAAAATTCAAAAAGATATTTTTGTTGCTATCACCATACAACAAAAATTTACAATGGAGATCCAAAAATTTAAAAACATGAGATAAACTCCTAAAACAGACTCTAGACTTAGACATCTGTACTCTCTGCACAAAGAAATCATTCTTGACAAAAAGAGATCGTTAGATACCTCAAGAATATTTAGCATACAAAAACACTAGTACAGAGATAGAGTTATCTACATCATCATGACATTTGAGAATTCAGATATGTAAGAGAATCATAGTCAAAAACCAACATATCTTCTATGCATTCAAAAACCAAATGTCACACAATGTTAGTCCAACATCAAATTGTTAGTTATATTACATGCCCAAATAGTTAGTCGAATAGTTAGTCGAGCATGCAAACAATCACAAGATGAAAAACCAAAGTTGAAGTTGTTGAGAGGATACTACCTTGATGTATAAAATCTTCATCAGAAAGATTTTCACAATCATTGTTCAAGTTCCCTTACCTGATGTTCACATCATTCATTGTAGAGATCATAATTACCTGATATTACATCATTCATTGTCAAAGTTCTCTCTAACTCTCTCCCCCTTTTGTCACAAACAAAGCCAAAATGTAGTAAGACTACGAAATGTTAGGGAGAGTGATAAAGTTCAATAAAACGTAAAACTGAGAACTAAGTAAAGTAAGTATAAGCTAAATCTAAAATCGTAATCCTGCCCACAAAAGGAAAAAATGAGTCAAAAGTAATCAGTTGTCAGAATCTGAGTCTTCAGAGCTTGTGCAACCCATCTTAGAGAGTATCTTTCGCATCCATTGAATTGATCTTCTTCGTTATGGTATGTGAGCTGCCGTGGTAATCTCAAGCTCATTGGTAATTCTTTGTTGTTCCTTCAAAACTTGTTCTTGCTTAACAGATAGTCGCTGTTGTTCCCTGAATAATCGATGTTATTGATGCTCATCATCTGTGCCGGTGCTTGTCGAGATGGTATGCGGCAGTGCTTGTACTGTGCTTCGTTCCAGATGCAGGAACTGGAGTGA
This sequence comes from Tillandsia leiboldiana, assembly GCA_029204045.2. Lineage (NCBI taxonomy): Eukaryota > Viridiplantae > Streptophyta > Magnoliopsida > Poales > Bromeliaceae > Tillandsia > Tillandsia leiboldiana. The sequence continues at coordinate 18,228,037 of CM055077.1, read as the reverse complement.
CATGCGGCAACTTATGGAGGGATTTGACAATGGTAGACTCATCTATCATGCTCAGACATTGATGATAAGTTGTTGAAGTAATGTCAACCTGAAATTTCTTTAAAATCCTCATTATAATCAAGGGAAATGGAATTCTCTCAGTGGATGAGGATGCTCAACATATCGCGTCATTCTATTCCAGATAATGTACGGAATGTTGATATCAATGCCGTTGCCTCTGAGGATTCCATGAGATACAAAAACAACAACCGGTCCCATCTCACAACCTTTGTCTGCATATTTGGAAGTATATTGTAACATGTGATGAAGTTTAAGAAAGCGATATTCAAGACGAAGTTCTTTAGATCGAACAGATTTTTCGTTGATTGTGTTCCCTCGAGACAAATTCCCTCTATAACTTTTCGCCATACAGTGTTTGTCAAAATTACCCCTTCAAGTAGTGAACTCCTTTCTTGCTGGCTTCCATTCCCAAAACCTCGCCAATCAATTGTGGAGTAATCTTAAACCTTGTGCCTTGGATATTCGTGTAGAACTCCATAGGACCGTTCTCAACTCTCGAAGATGCCGTGCATTAGTATAGAAGGTCCTCACATGATGCAAACAGTAGCCAAGGTTTCTGGGAAACGACATACTTGAATAGGTTGCTTGTTCAATCAGAAGACCAAACTCAGGGGAGTGACCTTGCAGAGCCTCAATGTTAACATGCCTTTCACCAATGCATTCGCGATGTGCAAAGGCTCGAAGACGATCAGGTTTAACGAATACTTCTTCCAAGCGATGTGGGGAGTCAGGAGCTATCGGCGTGTCAATATTAATGTCCTGTCGTAGCCCACAGCGTCTAGTTATTCTCTTTCTTTTCATGAGAGTGTTGGTGCTGCCATTGATGCTTTTCCTGTTCCTTAGTTGCCTTTCTTTGATTTAACAGACGCCTTTCTCCTTGAATCATCAGACGGTTCTTGTTCATACATTGAGTCATCATCATCCCGTCAATGCCGCCCAGTCAACCTCATGACAGTCCTACCTCTGTGTCACTGACCTCGACAAATTCTCCCTTTTTGTTGGAGGTTCTTGGCTCTCTTTAGTTTATTTGTTGGGCGAGTGTGTACCATTGAGACCACGGAGAAGGATTAACCAAGAGAGTGCCATTGATTCTAGTGCTTTAAAGTTTAGAGAAATTGTCCTGTGAAAAACCAACTCAAGAACACATGAAAAAATTGTTAATTTTCAAAGATTGAAAAATTGTACCCAAAGAATCATTATCATGTAGAGAAGCTAAGAATCAAATTAGTTTGCAAAAGGACTTTTAAAAATAGATCAATTGCTATGATTTTCGAAAATCCTTATTATATGCCCTAAACCGAAATTTTAGAAATCGAAGCCTAAAAATCCGTTAATCAGAAGAATACCTAGCATATAATCAAAACTAATCTACCCAGAGTTCTTATTTCAAAAGAAATTTAATCAAAAACCATCCACAAACAAAGTTGATCCAAGAAATTCATCACGTTTGAGGAGGAAAAGAGAAAAACGGTGAAAAACCGAGATTTTGATCAATAAAACTTACTTGGAGTTGAAGAACTTGAGTTTGAAAGCTTCCAGGAATGATGAAATCTAGAGAGAGAGGCTCTGGAAACTTTGGAACAAAAGATTGGAGTAAAGAAATCAAAACCCCTTTCGTTCTTTATAAAACCTAGCCGCGATCCGGATCAGTTCATAACTGCGATCCGATCGGCTACCCGCAGTGAGAAACTGCGTTCGGGATCCGGATCGGCAGATACAATCCGGATCGTCAGCCCGCAGAAGAATTCCTGCGTTCGGGATCCGGATCATCTAGCCCGATCCGGATCGGCCCCAACTTTTTCTTTAGAAAATTTCAGAGAAATTCAAGAAAAACCAGAAAAAGATTGTAAGCGCAAATGTGTATCAACTTTAAACAAAAATCATCGTTTCATACAAACAAGAATTAGATTATGCCAAATCTATCAATAATATCCAAAAATGAAACGAAAATTTACAAAATTAAATCCCTTAAAGTTGAACACCTTCAATTACATCTAACTTGATCTTATGAGTAATGCCTTTATCAACTCATCAATTCAGTAAAGAAGATGAAATACAAAGATCAATAGATGTTTGAAATCCCAAATATAATAGATAATGTATCTAGACAATCTGTTGAAGAGAGTGGCTCTTTGAGCATCTTTCTTTAAAAAAACCACCTTATACCAACCTTGAAATTTGACAGAGTCAAATATTTCAACATGCATTTACTTAATCAAAAATTTGAACAACCATGCTTGGTATACATGTGGTAGCTGCACACAATACTCGGACGACCGAGGTGGTAGCTATTTCCTCCATGTGGTGGTAGTTTTCACACTCCTCATTGGGATGTAACTCTTTCCACATCTTTTGAGCATTTTACCTTTTCTAAGACTCCCCCTCAATTGGCTATCAATTATTTAAGATATAAAGTATTCAACCAAATATTGATCTCGATTTCATACTCGACTAAGCAGTCAAATAAGATAATGACTATACCAAGAGATCATAGAGAGAGTGAAATTGACCCTTGATCACTTTAGAAGATGATTTAATTAACATAAATGATCATTGCAACAGTGAAATATTATGATGGCAAAAGCGTAATAAATTTCTAAATGTGCGAAAAGATGCAATTAAAGTCAATTATGATTATGCTCAATTAATGTCCTATGTATGAACATAGATAATGAACAAAACAAAAACAAATACAAAACCTATCCTAAGCAAAGATTTCAAAAGAAGATTATTTCAAGGAAAGCATCCCAATTGCTTTTCGTAAATGAATAAAACGTTTTGATCCAAAGGTTTTGTTAGAATGTCAGCTAATTGATCCTCAGTTGAAATATATGAAAGTTGAAGAGTATTTGATTCAACTAGCTCTCTAAGAAAATGATATCTAAGTTCAATATGTTTTGTTCTAGAGTGCAACACAGGGTTTTTAGAAATGTTAATAACACTAGTGTTGTCACAAAGTATTGTTACCGAAGATGCTGAAATGCGGAAGTCGCTCAATACGCTTTTCATCCAAATGAGTTGAGTTGAGCAACTTCCAGCTGAAATGTATTCCGCTTCGGCAGTCGAGAGTGCTATGCAGTTCTTCTTTTTACTGTGCCATGCAACAAGGCAATGGCCAAGATAGAAGCATGCACCACTCGTGCTTTTCCGATCATCCACTGATCCTGCCCAATCGGCATCTGAGTATCCAACAATATCCAAACTTGTTCCCATAGGATACCAAATTCCGAAATTAATTGATCCTTTGATATACCGGATGATCCTTTTCACCGCTTTCAGGTGAACCTCCTTTGGTGCTGATTGATATCTCGCGCAAATCCCAATACCAAAAGATATATCCGGGCGACTAGCCGTGAGGTAAAGTAGACTTCCAATCATACTTCGATACAGTTCTCGTCTACATTCTCACTATGTGACTCACTTCCAAGTCCCTTGTGGCTAGTTCCCATTGAGTCGGAAAATCTTTACAATTTTCTAGATCAAACTTTTTGACCAACTCCATTGCATACTTGGATTGACTCAAGTGAATACCTTCATCATTTTGTTTAATTTGCAATCCAAGGAAATAAGTCAATTCGCCCATCATGGACATCTCAAATTCGCTTTCCATGGTCTCCGCGAATTTAGAAGCATCATTATCTCTTGTTGCGCCAAATACAATGTCATCGACATAGATTTGTGCTACAATGAAATTGCTTTGATAATGCTTCACAAAGAGAGTCCTATCAGCTCCCCCTCGAGTATAGCCCTTCTCCAAAAGGTGCTTTGTTAACCTTTCGTACCATGCTCGCGGTGCTTGTTTCAGACCGTAAAGAGCCTTTTTCAAACGAAAAACATGGTTAGGTTGTTTATGATCTACAAAACCTTTCGGTTGAGCCACATAAACTTCCTCATTTAAAAACCCATTTAGAAATGCGCTCTTAACGTCCATTTGAAATAATTTAATTTTAAAATGACAAGCAATAGCGAATAGTATACGAATGGACTCGAGTCTAGCTACAGGGGCGAAGGTTTCATCAAAGTCTATACCTTCTACTTGAGAGTAGCCTTGAGCAACTAATCGTGCCTTGTTCCTGATGATAGTACCATCCTCATTTTCTTGTTCTTGAAGATCCATTTGGTACCTATCACATTGTGTTGCTTTGGAGGCTTCGTTAATTCCCAGACTTTGTTTCGCTCAAATTGATGGAGCTCTTCCTGCATTGCTTTAATCCAGTAGTCATCCTGAAGAGCTTCATCTATGTTCTTTGGTTCGATTAAAGATACGTAGCAAGCGAATCCACAAACCAACTGCCTCCGAGTTCTGACTCCTTCTTGTGGATCTCCAATAATATTCGATTCCGGATGATCCTTGGAGATTCGTAACGTTTGTTGAAACGGAGTACTCGGAGATATATGAGATGATTCCTGCACATCAGATAAACTAGAAGAACCATTAGATGCATCATTAATATTGGAAGTATTATTATGAGAAGATGCACTAGCAGGAGAATCATCATCTAGAGAGATATCGAGGGTAGATTTTCCAGTTTCAAAGTGAAAAGCTTCATCTACTTTAACATTTATAGATTCTACGATCGTCTTAGATTCAATGTTAAATACTCGATATGCTCTGCTATTCGTAGAATAACCCAAAAAGATCCCTTCATCACTTCGAGAGTCGAACTTTCCAAGATTTTCACGGTCACGTAAAATGTAACATCGACTCCCGAAGACACGAAAATATTGATATTGGGTTTTCTACTAAACCACAGCTCATATGGTGTATTTAAAGTTCCTGGGCGCAAGTAACTCTATTAATGACATAGACAGCGGTGTTCACAGCTTCAGCCCAAAAATGTAGCGGTAAATTCCGGCTATGAAGCATCACACGCGCCATCTCTTGAACAACCCTGTTCTTGCGCTCAACAACACCATTCTGCTGAGGTGTATAGGGTGCCGAGAATTCATGTTTAATCCCATTTGAAGTGCAAAAATCAATGAATTTTGAATTTATGAATTCTCCACCTCTATCACTTCTAACACGAATGATCTTTTCATTCTTTTCAATCATAATACGATGGCAAATCTCATGAAAAGAGTCAAACGTATCAGCTTTCTCTTTTAAAAATGCTACCCAAGAAAACCTAGAGAAATCATCAACCAATAAGAAAATGTACCATTTACCTCCCAAAGATGGTTGACGGGTCGGCCCCATTAAGTCCATGTGCAAAAGTTCCAAGGGCCGTTTTGTACCAACGTGGTTCAAGTTCTTGTGTGCAGTCCTAGACTGTTTTCCCTTTTGGCAACCACCACACACAACGTTTTGTTTAAATAAAAGCTTTGGAACCCCCTTGACCACGTCCTTGTTTGAAATTCTAGTAAGTTCCTTAAAGTTTAAGTGACCTAGCCTTTCATGCCAAAGAGTTTCATTATTCAAAGCGGCTAAGTTACAATTTTCAGAAAATTTATTAGGAACAACATAACAATTGTTTTTCAGATCTAACCCCTTTTAAAAAGAAGACATGGTTCTTATCAGTTACAACGCATTCAACAGATGAAAAGTTAACTGAAAAAACATTGTCGCAAAGTTGACTTATGCTTATGAGGTTAGTTTTAAGGCCATCAACAATAAGACGTTTTTCAAAATCGGGCCATCTGGAATAGCTACCGTCCCTTTTCCAACAATTTTGGAAGATCGACCGTCTCCGAAAACAACGTGTCCTCCGGAGATTTTCTCAAGATTTTGAAAACTATTTTTGTCACCGGTCATGTGACGGGAACACCCGCTATCCAGATACCAAGACGAACTATCATATGCATGCAAGGAAACATTGGAAACAAGACAAGGGAAAATTTCACCTTTGCGCACCCAAACCCTTTTGGAGTGCGTCGGTAATGGTCGAGAAGTTATATGCCTAGGTGAAGGCGTCTTGTTATAGCGATTGTTGTTCCTTGATGAGATCGTCTTGCGCGATGAACTACCAAGTCTCTTTTCATTTGAAAAGTTTTGCTTTGATTTTCGGGGAGGAGCCATTTTGGTAGTTGTTGCAAGAGGTCTTTGAGATGAGCGTTCGACTCCCGTCTTGCAATATCTTCTTATGTGCCCTGAAACACCACAACGAAAACATACCTTAGATCTTGACGATCCCAAAGAGGATGAAGTAGGTTTGTTGTCGTTGTTTGTCTTGAATTCCGGTGTCGGAGGAGGAGATACCGACTGAGGCACAAAAACTGTCTCACTCGAACTTGGACTGTTTCCAGTTTGAGTGTATCCGAGGCCGAACCTATTTGATTGACCAAGACCAAGAAGTCTATCCAACTTACTCCTTCCTGAAGAGAATCGTTGTAAGTCATTCTTGAGTTGGAAAATGGTCTTTGTCATTTCCAGGTTATTCTGTCGAGCCTCGTTGTAGAGCTTTGAGAAGTGATTCGCGTTATCCACCAGATTTGTATGTTCCTTCTCAAGTTGCTCATTGGACTCTTGAAGGGAAGCATTTGCCTTTATCAGGTTTTCCCTTTCCACTTCAAGAGCGTTTGAGAGAGAAGTCGCTCTTTTTGCTTCTTCTTCGAGATCATGCACTCTCCCTCTCAAACTCTTGTTTTGCTTAGCCACTTTCTTTGAGTCCCTCAAAAGTCTGTGGTAGGCTAGAGCAAAATCTTCACCTTCCGAATCATCCGATTCGTTGTCCGTTGCGTTCTTTTCAACAGTGGAGTTGGACAACGACTCAGATGTACTTGCCATAAAGCACATGAAGGGTGAAGATACGGACGCGTGGAATGCGGTGGAGCTCTTTTCTTCATCACTCGAAGACGACTCATTTGACGTTGAGTTGTCATCCCAAGTGACGACTTGCATCGCCTTCTTCTTTGCCGGATACTTGTTAGGACACTCCGTTGCAATGTGGCCGTAGCCTCGACATTTGAAGCATTGTAGTTGTCCTTCTGAACTTTTCTTATCCTTTGAGAAGTCCTCTTGCTTTCTTGACTTGTAACCTGAAGTACCCTTGCCTTTGTTCGACTTTCCGAAGGATGGAGATTTGCTTGAATTACCCCTTCGAAAGTTGCGGCGAAACTTCCTTGTCAAGAGAGCGAGCTGCTTCTCAAATTCCTCCATAGAAAGGTTCTCGTCATCGTCTGAGGAGGACGTATCCGCGTCTTCTTCCTTAGTTGTTTTCAACGCATAACCTGAAGACTTAGAAGTGGATGCCTTTCCAGAAGAATTGTTAGTAGTAAATGTCATTTCATAAGTTTGTAAAGAACCAACTAATTCTTCTACACGTATTTCGTCCGGGTGTTTAATAGTTTCAATGGCAGTAACCTTTGGGCGAAATCGTTCAGGAAGAGTTCTTAAGATTTTCTTACAATCTTAAATTCTGGAATCTTCTCTCCCAGATTAGCACATGAGTTTACGATGTCTTGCAATCGTGTATAGTAGTCCGTGAAAGATTCATTTTCTGCCATTAAGATAGAGTCAAACTTGCTCGTAAGCATTTGCAGTTTCTGAATCTTCACGAGGTTAGTTCCCTCATGTGTAACCTGAAGAACATCCCAGATTTCTTTCGCAGTCTCACATGCCGAGACGCGAGAGAATTCAGTTTGAGATAAGGCATTAAAAATAGCATTAATTCCCTTGCCATTGTAAGAAGATGAATCTAACTCTTCCTTGGTCCATTTCGACCTAGGTTTTAAGGTGCGAACATCACCAATAAATTCAGTTGGATTAGTCCATCCTAATTCAATCGATTGCCACACCCGTTCGTCGATGGAAATTAAAAAGGCTTTCATCCGTACTTTCCAGTACGCATAATTTGTTCCATCGAAGAACGGGGGTCGGTTGATGTTTCCACCTTCAACCATTGTTTACAACCCTATTCCCTCTCAGATACCACTTGTTGGGTTATATGTAATACGGATCTAAATAGGGGAAAAAACACCTAGAGGGGGGTGAATAGGTGTAAACGCATAAACACTCAAAAAATCGTTGCGATAAAAACCCAATGCGGAAATAAAAATAATACGCAAGATTTTTACGTGGAAAACTCCATCACCGGAGTAAAAAACCACGGGACCGATAACACGGCAGAAATCCACTAGAATTAAAACACGTACAAGGTGATTTACCGTACACACTTACGACTCAACCTTTTCCATACGCTCCTAGAGGATCTTCTCCGCTCGCTCCGCGACGCTTCTCGAATCCACGATCTGCGCCCAACGCCGAATCCACGGCGTCCAACGTCGAATCCACGACGTCCGACCGAATCCACGGTCTTCACCCAATAGCACCCTTCGAATCCACGAACGTGCCTCGCTCCGAATCCACGAGAGCGGTTGAACCTTGAATCCACAAGGACACGCGAATCCACGCGCCGATTTTTGGGGTAAATCGTTGTTTTGGGTGGTGATGATCCGCCGAATACTTAGATCAAAGATAGATCGGAAATACCATCTAAGTATTCATTAGTTTGATTCAACTCAAGATGCGAGTATGAAAACCTAGAATCAAACTAATCAATATAGATGAAGAAACATAGAGTATTCTCTAATGATTTCCTTTCTTCTCTATATGTGGATCTAGAGCCGTAAAAGATGATATATGAAAATGACGGCTATAGTTCTTTTCGGCCTCTTTTTGGATTAACCCTAAAAGAAGAGTCATAGGGTCTATTTATAGGTTAGAAACCCTAGGAAGGAGATAAGAATCAAAAACCTAACATTTCTGGAAATTTTACGGACGGCGATCCGGATCGGACTAGCTGTGATCCGGATCGTCGTAACGAGTCAGCCAGTTCCAGAAAAACGAAGGTTCGGGATCCGGATCGAAGTGCTTGATCCGGATCGTTCATACAGTTCACCAAACATCAACGTTCGGGATCCGGATTGCGAAGCCTGATCCGGATCGTTCAAGGAAGATGGTAAACTAAGTGTTCGGGATCCGGATCAAGAGGCTACGATCCGGATTGAACTGGTGTATGAACGAACCACCTTCGGGATCCGGATCGAACAACCTGATCCGGATCCTGAACATGTCCCAAGTCCAGTTTTTGATTTTTATGCAATGAAAGATTCTTCCAAGTGTTTCTACACTACAAGAAGTATTCGGATCACACAAAATCTTTAGTTAAACATACCTGATCCTTTTGAATTCTTCTTTCTTGAGATTGAGTTAAATGATCCAACTTTCTTCACCTTCAATCTTCAAGACTTGAGACTTTCACGAAGCTACGCCAACTCAAATTCCGTAACAAAACCGGGTGCCCGGATCCGCACAGGACCGCGCCCGGGACACGCGGCCATCCACCCCGCCTCCGCGCAGCGCCCGAATGCGTAGGATTGCGCCACGCGTCCCACGCCTCGCTCTGTGCGCCCCGCGTCCGCGCGGTGGATGGCGCCCTCCAATCGGGGCGCGCCACGTGGCATGCGGGGAGCACGGCGGGGTGCACGCGGCGTGCGGCACGTCGGGTCTACCGGGTCCGCCGCCCGGCCAATGGGGCGCTGCCACGTGGCCCGCCCGGGTTGATCGCGGCGCGATGGCAGCGGCCCGGCCAATGGCACGCTGCCACGTGGCTCTTCCTAGCGCTCGCTGGTCCCGGTGCACGCCTCATGGGCTGTGGACCGGCCTGCTTCCAAAATGGGCCCTGTAGGCCCGTTTAGCCCGAAAATAGTCGATTTTGACTATTTTCGTGTGCTGAGTCCGTTTTTGGCGTCCGTTTGACGCGCAACACACAGTCAGGTTGCACGGGAATTCGGGACACCACAAAAACTCCCAACTCCAAGAGCTCCCAGCCACCACCACCTGCTGCTGCTGTTGCTGCTGTTTCATCTCCTCTGGTTCCAGACAGAGAGAAAGGGAGAGTTGCGGGAGGGGATTCGAATGGGGGAAAGAGGCTTTTGTGTCAATGGGTAGTTGGATAGAAAGTAGTAGTGAAATTTCGAGGTTGCCCCCATTTAAAAAGAAAAATTACCTCACTGCCCAAGAAATCTGGGCGCTGGGTACCGGTACTCGAGATTTGGGTACCGGTACCCAAGCTTTTTCCAGTCCAACCCAAGGCTGAATTTTGCCCTGTTTAACATGGGGTACCGGTACTCGGCAAACAATACCGGTACCCAAGGACTTAGAAATTTTTTTTTTTTGGTTTTTCTCTCCAAATCGAGAGCTTTGAAGCTTGGGTTTTCCACTTGGTTCTGGTACTCAACAAAGGGTTTCGATACTCAATTAAAATTCTAAAGTTTCATATCTAAAGCTCCAGATTCTCGCTCCGCCAACTCACTTTTCGATCCGAAGGCTTTTGCTTCGAACCGAAATACTCCGAATTCATTCATAATCGCATTTTAAATGCGTTACGAATAATTTCACCGCACTTCGCTATTTTGCGGAGCCGGTGCACTACACTCAACCTGGTAGGATGCTATCTACTGAGCTGCGCCTTCAACTCGTGCCACTGAGGACCTGCAAAACGTGAGGTGAAAACTATAAAAATAGTCCCCAGTGGGTACAACCACCCAAGTGAGAAGTTCGACCCACCAAGTCCAAAAGAGGCAAAATGAGCATATAGATAGCTAATCTGTTGGAATATAAAGCTACATTATATGCTTGCTACATGATCATATGCTATGCCTCATGCAAAATGCGATATTGAAATCTAAACAAGTAGGAAACTGCACATCTTCAGCTATTTCACTATCCATTACTATCAACATCTAGCCTAAAGTTCCTTTACCTTAGCTAATTCCCGACTCGATCTTAAGTCAATCCATACTTAACTCTATCCTTGACCTTGCCCCGGGGTTGCCGTACGTCACATCCGCCCCTGGCCGACGGTCACCATTCCTTACCAGCCTCATCCCGGGGCTACACTACGTCGCATACTCCTAACTCATAGCCAACGTTCTCCCAGACCTCATCCCGGGGCTGCACTACGTCGCATTTCCCTAACTCACGGTCGCAAAACGACGAATGGCTGGGCACGATCATATTACTTCAATTATTTATTTACTATGCACATTTTTTCTAATTTTAAGTTAACCTTCTATGTCACGCTCCGGGGGTTCAAACGCGCGGAAGAAGAGCCACCGATGCTCCCAAACAGCGTAATATATATATATATTTTTGAAATCAATTCCGCCCCGGTGCGTGCCCAGACCCGCCGCATATACAAATTCACTCTGCAAACGGGCAGAGTTTCCTTTGTACTTTTCTTGCATGTAGGACGCTTCGCCTATGCGGAGTTTGGCATAGGTGGCGGATCTGTTGGCGAGCCCGGGTTGCAGTTTCGACCCCGGGGCGTGACAGCAGTACAGCTGCGAGTGACCCCGTCCCTGACACGAGTGACCCAGTCCCCTCGAAATGCCGGGCAGGTCCTTCCGCTGGGGCCGCCTCAACTTCAGGCTGGCCACTATGGGCCGCCACCTCCTCCGGCGCAGCCGACGGCCCCGGTACCTCAGGCCGAGCACACCGAGATGGTTGGGGGCAGGAAGGCCGGGCAGGTCCCTTCTCAGGGACTAGGGATGTCAAGGGGTCGGATTCGGGGCGGATTTTCAAAAATCCGAACCCGAACCCGAACCCGACTACCAAACCCGAACCCGAACCCGAATCCGACGGATTTTAAAAATCCATATCCAAATCCGAACCCTACCAAAAATCCAAAATCCGAACCCGAACCCGAACCCAAACCCGAAAATCCAAACCCGAAATAATTTTTTTCCATTTTTTTTACAATATTTCAAAATATATTATATTAAATTTAAAATTTTAAAATATAAATTTAAATATAATATCAAATATTTATATACATATATATTATATAGCGTAAAATCAATTCGGGTTCGGGTCGGGTTTGGGTTCGGGTCGGGTACAATCAAAATCCATATCCAAATCCAAATCCGTCGGGTTTTCATTTTTTATATCCATATCCGAATCCATATCTGTTTAACATCGGATAAATCCATCCCGTTCGAATTCGGGTTCGGATAAAATTTCGGGTATCCGTACCCATTGACATCCCTATCAGGGACCGCCTCAGAACCAGGCCGGCCAATACGGGCCGCCACCTCCACCAGCGCAACCGGCGACCCCAGTACCTCAAGTACGGCTTGTCGATATCCACGCCCATGTCGAAGAGATCATCCGTAATTCATATGGCACAAAGGCCAGGCCAAAGATACGGCCAGTTTTCAGGTCCCCACATCCCTCGAACGGGGATGTGGACATGGGGTACCCGTACTCGGCCAATTGGAAAAGGCCGATGTTCGATAAATTCTCGGGGGAAGTGACTGAAGATACGGTCGGGCATATTGATCGAGGATAATTCGGTCATCGACATTGAAAAATAAATTAGGCTGATGCTAAGACGGTCGAAGGAGGTCTCAATTGCTTCTTCGGTCGAAGAGACTGAAGACACGAGGCCAAGGATGAAATAAAGGGAAGAAGCCGACGTAGAAGCCCGAGCTCCCCGGGAAGAAAACGTTGGCGAAAGGCATACTTCGGCTCTGCAAGGCTGAAATGACCAGTAGAGACTAGGAAGCCATCTTCCTAGGCATGGTGAGAAACTGGTTCACCTTCCCCGACTGCGTCGAAGACGTCATTGACGGCAGGCCGGACCAATGTTCCGCCGACGGGTCAAACGAACAATCCTCCGAAGAGGAGGACAGGAAAGAAGAACAAGTCCTTCCCATCTAGAAGGTCTTACGCGAGTTCTACGGCCGAGAAAGGCCAAGGCCGGTACTAACCGGCCATGAGGGGCCACGGGCCCCACTAAGGCAGCGGAGCCCCACCACGGCTACGAAGAAAGCCGGGTCTAGGGGGCACCCCGAAGACCCTTCGGCCATCGGGCCAAAGGAGAAGAAGTGTACGGGCCACAGCAGCGCCCGTGTCGTGTCAGGCCACACGAGAGGCTCGGTCCGATGAAGACACCGAAGGGCCCAGCCAGCCACCATAGGTGGGGGCCGAAGCTAAGACCTTCCGACCAGGGAGGCATGACGCCGGGGGCACGGACGACCTCTTTTGGTTCCTGATGCTGAATTCCCCTGGCTCACTGAAAGGGAAGTAGACGTCCTGGGCGTCCAACTTGTGAGGACCCGAATCCCCGCTTAAGGGTTTACTGTTGGATTAGTGGCTTCTGGGAGTGTTTGTGCGCGCGTCGGGCCCAAGGAATGGATTCAGGGTGGAAAATAGGAGCAAGTTTGCTTAACCGGAGGCCTTTGGAAAATTTTAGAAGTGGAATTGGGCAAAACGGATATCGGATTTGGATTCAGCGCGCAAAAACGATGAAAATGGACTATTTACTTGTATTTTTCGGAGCCCGGCTGGGAAAACACGGATTTCGAGGTGTGGTGGCACTGTTCCGGCAGCCGGAGATGCGCCGGCGGCGGCGGAGCGCGGCGGCGGGCGGAGGCGCAGCCGCTCGGTCCACCGCGGAGGCGTGCACCCGGGCGCGGGACAGGTGGCGGCATCCGGTTGGCCGGCGCAACAGGCGCGGTCCACGGGAGAAGCGCGGGTGTACGGTGGACCAGAGGGTGGACACGTGGCATCTCCGGATTGGCTGGCTCTTGTGTGCGCGGTCCACGCAGCGATGGCGGGCAGGTGACCGTACGGCGGGCAAGTGGTCGTACGGCGGGCAAGTGGCCGTACGGCGGGCAGGTGGCCGTACGCCCGGGTCAGCCGGGCGACGTGCGCGGGGTGGCGCGACCGCAGCGGCTGGTGCCGCTGTGCGCTTTGCGGCGTGCCACGTGGCACGCAGGGATTGGCGGATTATGCTGTTTGCTGTTCGGGGACACGTGGCACTCCAGGATTGATTCGGGCTTAGATGGTTTGGGGTACGTTTTCGCGGCACTGTAGCAGCCCGAAAGATTCGGACGCCCGAATGTGGGGACTTGGAGGGAATTATCTGATTTGTTTGGTTTGGGCTATATAAACCTCCTTTGGGGTGCGATTTCGGGCCCTTTCCCGAGCTCTCCTTCAATAGAGCCCTGAAGAGAAGTTGCTCTCCATCTTGTGCTCCATCTACTGAGTGATTTTCAGATTTTTTGAAAGCTTCGACATCTGTGCTTTCTACGACACGGCGCACTGCGACGTTTCTTGGATTTTGGCTTCCACCGTCACTTTTCGGTCAGAGAGGCACCCTGGAGTACTCCGATGTTATTTTGAGCCGATTTTTGCGGCAGAGCGATTAAGAGAGGTACGCCTTCGATTTCTGTACTGATTACTTTGTCTCGTTTTGGATTTTTGGCATGGTTCCTGAGGCATTTTTGAACCCCCTTTTCTGTTGGTGGTTTTCTGGACAGTGGAGGCTTGATGGATTTTTATCTCTACACTCGAGGATCAGAATTCGACAATTAAGGACTCAATTGATATCTAAGCTTCGCGAGGATTGCCATCATATTTTTATCAGAATTTTTGGAATTTATCTCGCTGGTGATAATTAAGCTTTTTGGGGACTGTTTTGCTGCAGGCTTGTGATTATGAGGGAGTTAACATACCGCGATGTTCTAATTTTATCTTGGCCTACAGGTGTCGGATTGAGGCGTATAAATACTCGATTTGGGGTTACTCGTCGCGAGGATCGCAGCGGTGATTTTTCTGGATTTTTTTGAGGACTGGACAAAGGTGAAATTCCTCGATTTCTGTGCTGGTTGTAGCAAACAACATTACTATTTTTGGAACTGCTATCTTGATGCTGTGTGTGGTACTTTTTGCTGTAATTCGCAGATTTTGGGTGTCTTGCAGAGTGTTGGACTGTGAGGAGGTCATCTTTTGTTGTGAAGCGCGCATTTTTCCAGGTGGGTTGCTTCGCCTCCAAAATCAATGGACTATCCACTAATTCTATTATATAGGGAACATGCATGTTATGAGATGGATTAGAATGCATGATAGAGAGAGAGAGATGTCATCTTTCCTGTGTTATTATTGATATCATGTTGGTTAATGTTCCCTGATCCTGCTTTAGTTAATTAACTGCTATTATTGGAACTTGACCTAGCACCCCGTCATATGTTGCATGTGTAACCAGACCAGTAGAAAACCCTCACTTGGGCTAGGTTTATTTATGTTTTAGACATCCACATGTTTTACTCTATTCCTGGACATAGTGTTATCCTCGCTCGGGTAGTGGGCCGAGTGGTCGGGATTCCTTTTAATGTGGGATGCATGTTGCACTCGTGCTTGGGAGCAGAGTGGAGTATGGTAGATGTAGTTGGTCGTTTATCTGTGGCGGGAGCCGTTTGGGTAAACGGCGGTCCCGAGATGTCTTGTTTCCTTGTTTTATTTGTCGCCACTGTGTTAGTGGCAGTAGTATACATGTGTTAGCATGACCTAGAACCCAGACTATTTTTGGACACATATAATTTCTATAAACTAATGTTTTCCTTCCAAACTTCGAGCGGGTCGCCGGAGCCTGTTCTTGTTTGATTTGGGTGAAGGCAATGGCCTTTCAGGGTTTGAAAAATAAAACTTACTTGAACTGATTTTTATTAAAGAACTAAAATATATTAAATTGGGTTTCTCAGATTAAAACAGTTTTTAGTAATAACTGTCATCTTTTTATTACAACTTCCTCACCCGAGAGAGTTTGGGTGATCTGGGTTCTAGAGGTCGTTCCTTTTTTTTCGGGGCGAAAGCTACGGGGGTCGTGCCTGGAACCTGTTCTTGTTTGATAGGGTTGTAGGTGTTGGTCTCCCGGAACTTTCGGACCCTGGTTGGTGTCTTCCGCATGTTGTACCGAGGTTGTCGTGTTCCCGAACTGTAAGGGGGTCGGGAACTTCGATAGGCGGAGCCTGGAGTCTGTTCTTGTTTGATTGGGGTTCTAGGCACCGACTTATCGGGATTTTCGAACCCTTATGGTGTCGGTCCTTCCTGTGTTATCTGTGAGTTTGGTGTTCTGTTGTGGGAGCTGTCGGGTTGACGGTGGTCCCCGCTGTGGAGTATCTCCGGCCAGTGTGTTTTGTGCCACGAGTTGGTTGAGTTCGCTAGTGTCTCGAGATTCGAGTGAGCTGATCAGCTGAGTCGTCGAGAGTACTCCGACCGTCGTGCGAGATGTTTGAGGATCTTGGGTCCTTCCATTCTGAGGGTGAGCGTGGATTTTGACTATAGCCTGCAGGAGCCACTTTGAGCTCGACAGAGATGCGCGGATACCTTCTTCCTCGGTGGGGTCGCGCCCCTCGAGTGCCCCGTCCGGAGTGGGCCTGTTACTTTTGTATCGCGACTTGTCGATGCTGTCCCTCTGGCTGGGCCTTTTTTAGGCAGTCACGGATGTAGTCTCTCTGGCTGGGCCAGTTTTGGCAATTACGGACGCCCTACGTAAGTCCCGTCCTCTTGTGGATGTGTGGCAGTAGGTAGGAGCAGGTTTGACTGGACCCTATGAGGCAGTCAGTTCGATTGGGTCGATTGAGCACCTTGGGTGCGAGTAGATGCATCATTTTCATCTGTATCACCCTTTGAGCATAGTAGATAGAGGCATGGTAGCTGTAGAGTTATTTTCAGCTTTCCTTTCTTCAGTTTTTTTTTATCTTATGCCTCTAGTAGACTTAGTGGGCAGACCGTCGGGTTTGGTTGTGGTACCCACTGAGAACTACTGTGGGATGTAGTTCTCACACCCGCTGTGGTGTATTTTTTTCCCCAGGGACCCCTTCTCCAGATCCTGTTGCTCCTGTTGCTGATCCTTCAGATCGAGGCGAGGGAGTCGCGAGCTAGTTCCCTACCCGTCTTTGGAGTATAGCGGTGCCCCCTTTTAGGAGATTTGTAGTACAGTCAGTAGATTAGTTTTATTTCCACTTTTGAGAGACTATTGTATTGTGAGGATCTGACTTGTACTGAGAGCCTGTACACTGATGTATCATTTCTGTTTACCTCCCTGTAGAGTTCTGAGTTTCTGTATCAGAGGATTTTGTATATGATCGTATTTGGGAGATGGATATTGTATCTTTATTTCCAGTTGTACAGTGATTGGATTTTAGTTTTACAGTAGTTTACTTTTCAGCTCTGATATTTGTATAGCTATAGTATCCTTCTTTTTGCAGGTTAGACGCTTCGTCTATACGTGGTTCACCGTATGGGCGTCGGATCTATTGGCGGGCCCGTGTCGCAGTTTCGACCCCGGGGCGTGACACAACTAGTGGAGGAGCTCAAGATACAGCCATGGCCGAATCCGTGGCAAAGCTGAATATAGGGAGCACCTGAGGATGGTAGACCGTCCGACATGCCGATCGAACAGTGGTTTACCTCCAAGGGACTGGCCAAGAGATATAGGCCGGTCACGACCAGGACACAGAACCGTCGGCATCAACGGTTGCAAGCCGACGCGAAGAATGAAACCTTTTACGGCCCAAAGGCCACGGCCGAACCCAAAGTGGGAACGGCCTGCACATCGGCTGCCAGCAAGGCCGATGCGGGACGCCAACGAGTGCAAACTTTTCACTCTCCACGGGAAGCTCTTCCAATGGGTGGACGATAAAGTGGAGGAGATCGCGGCAGAAGGGGGGCCGCAACTCGCGGATGTGAGCATGGAATCAATCAACAATGTTAGTTGGGTCGATGAAGACCCGGAAAGATCTCATTCGTTCGGGTGATCAAGGAAGGAGTACAGGTTAAACTCCTCAGAGACGCGAGCCATTTGGCGGTAGGCGATGAGCCGCCACAGTGGATCAAGTGGCACATCCAAGGCCAATAGCCAAGGCCCCAATGGAACCTCAGGGGTAGGAGCTAATCTAAGTGGCCGGCGAAGAACCCACTCTGACTACCTCACCCCTAGCCAAAGATTCGGTCGAGAGAGCCGAAGAAGAGATGAAGAGGTCGTGTGACAACCGGGTGCAAAAGAATGATCGTGGACATCATTATGCACGCCAGATTTTTGACTCAACTTCAATAATCACCCGAACGGCACATCAGGCGATTACCGAGGGGGCATTGTTGAGACCAAAATTTTTGCCACCTTGGGAAGTGACACGTGGCGTATACCATCGGCTAAAGAGATCAGTCGACGGAAGAATGAGTCAACCAAAGAAGGATCCGCGTCCCGGTCCGGACCGATCTCAGTCACGTGAGAACGCAGAACGCGATGCATGCTATCGGCTGAATGCATCAACCGATAGGAGAAGCAGCCGATAAGAAGATTATCAATTTATCCAGGAGCGATTTTGGTCAAAGGAGGATCAAACCGCCCCGGTCAAACGACGAAGAAGACGTAGTTAGAGTCAGCCGTCGGCTGATCAGGCCAGAAAAGAAAGGCTCTGAAAAGGAAGGGTACGAGATTCGGGGCACGAATCTCGCAACGAATTCCAAAAACGGCAAGCAGATTCTGGAAAGCGCCGAAGATCACGCTCCGGCGCAACAATCAGGGGATGAACCTAAACGGGAAACGGCTGCTATTCTTTTGAGGGTAATCGGCTCAAAAGGAAGTGGTTGAGAAATTCACGATAATTCCCCTTCGATTACGCCGATTTCTAAAATCGACGGTTGTACACCTTGGTTCGAAAATTGTATAAATAAGCGAACCAACGAAGGAAAAGGGGTTCGGCAACCTCGTAAGCCCGGTAACACCCCAGCTCTTCATTCATCTAGAAGTAGGCGTAACTTAACTATCTTTTCTTCTTTTTTACTGCTTTCCTAGGAATATGCTTAATTAATCCTTCTATCCCTTTTTCCCACTTGTATCCCCTTCATTTTTATCAATATAAAGTGTAAACCGGCCATTCGGTCGTGTCTTTATTTATTTTTGCATTTAGAGTGTAAACTGACCCTCTGGTCGTGTCTTTATTTACCCTTTTGCGCTTTAACGATATAATCGGCTCATCAGCCGTACATTTATCCATATACATTTCGACCCATCTAAGTCGAAACCGACGATCCCTCTCTACCTCCGCGAACCTGCATCGGCAGTCACCGGTCGTTGGCAGTTGCGAGGAGTTACCAAAGGAGAACCCTACCGAGCGGATCCTTCCTCGGTTCGATTGCTTGATTTTGGCACGCGGCGCACTTCGACACCTTCTGGAGGGTCACCCAGTAGGGGCCGATCGTGCGCAAACCATATTTTGTCCCCAACAGATGTCTACTCACTCGTAAGTGACTTACTCGATGTTGCAGTAATGTGATTGGTCCTTTGACATGTAGTGCTGTTGGGTAAAAAAAATAATAACAAAAAATGGGAAAGATTATGATTGGCCCATAATATTGATTTATCTAATTTCATGGATTCTACTTAGATAAATTATGGTCTATACATTTCTAATTTTAAAAAGCTATGAACTTAAAAAAAATTTAAACATAGATATAATTTAGGTCCAACAAATTTTATTACAAATTCAGACCCTCTTAATAATAGGTCACATGTTGTTGGGGCTAAAATGTGGTTTGCGTGCGATCGGCCCCTGGGTGACCCTCCAGAGGTGTCGAAGTGCGCCGCGTGCCAACAATCAAGCGATCGGGCCGAGGAGGGGTCCGCTCGGCCGGGTTCTCCTCTGGTAACTCTCACGACCGCGATGACCGGTGACATCCGAAGCGGGTTTACGGAGGTAGAGAGGGATCGTCGGTTTCGACTTAGAGCAGCCGAACCGGGTAAAGAGATAAATGTACGACTAAGGAGCCGATTCTAACTTTAAAGCACAAGAAAAGCAAATAAAGACATGGTCGATGAGCCGGTTTATACTCTAAATGCACAAATAAAGACACGACCGAATGGGCCGGTTTACACTTTATATTAATTTTGGAGAAAGGGATACAAGGAAGAAGATAGGGATAGAAGGATTACAATTAAGCCTACTCCTAGGAAAGCAGTAAATGCAGGTATGAAAAGTTAAGTTAACCTACTCCTAGATAAATGAAGAAGCTGGGGTACTACCGGGCTTACGAGGTTGCCAAACCCCTTTTTCTTCGATGGTTCGGGTATTTATACACATCTCGAACCATGTTATTAGGCGTCGATTTGAATTATCGGCATAATTCGAGGGGAGTCATCATGAAATCCTCAACGACTTCCTTTTAAGTCGATAGGATAGAAGCCGTTTTTCGTCTAAATTCATCCCTCATCCGTTGCGCCAGAACGTAATTCCCGGCGCTTTCCGGCGCTGGGCGTTGCTTGCTTTTTTGGGTTAATTGTGAGATTTGTGACTAAATATCACACTCCTTCTTTTCGAAGTCTTCCCTTTTTCGGTTTGAGCATTCGAAAGCTGACTCCGATTCCCGCCCTTTCCGTCGATTGATTGGAGAGGTCGGGTGACCGCCTTCAACCGAATCTGATCCAAGATGAGGTGCGATCCCTCTCGTCGGTTGCTTCTCCTGTCGGCTGATGCCCTCAGCCGATGGCGCGCCCTGCACTTTATACGGCTGAGCTTAATAGCAGACTTTCCTTCTTCTGCTGATGTCTTCGGCCGATGGTAAACGTCACGTATCGCTCTCTCGAGTGGTGAAAAATTTTAGTCTCAACACATGTGAACATAAGCCTGTGGGCGTCATGAAAGACCATCGAACTTTTTGAATATATTCAATAATTCGAGCCTCATTTGAGCCCAACAAATATTACCACTTGTGCCCAGCGGGTCTTATTAAAATATGTCCAATCGGTTTGGATTCAGGCTAACCCAATAGAATGTTACAACTAATTTATTGTTTCAAAATTCAATTTCAAATATTACGTTGAAGTTCAATTTTGAATTTTGAATTCCCAACAAATGTCCAAAATATCTCAAATATCCAATCTCATCAATATCCCCATACCTTCAGTTTTAAATCTTGAATCTCCAACCAACTCTCAAGAATTTTAAATCTCCTAACCAACCATATATCAAGAATTTTAAATCTCATGACCAACCATAAATCGTCGTTCCGTTCCAAGGGAAAAAAAGGGGACTGATACGAACATAATTTTTCTGCGTACAATCCTCATCGTAAATCTCCACATGTGTAAATCTCCAAATCAGGTTAAAATTTTTTTAAAAAAACTCTCCCACTCCTCTTAGAGGGGGAGAGGGAGATTTCTCTCTTTTTCTCTTTAAAAAAAAAAAATAATCTTATTCTTTTCTTCTTTTTCTTTTGCCCCGCCGTGACCACCAAATCATTTATTTTTTTAAAAAAAAACTCTCCCTCTAAGAGAGGGGAAGAGAGAGACTTCTCACTCATTCTCTTTCAAAAAAAAAGAAAAATCTTATCCTTTTCTTTTTTATTTTTTATTTTTTATTTTTTATTTTTGCCCCGCCGTCACAACCAAATTACATATTGACGTTTTTGATGGGAGAAGGAAGGAGGATCAAAGATCCTTCGCTTTTTCGGACATCTGTACTATATTCGAAGTTGTCAATCAAAGGAATAGGTGTGAACCACTTCGAATCACATCGCTACGTCGTCACCGCCGAATCCCTTATTAAAGTCTTCGATTTTGATGGAAGAGAAGAGAAGGATCAATAATTTTTCATTTTTTGAACCTTTCTGCCCCATTCAAAATCGATTCAAAAATGTTAATTAATAGAATAGGTGGTCCACATTGAAAAGAGAGAATGAAAAAAAGTAAAAAAAAAAACCGCGCAAATTCAATAAAGCCGTATAGGATTAGTTCTTCGGAACTCTGAGCTCAGACTTAACCAATTTGGGTGATTTGTTCGGACCCCAAACCAAATCAAAATAAAGGGTATTTATTCGGACCCCAAATAAAATTAAATTTAAAAAAATATATTTAAATGGGATTTTTCTGACCCCAAATCAAGATAAATAAAAATGGGATTTCTTTGGACCCCGGACCCTACCAAATCAAAATAAAATAAATAAAGGGAATTTTTTCGGACAACAAATTAAGTTAAATTTTTAAAAATATTTAAATAAAATTTCTTTGAACCCCAAATCAAAATAAAATAAAAAAAAAGAATTTCTTCACACCCCAAATCAAAATAAAATAAAAAAATTTCTTCATACCCCAAATCAAGATAAATAAAACGGGAATTTCTTCGGACCCCAACCAAGATAAATAAAACATGAATTTTTTCGGACCCCAAAATAAAAAGGGAATTTGGTCATATCCCAAATCAATAAATAAAAAGAGGATTTTTTCGGATCCCGGATCAAAATAAAAGAGAATTTCTTCGAACCCCAAGCCAAATCAAAATAAAGGGTATTTCTTCGAACCCAAAATAAAGGGTATTTCTTCGAACCCGAAATTAAGTTAAGTTTAAAGAAAATAGTTAAAGGGGATTTCTTTGGACCTCAAAGGAATTTCTTCGGTCCCGAATCAAAATAAAAAAGGATTTTTTCGTACCCAAATCAAAATAAAAAAGAGAATTTTAGTAACCCAAATCAAAATAAATTCAAAGGGATTTCTCAACTCCAAATCAAAATTTGAATGGGAATTACTTCACTGAATCAATTGCAAACAAAATTTTAAAAAAAAAAGGCCTAATCATAAGTGAACCTGAAAATGCAGGCCCAGTCTACATACGGGCTCCAAATTCAGTTCATAAGAAAATAAGGCTCAGTCCATAAAAAAATAAGACCAACTCCACATACAAAGCTCCAAATCCAGTCCATAAGAAAATAAAGCCCAATCTACATATGGGGGTCCAAATTCAGTCTATGAGAAAATAAGGTCAAGTCTATATACGGTCTCAAAATCCAGTCCATAAGAAAATAAGGCCCAGTCCATATGCGAACTCCAAATACAGTCCATAAGAAAATACGGCCTAGTCCACATAGGGGCTTGAATTCAGTCCACATGAAGATAAAGTGTCACGCCACAGGGTCGAAACTGCGACCCGGACCCGCCAACAGATCCGCCGCCCATACGGAAAGCCCCGTATGGACGAAGCGTTTAACCTGCAAAAGATAAAACTATGACTATACAAATATCAGAGCTGTAAACTAAACTACTGAAACATAAATGTACAACTCCAAATAGTACAGATCTGAACCTCACAATACATAAGTCTCTCAAAAATAAAACTCTCAAAGTAACTATCTACTATAATCCATCAGACTGTACTAAAAAGCTCCAAAAAGGGTACCACTATACTCCAAGGACGGGTAGGGAACTAGCTCGCGACTTCCTTACCTCGAACTGCTGTCTCTGCTCGAACAGAAGCCGGAACAGCTACCTCGGAAAAACCTGTCACCACAGCGGGTGTGAGAACTACACCGTCACGTAGTTCTCAGTGGGTACCGCCACCAAGCCCGAAGGTCTGCCCACTAAGTCTACTAGAGGCATAAGATAACATGAAAACTGATATAATATAAAGATAAGCTAGGCGGAAATCTACAGCTATCATGCCTCTATCTACAATGCTCAAAGGGTGATACAGATGAAAATGATGCATCGACTCTAAACCAATATACTCAATCAACCCAATCACAGTGACTGCCATATGGGGTCCAGTCAAACCTGCGCCTACCTACTGCCATTACATCCATGGAGGACTGGACTTACGTAGGGCGTTCGTGACTGCCAAAACTGGCCCAGCCAGAGGGACTGCGTCGACAAGTCGCGATAGCAAAGTAACAGGCCCAGCTCCGGAGCGGCACTCGAGGGGCGCGACCCCACCGAGGAAAGTATCCGCGCATCTCTGTCGAGCTCAATATGGCTAATGCAGGCTATAGTCCAAATCCACGATCAACAAGATCGACAGTAACCAACATCACATCTCTAACTCACTAGCTGGAAATACTCAACAGCTGGGACCACCGTCAACCCGACGGCTCCCACAACAGGACATCATCTCAACATGCAAACTCACTAGCTGGGTATACTCCACAGCCGACAACAATGAAGGGTCCGAAAACCCCGAAAGACTAGAACCTACATCCCAAATCAAACAAGAACAGGCTCTAGGCATAGCCTCTCGTTGTTCTCGACCCAAAGAAGGAACAGCCCTTAGAACCCAGATCACTCGAACCCTCCCGGGTGAGGAAGTTTACAGGAAAATGTGACACATTTCTTACTAAAAACTATTTTCACTCGAACCCCCTCGGGGTGAGGACTAAAAGTAGTTCCTTTTTCTTTTTATAAAACCATCTTGATTTGAGAAAACTCATTTTAATGATTTTTAGCTCTTTTTAGAAAAATCAGTTAGAAAACAAGTTTTATTCCCAAACCCCGAAGGGCTAATGCCTTCGCCCAATCAGACAAGAACAGACTCTGGCGACCCTTCGATGTTTGGAAAAAAAACATTGGTTGACTAAAATCATATGTGTCCAAAAAGATTCTGGGTTCAAGGTCCTGCTATCACTGGTACACCACTGCAACGAACACAGTGGCGACAAATAAATGGAAGAACTCGACAACTCGGGACCACTGTTTACCCAAACGGCTCCCGCCACTGGTACAAGACTAGCTACATCTATCAGACTCCACTCTGCCCCCAAGCACGAGTGTAACATGCATCCTACACTAAGAGAAATCCCGACCACTCAGCCCATTACCCGGGCGAGGAAAACACTATGTCCAGGGATAGAATGTAAAGTGTGGATGTCTAAAGCATAAATAAACCTAGCCCAAGTGAGAGTTTTCTACTAGTCTGGTTGAACATACATCATATGACAGGGTGCTAGGTCAAGTTCCAATAATAACATTGTTAATACAACTAGGAAGCATTAGTCGACATGAACTCAGTAACAACACAAGAAAAAAATATCATCTCTCTCTTTCTAACATGCTTCCTAGCTTCTCTCGCAATCATGCATGCATTCTATTTAATAGAATTAGAGAACCGTCCACCGGTTCTGGAGACGAAGCAACCCACCTGAAAGTGCATGTCGATCCAAGATCCAAACTGAACGTGGATAATCCTCAGGTTCTCACGATTCCAACGAGTCCAAAAATACCTAAAAACTCCTCCTGGGCACAAAGATACAATCCAAACATCACGGTAAGCAAAAATCCCCACGATCACAAATTTGTGGAAAGATCAGTATGAAAGAAGCAAAAATATAACCTACGAGATGATCTCCAAAAATTCCAATAAAAATATGGCTAGGATCCTCGCGAAGCGTAGATGTCGATCGAGTCCTCATAGGCCAAAATCCAATAACCGAGAGGGGAGATAAAAATCGAACAAGCTCAGGGGGTCCAGAAAAACCAGCAGCAAGAAAGGGGTTCAAAAATGCTCCGAATACCCCAATAAAAACCCAAAACTGAGAGGAGCGGCAAACACGGAAAACGAAGATCTACCTCTCATGAAACCAATGCCGTGAAAATCGGCCAAAAACTCCCTCCCGTCAATCTGGCGAGCTCGCGGAAGAAGCGTCGATGAAAAAAACTCGGTATCCAAGGCGTGTCGAAGCTCGCGATGTCGAGAAGAACGCAGATGTCATGACTCCCAAAAATCTCTCGGATCCCAAATATCGAAGAATACTCGCAGACGACGCTCCCTGTCGAAAATGGGCCGAAGAGCTCGGAGGAAAAGCCCACAAACGAAACCCCAAATGGCTATTTATAGCCCAAGCCCACCAAGGAGGGGGTCCGAATTCGGGCGCACGAATCCGGCACAAGCCCGTTACTGTGCGCGCCCGAAATCCCCCGGGTGTGCCAAGTGGCCTGCTCACCGCCCCGCGCACGCGCGCCCACCAATCGCGGCGTGCCGCGTGGCAGCGCGGTCCACGGCGGGGTGCACGGGCCACGGTCCACGACGGGAAAACCGGGTCCGTGCGCCCGCCAATGGACGCGCGCCAAGCGTCCTGCGCGGTCCACCGTGCGCCGCTCCCGGCGCGAGACACGCGCGCTATCGCGCGTGTGTTGACCGACCAATCCACGCGCGTCACGTGTCCAAGCCGAAAACCCGCTGGTCCCGGTGCACGCCAAGCCCTATGGACCGCCGCTGCCCGCGGCGGCGCCGCCGTGCTCCGCCGCCTGCCCGTCGCCGCCGGCACTGCCCCTGTCACGCCCCGGCGTCGAAACTGCGACCCGGGCTCGCCAACAGATCCGCCGCCCATACGGGAAGCCCCGTATAGACGAAGAGACTAACCTGCAAAAGATCAACTATGCTATAGAGATATCAGAGCTGAAAAAAAAACTGCTAGAAATAAAACTCTATACAGACCAAGACCTCACCAAAATACAACAGTCTCTCGAGCAGTAGAAAATAAATACAACTCTATACCTCACTACAAAGTTCTCTCAACATGAACTCTCAAAAGTAATAAGGGTACATCTACTCTCTGGACGATGACTGGTAGGGAACTATCTCGCGACTCCCTTACCTCGATCAGAAGAAGCAGCAACAGGAGCAGCAGGAACAGGAGTAGAAGTCCCTGTGGGAAAAACACCACGACGGGTGTGAGAACTACGTCCCAAGTAGTTCTCAGTGGGTGCCGCCAACAAGCCCGACGGTCTGCCCACTAAGTCTACTAGAGGCATAAAGTAACAATATAATACTGAAATGAAAGGGCTGGAAAAGTAACTCTACAGCTACTATGCCTCTATCTAGATGCTCAAGAAAAAGAAACAGATGGAACATGATGCATCTACTAACACACACAGTAAACTCACCAAATCTAAACTGACTGCCTCAAAGGGTCCAGTCAAACCTGCGCCCACCTACTGCCGCACATCCTCAACAGGACGGGTCTACCGTAGGGTGTCCGTGACTGCCACTAACTGGCCCAGTCAGAGGGACGGCGTCGACAAGTCGCGATAGCAAGTAACAGGCCTAACTCCGGAGTGGCTCTCGAGGGGAGCGACCCCACCGAGGAAAGTATCCGCGTATCTCTGTCGAGCTCAAATATGGCTCATGCAGGCTATAGTCCAAACCACGATCAACAAGATCTACCAACAACACCAACTCTCAACCACAGGCTGGAGAACCACACAGCTGGGGCCACCGTCCACCAGACGGCTCCCACAACAAAACACTAAACTCACAGGAAAGACCGACACCATAAGGGTTCGGAAACCCGATAGACCGGTGCTAAGAACCCTATCAAACAAGAATAGACTCTAGGCTCCGCCTATCGAAGTTCCCGATCCCCTTATAGTTCGGGAAAGCAAAACCTCGGTACGACACGCAGAAAACACCAACAGGGCCCGAAAGTCCCGGGAGACCTACACCTACAACCCTATCAAACAAGAACAGGTTCCAGGCTCGGCCCCCGTGGCTTTCGTCCCGACAAAGGAACGGCCCCTAGAACCCAGATCACTCGAATCCTTTCGAGTGGGGAGATTTACAAGAAAAAGGTGACATTTGTTATTGAAAATCATTTGATCTAGAAGAAATCCATATTTAATGATTTTAGTTCTCTTTAGAAAAGCCGTTAGAAAAATAAGTGTTTTACCCAAGCCCCGAAGGGCTGATGCCTTTGTCCAATCAAACAAGAACAGACTCCAGCGGCCCTTCGATGCCTGGAAGAAAACATTGGTAGACTAAAAATCATGTGTATGTCGAAAAGGGTCCTGGGTTCTAGGTCCGGCGATCACTAGAAAACTACCAACACTAACACAGTGGCGACAACCCAAACATGGGAAAACCAGATCTCCCGGGTCCACCGTTTACCCCAAACGGTTCCCGGTACAGACAAGCGAACCACTGCATCTACCAGACTCCACTCTGCTCCCAAGCACGAGTGCGAATGCATCCCACACTAAAAGAAGTCCCGACCCCTCGGCCCACTACCCGGGCGAGGATAACACTAAGTCCAGGAATGAACATAAAGTGTGGATGTCTAAACATAAATAACCCTAGCCCAAGTGAGGGTTTTCTATTGGTCTGGTTACACATGCAACATATGACGGGGGTGCTAGGTCAGGTTCCAACATAACAAATATTTAACATGATAGTAGGAAGCAAGAGATCACAAGATCGACAGATAAAACAAGGAACAACAATTCCTACACTCTAGCATGCTACCCAAGTCCAATCACTATCAGGCATGATTCTATATCAATAGAATTAGAGCACAGTCCATAGATCTTGAAAGCAAGGCCACCCACCTGAAAACGCTAACTGTCCGGAGTCGTACAGCTGAGAAAACCAGGAAAATAACAACCCTATGTCCAACAGGTCCTGCACAGTCCACACTCCCTCCTGGGTACAACATAAGGCTACAGTTATACTTTAATCCCAAAATCTGCCAAGATTTACTACACTGAAAACACAGCCGCAAAGATGCGATTATTTCAACCGCTGAATTTGCTCGAAAAATTCCAAATAAAATATCCCTGCGATCCTCGTGTCGATAGCTTCGAAACAAGTACCTGCACGCCCAATTCCGAGCACCGTAGGCCAAGTTACAAATTCCACAGTATCGGTGCGCAAAATCCCAAAACCATCCAACTGTAAACTCTTGTACAGATAAAAGGAAAAGCGTATACCTTCGGGAAGGTCTCCAAAAATTCCAAGAAAAATCCACGATGATCCTCGCGTTGAGTAGATGAAAAAAGTCTATAAGCACGTCCTGATCCGAGACTCGTGTGCGGAGATCTCCTCAAGAGAAGGTGCTGCCCTCACCAAAATCTCACAGCAAAAAGGGTCCCAGTAAGCACGAGAAAACTCCTCGAAAAACGCGAAATCTGAAAATGTACGAGAAACCCAAAATCGTAGCCTCACCTGTTACGAATCCAGCAGCAAGAAATCGCTCGAAAAGATCGTCGGAGTAGGTCGGGGGAGCTCGTACACCGAAGAGCGACGAAGAAGCACCGAAGAAAGAACGTCGCGCCGAGCCAAGAAAACAAGAATCTCGAAAGCGTGCCCCCAAAAATCCCCAAACTCTGCAGATGGAAGCTACACTGCGAGAGGATCAACTTTGCTGAAGAGGCTCCAGTCGGTTTGAAGCTCAGAAGTGCCAAAAGTCGAAGAGGAAGAGAGCTCGGGCCTTTAAATAGGCCGCAGGAACAAATGGGAAAATTCCCGATTTGTCCCAAGATTTCGGGCGCACCCGAACTTTCGGGCGCCCGAATCCTGGGCGCAAGGGTGGGTTACTGTAGCCGGCTGGAACTTTTTCCGTGCCGCCACGTCACCCGCACAGCAAACAGCTGTGCGGGGCGCGCCGGGAGTGGCCACGTGGCACTCCGGTGACCGACACGTGGTCCCGCACAGCAAACAGCTGTGGCGGGGCGCGTGTGGTGCCGCCGCGTGCACCCTCACCCGTCAAAACGGGTAGGTGGCGCCCCGCCAGTGGCAGGGCGCACGTGGCCCCTGCCACTGTCGCAGTCACACGTGCGGGCAGGGCGCCGCCTGACCGCCTGCCCATGACACCGCCCGCGAGGCGCACGTCACAGCGACCCCGTGCGCCGGCGTCGTGAGCCCCGCGAGTAGCACGTCGACACGTGTCCCCTGCACCCGGTCCACGCACCCTACTTCGGTTCCGTGGACCGCGCGCGTGCACCGACCATCGGGGATGCCACGTGTCCACCCGCCTTGGTCCATGCACCGCCGCGCCTCCCAGTAGACCGCGCATCACGAGCCCGCCAATCAGGCGGCGCCACGTCCATGCGCCGGGTCCGTGCACCCAGCCGCTCCCCACTGTGGACCGAGCGCTGCGGACCGGCCCAATCACAAGCCGCCACGTGGCAGCCGGCGGTCCACGGCCCCTCCCATGCACCAAATTCAGCGAAAACTTCCGGAAGTCCGTTTTTGGGCATCCGGACTCAGAATCAACAAGCAAATAGCCGTTTTCAAGCGTTTTTCCGCGCTGAATCCAATCCAACCTCTGATTGGCCCAAAACAAAACCGAAACTTCGGCAAATGCAGCCGAAGGCCAATCCGGCTGTGGATAACACACAGGGTCCATCTGTGGCATCCCTTTGATGCACTATGGACCAGATACACCAACACTAGGTGTTCTACACCACGGTTCATGGGAGAAGCCACACGGGGATCAGGGTCACCACATCCTCCCCCACTAAAAGGAAGTTTCGTCCCCGAAACAAAACACACCACAACAACAAAACTAAAACAATCAAAACAACCAAGAACGCAACACTAAACTAACAAGAAAGGTACGGCTCCACCAGCAGGAAAGTCATCAACCCAACCCTCGATTTAGAAAACAGCTGAAATTAGCGAAAAGTCCGAAAATTTGAAGATCAGTGCCTTCGCCCCAATCAAACAAGAACAGGTTCGGGCACTGTCTCCATTTCTGGAGCAATCTTTCGAAGTTTTCGTCCTGTTCGTAAATTTCAGTACAAAGGCGAGAAAAATGAGAGAAGTGTTGGTGCCGTTCCTGCTGTGGCCACAAAAGAAAGCTATCCTAACCGAGACTCCTAAGGACATAACCTCTAGTCCTAAACATCACGTCTTATTTCGAGGTGGCGTCTGTCCACAGTCGCTGAAGCCCATGCTGTTGGAAGGATACGCCGACAATCCGAGAAAACGAACTCCTCCAGTCCAACTCGCAGAAGGATAACTGCTCTCATTCCATCATCAGTCGTAGCACAGCACCGCACCAATCAGCCCAACCTGGGTGCTCAATCCAAGTCCTGGAGCTGTCCTTGAATCGTCACATCAGCAAGTGAAGTCCCAAGTCTCAACTGCACTGATCATACACCGCGATCCTCCTCTACTCATAGGATACTGGGAAGAATCCAATCGCTAAAACATGTAGCAGAAATTCCTAGCCCATACCCATGCAAAGATGCCGATGCAGATACTCAACTAATAATGCAGAAGAATGCAGCGGTAATGAAATGCTCAACTCAGCTAACTGAAATAAAATCATACCTGCCGCGGCATGATCCGCTGCCGGGGTGTCCTCCACCAGGGCTGCATAAACCCGTCCACTGGTGCTGCAGGTCGTCGTCCCGTCTGTCCCGACGTCGTGGCCCACTCTGTCTGCTGGTGTGCCGGAGGGGTTCCCGCTGCATGGATGGGCAAGGGGGGTGCTGTCGCAATCGGCCGCACGACAAAATGGCCTGGGGGCAAGCTGCGCGGAAATGTCCCAACTCTCCACAGAGGAAACACCGCCCCTGTCTCTGATCACACTGTGACGGTGGATGAGGCCCGCCACAAATGACACACCGCTCCTGTCGCTGCTGCCGATACTGCTCTGCTGCTGCGGGGCCCACCAGATCTCCGGCGCCTACGAAACCCACGACCCTCTGGATGAGATCGTGGAGGTCTCGGAGGTCCCTGCCGCTCGTCTGACCCCTCATCCTCCAGTGCTGGGCGCTTCGCCCCCGAAATCCCTGCGGGAGCTGGGCCACCTCTGCCATCACTGCCTCTCCACACTCAACATATAAAGCCTGCTCCATCGAAGCCTCTAAGTCTGCAATCTGTGGGAGCGAACAAGCTGATAAATGTCCCGGCGCAGCCCCCGCTCAAACATGTAGATCCGTGAGACTCGTCCCTGGCCACGTGAGGCATACTAGCCAACAGCTGATTGAATTCGGCTATGTATGCATTCACGGGCCGATCTCCCTGGCGGAGATTTCTCAGCTGCTCCTCCAATCTCTGGCGAACACTCTCAGGAAAGAAGGCCCAAGAAGAAGTCTGCGGAACTCCGCCCAAGGAAGAATCTGTGTCCCAGGCGGACCAACAGCCGCACACGCCGCCACCAAGCCTCGGCGTTGCTCTCCAAGAGTGTGTAGCCAAGAAGACCCGAAATCGATCCTCAACAACAAACTCTCAAAATGACGCTCCATGGCCGTGATCCAAGACTCTGCCTCCCACGGCTCAGCACTCATACCAGAAAAACGGGGTGGATCAAACCGGCGGAACCTCATCAACAGATCCACCACCGCACTCTGCTCAGCCGAAGTCAAAGGTCCCGTCGACCCTGGCGGGGGGTATGCAAGAAACTGGCTCGACAGGAATAGCCGGCGCTGACGGAACCACAGGGGGCGCCACAGCTGGCGAAGAAGGCACAGGCGAACACTCAGGGGGTGCTACCACTGGCTGCGTCCTCTGCTCTAAAAGAAGCATCATCCGACCAAAGGCCTCCCCTGGCGCCGAGAAGCCTCCTCCTGGCGCTGAAAGCCTCCTCCTGGCGCTGAGAAGCCTCTCCCGGCGCTGAGAGTCTCCTCCTGCGCCGCACCGCCTCAGACAACTGTGCCACCTGGGCAGGGCTCCAGACCTCCCTCTGCTCCCTGCCCGCGAGTCCTCCTGCTCGGGCTCATCGGAGGGAAAGGCTGAGAACGCGTCTGCACCCTGCGTCGGGGAGGCATCGTGCCTACCTGCAACACACAAGCAACCATCAGGACAGTACCAAACAACACTCGACCCAATCCAGCGAAAGTCTAGGACATGTCATCCATTCCCTAGCATTATGTTGTCTGCAGCCAACATAATCGCTTAGGAGAATAAACATGCCAGTCACTCATCCCACCCCTTGGGAGAGGTATCAAACTCAATCAGGACTCTCGCTAACAGTCACGACTCTCACGTAGTCATCCTAATGTCCAACCACAAGCCTAGGGTTTCTAAGTCCACAATGACCTACAACCTAGGCTCTGATACCACCTAATCTGTCACGCCCCGGCGTCGAAACTGCGACCCGGGCTCGCCAACAGATCCGCCGCCCATACGGGAAGCCCCGTATAGACGAAGCGACTAACCTGCAAAAGATCATCTATACTATACAGATATCAGAGCTGAAAAAAACTGCTAGAAATAAAACTATATACAACCAAGACTCACCAAATACAAAAGTCTCTCGAGCAGTAGAAATAAATACAACTCTATACCTCACTACAAAGTTCTCTCAACAGAACTCTCAAAAGTAATAAGGGTACATCTACTCTCTGGACGATGACTGGTAGGGAACTATCTCGCGACTCCCTTACCTCGATCAGAAGAAGCAGCAACAGGAGCAGCAGGAACCGGAGTAGAAGTCCCTGTGGGAAAACACCACGACGGGTGTGAGAACTACGTCCCAAGTAGTTCTCAGTGGGTGCCGCCAACAAGCCCGACGGTCTGCCCACTAAGTCTACTAGAGGCATAAAGTAACAATATAATACTGAAATGAAAGGGCTGGAAAAGTAACTCTACAGCTACTATGCCTCTATCTAGATGCTCAAGAAAAAGAAACAGATGGAACATGATGCATCTACTAACACACACAGTAAACTCACCAAATCTAAACTGACTGCCTCAAAGGGTCCAGTCAACCTGCGCCCACCTACTGCCGCACATCCTCAACAGGACGGGTCTACCGTAGGGTGTCCGTGACTGCCACTAACTGGCCCAGTCAGAGGGACGGCGTCGACAAGTCGCGATAGCAAGTAAGGCCTAACTCCTCGGAGTGGCTCTCGAGGGGAGCGACCCCACCGAGGAAAGTATCCGCGTATCTCTGTCGAGCTCAAATATGGCTCATGCAGGCTATAGTCCAACCACGATCAACAAGATCGACCAACAACACCAACTCTCAACCACAGGCTGGAAACCACAGCTGGGGCCACCGTCCACCAGACGGCTCCCACAACAGAACACTAAACTCACAGGAAGACCGACACCATAAGGGTTCGGAAACCCGATAGACCGGTGCTAAGAACCCTATCAAACAAGAACAGACTCTAGGCTCCGCCTATCGAAGTTCCCGATCCCCTTATAGTTCGGGAAAGCAAAACCTCGGTACAGACACGCAGAAACACCAACAGGGCCCGAAAGTCCCGGGAGACCTACACCTACAACCCTATCAAACAAGAACAGGTTCCAGGCTCGGCCCCCGTGGCTTTCGTCCCGACAAAGGAACGGCCCCTAGAACCCAGATCACTCGAATCCTTTCGAGTGGGGAGATTTACAAGAAAAAGGTGACATTTGTTATTGAAAATCATTTGATCTGAAGAAATCCATATTTAATGATTTTAGTTCTCTTTAGAAAAACAGTTAGAAAAATAAGTGTTTTACCCAAACCCCGAAGGGCTGATGCCTTTGTCCAATCAAACAAGAACAGACTCCAGCGGCCCTTCGATGCTTGGAAGAAAACATTGGTAGACTAAAATCATGTGTATGTCGAAAAGGTTCTGGGTTCTAGGTCCGCTATCACTAGAAACTACCGCCACTACACAGTGGCGACAACCCAAACAGGGGAAAACCAGATCTCCCGGGTCCACCGTTTACCCCAAACGGTTCCCGGTACAGACAAGCGAACCACTACATCTACCAGACTCCACTCTGCTCCCAAGCACGAGTGCAAATGCATCCCACACTAAAGAAGTCCCGACCGCTCGGCCCACTACCCGGGCGAGGATAACACTAAGTCCAGGAATGAAACATAAAGTGTGGATGTCTAAACATAAATAACCCTAGCCCAAGTGAGGGTTTTCTACTGGTCTGGTTACACATGCAACATATGACGGGGGTGCTAGGTCAGGTTCCAACATAACAAATATTTAACATGATAGTAGGAAGCAAGAGATCACAAGATCGACAGATAAAACAAGGAACAACAATTCCTACACTCTAGCATGCTACCCAGTCCAATCACTATCATGCATGATTCTATATCAATAGAATTAGAGTACAGTCCATAGATCTTGAAAGCAAGCCCCACCTGAAACGCTAACTGTCCGGAGTCGTACAGCTGAGAAAACCAGGAAAATAACACCCTAGGTCCAACAGGTCCAGCACAGTCCACAATCCCTCCTGGGTACAACATAAGGCTACAGTTATACTTTAATCCAAAAATGCAGGATTTACAACACTGAAAACACAGCCCAAAGATGCGATTATTTCACCTGCTGAATGTGCTCAAAAATTCCAAATAAAATATCCACCGATCCTCGCGTCGATAGCTTCGAAACGGGTACCTGCACGCCCAATTCCGAGCACCGTAGGCCAAGTTACAAATTCCACAGTATCGGTGCGCAAAATCCCAAACCATCCAACTGTAAACTCTTGTACAGATAAAAGGAAAAGTGTATACCTTCGGGAAGGTCTCCAAAAATTCCAAGAAAAATCCACGATGATCCTCGCGTCGAGTAGATGAAAAAAGTCTATAAGCACGTCTTGATCCGAGACTCGTGCGCGAAGATCTCCTCAAAAGAAGTGCTGCCCTCACCAAATCTCACAGCAAAAAGGGTCCCAGTGAGCACGAGAAAACTCCTCGAAAAACGGCGAAATCTGAAAATGTGGAGAAACCCCAAATCGTAGCCTCACCTGTTACGAATCCAGCAGCGAAGAAATCGCTCGAAAAGATCGTCGGAGTAA
>CM055077.1:18167805-18192855 GCA_029204045.2 Tillandsia leiboldiana | reverse complement strand
TTTTTTCGTACCCAAATCAAAATAAAACAAGAGAAGTTTTAAGGAACCCAAATCAAAATAATTCAAAGGGATTTCTCAACTCCAAATCAAAATTTGAATGGGATTACTTCACTGAATCAATTGCAAACAAAAATTTTAAAAAAAAAGGCCTAATCATAAGTGAACCTGAAAATGCAGGCCCAGTCTACATACGGGCTCCAAACTTCAGTTCATAAGAAAATAAGGCTCAGTCCATAAAAAAATAAGACCAACTCCACATACAAAGCTCCAAATCCAGTCCATAAGAAAATAAAGCCCAATCTACATATGGGGGTCCAAATTCAGTCTATGAGGAAAATAAGGTCAAGTCTATATACGGTCTCAAAAATCCAGTCCATAAGAAAATAAGGCCCAGTCCATATGCGAACTCCAAATACAGTCCATAAAAAAATACGGCCTAGTCCACATAGGGGCTTGAATTCAGTCCACATGAAGATAAAGTGTCACGCCACAGGGTCGAAACTCCTCTGCGACCGGACCCACCGCCAACAGATCCGCCGCCCATAGGAAAGCCCCGTATGGACGAAGCGTTTAACCTGCAAAAGATAAAAACTATGACTATACAAATATCAGAGCTGTAAACTAAACTACTGAAACATAAATGTACAACTCCAAATAGTACAGATCTGAACCTCACACAATACATAGTCTCTCAAAAATAAAACTTCAAAGTAACTATCTACTATAATCCATCAGACTGTACTAAAAAGCTCCAAAAAGGGTACCACTATACTCCAAGGGACGGGTAGGGAACTAGCTCGCGACTTCCTTACCTCGAACTGCTGCTCTTGCTCGAACAGAAGCCGGAACAGCTACCTCGGAAAAAACCTGTCACCACAGCGGGTGTGAGAACTACACCGTCACGTAGTTCTCAGTGGGTACCGCCACCAAGCCCGAAGGTCTGCCCACTAAGTCTACTAGAGGCATAAGATAACATGAAAACTGATATAATATAAAGGATAAGTAGGCGGAAATCTACAGCTATCATGCCTCTATCTACAATGCTCAAAGGGTGATTACAGATGAAAATGATGCTCGACTCTAAACCAATATACTCAATCAACCCAATCACAGTGACTGCCATAGGGGTCCAGTCAAACCTGCCCCTACCTACTGCCATTACATCCATGGAGGACTGGACTTACGTAGGGCGTTCGTGACTGCCAAACTACTGGCCCAGCCAGAGGGACTGCGTCGACAAGTCGCGATAGCAAAGTAACAGGCCCAGCTCCGGAGCGGCACTCGAGGGGCGCGACCCCACCGAGGAAAGTATCCGCGCATCTCTGTCGAGCTCATATGGCTAATGCAGGCTATAGTCCAAATCCACGATCAACAAGATCGACAGTAACCAACATCACATCTCTAACTCACTAGCTGGAAATACTCAACAGCTGGGACCACCGTCAACCCGACGGCTCCCACAACAGGACATCATCTCAACATGCAAACTCACTAGCTGGGTATACTCCACAGCCGACACAATGAAGGGTCCGAAAACCCCGAAAGACTAGAACCTACATCCCAAATCAAACAAGAACGGCTCCTAGCATAGCCTCTTCGTTGTTCTCGACCCAAAGAAGGAACAGCCCTTAGAACCCCAGATCACTCGAACCCT
The DNA here is from genome assembly GCA_029204045.2 of Tillandsia leiboldiana. NCBI lineage: Eukaryota > Viridiplantae > Streptophyta > Magnoliopsida > Poales > Bromeliaceae > Tillandsia > Tillandsia leiboldiana. The sequence continues at coordinate 18,191,201 of CM055077.1, read as the reverse complement.
CCCGGGTGAGGAAGTTTACAGGAAAATGTGACACATTTCTTACTAAAAACTATTTTCACTCGAAAACCCCCTCGGGGTGAGGACTAAAAGTAGTTCCTTTTTCTTTTTATAAAACATCTTGATTTGAGAAAACTCATTTTAATGATTTTTAGCTCTTTTTAGAACAATCAGTTAGAAAACAAGTTTTATTCCCAACCCCGAAGGGCTAATTGCCTTCGCCCAATCAGACAAGAACAGACTCTGGCGACCCTTCGATGTTTGGAAAAAAAAACATTGGTTGACTAAAATCATATGTGTCCAAAAAGATTCTGGGTTCAAGGTCCTGCTATCACTGGTACACCACACTGCAACGAACACAGTGGCGGACAAATAATGGAAGAACTCGACAACTCGGGACCACTGTTTACCCAAACGGCTCCCGCCACTGGTACAAGACTAGCTACATCTATCAGACTCCACTCTGCCCCCAAGCACGAGTGTAACATGCATCCTACACTAAGAGAAATCCCGACCACTCAGCCCATTACCCGGGCGAGGAAAACACTATGTCCAGGGATAGAAGGTAAAGTGTGGATGTCTAAAGCATAAATAAACCTAGCCCAAGTGAGAGTTTTCTACTAGTCTGGTTGAACATACATCATATGACAGGGTGCTAGGTCAAGTTCCAATAATAACATTGTTAATACACTAGGAAGCATTAGTCGACATGAACTCAGTAACAACACAAGAAAAAAATATCATCTCTCTCTTTCTAACATGCTTCCTAGCTTCTCTCGCAATCATGCATGCATTCTATTTAATAGAATTAGAGAACCGTCCACCGGTTCTGGAGACGAAGCAACCCACCTGAAAGTGCATGTCGATCCAAGATCCAAACTGAACGTGGATAATCCTCAGGTTCTCACGATTCCAACGAGTCCAAAAATACTAAAAAACTCCTCCTGGGCACAAAGATACAATCCAAACATCACGGTAAGCAAAAATCCCCAACGATCACAAATTTGTGGAAAGATCAGTATGAAAGAAGCAAAAATATAACCTACGAGATGATCTCCAAAAATTCCAATAAAAATATGGCTAGGATCCTCGCGAAGCGTAGATGTCGATCGAGTCCTCATAGGCCAAAATCCAATAACCGAGAGGGGAGATAAAAATCGAACAAGCTCAGGGGGTCCAGAAAAACCAGCAGCAAGAAAGGGGTTCAAAAAATGCTCCGAATACCCAATCAAACCCAAAACTGAGAGGAGCGGCAAACACGGAAAACGAAGATCTACCTCTCATGAAACCAATGCCGTGAAAATCGGCCAAAAACTCCCTCCCGTCAATCTGGCGAGCTCGCGGAAGAAGCGTCGATGAAAAAACTCGGTATCCAAGGCGTGTCGAAGCTCGCGATGTCGAGAAGAACGCAGATGTCATGACTCCCAAAAATCTCTCGGATCCAAATATCGAAGAATACTCGCAGACGACGCTCCCTGTCGAAAATGGGCCGAAGAGCTCGGAGGGAAAAGCCCACAAACGAAACCCCAAATGCTATTTATAGCCCAAGCCCACCAAGGAGGGGTCCGAATTCGGGCGCACGAATCCGGCACAAGCCCGTTACTGTGCGCGCCCGAAATCCCCCGGTGTGCCAAGTGGCCTGCTCACCGCCCCGCGCACGCGCGCCCACCAATCGCGGCGTGCCGCGTGGCAGCGCGGTCCACGGCGGGGTGCACGGGCCACGGTCCACGACGGGAAAAACCGGGTCCGTGCGCCCGCCAATGGACGCGCGCCAAGCGTCCTGCGCGGTCCACCGTGCGCCGCTCCCGGCGCGAGACACGCGCGCTATCGCGCGTGTGTTGACCGACCAATCCACGCGCGTCACGTGTCCAAGCCGAAAACCCGCTGGTCCCGGTGCACGCCAAGCCCTATGGACCGCCGCTGCCCGCGGCGGCGCCGCCGTGCTCCGCCGCCTGCCCGTCGCCGCCGGCACTGCCCCTGTCACGCCCCCGGCGTCGAAACCTGCGACCCGGGCTCGCCAACAGATCCGCCGCCCATACGGGAAGCCCCGTATAGACGAAGAGACTAACCTGCAAAAGATCAACTATGCTATAGAGATATCAGAGCTGAAAAAAAAACTGCTAGAAATAAAACTCTATACAGACCAAGACCTCACCAAAATACAACAGTCTCTCGAGCAGTAGAAAATAAATACAACTCTATACCTCACTACAAAGTTCTCTCAACATGAACTCTCAAAAGTAATAAGGGTACATCTACTCTCTGGACGATGACTGGTAGGGAACTATCTCGCGACTCCCTTACCTCGATCAGAAGAAGCAGCAACAGGAGCAGCAGGAACAGGAGTAGAAGTCCCTGTGGGAAAAACACCACGACGGGTGTGAGAACTACGTCCCAAGTAGTTCTCAGTGGGTGCCGCCAACAAGCCCGACGGTCTGCCCACTAAGTCTACTAGAGGCATAAAGTAACAATATAATACTGAAATGAAAGGGCTGGAAAAGTAACTCTACAGCTACTATGCCTCTATCTAGATGCTCAAGAAAAGAAACAGATGGAACATGATGCATCTACTAACACACACAGTAAACTCACCAAATCTAAACTGACTGCCTCAAAGGGTCCAGTCAAACCTGCGCCCACCTACTGCCGCACATCCTCAACAGGACGGGTCTACCGTAGGGTGTCCGTGACTGCCACTAACTGGCCCAGTCAGAGGGACGGCGTCGACAAGTCGCGATAGCAAGTAACAGGCCTAACTCCGGAGTGGCTCTCGAGGGGAGCGACCCCACCGAGGAAAGTATCCGCGTATCTCTGTCGAGCTCAAATATGGCTCATGCAGGCTATAGTCCAAACCACGATCAACAAGATCTACCAACAACACCAACTCTCAACCCAGGCTGGAGAACCACACAGCTGGGGCCACCGTCCACCAGACGGCTCCCACAACAAAACACTAACTCACAGGAAAGACCGACACCATAAGGGTTCGGAAACCCGATAGACCGGTGCTAAGAACCCTATCAAACAAGAATAGACTCTAGGCTCCGCCTATCGAAGTTCCCGATCCCCTTATAGTTCGGGAAAGCAAAACCTCGGTACGACACGCAGAAAACACCAACAGGGCCCGAAAGTCCCGGGAGACCTACACCTACAACCCTATCAAACAAGAACAGGTTCCAGGCTCGGCCCCGTGGCTTTCGTCCCGACAAAGGAACGGCCCCTAGAACCCAGATCACTCGAATCCTTTCGAGTGGGGAGATTTACAAGAAAAAGGTGACATTTGTTATTGAAAATCATTTGATCTAGAAGAAATCCATATTTAATGATTTTAGTTCTCTTTAGAAAAGCCGTTAGAAAAATAAGTGTTTTACCCAAGCCCCGAAGGGCTGATGCCTTTGTCCAATCAAACAAGAACAGACTCCAGCGGCCCTTCGATGCCTGGAAGAAAACATTGGTAGACTAAAAATCATGTGTATGTCGAAAAGGGTCCTGGGTTCTAGGTCCGGCGATCACTAGAAAACTACCAACACTAACACAGTGGCGACAACCCAAACATGGGAAAACCAGATCTCCCGGGTCCACCGTTTACCCCAAACGGTTCCCGGTACAGACAAGCGAACCACTGCATCTACCAGACTCCACTCTGCTCCCAAGCACGAGTGCGAATGCATCCCACACTAAAAGAAGTCCCGACCCCTCGGCCCACTACCCGGGCGAGGATAACACTAAGTCCAGGAATGAAACATAAAGTGTGGATGTCTAAACATAAATAACCCTAGCCCAAGTGAGGGTTTTCTATTGGTCTGGTTACACATGCAACATATGACGGGGGTGCTAGGTCAGGTTCCAACATAACAAATATTTAACATGATAGTAGGAAGCAAGAGATCACAAGATCGACAGATAAAACAAGGAACAACAATTCCTACACTCTAGCATGCTACCCAAGTCCAATCACTATCAGGCATGATTCTATATCAATAGAATTAGAGCACAGTCCATAGATCTTGAAAGCAAGCCACCCACCTGAAAACGCTAACTGTCCGGAGTCGTACAGCTGAGAAAACCAGGAAAATAACAACCCTATGTCCAACAGGTCCTGCACAGTCCACACTCCCTCCTGGGTACAACATAAGGCTACAGTTATACTTTAATCCCAAAATCTGCCAAGATTTACTACACTGAAAACACAGCCGCAAAGATGCGATTATTTCAACCGCTGAATTTGCTCGAAAAATTCCAAATAAAATATCCCTGCGATCCTCGTGTCGATAGCTTCGAAACAAGTACCTGCACGCCCAATTCCGAGCACCGTAGGCCAAGTTACAAATTCCACAGTATCGGTGCGCAAAATCCCAAAACCATCCAACTGTAAACTCTTGTACAGATAAAAGGAAAAGCGTATACCTTCGGGAAGGTCTCCAAAAATTCCAAGAAAAATCCACGATGATCCTCGCGTTGAGTAGATGAAAAAAGTCTATAAGCACGTCCTGATCCGAGACTCGTGTGCGGAGATCTCCTCAAGAGAAGGTGCTGCCCTCACCAAAATCTCACAGCAAAAAGGGTCCCAGTAAGCACGAGAAAACTCCTCGAAAAACGCGAAATCTGAAAATGTACGAGAAACCCAAAATCGTAGCCTCACCTGTTACGAATCCAGCAGCAAGAAATCGCTCGAAAAGATCGTCGGAGTAGGTCGGGGGAGCTCGTACACCGAAGAGCGACGGAAGAAGCACCGAAGAAAGAACGTCGCGCCGAGCCAAGAAAACAAGAATCTCGAAAAGCGTGCCCCCAAAAATCCCCAAACTCTGCAGATGGAAGCTACACTGCGAGAGGATCAACTTTGCTGAAGAGCTCCAGTCGGTTTGAAGCTCAGAAGTGCCAAAAAGTCGAAGAGGAAGAGAGCTCGGGCCTTTAAATAGGCCGCAGGAACAAATGGGAAAATTCCCGATTTGTCCCAAGATTCGGGCGCACCCGAACTTTCGGGCGCCCGAATCCGGGCGCAAGGGTGGGTTACTGTAGCCGGCTGGAACTTTTCCGTGCCGCCACGTCACCCGCACAGCAAACAGCTGTGCGGGGCGCGCCGGGAGTGGCCACGTGGCACTCCCGGTGACCGACACGTGTCCCGCACAGCAAACAGCTGTGCGGGGCGCGTGTGGTGCCGCCGCGTGGCACCTACCCGGTCAAACCGGGTAGGTGGCGCCCGCCAGTGGCAGGGCGACACGTGGCCCTGCCACTGTCGCAGTCACACGTGCGGGCAGGGCGCCGCCTGACCGCCTGCCATGCACGCGCCCCGAGGCGCACGCCCGCGACCCCGTGCGCCGCGCCTCGTGAGCCCGCGAGTAGCACGTCGACACGTGTCCCCTGCACCCGGTCCACGCACCCTACTTCGGGTTCCGTGGACCGCGTCGCGTGCACCGACCAATCGGGGACTGCCACGTGTCCACCCGCCTTGGTCCATGCACCGCCGCGCCTCCCAGTAGACCGCGCATCACGAGCCCGCCAATCAGGCGGCGCCACGTGTCCATGCGCCGGGTCCGTGCACCCAGCCGCTCCCCACTGTGGACTGAGCGCTGCGGACCGACCCAATCACAAGCCGCCACGTGGCAGCCGGCGGTCCACGGCCCCTCCCATGCACCAAAATTCAGCGAAAACTTCCGGAAGTCCGTTTTTGGGCATCCGGACTCAGAATCAAACAAGCAAATAGCCGTTTTCAACCGTTTTTCCGCGCTGAATCCAAATCCAACCTCTGATTGGCCCAAAACAAAACCGACACTTCGGCAAATGCAGCCGAAGGCCAAACCGGCTGTGGATAACACACAGGGTCCATCTGTGGCATCCCTTTGATGCACTATGGACCAGATACACCAACACTAGGTGTTCTACACCACGGTTCATGGGAGAAGCCACACGGGGATCAGGGTCACCACATCCTCCCCCACTAAAAGGAAGTTTCGTCCCCGAAACAAAACATACCACAACAACAAAACTAAAACAATCAAAACAACCAAGAACGCAACACTAAACTAACAAGAAAGGTACGGCTCCACCAGCAGGAAAGTCATCAACCCCAACCCTCGATTTAGAAAACAGCTGAAATTAGCGAAAAGTCCGAAAATTTTGAAAGATCAGTGCCTTAGCCCCAATCAAACAAGAACAGGTTCGGGCACAGTCTCCATTTCTGGAGCAATCTTTCGAAGTTTTCGTCCTGTTCGTAAATTTCAGTACAAAGGCGAGAAAAATGAGAGAAGTGTTGGTGCCGTTCCTGCTGTGGCCACAAAAGAAAGCTATCCCTAACCGAGACTCCTAAGGACATAACCTCTAGTCCTAAACATCACGTCTTATTTCGAGGTGGCGTCTGTCCGCAGTCGCTGAAGCCCATGCTGTTGGAAGGATACGCCGACAATCCGAGAACACGAACTCCTCCAGTCCAACTCGCAGAAGGATAACTGCTCTCATTCCATCATCAGTCGTAGCACAGCACCGCACCAATCAGCCCAACCTGGGTGCTCAATCCAAGTCCTGGAGCTATCCTTGAATCGTCACATCAGCAAGTGAAGTCCCAAGTCTCAACTGCACTGATCATACACCGCGATCCTCCTCTACTCATAGGATACTGGGAAGAATCCAATCGCTAAAACATGTAGCAGAAATTCCTAGCCCATACCCATGCAAAGATGCCGATGCAGATACTCAACTAATAATGCAGAAGAATGTAGCGGTAATGAAATGCTCAACTCAGCTAACTGAAATAAAATCATACCTGCCGCGGCATGATCCGCTGTCGGGGTGTCCTCCACCAGGGCTGCATAAACCCGTCCACTGGGTGCCGCAGATTGTCGTCCCGTCTGTCCCGACGTCGTGGCCCACTCTGTCTGCTGGTGTGCCGGAGGGGTTCCCGCTGCATGGATGGGCAAGAGGGGTGCTGTCGCAAGCGGCCGCACCGACAAAATGGCCTGGGGGCAAGCTGCGCGGAAATGTCCCAACTCTCCACAGAGGAAACACCGCCCCCGCCTCTGATCACACTGTGACGGTGGATGAGGCCCGCCACAAATGACACACCGCTCCTGTCGCTGCTGCCGATACTGCTGCTGCTGCGGGGGCCCACCATATCTCCGGCGCCTACGAAACCCACGACCCTCAGGATGAGATCGTGGAGGTCTCGGAGGTCCCTGCCGGCTCGTCTGACCCTCATCCTCCAGTGCTGGGCGCTTCGCCCCCGAAATCCCTGCGAGAGCTGGGGCCACCTCTGCCATCAATGCCTCTCCACACTCAACATATAAAGCCTGCTCCATCGAAGCCTCTAAAGTCTGCAATCTGTGGGAGCGAACAAGCTGATAAATGTCCCGGCGCAGCCCCCGCTCAAACATGTAGATCCGGTGAGACTCATCCCTGGCCACGTGAGGCATACTAGCCAACAGCTGATTGAATTCGGCTATGTATGCATTCACGGGCCGATCTCCCTGGCGGAGATTTCTCAGCTGCTCCTCCAATCTCTGGCGAACACTCTTAGGAAAGAAGGCCCCAAGAAGAAGTCTGCGGAACTCCGCCCAAGGAAGAATCTGTGTCCCAGGCGGACCAACAGGCCGCACACGCCGCCACCAAGCCTCGGTGTTGCTCTCCAAGAAGTGTGTAGCCAAGAAGACCCGAAATCGATCCTCAACAAACAAACTCTCAAAATGACGCTCCATGGCCGTGATCCAAGACTCTGCCTCCCACGGCTCAGCACTCATACCAGAAAAATGGGGTGGATCAAACCGGCGGAACCTCATCAACAGATCCACCACCGCACTCTGTTCAGCCGAAGTCAAAGGTCCCGTCGACCCTGGCGGTGGTATGCAAGAAACTGGCTCGACAGGAATAGCCGGCGCTGACGGAACCACAGGGGGCGCCACAGCTGGTGAAGAAGGCACAGGCGAACACTCAGGGGGTGCTACCACTGGCTGTGTCCTCTGCTCTAAAAGAAGCATCATCCGACCAAATGCCTCCTCCTGGTGCCGAGAAGCCTCCTCCTGGCGCTGAGAAGCCTCCTCCTGGCGCTGTAAAGCCTCCTCCCGGCGCTGAGATGTCTCCTCCTGGCGCCGCACCGCCTCAGACAACTGTGCCACCTAGGCACGGAGCTCCAGAACCTCCCTCTGCTGTCCCTGCCCCGAGTCCTCCTGCTCGGGCTCATCGGAGGGGAAAGGCTGAGAACGCGTCTGCACCCTGCGTCGGGGAGGCATCGTGCCTACCTGCAACACACAAGCAACCATCAGGACAGTACCAAACAACACTCGACCCAATCCAGCGAAAGTCTAGGACATGTCATCCATTCCCTAGCATTATGTTGTCTGCAGCCAACATAATCGCTTAGGAGAATAAACATGCCAGTCACTCATCCCACCCCTTGGGAGAGGTATCAAACTCAATCAGGACTCTCGCTAACAGTCACGACTCTCACGTAGTCATCCTAATGTCCAACCACAAGCCTAGGGTTTCTAAGTCCACAATAACCTACAACCTAGGCTCTGATACCACCAAATCTGTCACGCCCCGGCGTCGAAACTGCGATCCGGGCTCGCCAACAGATCCGCCGCCCATACGGGAAGCCCCGTATAGACGAAGCGACTAACCTGCAAAAGATCAACTATGCTATAGAGATATCAGAGCTGAAAAAAAAAACTGCTAGAAATAAAACTATATACAGACCAAGACCTCACCAAAATACAACAGTCTCTCGAGCAGTAGAAAATAAATACAACTCTATACCTCACTACAAAGTTCTCTCAACATGAACTCTCAAAAGTAATAAGGGTACATCTACTCTCTGGACGATGACTGGTAGGGAACTATCTCGCGACTCCCTTACCTCGATCAGAAGAAGCAGCAACAGGAGCAGCAGGAACAGGAGTAGAAGTCCCTGTGGGAAAAACACCACGACGGGTGTGAGAACTACGTCCCAAGTAGTTCTCAGTGGGTGCCGCCAACAAGCCCGACGGTCTGCCCACTAAGTCTACTAGAGGCATAAAGTAACAATATAATACTGAAATGAAAGGGCTGGAAAAGTAACTCTACAGCTACTATGCCTCTATCTAGATGCTCAAGAAAAAGAAACAGATGGAACATGATGCATCTACTAACACACACAGTAAACTCACCAAATCTAAACTGACTGCCTCAAAGGGTCCAGTCAAACCTGCGCCCACCTACTGCCGCACATCCTCAACAGGACGGGTCTACCGTAGGGTGTCCGTGACTGCCACTAACTGGCCCAGTCAGAGGGACGGCGTCGACAAGTCGCGATAGCAAGTAACAGGCCTAACTCCGGAGTGGCTCTCGAGGGGAGCGACCCCACCGAGGAAAGTATCCGCGTATCTCTGTCGAGCTCAAATATGGCTCATGCAGGCTATAGTCCAAACCACGATCAACAAGATCGACCAACAACACCAACTCTCAACCACAGGCTGGAGAACCACACAGCTGGGGCCACCGTCCACCAGACGGCTCCCACAACAGAACACTAAACTCACAGGAAAGACCGACACCATAAGGGTTCGGAAACCCGATAGACCGGTGCTAAGAACCCTATCAAACAAGAACAGACTCTAGGCTCCGCCTATCGAAGTTCCCGATCCCCTTATAGTTCGGGAAAGCAAAACCTCGGTATGACACGCAGAAAACACCAACAGGGCCCGAAAGTCCCGGGAGACCTACACCTACAACCCTATCAAACAAGAACAGGTTCCAGGCTCGGCCCCCGTGGCTTTCGTCCCGACAAAGGAACGGCCCCTAGAACCCAGATCACTCGAATCCTTTCGAGTGGGGAGATTTACAAGAAAAAGGTGACATTTGTTATTGAAAATCATTTGATCTAGAAGAAATCCATATTTAATGATTTTAGTTCTCTTTAGAAAAGCCGTTAGAAAAATAAGTGTTTTACCCAAGCCCCGAAGGGCTGATGCCTTTGTCCAATCAAACAAGAACAGACTCCAGCGGCCCTTCGATGCTTGGAAGAAAACATTGGTAGACTAAAAATCATGTGTATGTCGAAAAGGGTCCTGGGTTCTAGGTCCGGCGATCACTAGAAAACTACCGCCACTAACACAGTGGCGACAACCCAAACAGGGGAAAACCAGATCTCCCGGGTCCACCGTTTACCCCAAACGGTTCCCGGTACAGACAAGCGAACCACTGCATCTACCAGACTCCACTCTGCTCCCAAGCACGAGTGCAAATGCATCCCACACTAAAAGAAGTCCCGACCGCTCGGCCCACTACCCGGGCGAGAATAACACTAAGTCCAGTAATGAAACATAAAGTGTGGATGTCTAAACATAAATAACCCTAGCCCAAGTGAGGGTTTTCTATTGGTCTGGTTACACATGCAACATATGACGGGGGTGCTAGGTCAGGTTCCAACATAACAAATATTTAACATGATAGTAGGAAGCAAGAGATCACAAGATCGACAGATAAAACAAGGAACAACAATTCCTACACTCTAGCATGCTACCCAAGTCCAATCACTATCATGCATGATTCTATATCAATAGAATTAGAGTACAGTCCATAGATCTTGAAAGCAAGCCACCCACCTGATAACGCTAACTGTCCGGAGTCGTACAGCTGAGAAAACCAGGAAAATAACAACCCTATGTCCAACAGGTCCTGCACAGTCCACACTCCCTCCTGGGTACAACATAAGGCTACAGTTATACTTTAATCCCAAAATCTGCCAAGATTTACTACACTGAAAACACAGCCGCAAAGATGCGATTATTTCACCTTCTGAATATGCTCAAAAAATTCCAATTAAAATATCCCTACGATCCTCGTGTCAATAGCTTCGAAACAAGTACCTGCACGCCCAATTTCGAGCACCGTAGGCCAAGTTACAAATTCCACAGTATCGGTGCGCAAAATCCCAAAACCATCCAACTGTAAACTCTTGTACAGATAAAAGGAAAAGCGCATACCTTCGAAAAGGTCTCCAAAAATTCCAAGAAAAATCCACGATGATCCTCGCGTCGAGTAGATGAAAAAAGTCTACAAGCACGTCCTGATCCGAGACTCGTGCGCGGAGATCTCCTCAAGAGAAGGTGCTGCCCTCACCAAAATCTCACAGCAAAAAGGGTCCCAGTTAGCACGAGAAAACTCCTCGAAAAACGCGAAATCTGAAAATGTGCGAGAAACCCAAAATCATAGCCTCACCTGTTACGAATCCAGCAGCGAAGAAATCGCTCGAAAAGATCGTCGGAGTAGGTCGGGGCAGCTCGTACACCGAAGAGCGACGGAAGAAGCACCGAAGAAAGAACGTCGCGCCGAGCCAAGAAAATGAGAATCTCGAAAAGCGTGCCCCCAAAAATCCCCAAACTCTGCAGATGGAAGCTATGTTGGGTCGTATATAATACGGATCTAAATAGGGGAAGAAACACCTAGAGGGGGGTGAATAGGTGTAAACGTATAAACACTCAAAAATCGTTGCGATAAAAAACCCAATGCGGAAATGAAAATAACTCGCAAGATTTTTACGTGGAAAACTCCATCACCGGAGTAAAAAAACCACGGGACCGATAACACGGCAGAAATCCACTAGAATTAAAACACGTACAAGGTGATTTACCGTACACACTTACGACTCAACCTTTTCCATACGCTCCTAGAGGATCTTCTCCGCTCGCTCCAGACGCTTCTCGAATCCACGATCTGCGCCCAACGCCGAATCCACGGCGTCCAACGTCGAATCCACGACGTCCGACCGAATCCACGGTCTTCACCCAATAGCACCCTTCGAATCCACGAACGTGCCTCGCTCCGAATCCACGAGAGCGAATGAACCTTGAATCCACAAGGACACGCGAATCCACGCGCCGATTTTGGGGTAATCGTTGTTTTTTGGGTGGTGATGATCCGCCGAATACTTAGATCAAAGATAGATCGGAAATACCATCTAAGTATTCATTAGTTTGATTCAACTCAAGATGTGAGTATGAAAACCTAGAATCAAACTAATCAATATAGATGAAGAAACATAGAGTATTCTCTAATGATTTCCTTTCTTCTCTATATGTGGATCTATAGCCGTATAAGATGATATATGAAAATGACGGCTATGTGGATTGACCCTAGAAAGAAAGACATAGGGTCTATTTATAGGTTAGAAACCCTAGGAAGGAGATAAGAATCAAAAACCTGCCATTTCTGGAATTTTACGGACGGCGATCCGGATCGTGATAACTGAGATCCGGATCGTCATAACGAAACAGCCAATTCCAGAAAAACGAAGGTTCGGGATCCGGATCATGTAACTACGATCCGGATCGTTCATACAGTTCACCAAACATCAACGTTCGGGATCCGGATTGCGAAGCAAGATCCGGATCGTTCAAGGTAGATGGTAAACTCAACGTTCGGGATCCGGATCAAGAGACTACGATCCGGATTGCGACGATGTATGAACGAACCACCTTCGGGATCCGGATCGAACAGCCTGATCCGGATCCTGAACATGTCCCAAGTCCAGTTTTTGATTTTTATGCAATGAAAGATTCTTCCAAGTGTTTCTACACTACAAGAAGTATTCGGATCACACAAATTCTTTAGTTAAACATACCTGATCCTTTTGAATTCTTCTTTCTTGAGATTGAGTTAAATGATCCAACTTTCTTCACCTTCAATCTTCAGGACTTGAAACTTTCACGAAACTACGCCAACTCAAATTCCGTAACAATCTCCCCCTTTGGCGGTTTCGTGACAAAACACAGATCCACTAAAGAAAATTCAAAAGATATTTTTGTTGCTATCACCATACAACAAAAATTTACAATGGAGATCCAAAATACAATACATGAGTTAAACTCCTAAAACAGACTCTAGACTTAGACATCTGTACTCTCTGCAAAAAGAAATCATTCTTGACAAAAGAAATCGTTAGATACCTCAAGAATTTTGTATTATTCAAAAACCACAAACAGAGATGAAGTTTAAACTCATTTATACTTACCATGACATTTATATTCAGATATGTAAACTGATCATAGTTAAAAAAACACCAACATATCTTCTTTGCACGTAAAACCAAATGTCATGAACATGTTTGTGACAAACTAATATATATATAGATATGTAATTGATCAGAGTTAAGAACCAACATATCTTCTATGCAATCAAAAACCAAGTGTCACAAACTTGTTAGTGAACATCAACTTGTTAGTTATATTACATGCCCAAATAGTTAGCAAATAGTTAGTCGAGGCATGCATTCATACAGCTGAAAAACCTCAAGTTGAGAATGGAAGTTGGAGTAATACTTACCTTGATATTCATCCAGTTTTCATATCAAACATTGTTCACTTACCTTGATGTTTCATGCAGTCAACATTGTTCAAAGTTCTCTCTAACTCTCTCCCCCTTTTTGTCACAAAACAAAGCCAAAATGTAGTTAAGACTACGAAATGTGAGGAGAGTAAAAAGTTCCAATAAAATGTAAAACCTGAGAACTAAGCTAACGTAAGTATAAGACTAAATCCTAAAATCAAAATCCTGCACAAAAAGAAGAAAAGGAAGGTGCAGTTCAGTCGGAGGAGTCGGAGCTGGTACAACTCAGCTTGCTCAAAATCCCTTTAAGCAATGTCGAAATAGTTGAGCACTTCTTCTTGATCTTCTTCTGTTTAGAGGAAAGTTGCTGAAGTTCCTTCGACATTCTTTCTTGTTCAGCAGACAGTCTTTGTTGTTCCTGTCGAAGCGATTTCACCACATCAGCGTCTGTAGCCTGTCTATTCGAGTGTGATGGATGCTGTGTAGATGCAGATGGGGCATCCGGTCCCGTAACCCATGGAGATTCAGTTTGTAGAATTCCAGAGAGTGAGCGAGCTCTGGTGAGAGGCCCACTAGGCTGATTTTCACTCCATTGGACAGTCTTCCGTCTCGTATATTGTTTGGTTGTTGAGGTAGATTTCATTAATCTTTTTCCTTTGGTAAATTTCCTGTTTTCCTCATCAATCTTCCGTTGAACATCTTTGAAAAATTCGTCCCATTCTTCATCATCATAGTCTGAGCTGTCTTCCTCTGCGTTTTTCGTCTTGTTTTGAGTTGAATCATCTGGTTCCCTTTTAACAGATGTACTTGTGTGCATCATTGAAACCAGGAGAAGGATTAACCAAGAGAAACTCACTAAACTAAGTGCCATTGATCAAAGTGCTTGAGTTAAGAAGGTGTCCTGTGAAAACCAACTCAAGAACACAAAAATTCTTAGTTTTCAAAAATTGAAAAAAAATTGTATCCAAAGAATCATTATCATGTAGAGAGACTAAGAATCAAATTAGTTTTGCAAAGGACTTTTAAAAATAGATCAATTGCATGAATTTCGAAAATCCTTATTATATGCCCTAAAACCGAAATTTTAGAAATCGAAGCCTAAAAATCCGTTAATCAGGAGAAAACCTAGCATATAATCAAAACTAAACAACCCAGAGTTCTTATTTCAAAAGAAATTTGATCAAAAACCATCCACAAACAAAATCGATCCAAGAATTTCGTACGTTTGAGGAGGAAAAGAGAAAAACGGTGAAAAAACCGAGATTTTGATCAATAAAACTTACTTGGAACTGAAGACTTGAGTTAGAAAGCTTCCAAGGAGGATGAAATCTAGAGAGAAGCGCTCTGGAAACTTTTTGAACAAAAGATTGGAGTAAAAGAAATCAAAACCCTTTTGTTCTTTATAAAAACCTAGCCGCGATCCGGATCCTCCCGAGCTTGCGATCCGGATCGGCTACCCGCAGTGAAAAAACTGCGTTCGGGATCCGGATCGGCAGGTCCAATCCGGATCGTCAGCCCGCAGGAGAAAACCTGCGTTCGGGATCCGGATCACCTTGCCCGATCCGGATCGGCCCCAACTTTTTCTTTAGAAAAATTTCAGAGAAATTCAAGAAAAACCAGAAAAAGATTGTAAGCACAAAGGTGTATCAACTTTAAACAAAAGCATCGTTTCACACAACAAGAATTAGATTATGCCAAATCTATCAGTAATATCCAAAAATGAAACGAAAATTTACAAGAATTAAATCCCTTAAAGTTGAACACCTTCAATTACATCTAACTTGATCTTATGAGTAATGCCTTTATCAAATAATCAATTCGGTAAAGAAAATGAAATACAAAGATCAATAGATGTTTGAAATCCCAAATATGGTAGATAATATTTCTAGACAATCTGTTGAAGAGAGTGGCTCTTTGAGCATCTTTCTTTAAAATCCCACCTATACCAACCTTGAAATTTGACAGAGTCAAGTATTTCAACATGCATTTTACTTAATCAAAAATTTGAACAACCATGCTTGGTATACATGTGGTAGCTGCACACAATACTTCGGACGACCGAGGTGGTAGCTCTTTCCTCCATGTGGTGGTAGTTTTCACACTCCTCATTGGGATGTAACTCTTTCCACATCTTTTGAGCATTTTACATTATCTTTGACTCCCCCTCAATTGGCTATCAATTATTTAAGATATAAAGTATTCAACAAAAATTGATCTCGATTTCATACTCGACTAAACAGTCAAATAAGATAATGACTATACCAAGAGATCATTGAGAGAGAAATTGACTTTGATCACTTTAGAAGATGATTTAATTAACATAAACGATCATTGCAACAATGAAATATTATGATGGCAAAAGCATAATGAATTTCTAAATGTGTGAACAGATGCAACTAAAGTCAATTAAGATCTATGCTCAATTACTATCCTATGTATAAACATAGATATTGAATAGAACAAAACAAATACAAAACCTATTTTAAGCAAAGGTTTCAAAAAGAAGTTATTTCAAAGAAAGCATACCAATTGCTTTTCGCAAATGAATAAACGTTTTTGATCCAAAGGTTTTGTTAAAAAGTCAGCTAATTGATCTTCAGTTGAAACATATGAAAGTTGAAGAGTATTTGATTCAACTAGCTCTCTAAGAAAATGATATCTAAGTTCAATATGTTTTGTTCTAGAGTGCAACACAGGGTTTTTAGAAATGTTAATTGCACTTGTGTTGTCACAAAGAATTGTTACCGAAGATGCTGAAATGCGGAAGTCACTCAATACGCTTTTCATCCAATGAGTTGAGTTGAGCAACTTCCAGCTGAAATGTATTCCGCTTCGGCAGTCGAGAGTGCTATGCAATTCTGCTTTTTACTGTGCCATGCAACAAGGCAATGGCCAAGATAGAAGCATGCACCACTCGTGCTTTTCCGATCATCCACTGATCCTGCCCAATCGGCATCTGAGTATCCAACAATGTCCAGACTTGTTCCCATAGGATACCAAATTCCGAAATTAATTGATCCTTTGATGTACCGGATGATCCGTTTCACCGCTTTCAGGTGAACCTCCTTTGGTGCTGATTGATATCTCGCGCAAATCCCAACACTAAAGGATATATCCGGGCGACTAGCCGTGAGGTAAAGTAGACTTCCAATCATACTTCTATACAGTTTCTCGTCTACATTCTCACTATGTGATTCACTTCCAAGTCCCTTGTGGCTAGTTCCCATTGGAGTTGGAAAATCTTTACAATTTTCTAGATCAAACTTTTTGACCAACTCCAGTGCATACTTGGATTGACTCAAGTGAATACCTTCATCATTTTGTTTAATTTGCAATCCAAGAAAATAAGACAGTTCGCCCATCATGGACATCTCAAATTCGCTTTTCCATGGTCTCCGCGAATTTAGAGGCATCATTATCTTTTGTTGCACCAAATACAATGTCATCGACATAGATTTGTGCTACAATGAAATTATTTTGATAATGCTTCACAAAGAGAGTCCTGTCAGCTCCCCCTCGAGTATAGCCCTTCTCCAAAAGGTGCTTTGTTAACCTTTCGTACCATGCTCGCGGTGCTTGTTTCAGACCGTAAAGAGCCTTTTTCAAACGAAAAACATGGTTAGGTTGTTTATGATCTACAAAACCTTTCGGTTGAGCTACATAAACTTCCTCATTTAAAAACCCATTTAGAAATGCGCTCTTGACGTCCATTTGAAATAATTTGATTTTAAAATGACAAGCAATAGCAACAATATACGAATGGACTCGAGTCTAGCTACAGGGGCGAAAGTTTCGTCAAAGTCTATACCTTCTACTTGAGAGTAGCCTTGAGCAACTAGTTCGTGCCTTGTTCCTGATGATAGTACCATCTTCATCTTTCTTGTTCTTGAAGATCCATTTGGTACCTATCACATTATGTTGCTTTGGAGGCTTCGTTAATTCCCAGACTTTGTTTCGCTCAAATTGATGGAGCTCTTCCTGCATTGCTTTAATCCAGTAGTCATCCTGAAGAGCTTCATCTATTGTCTTTGGTTCGATTAAAGATACGTAGCAAGCAAATCCGCAAACCAACTGCCTTCGAGTTCTAACTCCTTCTTGTGGATCTCCAATGATGTTCGATTCCGGATGATCCTTGGAGATTCGTTAGCGTTTGTTGAAACGGAGTACTCGGAGGTACACGAGATGATTCCTGCACATCAGATAAACTAGAAGAACCATTAGATGCATCATTAATATTGGAAGTATTATTATGAGAAGATGCACTAGCAGGAGAATCATCATCTAGAGAGATATCGAGGGTAGATTTTCAATTCAAAATGAGAAGCTTCATCTACTTTAACATTTATAGATTCTTCTACGATCGTCTTAGATTCAATGTTAAATACTCGATATGCTCTGCTATTCGTAGAATAACCCAAAAAGATCCCTTCTTCACTTCGAGAGTCGAACTTTCCAAGATTTTCACGGTCACGTAAGATGTAACATCGACTCCCGAAGATACGAAAGTACTTGATATCCGGTTTTCTACTAAACCACAGTCTCATATGGTGTATTCAGGTTCCTGGGCGCAAATACACTCTGTTAATGACATAGACAGCGGTGTTCACAGCTTCAGCCCAAAAATGTAGCGGTAATTTCCGGCTATGAAGCATCACACGCGCCATCTCTTGAACAACCCTGTTTTTGCGCTCAACAACACCATTCTGCTGAGGTGTATAGGGTGCCGAGAATTCATGTTTAATGCCATTTGAAGTACAAAGTCAATGAATTTTGAATTTATGAATTCTCCACCCCATATCACTTCTAACACGAATGATCTTTTCATTCTTTTCAATCATAATATGATGGCAAATCTCATGAAAAGAGTCAAACGTATCAGCTTTCTCTCTCAAAAATGCTACCCAAGAAAACCGAGAGAAAACATCAACCAATAAGAAAAAAATATACAATTTACCTTGCAAGGATGGTTGACGAGTTGGCCAAAAGAAAAAGAAGAAAAGAAAATAGTCTACACAAACTATACAAGATTTAATCGTAGAACGATTAAGGACAAGGAGGGGTTTCACCTTTGCATACCCAACCTTTTGAGTTTTGGAGTATGTTGGTAAAGGTTGAGAGATTCTCCTTGAAGACGACGTCTTGTATGATTGATCTTTTTCTTTGTCATCGTCTTGTTTGAGGTGCTACCAATGTTCTTTCCTTTTGAAAAATCCTTCCTTGAATTCCGGGAAGTGAGCTTATTGGTAGCAATTGCAAGATGTGGTTGATTTGTTCTTTGAGCTCCAATCTCGCAATTTCTTTCGATGTGCCCTGCAAAATTACAACGAAAACATACCTTTGAGCTTGACGATTCCGAAGAGGATGAGGTAGGTTTGTTGTCGTTGTTTGTCTTGAATTCCGATGTCGGAGGAGGAGATACCGACTGAGGCACAAAGACTGTCCCACTCGAACTTGGACTGTTTCCAGTTTGAGTGTACCCGAGGCCGAACCGATTTGTTTGACCAAGACCAAGGAGTTTATCCAACTTACTCCTTCCTAAAGAGAATTGCTGTAAGTCATCCTTGAGTTGGAGAATGGTCTCTGTCATTTCCCGTCTTTCCTGTCGGCCCTCGCCATAGAGCTTCAAGAAGTAGTTTGCTTTGTTCACCATATCTATATAGTTCTTCTCGAGCTGCTCATTGGACTCTTGAAGGGAAACATTTGCTTTTATCAAACTATCCCTTTCCACTTCAAGATCGGTCGAGAGAGAAGTTACCCTTTTTACTTCTTCTTCGAGATCCTGCAATCTCCCTCTCAACCCCTTGTTTTGCTTAGCCGGTTTCTTTAAATCCTGTAAAGATCTGTGATAGGCTAGAGCAAACTCTTCACCTTCCGAATCATCCGATTCATTGTCCATTGCATTCTTTTCAACAGTGGAGTTGGACAATGATTCAGACGTACTTGCCATAAAGCACATGAATGGTGAAGATGTGGACGCGTGGAATGCCGTGGAGCTCTTTTCTTCATCACTTGAAGACGACTCATTTGACGTTGAGTTGTCATCCCAAGTGACGACTTGCATCGCCTTCTTCTTTGCCGGATACTTGTTAGGACACTCCGTTGCAATGTGGCCGTAGCCTCGACATTTGAAGCATTGCAGTTGTCCTTCTGAACTTTTCTTATCCTTTGAGAAGTTCTCCTGCTTTCTTGACTTGTGACTTGGAGTACCCTTGCCTTTGTTCCACTTTCTGAAGGATGGAGATTTGCTTGAATTACCCCTTCGAAAGTTGCGGCGAAAATTCCTTGTCAAGAGAGCGAGCTGCTTCTCAAATTCCTCCATAGAAAGGTTCTCGTCATCGTCCGAGGAGGATGTATCCGCGTCTTCTTCCTTAGTTGTTTTCAACGCATAACCTGAAGACTTAGAAGTGGATGCTTTTCCAGAAGAATTGTTAGTATTAAAAGTCATTTCATAAGTTTGTAATGAACCAACTAATTCTTCTACACGTATTTCGTCCGGGTGTTTAATAGTTTCAATGGCAGTAACCTTTGGGCGAAATCGTTCAGGAAGAGTTCTTAAGATTTTTCTTACAATCTTAAATTCTGGAATCTTCTCTCCCAGATTAGCACATGAGTTTACGATGTCTTGCAATCGTGTATAGTAGTCCGTGAAAGATTCATTTTCTGCCATCAAAATAGAGTCAAACTTGCTCGTAAGCATCTGCAGTTTCTGAATCTTCACGAGGTTAGTTCCCTCATGTGTAACCTGGAGAACATCCCAGATTTCTTTCGCAGTCTCACATGCCGAGACGCGAGAGAATTCAGTTTGAGATAAGGCATTAAAAATAGCATTAATTCCCTTGCCATTGTAAGAAGATAACTCAAACTCTTCCTTGGTCCATTTCGACCTAGGTTTTAAGGTGTGAACATCAGAGATAAGTTCAGTTGGATTAGTCCATCCTGATTCAATTGAATGCCACACCCTTTCGTCGATGGAAGATAAAAAGGCTTTCATCCGTACTTTCCAGTACGCATAATTTGTTCCATCAAAGAAAGGGGGTCGATTGATGTTTCCACCTTCAACCATTGTTCACAACCCTATTCCCGCTCTGATACCACTTGTTGGGTCGTATATAATACGGATCTAAATAGGGGAAGAAACACCTAGAGGGGGGTGAATAGGTGTAAACGTATAAACACTCAAAAATCGTTGCGATAAAAAACCAATGCGGAAATAAAATAACACGCAAGATTTTTACGTGGAAAACTCCATCACCGGAGTAAAAAACCACGGGACCGATAACACGGCAGAAATCCACTAGAATTAAAACACGTACAAGGTGATTTACCGTACACACTTACGACTCAACCTTTTCCATACGCTCCTAGAGGATCTTCTCCGCTCGCTCCAGACGCTTCTCGAATCCACGATCTGCGCCCAACGCCGAATCCACGGCGTCCAACGTCGAATCCACGACGTCCGACCGAATCCACGGTCTTCACCCAATAGCACCCTTCGAATCCACGAACGTGCCTCGCTCCGAATCCACGAGAGCGATTGAACCTTGAATCCACAAGGACACGCGAATCCACGCGCCGATTTTGGGGTAATCGTTGTTTTTGGGTGGTGATGATCCGCCGAATACTTAGATCAAAGATAGATCGGAAATACCATCTAAGTATTCATTAGTTTGATTCAACTCAAGATGTGAGTATGAAAACCTAGAATCAAACTAATCAATATAGATGAAGAAACATAGAGTATTCTCTAATGATTTCCTTTCTTCTCTATATGTGGATCTATAGCCGTATAAGATGATATATGAAAATGACGGCTATGTGGATTGACCCTAGAAAGAAAGACATAGGGTCTATTTATAGGTTAGAAACCCTAGGAAGGAGATAAGAATCAAAAACCTGCCATTTCTGGAATTTTACGGACGGCGATCCGGATCGTGATAACTGAGATCCGGATCGTCATAACGAAACAGCCAATTCCAGAAAAACGAAGGTTCGGGATCCGGATCATGTGACTACGATCCGGATCGTTCATACAGTTCACCAAACATCAACGTTCGGGATCCGGATTGCGAAGCAAGATCCGGATCGTTCAAGGTAGATGGTAAACTCAACGTTCGGGATCCGGATCAAGAGACTACGATCCGGATTGCGACGATGTATGAACGAACCACCTTCGGGATCCGGATCGAACAACCTGATCCGGATCCTGAACATGTCCCAAGTCCAGTTTTTGATTTTTATGCAATGAAAGATTCTTCCAAGTGTTTCTACACTACAAGAAGTATTCGGATCACACAAATTCTTTAGTTAAACATACCTGATCCTTTTGAATTCTTCTTTCTTGAGATTGAGTTAAATGATCCAACTTTCTTCACCTTCAATCTTCAAGACTTGAGACTTTCACGAAACTACGCCAACTCAAATTCCGTAACAAGCTACACTGCGAGAGGATAACTTTGCTGAAGAGCTCCAGTCGGTTTTGAAGCTCGGAGTGCCAAAAGTCGAAGAGGAAGAGAGCTCGGGCCTTTAAATAGGCCGCAGGAACAATGGGAAAATTCCCGATTTGTCCCAAGATTCGGGCGCATCCCCCGAACTTCGGGCGCCGAATCCGGGCGCAAGGGGGGTTACTGTAGCCGCACGGAACTTTTCCGTGCCGCCCCAGTCACCGCACAGCAAACAGCTGTGCGGGGCGTCCCGGGAGTGGCCACGTGGCACTCCCGGTGACCGACACGTGTCCCGCACAGCAAACAGCTGCTGGGGGGCGGCGCGTTGTGGTGCGCCTCGTGGCACCTACCCGGTCAAACCGGGTAGGTGGCGCACCGCTAGTGGGCAGGGCGACACGTGGGCCATGCCACTGTCGCTGATGGTCACACGTGCGGGCAGGGCGCCGCCTGACCGCCTGCCATGCCCGCGACCCGAGGGCGCACGCCCGCGACCCAGGCCCCCCTCCCCCCCTCCACCCCACCCCGGCACCTGTGCGCCGTGCTCGTGAGCCCGCGAGTAGCACGCGACACGTGTCCCCTGCACCCGGGTCCACGCACCCTACTTCGGGTTGCGTGGACCCAGCGCCGCGTGCCACCGACAATCGGAGGACTGCCAGCCTCGGTCCACCCGCCTTGGTCCATGCACCGCCGCGCCTCCCAGTAGACGCGCATCACGAGCCCGCCAATCAGGCGGGCCACGTGTCCATGCGCCGAAGGTCCGTGCACTCAACCGCTGCCCCACTGTGGACCGCCGAGCGATGCGGACCGACCCATCACAAGCCGCCACGTGGCAAGCCGGCGGTCCACGGCCCCTCCCAATGCACCGAAATAAGCGAAAAACTTTCGGGGAGTCCGTTTTGGGCCATCACGGATCAGAATCAAACAAGCAAATAGTGTTTTCAGGCGTTTTTCGCGCTGAATCCAAATCCAACTCTGATTGGCCAAAAACACAAAACCGACACTTCGGCAAATGCCAGCCGAAGGCCAAACCGGCGTGGATAACCACTAGGGTCCATCTGTGGCTCCCTTTGATGCACTTTGGACCAGATACCAACACTAGGTGTTCTACACCACGGTTCATGGGAGAAGCCACACGGGGATCAGGGTCACCACAGCCCCGGCTGCCGGAACAGTACCACATGCCTCGGAATTCGTGTTTTTGGCATCCGAGCTCCGAAAAATATAAGTAAACAGCCCATTTCATCGTTTTGCGCGTGAGTCCAAATCGATGTCGTTTTGCAAATTCCACTTCTAAAATTTGTCGAAGGCATCCCGGAACGGGTATTTAAATCCAAATTTTGCGCTGGGTCGATCTTGAGGTCCAATTTGCGCGCTAACCATCCAAACACACATCATAGGCCTCCAGAATCCACAATTCACTCCGTAAGGGCCTCGCGGAGATCCGGGGTCATCACCATAAAGCCTAATCCACAAACGTGCTCTGAATCCAGTCTACTTACAAATAAGCCTAGAATCACATTGGACTCCAAACCTAGGTCACATGCAAATGAAGCCCAATCTACATAGGGCCGAAAATTCAGTCCGTACAAATAAAACCCATAACCTATTTTAATCCACAAATAAAACTCAAAATCCATTTAGTCCACAAATAAAGCCAAACCCATT
>CM055077.1:18016905-18167705 GCA_029204045.2 Tillandsia leiboldiana | reverse complement strand
TGGCGCTGAGAAGAAGCCTCCTCATGGCGCTGTAAGCCTCCCCCGGCGCTGAGATTGTCCCTCCTGCGCCGCACCGCCTCAGACAACTGTGCCACCTGAGGCACGGAAGCTCCAGAACCTCCCTCTGCTGTCCCTTGCCCCGAGTCCTCCTGCTCGGGCTATCGGAGGGGAAAGGATGAGAACGCGTCTGCACCCTGCGTCGGGGAGGCATGTGCCCACTGCAACACAACAAGCAACATCAGGACAGTACCACAACAACACTACGACCCAATCCAGCGAAAGTCTAGGACATGTCATCCATCCCTAGCATTATGTTGTCTGCAGCCAACATAATGCTTAGGAGAATAAACATGCCAATCACTCATCCCACCCTTGGGAGAGGTATCAACTCAATCAGGACTCTCGCTAACAGCACGACTCTCACGTAGTCATCCTAATGTCCAACCACAAGCCTAGGGTTTCTAAGTCCCATAACTACAACCTAGGCTCTGATACCACCTAATCTGTCACGCCCGGCGTCGAAACTGCGACCCGGGCTCGCCAACAGATCCGCCGCCCATACGGGAAGCCCGTATAGACGAAGCGACTAACCTGCAAAAGAGCAACTCTACTATAGCAGATATCAGAGCTGAAAAAAAAAACTGCTAGAAATAACTATATACAACACAAGTCCTCACCAAAAATACAAAAGTCTCTCGAGCAGTAGAAAATAAATACAACTCTATACCTCACTACAAAGTTCTCTCAACATGGAACTCTCAAAAGTAATAAGGGTACATCTACTCTTGGACGATGACTGGTAGGGAACTATCTCGCGACTCCCTTACCTCGATCAGAAGAAGCAGCACAGGAGCAGCAGGAACCGGAGTAGAAGTCCCTGTGGGAAAATACACCACGACGGGTGTGAGAACTACGTCCCAAGTAGTTCTCAGTGGGTGCCGCCAAAAGCCCGACGGTCTGCCCACTAAGTCTACTAGAGGCATAAAGTAACAATATAAAACTGAAATGAAAGGGCTGGAAAAGTAACTCTACAGCTACTATGCCTCTATCTAGATGCTCAAGAAAAGGAACAGATGAAACATGATGCATCTACTAACACACACAGTAAACTCACCAAATCTAAACTGACTGCCTCAAAGGGTCCAGTCAAACCTGCGCCCACCTACTGCCGCACATCCTCAACAGGACGGGTCTACCGTAGGGTGTCCGTGACTGCCACTAACTGGCCAGTCAGAGGGACGGCGTCGACAAGTCGCGATAGCAAGTAACAGGCCCAACTCCGGAGTGGCTCTCGAGGGGAGCGACCCCACCGAGGAAGGAAAGTATCCGCGTAACTCTGTCGAGCTCAAATATGGCTCATGCAGGCTAAAGTCCAAACCACGATCAACAAGATCGACCAACAACACCAACTCTCAACCACAAGCTGGAGAATCACACAGCTGGGGCAACGTCCACCAGACGGCTCCCACAACAGAACACTAAACTCTCCAGAAAGACCGACACCATAAGGGTTCGGAAACCAGATAGACCGGTGCTAAGAACCCTATCAAACAAGAACAGACTCTAGGCTCCGACTATCGAAGTTCCCGATCCCCTTATAGTTCGGGAAAGCAAAAACACAGTCAACACGCAGAAAACACCAACAGGGCCGAAAGTCCGGGAGACCTACACCTACAACCCTATCAAACAAGAACAGGTTCCAGGCTCGGCCCCCGTGGCTTTCGTCCCGACAAAGGAACGGCCCCTAGAACCCAGACCACTCGAATCCTTTCGAGTGGGGAGATTTACAGGAAAAAGGTGACATTTGTTATTGAAAATAATTTGATCTAGAGAAATCCATATTTAATGATTTTAGTTCTTTTTAGAAAAACAGTTAGAAAACAAGTGTTTTACCCAAACCCCGAAGGGCTGATGCCTTTGTCCAATCAAACAAGAACAGACTCCAGCGGCCCTTCGATGCTTGGAAGAAAACATTGGTAGACTAAAATCATGTGTATGTCGAAAAGGGTCTGGGTTCTAGGTCCGGCTAACACTAGTAAAACTACTGCCACTAACACAGTGGCGAAACCCAAACAGGGGAAAACAAGATCTCTCGGGTCCACCGTTTACCCAAACGGTTCCCGATACAGACAAGCGAACCACTACATCTACCAGACTCCACTCTGCTCCCAAGCACGAGTGCAAATGCATCCCACACTAAAAGAAGTCCCGACCGCTCGGCCACTACCCGGGCGAGGATAACACTAAGTCCAGAATGAAACATAAAGTGTGGATGTCTAAACATAAATAACCCTAGCCCAAGTGAGGGTTTTCTACTGGTCTGGTTACACATGCAACATATGACGGGGGTGCTAGGTCAGGTTCCAATATAACAATATTTAACATGATAGTAGGAAGCAAGAGATCACAAGATCGACAGATAAAACAAGGAACAACAATTCCTACACTCTAGCATGCTACCCAAGTCCAATCACTATCATGCATGATCTATATCAATAGAATTAGAGTACAGTCCATAGATCTTGAAAGCAAGCCACACCTGATAACGCTAACTGTCCGGAGTCGTACAGCTGAGAAAACCAGGAAAAATAACAACCCTAGGTCCAACAGGTCCAGCACAGTCCACAATCCCTCCTGGGTACAACATAAGGCTACAGTTACACTTTAATCAAAAATCCAAGTTTTACTACACTGAAAAACACAGTCCAAAGATGCGAATTTTCACCTTCTGAAAACGCTCAAAAAATCCAATAAAATACCCACGATCCTCGCGTCGATAGCTTCGAAACAAGTACCTGCACGTCCAATTCGAGCACCGTAGGCCAAGTTACAAATTCCACAGTATCGGTGCGCAAAATCCCAAAACCATTCAACTGTAAACTCTTGTACAGATAAAAGGAAAAGTGTATACCTTCGGGAAGGTCTCCAAAAATTCCAAGAAAAATCCACGATGATCCTCGCGTCGAGTAGATGAAAAAAGTCTACAAGCACGTCTGATCCGAGACTCGTGCGCGGAGATCTCCTCAAGAGAAGGTGCTGCCCTCACCAAAATCTCACAGCAAAAAGGGGTCCCAGTTTAGCACGAGAAAACTCCTCGAAAAACGCGAAATCTGAAAATGTGCGAGAAAAACCCAAAATCGTAGCCTCACCTGTTACGAATCAGCCAGCGAAGAAACGCCGAAAAGATCGTGCCGTGGTAGGGCGGGTGTAGGGGCAGCTCGTACACCGAAGAGGACGGAAAAGCACCGAAGAAAGAAGCGCGCCGAGCCAAGAAAATGAGAATCTCGAAAAAGCGTGCCACCAAAAATCCCAACTCTGCAGCTGGAAGCTATTTTGGGTCGTATATAATACGGATCTAAATAGGGGAAGAAACACCTAGAGGGGGTGTGAATAGGTGTAAACGTATAAACACTCAAAATCGTTGCGATAAAAAAACCCAATGCGGAAATGAAAATAACTCGCAAGATTTTTACGTGGAAAAACTCCATCACCGGAGTAAAAAACCACGGGACCGATAAACACGGCAGAACTCCACTAGAATTAAAACACGTACAAGGTGATTTACCGTACACACTTACGACTCAACCTTTTCCATACGCTCCTAGAGGATCTTCTCCGCTCGCTTCCAGACGCTTCTCGAATCCACGATCTGCGCCCAACGCCGAATCCACGGCGTCCAACGTCGAATCCACGACGTCCGACCGAATCCACGGTCTTCACCCAATAGCACCCTTCGAATCCACGAACGTGCCTCGCTCCGAATCCACGAGAGCGAATGAACCTTGAATCCACAAGGACACGCGAATCCACGCGCCCGATTTTGGGGTAATCGTTGTTTTTTGGGTGGTGATGATCCGCCGAATACTTAGATCAAAGATAGATCGAAAGACCATCTAAGTATTCATTAGTTTGATTCAACTCAAGATGTGAGTATGAAAACCTAGAATCAAACTAATCAAATAGATGAAGAAAACATAGAGTATTCTCTAATGATTTCCTTTCTTCTCTATATGTGATCTATAGCGTATAAGAGATTGATATATGAAAATGACGGCTATGTGGATTGACCCTAGAAAGAAAGACATAGGGTCTATTTATAGGTTAGAAACCCTAGGAAGGAGATAAGAATCAAAAACCTGCCATTTCTGGAATTTACGGACGGCGATCCGGATCGTGATAACTGAGATCCGGATCGTCATAACGAAACAGCCAATTCCAGAAAAACGAAGGTTCGGGATCCGGATCATGTAACTACGATCCGGATCGTTCATACCGTTCACCAAACATCAACGTTCGGGATCCGGATTGCGAAGCAAGATCCGGATCGTTCAAGGTAGATGGTAAACTCAACGTTCGGGATCCGGATCAAGAGACTACGATCCGGATTGCGACGATGTATGAACGAACCACCTTCGGGATCCGGATCGAACAGCCTGATCCGGATCCTGAACATGTCCCAAGTCCAGTTTTTGATTTTTATGCAATGAAAGATTCTTCCAAGTGTTTTCTACACTACAGAAGTATTCGGATCACACAAATTCTTTAGTTAAACATACCTGATCCTTTTGAATTCTTCTTTCTTGAGATTGAGTTAAATGATCCAACTTTCTTCACCTTCAATCTTCAGGACTTGAAACTTTCACGAAACTACGCCAACTCAAATTCCGTAACAATCTCCCCCTTTGGCGGTTTCGTGACAAAACACAGATCCACTAAAGAAATTCAAAAGATATTTTTGTTGCTATCACCATACAACAAAAATTTACAATGGAGATCCAAAATACAATACATGAGTTAAACTCCTAAAACAGACTCTAGACTTAGACATCTGTACTCTCTGCAAAAAGAAAATCATTCTTGACAAAAGAAATCGTTAGATACCTCAAGAATTTTGTATTATTCAAAAACCACAAACAGAGATGAAGTTTAAACTCATTTATACTTACCATGACATTTATATTCAGATATGTAACTGATCATAGTTAAAAAAACACCAACATATCTTCTTTGCACGTAAAAACCAAATGTCATGAACATGTTTGTGACAAACTTATATATATATAGATATGTAATTGATCAGAGTTAAGAACCAACATATCTTCTATGCAATCAAAAACCAAGTGTCACAAACTTGTTAGTGAACATCAACTTGTTAGTTATATTACATGCCCAAATAGTTAGCAAATAGTTAGTCGAGGCATGCATTCCATACAGCTGAAAAACCTCAAGTTGAGAATGGAAGTTGGAGTAATACTTACCTTGATATTCATCCAGTTTTCATATCAAACATTGTTCATTACCTTGATGTTTCATGCAGTCAACATTGTTCAAAGTTCTCTCTAACTCTCTCCCCCTTTTTGTCACAAAACAAAGCCAAAATGTAGTTAAGACTACGAAATGTGAGGAGAGTAAAAAGTTCCAATAAAATGTAAAACCTGAGAACTAAGCTAACGTAAGTATAAGACTAAATCCTAAAATCAAATCCTGCACAAAAAGAAGAAAAGGAAGGTGCAGTTCAGTCGGAGGAGTCGGAGCTGGTACAACTCAGCTTGCTCAAAATCCCTTTAAGCAATGTCGAAATAGTTGAGCACTTCTTCTTGATCTTCTTCTGTTTAGAGGAAAGTTGCTGAAGTTCCTTCGACATTCTTTCTTGTTCAGCAGACAGTCTTTGTTGTTCCTGTCGAAGCGATTTCACCACATCAGCGTCTGTAGCCTGTCTATTCGAGTGTGATGGATGCTGTGTAGATGCAGATGGGGCATCCGGTCCCGTAACCCATGGAGATTCAGTTTGTAGAATTCCAGAGAGTGAGCGAGCTCTGGTGAGAGGCCCACTAGGCTGATTTTCACTCCATTGGACAGTCTTCCGTCTCGTATATTGTTTGGTTGTTGAGGTAGATTTCATTAATCTTTTTTCCTTTGGTAAATTTCCTGTTTTCCTCATCAATCTTCCGTTGAACATCTTTGAAAAATTCGTCCCATTCTTCATCATCATAGTCTGAGCTGTCTTCCTCTGCGTTTTTCGTCTTGTTTTGAGTGAATCATCTGGTTCCCTTTTAACAGATGTACTTGTGTGCATCATTGAAACCAGGAGAAGGATTAACCAAGAGAAACTCACTAAACTAAGTGCCATTGATCAAAGTGCTTGAGTTAAGAAGGTGTCTGTGAAAACCAACTCAAGAACACAAAAATTCTTAGTTTTCAAAAATTGAAAAAAAATTGTATCCAAAGAATCATTATCATGTAGAGAGACTAAGAATCAAATTAGTTTGCAAAAGGACTTTTAAAAATAGATCAATTGCATGAATTTCGAAAATCCTTATTATATGCCCTAAAACCGAAATTTTAGAAATCGAAGCCTAAAAATCCGTTAATCAGGAGAAAACCTAGCATATAATCAAAACTAACAACCCAGAGTTCTTATTTCAAAAGAAATTTGATCAAAAACCATCCACAAACAAAATCGATCCAAGAATTTCGTACGTTTGAGGAGGAAAAGAGAAAAACGGTGAAAAACCGAGATTTTGATCAATAAAACTTACTTGGAACTGAAGAACTTGAGTTAGAAAGCTTCCAAGGAGGATGAAATCTAGAGAGAAGCGCTCTGGAAACTTTTGAACAAAAGATTGGAGTAAAAGAAATCAAAACCCTTTTGTTCTTTATAAAAACCTAGCCGCGATCCGGATCCTCCCGAGCTTGCGATCCGGATCGGCTACCCGCAGTGAAAAAACTGCGTTCGGGATCCGGATCGGCAGGTCCAATCCGGATCGTCAGCCCGCAGGAGAAAACCTGCGTTCGGGATCCGGATCACCTTGCCCGATCCGGATCGGCCCCAACTTTTTCTTTAGAAAAATTTCAGAGAAATTCAAGAAAAACCAGAAAAAGATTGTAAGCACAAAGGTGTATCAACTTTAAACAAAAAGCATCGTTTCACACAACAAGAATTAGATTATGCCAAATCTATCAGTAATATCCAAAAATGAAACGAAAATTTACAAGAATTAAATCCCTTAAAGTTGAACACCTTCAATTACATCTAACTTGATCTTATGAGTAATGCCTTTATCAAATAATCAATTCGGTAAAGAAAATGAAATACAAAGATCAATAGATGTTTGAAATCCCAAATATGGTAGATAATATTTCTAGACAATCTGTTGAAGAGAGTGGCTCTTTGAGCATCTTTCTTTAAAATCCCACCTTATACCAACCTTGAAATTTGACAGAGTCAAGTATTTCAACATGCATTTTACTTAATCAAAAATTTGAACAACCATGCTTGGTATACATGTGGTAGCTGCACACAATACTCGGACGACCGAGGTGGTAGCTCTTTCCTCCATGTGGTGGTAGTTTTCACACTCCTCATTGGGATGTAACTCTTTCCACATCTTTTGAGCATTTTACATTATCTTTGACTCCCCCTCAATTGGCTATCAATTATTTAAGATATAAAGTATTCAACAAAAAATTGATCTCGATTTCATACTCGACTAAACAGTCAAATAAGATAATGACTATACCAAGAGATCATTGAGAGAGAAATTGACTTTGATCACTTTAGAAGATGATTTAATTAACATAAACGATCATTGCAACAATGAAATATTATGATGGCAAAAGCATAATGAATTTCTAAATGTGTGAACAGATGCAACTAAAGTCAATTAAGATCTATGCTCAATTACTATCCTATGTATAAACATAGATATTGAATAGAACAAAAC
Source organism: Tillandsia leiboldiana (assembly GCA_029204045.2). NCBI lineage: Eukaryota > Viridiplantae > Streptophyta > Magnoliopsida > Poales > Bromeliaceae > Tillandsia > Tillandsia leiboldiana. The sequence continues at coordinate 18,159,981 of CM055077.1, read as the reverse complement.
AAATACAAAACCTATTTTAAGCAAAGGTTTCAAAAAGAAGTTTATTTCAAAGAAAGCATACCAATTGCTTTTCGCAAATGAATAAAACGTTTTTGATCCAAAGGTTTTGTTAAAAAGTCAGCTAATTGATCTTCAGTTGAAACATATGAAAGTTGAAGAGTATTTGATTCAACTAGCTCTCTAAGAAAATGATATCTAAGTTCAATATGTTTTGTTCTAGAGTGCAACACAGGGTTTTTAGAAATGTTAATTGCACTTGTGTTGTCACAAAGAATTGTTACCGAAGATGCTGAAATGCGGAAGTCACTCAATACGCTTTTCATCCAAATGAGTTGAGTTGAGCAACTTCCAGCTGAAATGTATTCCGCTTCGGCAGTCGAGAGTGCTATGCAATTCTGCTTTTTACTGTGCCATGCAACAAGGCAATGGCCAAGATAGAAGCATGCACCACTCGTGCTTTTCCGATCATCCACTGATCCTGCCCAATCGGCATCTGAGTATCCAACAATGTCCAGACTTGTTCCCATAGGATACCAAATTCCGAAATTAATTGATCCTTTGATGTACCGGATGATCCGTTTCACCGCTTTCAGGTGAACCTCCTTTGGTGCTGATTGATATCTCGCGCAAATCCCAACACTAAAGGATATATCCGGGCGACTAGCCGTGAGGTAAAGTAGACTTCCAATCATACTTCTATACAGTTTCTCGTCTACATTCTCACTATGTGATTCACTTCCAAGTCCCTTGTGGCTAGTTCCCATTGGAGTTGGAAAATCTTTACAATTTTCTAGATCAAACTTTTTGACCAACTCCAGTGCATACTTGGATTGACTCAAGTGAATACCTTCATCATTTTGTTTAATTTGCAATCCAAGAAAATAAGACAGTTCGCCCATCATGGACATCTCAAATTCGCTTTCCATGGTCTCCGCGAATTTAGAGGCATCATTATCTTTTGTTGCACCAAATACAATGTCATCGACATAGATTTGTGCTACAATGAAATTATTTTGATAATGCTTCACAAAGAGAGTCCTGTCAGCTCCCCCTCGAGTATAGCCCTTCTCCAAAAGGTGCTTTGTTAACCTTTCGTACCATGCTCGCGGTGCTTGTTTCAGACCGTAAAGAGCCTTTTTCAAACGAAAAACATGGTTAGGTTGTTTATGATCTACAAAACCTTTCGGTTGAGCTACATAAACTTCCTCATTTAAAAACCCATTTAGAAATGCGCTCTTGACGTCCATTTGAAATAATTTGATTTTAAAATGACAAGCAATAGCAAACAATATACGAATGGACTCGAGTCTAGCTACAGGGGCGAAAGTTTCGTCAAAGTCTATACCTTCTACTTGAGAGTAGCCTTGAGCAACTAGTCGTGCCTTGTTCCTGATGATAGTACCATCTTCATCTTTCTTGTTCTTGAAGATCCATTTGGTACCTATCACATTATGTTGCTTTGGAGGCTTCGTTAATTCCCAGACTTTGTTTCGCTCAAATTGATGGAGCTCTTCCTGCATTGCTTTAATCCAGTAGTCATCCTGAAGAGCTTCATCTATTGTCTTTGGTTCGATTAAAGATACGTAGCAAGCAAATCCGCAAACCAACTGCCTTCGAGTTCTAACTCCTTCTTGTGGATCTCCAATGATGTTCGATTCCGGATGATCCTTGGAGATTCGTAGCGTTTGTTGAAACGGAGTACTCGGAGGTACACGAGATGATTCCTGCACATCAGATAAACTAGAAGAACCATTAGATGCATCATTAATATTGGAAGTATTATTATGAGAAGATGCACTAGCAGGAGAATCATCATCTAGAGAGATATCGAGGGTAGATTTTTCAGATTCAAAATGAGAAGCTTCATCTACTTTAACATTTATAGATTCTACGATCGTCTTAGATTCAATGTTAAATACTCGATATGCTCTGCTATTCGTAGAATAACCCAAAAAGATCCCTTCTTCACTTCGAGAGTCGAACTTTCCAAGATTTTCACGGTCACGTAAGATGTAACATCGACTCCCGAAGATACGAAAGTACTTGATATCCGGTTTTCTACTAAACCACAGCTCATATGGTGTATTCAAGGTTCCTGGGCGCAAATACACTCTGTTAATGACATAGACAGCGGTGTTCACAGCTTCAGCCCAAAAATGTAGCGGTAATTTCCGGCTATGAAGCATCACACGCGCCATCTCTTGAACAACCCTGTTTTTGCGCTCAACAACACCATTCTGCTGAGGTGTATAGGGTGCCGAGAATTCATGTTTAATGCCATTTGAAGTACAAAAGTCAATGAATTTTGAATTTATGAATTCTCCACCCCTATCACTTCTAACACGAATGATCTTTTCATTCTTTTCAATCATAATATGATGGCAAATCTCATGAAAAGAGTCAAACGTATCAGCTTTCTCTCTCAAAAATGCTACCCAAGAAAACCGAGAGAAAACATCAACCAATAAGAAAAAAATATACAATTTACCTTGCAAGGATGGTTGACGAGTTGGCCAAAAGAAAAAGAAGAAAAGAAAATAGTCTACACAAACTATACAAGATTTAATCGTAGAACGATTAAGGACAAGGAGGGGTTTCACCTTTGCATACCCAAACCTTTTGAGTTTTGGAGTATGTTGGTAAAGGTTGAGAGATTCTCCTTGAAGACGACGTCTTGTATGATTGATCTTTTTCTTTTGTCATCGTCTTGTTTGAGGTGCTACCAATGTTCTTTCCTTTTGAAAAATCCTTCCTTGAATTCCGGGAAGTGAGCTTATTGGTAGCAATTGCAAGATGTGGTTGATTTGCTCTTTGAGCTCCAATCTCGCAATTTCTTTCGATGTGCCCTGCAAAATTACAACGAAAACATACCTTTGAGCTCGACGATTCCGAAGAGGATGAGGTAGGTTTGTTGTCGTTGTTTGTCTTGAATTCCGATGTCGGAGGAGGAGATACCGACTGAGGCACAAAGACTGTCCCACTCGAACTTGGACTGTTTCCAGTTTGAGTGTACCCGAGGCCGAACCGATTTGTTTGACCAAGACCAAGGAGTTTATCCAACTTACTCCTTCCTAAAGAGAATTGCTGTAAGTCATCCTTGAGTTGGAGAATGGTCTCTGTCATTTCCCGTCTTTCCTGTCGGCCCTCGCCATAGAGCTTCAAGAAGTAGTTTGCTTTGTTCACCATATCTATATAGTTCTTCTCGAGCTGCTCATTGGACTCTTGAAGGGAAACATTTGCTTTTATCAAACTATCCCTTTCCACTTCAAGATCGGTCGAGAGAGAAGTTACCCTTTTTACTTCTTCTTCGAGATCCTGCAATCTCCCTCTCAACCCCTTGTTTTGCTTAGCCGGTTTCTTTAAATCCTGTAAAGATCTGTGATAGGCTAGAGCAAACTCTTCACCTTCCGAATCATCCGATTCATTGTCCATTGCATTCTTTTCAACAGTGGAGTTGGACAATGATTCAGACGTACTTGCCATAAAGCACATGAATGGTGAAGATGTGGACGCGTGGAATGCCGTGGAGCTCTTTTCTTCATCACTTGAAGACGACTCATTTGACGTTGAGTTGTCATCCCAAGTGACGACTTGCATCGCCTTCTTCTTTGCCGGATACTTGTTAGGACACTCCGTTGCAATGTGGCCGTAGCCTCGACATTTGAAGCATTGCAGTTGTCCTTCTGAACTTTTCTTATCCTTTGAGAAGTTCTCCTGCTTTCTTGACTTGTGACTTGGAGTACCCTTGCCTTTGTTCCACTTTCTGAAGGATGGAGATTTGCTTGAATTACCCCTTCGAAAGTTGCGGCGAAAATTCCTTGTCAAGAGAGCGAGCTGCTTCTCAAATTCCTCCATAGAAAGGTTCTCGTCATCGTCCGAGGAGGATGTATCCGCGTCTTCTTCCTTAGTTGTTTTCAACGCATAACCTGAAGACTTAGAAGTGGATGCTTTTCCAGAAGAATTGTTAGTATTAAAAGTCATTTCATAAGTTTGTAATGAACCAACTAATTCTTCTACACGTATTTCGTCCGGGTGTTTAATAGTTTCAATGGCAGTAACCTTTGGGCGAAATCGTTCAGGAAGAGTTCTTAAGATTTTTCTTACAATCTTAAATTCTGGAATCTTCTCTCCCAGATTAGCACATGAGTTTACGATGTCTTGCAATCGTGTATAGTAGTCCGTGAAAGATTCATTTTCTGCCATCAAAATAGAGTCAAACTTGCTCGTAAGCATCTGCAGTTTCTGAATCTTCACGAGGTTAGTTCCCTCATGTGTAACCTGGAGAACATCCCAGATTTCTTTCGCAGTCTCACATGCCGAGACGCGAGAGAATTCAGTTTGAGATAAGGCATTAAAAATAGCATTAATTCCCTTGCCATTGTAAGAAGATAACTCAAACTCTTCCTTGGTCCATTTCGACCTAGGTTTTAAGGTGTGAACATCAGAGATAAGTTCAGTTGGATTAGTCCACCCTGATTCAATTGAATGCCACACCCTTTCGTCGATGGAAGATAAAAAGGCTTTCATCCGTACTTTCCAGTACGCATAATTTGTTCCATCAAAGAAAGGGGGTCGATTGATGTTTCCACCTTCAACCATTGTTCACAACCCTATTCCCGCTCTGATACCACTTGTTGGGTCGTATATAATACGGATCTAAATAGGGGAAGAAACACCTAGAGGGGGGTGAATAGGTGTAAACGTATAAACACTCAAAAATCGTTGCGATAAAAAACCCAATGCGGAAATGAAAATAACTCGCAAGATTTTTACGTGGAAAACTCCATCACCGGAGTAAAAAAACCACGGGACCGATAACACGGCAGAAATCCACTAGAATTAAAACACGTACAAGGTGATTTACCGTACACACTTACGACTCAACCTTTTCCATACGCTCCTAGAGGATCTTCTCCGCTCGCTCCAGACGCTTCTCGAATCCACGATCTGCGCCCAACGCCGAATCCACGGCGTCCAACGTCGAATCCACGACGTCCGACCGAATCCACGGTCTTCACCCAATAGCACCCTTCGAATCCACGAACGTGCCTCGCTCCGAATCCACGAGAGCGAATGAACCTTGAATCCACAAGGACACGCGAATCCACGCGCCGATTTTGGGGTAATCGTTGTTTTTTGGGTGGTGATGATCCGCCGAATACTTAGATCAAAGATAGATCGGAAATACCATCTAAGTATTCATTAGTTTGATTCAACTCAAGATGTGAGTATGAAAACCTAGAATCAAACTAATCAATATAGATGAAGAAACATAGAGTATTCTCTAATGATTTCCTTTCTTCTCTATATGTGGATCTATAGCCGTATAAGATGATATATGAAAATGACGGCTATGTGGATTGACCCTAGAAAGAAAGACATAGGGTCTATTTATAGGTTAGAAACCCTAGGAAGGAGATAAGAATCAAAAACCTGCCATTTCTGGAATTTTACGGACGGCGATCCGGATCGTGATAACTGAGATCCGGATCGTCATAACGAAACAGCCAATTCCAGAAAAACGAAGGTTCGGGATCCGGATCATGTAACTACGATCCGGATCGTTCATACAGTTCACCAAACATCAACGTTCGGGATCCGGATTGCGAAGCAAGATCCGGATCGTTCAAGGTAGATGGTAAACTCAACGTTCGGGATCCGGATCAAGAGACTACGATCCGGATTGCGACGATGTATGAACGAACCACCTTCGGGATCCGGATCGAACAGCCTGATCCGGATCCTGAACATGTCCCAAGTCCAGTTTTTGATTTTTATGCAATGAAAGATTCTTCCAAGTGTTTCTACACTACAAGAAGTATTCGGATCACACAAATTCTTTAGTTAAACATACCTGATCCTTTTGAATTCTTCTTTCTTGAGATTGAGTTAAATGATCCAACTTTCTTCACCTTCAATCTTCAGGACTTGAAACTTTCACGAAACTACGCCAACTCAAATTCCGTAACAAGCTACACTGCGAGAGGATCAACTTTGCTGAAGAGCTCCAGTCGGTTTGAAGCTCGGAAGTGCCAAAAAGTCGAAGAGGAAGAGAGCTCGGGCCTTTAAATAGGCCGCAGGAACAAATGGGAAAATTCCCGATTTGTCCCAAGATTCGGGCGCACCCGAACTTTCGGGCGCCCGAATCCGGGCGCAAGGGCGGGTTACTGTAGCCGCCCGGAACTTTTCCGTGCCGCCACGTCACCCGCACAGCAAACAGCTGTGCGGGGCGTCCCGGGAGTGGCCACGTGGCACTCCCGGTGACCGACACGTGTCCCGCACAGCAAACAGCTGTGCGGGGCGCGTGTGGTGCCGCCGCGTGGCACCTACCCGGTCAAACCGGGTAGGTGGCGCCCGCTAGTGGCAGGGCGACACGTGGCCCTGCCACTGTCGCGGTCACACGTGCGGGCAGGGCGCCGCCTGACCGCCTGCCATGCACGCGCCCCGAGGCGCACGCCCGCGACCCCGTGCGCCGTGCCTCGTGAGCCCGCGAGTAGCACGCCGACACGTGTCCCCTGCACCCGGTCCACGCACCCTACTTCGGGTTCCGTGGACCGCGCCGCGTGCACCGACCAATCGGGGACTGCCACGTGTCCACCCGCCTTGGTCCATGCACCGCCGCGCCTCCCAGTAGACCGCGCATCACGAGCCCGCCAATCAGGCGGCGCCACGTGTCCATGCGCCGGGTCCGTGCACTCAACCGCTCCCCACTGTGGACCGAGCGATGCGGACCGACCCAATCACAAGCCGCCACGTGGCAGCCGGCGGTCCACGGCCCCTCCCATGCACCGAAATTCAGCGAAAACTTTCGGGAGTCCGTTTTTGGGCATCCGGACTCAGAATCAAACAAGCAAATAGCTGTTTTCAAGCGTTTTTCCGCGCTGAATCCAAATCCAACCTCTGATTGGCCCAAAACAAAACCGACACTTCGGCAAATGCAGCCGAAGGCCAAACCGGCTGTGGATAACACACAGGGTCCATCTGTGGCATCCCTTTGATGCACTTTGGACCAGATACACCAACACTAGGTGTTCTACACCACGGTTCATGGGAGAAGCCACACGGGGATCAGGGTCACCACAGCCCCGGCTGCCGGAACAGTACCACATGCCTCGGAATTCGTGTTTTGGCATCCGAGCTCCGAAAAATATAAGTAAACAGCCCATTTTCATCGTTTTTGCGCGCTGAGTCCAAATTCGATGTCCGTTTTGCTAAATTCCACTTCTAAAATTTGTCGAAGGCATCCGGACGGGTATTTAAAATCCAAATTTTGCGCTGGGTCCGATCTTGAGGTCCAATTTGCGCGCAACCATCTCCAACACACATCATAGGCCTCCAGAATCCACAATTCACTCCGTAAGGCCTTCGCGGAGATCCGGGTCATCACATAAAGCCTAATCCACAAACGTGCTCTGAATCCAGTCTACTTACAAATAAGCCTAGAATCACATATGGACTCCAAACCTAGTTCACATGCAAATGAAGCCCAATCTACATACGGGCCTAAAATTCAGTCCGTACAAATAAAACCCATAACCTATTTTAATCCACAAATAAAACTCAAAATCCATTTAGTCCACAAATAAAGCCAAACCCATTCAATCCGCAAATAAAACCCTCTTCGGGTGAGGAGAAAAAATAACTATTTTATTGAAAAAGTATCTTAATTTGAGAAAACTCATTTTAATAAATTTTAAGTTTTTAAGAAATCAATTAAAATAAGTTTTATTTTTCAAACCCCGAAAGGTTAGTGCCTTCACCTTAATCAAACAAGAACAGGTTTCGGCGGCCTTTCGAAGTTCGGAGAGAAAACATTAGTTTACAGAAAACATGTGTGTCCAAGAACATCCTGGGTTCGAGGTCTCACCAGCACATATCTCCAAACAACCAGCAGGTTCAGCAGATAATCATATCACAAGATACTACGCCTAACATGCACATACTAACAAATAGACGTAGAGGGGAGTCCACTGCTTTTGGAAGAAATCCAACCCACCTGGAACGCAGCGATCCGGAATCCGATTGAGCTGAAACTTGGCGTGCACGTTCCTCAGGCTCCCGTGGTTCCACCGAACCAAAAAGCTTCTAAAAACTCCTGCCAGATTGAGCACAAATGCAAAAACATCATCCTTAGGGCAGAAATTCCAACAATCGATACATGTGATAAAAGATATAAAATCTGCTATTTATACCTCAACAAGAAGATCCCAAACTTGATCCCTAAGTTCTCCTTCAACTTAGAAACATCCAGGAATCTTTAAAACACAATCCTCAAGACCAAACATCCAAGAAAAGGCTTGCTCAATAGGGTGCTCTCCAGAATCTGCCCCAAAAATCAGTATGGAGTTCATTTCAGTATAGATGCTAAACCAAACATGATCACAAGCTAAAACAAAAAGGGAAGTTGCTCACCTTGATCATAAGAATCTGCTCAAACTCTTACATTCCCAGAAAAACCCCAAGATCACCACAAATCTGCATTCCAAAGCCGAACATCACAATGAGCTCTAACACAGAAAACAACATCTCATATCTGTCACAGGGGCTTCACATGTTCCCCTTGAAGTCTAGAAGAATTTCAAACCCTTAAACTTTAAAATCCATCAACAAAAAGCCAAGAAAATCCATGAGTAACCATCTCTGTCCAGAAACCAACCCTGTGCACAAAGGCTCCAGAGTGGATGCAAAACACCCTAGTAAAAGTTGGAATGGAGAGTGGTCATCAGTATGAAAGTTGGAGGTCTACCTATGGAGAAGGTCCCCTCCAAAATTCAGCTCAAAAATCCAAGTACTTAGCTCTGGGTAAGCCGCGGACGAAACACCGACGATTCAGGCTGCAACTGTAGGAATGATGAAGCTCACAAAGTTAGGGAAGAAGATAATCAAAATGCTCTCAAATCTCTCCAAAGATCATCAAGAATGGTGAGAGGGTGCTAGGCTTCTTCTTCTTCTTTGTCTCCAAGAAGCTCCAAAAAAGCTCAACAATGGTGGACAGGAACCTAATTATAGCCCACAAAATTTCTGCCCAGAACTTAGCAAAAGTCCCAACTTTCGAGCGCCCGAAAACAGTGGGTGTGCGCCCGGACACGTGGCGCCCATCCAGCATGCACTTGAAACCCAGATCCAGTGCTCACAGCGTGCCACGTGTCGGCCGACAGGGTTGGTGGGCGCTGGCCAATCACAGCGCTCCACGTGGCGGCGATACGAGAACTTGCGCCGCGCCTGCCACGCCCGCAAGTCCGCTCAATCCCGCGCTGCCACGTGTCTCGTACGACTGCAACCACTGCGCGACACGTGTCCCCGGTTGACTTGTGGTCCGCGGCCTCCTGCGCCCACTTTTAGGTGCCCGAAACACTAATCTGGGCGCCCAAATTCCCCAAAAAACACAAAAACATTTGTTTTGATCGGTTTTTCGCGCTGAGTCCGTTTCTCTGGTCCGTTTGGTGCGCAAACGCACTCGACACACAAAAATAGGTGTCTACATACAGCTAACCACGTTGCCAACATCTACGGGGATTCGGGTCACCACACCTTAGTAGCCCCAACTGATGGTGCTCGGCGTGCCGACATAGGTTCAGCCGCCACGACGATTCCCTCTGTCGTCGCCCCCAGATGTGGCGACGTCGTGTGCTCATGCGCCGTCTGTGAAGCCTCAGCCTATTGCGCCATCATGTCCTGGAGCCACTGGATTTGCTCTACCTGATGCCTCGACGGGGATTCGGGTCACCACACCTTAGTAGTCCCAACATCTACGGGGATTCGGGTCACCACACCTTAGTATCCCCAACTGATGGTGCTCGGCGTGCCGACATAGGTTCAGCCACCACGACGATTCCCTCTGTCGTCGCCCCTAGATGTGGCGACGTCGTGTGCTCATGCGTCGTCTGTGAAGCCTCAGCCTATTGCGCCATCATGTCTTGGAGCCGCTGGATTTGCTCTACTTGATGCATCGACGCCTCTTCTTGACGTCGGAAAGCCTCCTCTTTGTTGGCCTAATGGATCTAATCCCTTGTCTAAATTTTGATGATCACAAATAATGCTACTAATCTTTTGTTTGAGTTTTGATGTTTAGATTCTTAAGATCTTGGAGAACTCAAGACATGAACCAGAGGTTGAAGCATCATGAGTAAAAGAAACCTATTAGGCTTCTAAAGGTCAAAATGACCATTACCTCTCTATTTGATTTTTAAACTTCCAAAATCATTCAAGATTAGAGAGTTGGCAAAATCAACGTAATGATTTTTCAAAATGCACATGTAAGCTAAAAAGGTTTCCCATATAAATTTGTGCCTAAAATAATGCTCAAAACTCATTAACAGATATTTAGAAACCAACAAAAATCTCAAAAACCATCTCTGTAAAATTGCTACAAGTTTCGGAAGCATGTTTCGGGCGCCTGATATCTAGACCCTAATGTCCAGGGCGCCCTCAGCAACATTGAGGACACCCGGAACCATCGGGCACCCTCCTTGTTGCAGCGATGGACCCGACACTGGTTTCGGGCGCCTGGGAATGTTTACGGCGCCTAGAAATATGAAGATAATGTGTCAGAGGCATTTAATGCGCACAATCTTACTTTCGACGGATTCGGCGGATTCGGATATCCGACAGCCTGCAGGGCGCCCGAAAGTCAAAGATTGGCACTTGACAGAGATTCGGATGCCCAACATGATCCAGAGAACCCAAAAGTCCAACTTTGCAACCGATAGAACTAGCACAAGCGACACCGGATGCAAACAAAATATTTAAGTTTAGGGCGCCCGAATTATGTTTAGGACGCCCGAAATTGGTAACGGGCAGATTCCTTTTTCTGCTATAAATAGAGTGTTTTTGGAGCTTCTTACTCATCCAACGAAGCCTGAAAAACTTATGATAACTTGCTCCTAACTTTCAAAATCTCTCTCTAAGCTTGAGTGATCTTTGTAGTGAGAAAAATCTTGTAAAATAGAGAAAAAGAATTGTGATCCTTTTTGTAAGAAAAGAGGAAGTTGGTGTAAAGGCTTGGTGCTTGCTCGCAAAAGCATCATCTAGTGGAGATCCAGCATTCTCTTGTGTTGAGAAGTTGGCGAGGACGTAGGCAAAGTGCCGAACCTCGAAACTAAATGTTCGTGTGCTTTTCGAGTTTGAATTTCTCATACTCTGGTTTATTTTATTTGATTTGGAATTTTTAATTTGCTTGATTAATTTGCAATTTTATTTTAGAAACCTAATTCACCCCCCCTTTTAGGTTGCCATTTCGTTCCTCACTCTTGACGGCGGGAAGCCTCCTCTTGTTGGCGGGAGGCCTCCGCCTGTTGCTGGACTACACCTATAAGCGCAGCCACCTGCTTGCACAGATCGTGAACCTCACTCGGGCCCGAATCCTCGGATGACTCGGCACGAGTCAACCTCGTCTCTCTTCGTGGTGCCATTTCTTTCCTACACACCACACAAAACATTAGTCCAAATTCAAAAAGATTCGGACTAGAGCGCAAACAAAAGCCGTATAAGGGTTCGTCGACCCAATCATGCGAAAGTCTATAAGGGATACTTCCTCTGACTCCCAACGTTATGTTGTCGGCCGCCCAACATATCATTATCTAGTGGAAGTCCATTTCCCTCAATCTATTCCCAACATCCTTTTGGGAACAACAATATCCAATTAAGTACTTTCGCCCAAAGTCCACACACTCTCGCGTGCCTAATCTCTAGGGTCTTCCTAAGGTTTGCTAGCCGCCTAGAACAACTCATAGGCTCTAATACCACTCTAATCTGTCACACCCGGAGACCGCCTATTTGGTTAGTTCGGGCACGTTAACAGACCCGCCAATCGGGTATGATCTCCCTATACCCGAAATGAACGGTCGATAACTCAACGACAATAAGTGCAATGAGAATACATGCATATCAGAGTAAAAACTTACTGCTAAACTTAAAACATTTAACTTTAAACATAAATACAATTGTGTAAAGTTGAAATGAATACTTGAATGAACATTTGATACGTATAACAATTAGTTACAATTCCATTCTTTTCCTCACAGTACAATGTTCACTCGAAAAAGCCAAAAAGGTATATGGACCACTAGACCCGCTAGGTCTACTATACTGCTGGGCCCTTATCCCTGTCATGATCCTCACCGGCTATACCTGGTCCTGTAAAAGTGGAAACTACCGGAATGTGAGAACTACAATAGTTCCCAGTGGGTTCATCCACCGAGAAACATGCTCTACACCTCTTGGTTAATAGCAAGATAATATATATATATATATATATATATATATATATATATATATATATATATATATATATATATATATATATATATATATATATATATCACACACACACACACACACACACACACACACACACACACACACACACACACACACACACACACACACACACACAGATATGGAAAGCTATAAAAGCTACACTAGCATGCTAATATGAAAATCACTACACTACTAGTTCCATACAAGCTACTATGCCATGCCACACTAGGCTACCATACTCACACTCGACCACTATGCCGCTATATAGGGTTACGTCTAACCCGACCACTTCCGGCCATTTTACTTGTTCTCTTTTATCTTTAAGCCTTCCGGAAGTACCTCATCCGACGGACCCTGCCCAAGGACCTGCACTCCCAATTGACGAGTCTCAAATCCGAAGGCGTAATTTACATTTACTTTTATTTCCTTCCAGAAGTACCCCACCTGATGAGCCTCTGCTCTAGGGTTTGCTCCCCTCATTGACGGGTCTCAAATATGAAAGTATAGTCACGTTTCTTTCACTCTTACCCCTAGGGCCTCAAACATGCCTCATGGGTGCCAATTTGCTTTTTATTGCTTTTTAAAATCCTTTCGGAAGTACCTCGTTCGACAGGTCTCTACCCAGGGTGTCATGCTCCGCATTGACAAGTTTCAAATTCGAAGGTGCCATTTCTTATTCCTTTCTGACCCTAGGTTATTTACTCTAGGATAGCTTGGGTTCCCCTAGGACACCAATCTAGGTTAGAGATTTCTTGTTGCTCACATTGCACATTTAAACCCCAAGTTCTGACTCTAGAGTTATTAGTACCCCAAGGATACCAACAAAAAACCAACTATAGCACTCTAACCTTAGAGTTTTTTGACTCTATGTTAAACTCTACACTTACTCCTTAGATTTTTTTCTAAGTTAAATGCACTCATCATAACCTAGATTTCTCTTAGGTTTCATGCCACACATCACACTTGACCTAGGTTTTCTCCTAAGTCCATATCCATAAGAGCCACCTACCACTAGGTTCATTATACTATTTTACAAAGCTAAACCTTGAAACTCTACTCTTGCGACAATACTTCTAGTCAAAAAGCAAAGGAAAAGAGTTTAGATTATCCATTTCGGTGAAATCCCTCACCTTTGGTGTGCTCTTGCCACAAGAGGTGTTTGATCTTCAAGAAAAACCCCAAAAATAAGGTTTAGAAACCAAAAAAGGTCATTAGAAACTCTTTTGGAACTCAAAAATCCAAAAATCCCAAATTTCACAAAAACCCTAAAAACTCACCTCTTGATTTCTTACTCAAACGAGGTGGAGAGAGGTTCTTCTTCCTCCTAAGGGGCTCTCCTAGTGATCATCTTCCGATCCGCGGCTTCGAAAGAGATGAAAACCTCCCAAAACACCTTCTCCTAGCTTGGGCTCTTTGCTCTTCTAGAGAGAGAAAGAGATGAGAGAGAGTGAGAGGGTTGGGGGGAAATGTGGTTTGAGGTTGGGGAAGAAGTCCCTCACCTTTTATACTAAGGCCTGATCAATATTTACAAGTTTGTCACTCTTCCTGTGCCGCCTGCCCGCAAAGGTCCGGACTTTTTCCAAAAAGTCTGGACCCCGAACGTTATCCTTCATTGTGCGTGCTGAAGGTCCGGACTTTTTCCCAAAAAGTCCGGACCCCGAACGTTGGGTCCCAATTTCTCAGCCGGAAAAGTTTGATCCTTTCCTCCACGTCGGAGACCTTTTTGCCAAGGTCCGGACTTTTCCAAAAATATCCGAACCCTAAAGGTCTAAATCCCATCTTCTCATCGCCTCGAAAAATGTATTTTTGCTCTACGAGGCTCTAAACCCTAATGATCATTCCGACATGCTCGGAATTCATTTCTAACATACCCACTACCATTTTGACTATTCCAGAGTCTCTTTTAAGCTGATTATCAATACGAAACTTTTTTTAAATCCCGTTTTCCAACTCACTTTTGGTTCGAACACCTTTTGCTTCGAACCAAACTTGCCATAACTCTTTTTAATCGTATTTTTAAACGCACTTAGGGTGTCTTATCCGCATTTTGCCATTTTAGTGAAAGTCGGGGCACCACATCCCTCCTTCCTTATAGGAGTTTCGTCTGCGAAAGTAAAATTCTGCATACCTTAGCTCATTTCTCGAATAGGTGAGGATGCTGCTCTCGCATAGTGCTCTCGAGTTCCCAGGTTGTCACGCCCCGACGTTGAAACTGTGACCCGGGTCCGCCAACAGATCCGCCGCCCATACGAGAAGCCCCGTATAGACGAAGCGACTAACCTGCAAAAGATCATACTAACCACTAAACAGATATCAGAGCGAGAAAGTAAACTATTGAAATAAATACATACAATTCCAAATAGTACATGCCAGGTCCTCACAATACATAAGTCTCTCCAAAATAAAACTCTCAAAATAAAAGTACAAGATACATCCTAAAATCCCTGACAGTACTAGAAGATCACCAAAAGGGTTACGTCTACTCTCTCGCTGGAGACGGGTAGGGATCTAGCTCACGACTCCCTTACCTCGGTCAGAAGGATCAGCAGCAGGAGCAGCAGGAACTGGAGGAGAGGTCCCTAGAAAAAGTCACCAACCATGGGTATGAGAACTACACCGTCACGTAGTTCTCAGTGGGTACCGCCACCAAGCCCGACGGTCTGCCCAGTAAGTCTACTAGAGGCATAAAGTAACAAATGCAGTACTGAAAAGGAAAGTCTGTAAATAACTCTACAGCTACTATGCCTCTATCTAAATACTCAAGGGGTGATACATATGAAATATGATGCATCTACTATCTCTAAAAAATACAATCATCCAATCTACACTGACTGCCACATAGGGTCCAGTCAAACCTGCGTCCACCTATTATCATTATATCCACGGAGGACTGGACTTACGTAGGGCGTCCGTGACTGCCCAAAAAGGGCCCAGCTAGAAGGACTGCGTCGACAAGTCGTGATAGCAAAGTAACAGGCCTAGCTCCGGAGCGGCACTCGAGGGACGCGACCCCACCGAGGAAAGTATCCGCGCATCTCTGTCGAGCTTAATATGGCTCATGCAGGTTATAATCCAAATCCACGATCAACAAGATCGACAGTAACCAACATCACATCTCTCGCTCACTGGTTGGAAATCCTCAACAGCCGGGACCCACCGTCGACTCAGACGGCTCCCAAGACTAGTACTGATTTAATTAAACACAGCTACCAGACTCCACTAGGCCCCCAAGCACGAGTGTAACATGCATCCCACAACAACCCGACCACTCGGCCCACTACTCGGGTGAGGAACACTCTAAGTCCAGGTGAAAAGAATAAATGTGGGAGTGTCTAAAGCATAAATAAGCTAGCCCAAGTTGGAGTTTTCTACTAGTCTGGTTGACTTGCATCATATAACAGGGTGCTAGGTCAAGTTTCAATAATAACATTGTTAACACAACAAGGAAGCATTAGCTGATATGATCTCAATAACAATACAAGAAAAATATCATCTCTCTCTCTAACATGCTTCCTAACTTCTCTCGCAATCATGCATGCATTCTATTTAATAGAATTAGAGAACCGTCCACCGGTTCTGGAGACGAAGCAACCTACCTGAAAGTGCGCGTCGATCTAAGGTCCAAATGGGCTGAAACTAAACGAAGAAAATCCTCAGATTCCCACGATTCCAACGAGCCCAAAAATACCTGAAAACTCCTCCTGGGCACAAAGATACAGTCCAAACATCGCGGTAAGCAAAAATCCCCACGATCACAAATCTGTGGAAAGATCAGTCCGAAAGAAGCCAAAATATCACCTATGAGATGATCTCCAAAAATTCAAATAAAAATACAACTGCGATCCTCGCGAAGCGTAGATGTCGATCGAGTCCTCACAAGTTGAAATCCAATAACCGAGAACCAAGATAAAAATCCGACAATGCTTCGTTGTCCATGAAAATCACCAGCAAGAAAAGGGGTTCAAAGATGTTCCAGAAAGCCCAATAAGAACCCAAAACTGAGAGGAGTGGAAAACATGAAAAACAAAGATCTACCTCTCGTGAAACCGATGCCGCAAAAATCGGCCAAAAACTCCCTCCCGTCAGTCCTGGGGAGCTCGCGGAAGAAGCGTCAACGGAAAAAGCTCGATATCCAAGGCGCGTCGAAGCTCGCGATGTCGAGAAGAACGCAGATGGCACGACTCCCAAAAATCTCCGGAATCCCAAAAGTCGAAGAAGACTCGAAGGTGGAGCTCCTGTCGAGAGATGGGCACAGAAACGCAGAAGAAAAGCCCAAAAAAAGAAGCCCAAATGGGCTATTTATAGCCCAAGTCCACCGAAGGAGGGGATCCGGATTCGGGCGCAGGAATCGGGCGCCCTAATCCGGCCCGGCCCATCATTGTGCGCGCCCGAAACTCCCAAAACATGCCACGTGGCCCGCTCCGTGCCCCGCGCACACGCGCTCGCTAATCGTGGTGCGCCGCGTGGCAGTGCGGTCCACGGCGGGAAGCGTGGGCCGCGGTTCACGGCGGGCCAGCCACGTCACTGCGCCCGCTAATGAGCGGGCGACACGTGGCCTGGCGCAGTCCACCGTGCGCCGCGCCCGGCGCGGAACGTGCGCTGTTGCGCATGCGTTGACCGCCCAATCCGCGCGCCCCACGTGGCACTCCGCTCCGTTGGCTGGTCCCGGCGCACGCCAAGTGGGCCATGGACCAGCCCACCCGAGAAATCGACTCGTTAGGCTCGCTTCGCTCGAAAATAGCTGATTTTCAATATCTTCGCGCGCTGAGTCCATTTTTGGCATCCGTTTGACGCACAACGGGCTCGATACACCAATAATAGGTATTTTCTCACCGTCGATCACCTAGTCAGGTGGTACGGAAAAAAACGGGACACCACATCCTCCCCCACTAAAAAAAAGTTTCGTCCTCGAAACTAAGAAAACAAAAACAGACGTACCTCAACCAGAAGACTCGAACAAGAAAGGATAGATATCTCTCATCACCGTCTCAGGCTCCCAAGTGGCCTCACGCTCCTCGTGATTGCTCCACAAAATCTTCACGTACGGTATAGCCCGGTTGCACAATTCTCTCACCTCACGAGCCAGAATCCGCAACGGGCGCTCCTCGTATCCAAGGTCCTCACCGAGCTCCAGTGGGGTGAAGTCAATCACGTGCGAAGAATCGAAGACGTATCTCCTCAAAACCGAGACGTGGAAAACATCATGTACTCCTACAAGGCGCAGTGGAAGAGCAACACGGTATGCAACAGGGCCTACTCTCTCAAGCACCTCAAAGGGTCCAATAAAACGGGGACTGAGCTTCCCACGAACTCCAAATCTCCGGACCCCTTTCGAAGGCGAGACCTTCAAAAAGACATGATCACCAACCTGAAACTCTATGTCTCGCCGTCGAGTATCAGCATAGCTCCTATGTCGACTCTGGGCGGTCTCAAGATGTCGCCGTACTAGTCTGACCTTTTCCTCTGCCTCTTGCAGTAGTTCAGGTCCCAAAGTCCTCCTCTCACCCACGTCACTCCAATATAAGGGCGACCGACACTTGCGTCCATACAACGCTTCAAACGGAGCCATCTGAATGCTCGCTTGATAGCTGTTGTTGTACGCAAACTCAACCAATCCTAAGTGCCGGTACCATCCCCCTCCAAAATCCAGGATGCACGCTCTCAACATATCCTCGAGGGTCTGTATGGTGCATTCAGACTGTCCATCGGTCTGTGGGTGGAATGCCGTGCTAAACCGGAGCTGTGTCCCCAAGGCTGTCTATAGACTCCTCCAGAAATGCGAGACAAACCTCGGGTCTCTATCAGATACAATCGAGGCGGGTACACCATGTAGCCTCACCACCTCGTCCAAGTACAACTGAGCAAGTCGCTCCAAAGGCCAAGTCACCTGCACAGGTAGAAAGTGAGCAGACTTGGTGAGTCTATCCACAACTACCCATATCGCGTCAGCTCCACTCTGCGCCCTCGGCAGCCCAGTGATGAAATCCATCGTGATGTGATCCCATTTCCACTCGGGGATTGGAAGACTCCGCAACTTGCCAGCAGGAACACGGTGCTCTGCCTTCACTTGATGACAAGTTAAACAGTGTGCCACGAATCTCCCAATATCCCGCTTCATTCCATTCCACCCAAAGTGTGCCCTGAGGTCCTTATACATCTTAGTCCTACCGGGATGAATGGTATAAGGTGTATAATGGGCCTCTCTCATAATCTGCTCTCTGATCTCAGAATCCATAGGCACACACGCTCAGTCCCTGTACCGCAGTACTCCCGAAGCATCCATTGAGAATTCCCCTATCTGCTCTGACTGAATCTGCTCTCTAATCCTCGTCAAGTGGGGGTTCTCATTCTGTGCCTCTCTAATCCTGTCCAACAGAGTGGACTGCACGACAATAGACATAAGTCTAGCAGAGACCCCAGGGGATATTATCTCAATCTGCAATCGCCTCATCTGCTCAATTAGAGGTGCCTGCTGTGTGATCAACAAACTCAAACTCTGCAATGTCCTCCTGCTCAAAGCATCTGCCATGACATTGGCCTTGCCGGGATGATACAGAATGCTCACATTATAATCCTTCAGTAACTCTAACCACCGGCGTTGCCTCAAATTCAGTTTCTTCTGAGTAAACAGATACTTTAAGCTTTTGTGATCGGTGTAGATCTCGAAGTGCTCCCCATAAAGGTAATGTCACCACAGCTTCAGAGCAAAAACAACGGATGCAAGCTCCAAATCATGCGTAGGGTAATTCTTCTCGTAATCCTTCAGCTGTCGTGGAGCATAAGCAATTACCCTACCATGCTGCATCAGTACGCAACCCAAACCGCTGTGAGAGGCGTCGCTATAGATCACAAACCCATCACCCATCACTGGCAATGCTAGAATCGGCGCTGATATCAGTCTCATCTTCAGCTCCTCAAAGCTCTACTGGCACTACTCAGTCCAAGTGAACTTGGTTCCCTTCCTAGTCAGTCGGGTCAGGGAAGGTAGAGAGCTTCGCAAAGCCCTCCACAAACCGACGGTAATAACCTGCTAAGCCCAAGAAACTCCGGACCTCAGTAACCGTCGTTGGTCTAGGCCAATCCCGAACAGCATCAATCTTCATCGGGGTCCACTGCCACTCCTGCGGCTGAAACTACATGGCCTAAAAATGCAACCTCCCGAAGCCAAAATTCGCACTTCTTAAACTTGGCATACAACTTCTTCTCTCTTAGAAGCTGCAACACTATCCTCAAGTGCTCCTTATGCTCCAAATCACTCCGGGAGTAAATAAGAATATCATCAATGAATACCACAACAAACAGGTCCAAGTACGGATGGAATACCTGGTTCATTAAGTCCATAAATGCGGCAGGGGCATTAGTCAATCCAAATGGCATCACTGTGAACTCATAATGCCCGTACCGGGATCTAAAAGCCGTCTTGGATATGTCCTCGGCCCTCACTCTCAACTGGTGGTAACCGGACTGGAGATCAATCTTCGAGAACACCGAAGCTCCCTGCAGCTGATCAAACAAATCATCAATCCGCGGTAAGGGATACTTATTCCGGATGGTCACTTTGTTCAACTCTCTGTAATCCACACACAATCTAAGTGAACCATCATTCTTCTTCACAAACAAAACCGGCGCTCCCCACAGTGATACACTGGGTCTAATAAAACCCCCGTCCATCAGATCCTGTAACTGTGCCTTCAGCTCCCTCAACTCGGCAGGTGCCATCCTATAAGGTGCCTTCGAGATTGGCGTGGTTCCCGTAACCACGTCAATCACAAACTCTATCTCTCTCTCCGGCAGCATAGTCGTCAATTCATGGGGAAACACATCTGGAAACTCGCGGACGATGGGGATATCCTCGAGTCCCAGTGCCGCTGTAGGCACCTCAACAATAGTCGTCAAGAAAGCGGTACAACCTCTACTCATCATCCGCCTAGCCCTCGCCGAGGAAATGGTCACTGCGAACAGTGTGCTCTGGCAGCCTCTATAGACGAACTCCTCCGGTCCAGGCTCGCGGAGAGTCACAGTCCTTTCTCTGCAGTCAATGGTGGCAAAGTACCGCGACAACCAATCCATACCTAGTACAACGTCAAAATCCTGGAGCTGCCGTAAGACAAGCAAGTCTGCCGGCAAGATCGAAGATCCTAACTGCACTGGGCAAGCCCTACAACACTCCTCGACATGCAAAATATGATCTAGAATCCGAACCTCTAATGCATGCGACAAAGAATCTATCTCTAAACCATGTAGGGATGCAAATGCTCTACTGATAAATGAATACCAAGCACCAGTATCGAAAAGAGCTCAAGTACGAACTGCAGAAATAAAAATAATACCTGCAACGACGTGGTCAGCTGTCGCAGCATCCTCAACCTGAGCGGCATAAACTCGCCCGCTCGGCGCTGGTGGTCGTCGCTCCGACTGTCGCGAGGAAGAAGCACGATCAGGCATACCATAAGTCGTAGAAGGTCCAGCCATCTGTAGGGGAACACGGGGTGCTGAGGCCGTCGAGGGTGCTGGGAATCCCGCTCTGGGGCACGACGCCTGAAAATGACCAGTCTAACCGCAACGGAAGCATCGGCCCTGCCTCTGAGTACACTGGCTCGGCGGGTGCGGTCCCCCACAAATAACACATCTGTCCTGGCGCGGCTGTCGCTAGAACTGCTACTGCTGCTGAGGCGGTCATCGCTGCTGCTGCTGCTGCTGAGGGTGACGGGGTCTACCTGACCTCTGGCTCCCCTGAAACCCACGACCCTGAGGATGGAATTATGGAGGTCTCGGAGGTCCCTGCCGACTCGTCTGTCCCCCGTCAACGGGTGCTGGGCGCTTCGCCCCCGAAGTCACTGCGGGAGCAGAGGTCATCTCGTCCATCACTACCTCCCCACGCTCGACATATAGTGCCTGCTCCATCGAGGCATCCAGAGTCTACAGTCTGCGCGAACGGACGAACTGATAAATATCCCGGCGCAAACCTCGCTCAAATATATAGATCCGATGCACCTCGTCCCTGGCCGTGTGTGGTACACTGGCCAATAACCGGTTGAAATCCTTAATGTACACCTGCACAATACGGTCTCCCTGTCGGAGATTCTTCAACTCCTTCTCCAGCCTCTGTCTGACACTCTCCGGGAAGAAGGCTCTAAGAAGAAGGCTGCGGAACTCCGCCCAAGTGAGCAGCTGGGTCCCAGGCGGATCAACAGGTCGAACTCGCCGCCACCATGCCTTGGCATTGTGCTCCAGGAAGTTCGTCGCCAGAAGAACCTGAAATCTCTCCTCGATAAAAAGGGTCTCAAAAAGTCTCTCCATAGCCGTGATCCACGACTCTGCATCCCACGGCTCCAAACTCCGCCCAGAGAAACGAGGCGGGTCGAGCTGGCGGAACCTCATCAAGCAATCTACCACCTCTCGCTGCTCCGCAGGGGTTAACTGTCCCGCCGGGCCAGACGGCTTTCTGCTGGTAACCGGCGCAATAGGGGCTGCCGGTGCCGTTGGTACAACTGGGGGAGCCACAACCGGCGAAGAAGGTGCAGGGGAACTCTCAGGGGGTGCTGCAACAGGCTGCGCCATCTTCTCAAACATACGCATCATCCGATCCATGGTCTCCGACATCTGGGCCATCTGAGCCCGAAGCTCCTGTACCTCTCTCTGCTGGCCCTGTGCTGACTCCTCCTGCTCAGGCTCATCGGAGGAGGAAGGCTGAGAACGTGTCATGATCCTGCGCTGTGGAGGCATCGCTCACACCTGAGACAAAAAAGGAGACGATCAGAACCAAAACAAGACTCGACCCAATCTACCGAAAGTCTAAGGCATGTCCCCGTTCCTGTAGCACTATGTTGTCTACAGCCAACATAGCCGCTTACCGATAGAAAACATGTCAATCACTCATCCCATCCCTTGGGCGAGTTAAGAAACTCAATCAGGACTCTCGCTAACAATCACGGCTCTCACATGAGTCATCCTAGGATCCAACCACAAGCCTAGGGTTTCTAAGTCCACAATGACCAACATCCTAGGTTCTGATACCACTCTAATCTGTCACGCCCCGACGTCGAAACTGCGACCTGGGCCAGCCAACAGATCCGCCGCCCATACGGGAAGCCCCGTATAGACAAAGCGACTAGCCTGCAAAAGATCATACTAACCACTAAACAGATATCAGAGCGAGAAAGTAAACTACTGAAATAAATACATACA
This sequence comes from Tillandsia leiboldiana, assembly GCA_029204045.2. NCBI lineage: Eukaryota > Viridiplantae > Streptophyta > Magnoliopsida > Poales > Bromeliaceae > Tillandsia > Tillandsia leiboldiana. The sequence continues at coordinate 18,137,535 of CM055077.1, read as the reverse complement.
ACTCCAAATATTACATGCCAGGTCCTCACAATACATAAGTCTCTCCAAAATAAAACTCTCAAAATAAAAGTACAATATACATCCCAAAATCTCTGGCAGTACTAGCACATCACCAAAAGGGGTACGTCTACTATCTCGCTGGAGACGGGTAGGGATCTAGCTCGCGAATCCCTTACCTCGGTTAGAAGGATTAGCAACAGGAGCAGCAAGAACTGGAGGCGAGGTCGCTGGAAAAAGTCACCAGCCATGGATGTGAGAACTACACCGTCACGTAGTTCTCAGTGGGTACCGCCACCAAGCCCGACGGTCTGCCCAGTAAGTCTACTAGAGGCATAAAGTAACAAATACAGTACTGAAAAGGAAAGGCTGTAAATAACTCTACAGCTACTATGCCTCTATCTAAATGCTCAAGGGGTGATACAGATGAAACATGATGCATCTACTATCTCTCAAAAATACAATCACCCAATCTACACTAACTGCCACATAGGGTCCAATCAAACCTGCGCCCACCTACTGCCATTACATCCACGGAGGACTGGACTTACGTAGGGCGTCCGTGACTGCCCAAAAAGGGCCCAGCCAGAAGAACTGCGTCGACAAGTCGCGATAGCAAAGTAACAGGTCTAGCTCCGGAGCGGCATTCGAGGGGCGCGACCCCACCGATGAAAGTATCCGCGCATCTCTGTCGAGCTCAATATGGCTCATGCAGGCTATAATCCAAATCCACGATCAACAAGATCGACAGTAACCAACATCACATCTCTCACTCACTAGCTGGAAATCCTCAACAGCCGGGACCCACCGTCGACTCAGACAGCTCCCAAGACTAGTACTGATCTAAACACAGCTACCAGACTCCACTCGGCCCCCAAGCACGAGTGTAACATGCATCCCACAACAACCCGACCACTCGGCCCACTACCCGGGCAGGGAACACTGTAAGTCCAGGTGAAAAGAATAAATGTGGGAGTGTCTAAATCATAAATAAACTAGCCCAAGTTTGAGTTTTCTACTAGTCTGGTTGACATGCATCATATGACAGGGTGCTAGGTCAAGTTTCAATAATAACATTGTTAACACAACAAGGAAACATTAGCTGACATGATCTCAATAACAATACAAGAAAAATATCATCTCTCTCTCTAACATGCTTCCCAACTTCTCTCGCAATCATGCATGCATTCTATTTATTATAATTAGAGAACCGTCCACCGGTTCTAGAGATGAAGCAACCCACCTGAAAGTGCGCGTCGATCCAAGGTCCAAATGGGCTAAAACTGAACAGGGAAAATTCTCAGATTCCCACGATTCCAACGAGCCCAAAAATGCCTGAAAACTCCTCCTGGGCACAAAGATACAGTCCAAACATCGCGGTAAGCAAAAATCCCCACGATCACAAATCTGTAGAAAGATCAGTCCGAAAGAAGCCAAAATATCACCTGTGAGATGATCTCCAAAAATTCCAATAAAAATATGGCTGTGATCCTCCCGAAGTGTAGATGTCGATCGAGTCCTCACAAGTTGAAATCCGATAACCGAGAACTAAGATAAAAATCCGACAATGCTTCGCTGTCCATGAAAATCACCAGCAAGAAAAGGGGTTCAAAGATGTTCCAGAAAGCCTAATAAAAACCCAAAACTGAGAGGAGTGGAAAACACGAAAAACGAAGATCTACCTCTCGTGAAATCGATGCCGCAAAAATCGGCCAAAAAATCCCTCCCGTCAGTCCTAGGGAGCTCGCGGAAGAAGCGTCGACGGAAAAAGCTCGGTATCCACGGCGCGTCGAAGCCCGCGATGTCGAGAAGAACGCAGATGGCACGACTCCCAAAAATCTCCGGGATCCCAAAAGTCGAAGAAGACTCGAAGGTGGAGCTCCTGTCGAGAGATGGGCTCAGAAACGCAGAAGAAAAGCCCCCAAAAAGAAGCCCAAATGGGCTATTTATAGCCCAAGTCCACCAAAGGAGGGGATCCGGATTCGGGCGCAGGAATCGGGCGCCCGAATCCGGCCCGGCCCATCATTGTGCGCGCTCGAAACTCCCAAAACGCGCCACGTGGCCCGCTCTGCGCCCCGCGCACACGCGCCCACCAATCGCGGCGCGCCGCGCGGCAGCGCGGTCCACGGCGGGAAGCATGGGCCACGGTTCACGACGGGCCAGCCGGATCACTGCGCCCGCCAATGAGCGGGAGACACGTGGCCTGGCGCGATCCATCGTGCGCCGTGCCCGGCGCAGAACGCGCGCTGTCGCGCGTGCATTGACCGCCCAATCCGCGCGCCTTACGTGGCACTCCGCTCCGTTGGCTGGTCCCGGTGCACGCTAAGTGGGCCGTGGACCGGCCCACTCGAGAAATCGGCCCGTTAGGCCCGTTTCACCCGAAAATAGCCGATTTTCAAAGTTTTCGCGCGCTGAGTCTGTTTTGGGCATCCGTTTGACGCACAACGGGCTTTATACACCAATAATAGGTATTTTCTCACCGCCGATCACCCAGTCAGGTGGTACGAAAAAATTTGGGACACCACACAGGTGGCCTCTCGATCGTCATGTTGATTGGTCCAGAGAACCTTCACATACAGAATGGAGCGGTTTCTCAGTTTCTTCTCCTGCCTATCGACTATCCTCCACGGGTACTCGTCATAGCTCAGTTCTTCCCGTAGATCCAATGGTGGATGGTCGATAATGTGAGTCGGGTCGTGAACATATTTGCGGAGTTGGGACACATGAAAAACATCGTGTACTTCCGCCAACTCCGGAGGCAATGCCAACCTGTAGGCCATAGGGCCGACCCGCTCCAACACCTCATAGGGGCCAATAAAACGAGGGCTTAGCTTTCCTCACATACCGAATCGCACCACGCCCCTCGTGGGTGACGCATTTAGAAACACATAGTCACTGACTTCAAATGTTAAGTCATGACGTCTCTTATCGGCATAGCTCTTTTGTCAACTTTGCGCCGTCAATAGCCGTTGTCGCGCAATTTTCACTTTCTCCTCAACCTCTTGTAATACATCTAGGCCTAAGGTAGATTTCTCACCGACCTCATTCCAATGCAATGGAGATCGGCACCTTTTGCCATACAACGCTTACAATGGTGCCATCTTGATACTGGCCTGGTAGCTATTGTTGTAGGCAAACTCCGCCATAGGCAAATATTACTACCAACCAGCGCCATAGTCTATCATGCATGCCCTCAACATATCCTCGAGGATCTGATTTGTCCTCTCTGACTATCCATCACTCTGAGGATGATTTGTTGTGCTGAAATCGAGGCGTGTCCCAAGAATCATATGAAAACTTTTCCAAAACTGCGAGACGAACCGGGGATCTCGATCCGAAACGATAAATACGGGCACTCCGTGCAGGCGCATGATTTCATCAATGTACAATTGCGCCAACTTGTCTCTCGGCCATATGGTGTGGATCGGCAAGAAATGTGTCGCTTTAGTCAAACGATCCACCACCACCCATATCGTGTCGTGGCCCGCTTGTGATCTTTGCAAGCCCACGATGAAATCCATCGCGATATTCTCCCACTTCCAAACGGGTATTGGTAAACTTTGTAACTTGCCCGCGGGAGTCTATGTTCAGCCTTGACTCGTTGACACACTAGGCATTGAGCCACATATCGCCTAACATCCTTCTTCACACCCGACCACCAGTAATGCTCTTTCAGATCTTTATACATCTTGGTGTCGGCGGGGTGAATCGTATACGGGGACTGGTGTGCTTCTTGGAGGATTTTATTGCGAATCTCCTTATTGTTAGGCACACACAACCGACCCCGAAATTTCAGGTCCCCTTCTGAGTCCACGCTAAAATCCACTACGCGCCCGCCCTCGATATCAGATCGCACCCTTTGGAGCTTCTCATCAGCTATTTGCTTTTCCTTGATTCGTTCCAACAAGGTGGGTTGCACTCGCATGGTCATAAGTGTAGCGGGTGCGCCGGAAGCAACCACTTCTAATCCAAACCGTCGCATCTCAGCTTGCAACGGGTACTGATCCGTAATCTCCATGGCGAGATTTTTCACAGATTTTCTGCTCAAAGCGTCGGCCACCACGTTTGCTTTCCTCGGGTGGTACAGGATACTAACATCGTAATCCTTTAGTAGCTCAAGCCACCGACGTTGCATCAGATTTAACTCATTTTGAGTATACAGATACTTGAGCTCAAGCCATCGACGCAGCTCTAACTCTTTTTAATCGTATTTTTAAACGCGCTTATGGTATCTTATCCGTACTTTGACATTTTAGCGAAAGTCCGAGCACCACATATATGGAATCTATCGCCCTTAGTAGATAAGAGAGTTAGTCCTATGTGATTTATGAGACCGAGCTTAGAAGACCTTGGGCAGGGCAGAGTAAATAACAGAAAGGGTTTTCGATATTAGAAACTCGAGTCGAATAAATTTGACATATGACAGATGGTAGGGTTTGACGAGCAATTTTATGACCTCCGTCTAGCCGGGACTCCTGATAGAAGGATTATATCACATGTTAACTACACCTAGAAGTTCAGTATTTTATTCTACTGGAATGCCACTACATACTGTTAAGCGTCACTGGTGGATTATGGGACTCATGATGTAGTGTACTGGTTTTCCCATGCAACTTTCCGGTGAATCCATTGTGTAGAACACCTAGTGTTGGTGTCTGGCCCAAGGTGCATCGAAGGGGTGCCACAGATGGACCTTGTGAGACTTTGATAGCGGAATTGGCCTTCGGCTGTAATTGCCGAATTTTAGAAAAGGTTTTGGGCCAATCTGAGGTTAGATTTGGATTCAGCGCGGAAAAACGCTTGAAAACGGCTATTTGCTTGTTGAATTTGGAGTCCGGATGACCAAATGCGGGCTTCCGGAAGTTTTGGGGGATTTTCGGTGCATGGGGGTGACACGTGGACCGGCCCGAGCCACGTGGCGGCCTTTTATTGGCCGGCTCACGCAGCTGGGTCCACGGGGTGGCGCGGCGGTGCATGGACCGCGGCGGGGGGACGCGTGGCGTGCCCTGGTAGGCGGGCGCACGCGGCACGGCTCACTGGAATTGCGGGATTGCGGTGGACCGGGCGCATGACACGTGGCGGCTTCGGATTCGTCGGCCCACGTGGGCGCGGTCCACGGGTGCGCGGGGGAGGGCGCCTCGGTACTGTGCGCGCACGTGCGCGCACAGTGGCGCCAGGCGGGGCGGTCGGCCGCACTCGAGTGCGACACGCGTCGCCCCGTGATTGGGCGGCCGTACCTACCCCCGCTGACCGCGGGGGGCCACGCGGCGTGTTGCGGGCCGCGGGGATCCGCTGTCCCCTGTTCGGGGCGACGTGGCCGTCCCAGGAACTTCCGGGCGCGTCGGACGGGTTCTGTACAACCCGGTTTCCGGGCGCAGTGCGCCCGGAAACTGCGCCCGAAAACCGGCCCAAAAGCTATTGGGCTGGGCCTTTAAATAGCTCCCCCATTCGCCCCTTTAGCTTTTTTGGACTTCTTTTCGCTGGGCTTCCTTCACAGAAATTCCTCCTCCCTCAGTGCTCTACCCTTTGGAGAAGTTTGAAGATTTTTGGAGGCACGCTTCCCGAGGTTCACCGTTTTACGGCGCGGCGCGACGCTTGTTCTCCGGCGATCCTCTTCGCCCCTTCTCAGTGTTTGGACTCCTCCGACCCACTCCGACCTCGGAATTCGCCGATTCTTGCGCCGTTGGACTCACGGAAGGTAGGGCTTCAACTCCTGTGTTTTGTGGTTCCTCGATTTCCGTGCTGATCTTGGAGTTTTCCGAGCAACCATTTGACCCTTTTTCTTCGCGGACTTTTGGGACAGCACCGCGGTGTTCTTGCCATATCTTTTCACCCAGGCGTCGGAACGAGGCGATTCAAAAGGAAATTTTCATCTACGCTTCGCAAGGAGTCTCCTGGATTTTTCTCAGAATTTTCTGAATTTTACTCGAGGGTGAGAATCTCCTTTCTCTGTGGTTCCTTGTTACAGGAATTTAGTGCAGTTTGGATTCGGGGTGTACCCCTTGTCGGATTTTTATCTCAGCATAGGAAACTCCAAATTGGGCGTGCAGGTACTCGTTTCGACGGGCTCGTCGCAAGGATCGCGATAGTATTTTTCTTGGATTTTTCTGGGCATTATTCGCAGGTAAAAATTAGTGAATTGTGGACTGCTGATTTGGGGGACAGATTCTGGAAAGTGTGGATGTTTAGCTTATGTATTTTTCCTTTGGGGTATTTTGTACAGATTGGTGGTGTGTTTGGACTGATCTTGGACTTCGCCTTTGGAAATTTTGGAATAGCGCTCGAGGTGGGTGATGTTGTGAACCTCCTACTTGTGAATGTCACTAGGCCTATTAGAATGCCACGATTATGTGTTATTAAATATGAATGTATCTAGCGTGCTTGCATGAGATTAAGGTTCCTTTGCTAATACTTGCATTGTTAGCAGGCTACAAGTTAGTAAGTGGTGTTTCCATGTTTAGATATGCAATTTAATTAGTTGGAAAGAATGCTATAGCCATATCATATTGTATGTTGAGGGAAGGTTTGGGCATGTGGTTAAAATGAATGTTGTATAAGGGGTACTTGCTAGTAGATTGTGTATCTAAAATGAATGTTGTATAAGGGGTACTTGCTAGTAGATTGTGCATCTAAAATGTATTAAGTATCATATATCTTACCACATGTACATCGGGATTTCCCAAACACTTAATGTTGCATATGTTTGAATAATTGGAGTAATTATAGCAAATAAAGGACTTTGCATGCTTGAATGGTCATCTAGATAGGCCACCTTTTTCTGCTGCACAAACTTATTGGAATTGACTTAGGAGAAACCATGCTTTTATTCGTTCTCCTGTCGTCTAGCCTTAGGGGATTGTGTAGTCAGATGTTCAGAGTTGGGACAGTCGGGGATCGAGGTTTGGGTGTTGCGGCGACCGCGGACTGTGGGCGGTTGACCGGATTATTATTACTACTTTTACACAAGATTGGAGGTAGGGGGATCGAGTTTCCCTTTAGTGGATGGGTTTTTCCCACGTTGATCAGGGTCGTGACCCCGTCCTGCTATTTATGGTACTGATGATACTAGTGACTGTGATACTATGCTCGTGTGGGGTCGCTCCCCTCGAGTGCCACTCCGGAGTAGGATTCCGACCGTGTTGGGTGCCGGTCAGGCCGTGTTGGGTGCCGGCTAGACCGTGTTGGGTTCCGGTCTATTTTGGACAGGGGAGATACTGAGTTGTGAGGTTGACAGCAGAGCAGGCAGTACCAGTGTTTACTGGTGTTTTGATTGGGTTGGTCTATCAGTCCTTACGTTCTGGTGCATGTTTTTAGCCATTCTCTAGTAGGCATCGTAGAGGCATGTTAGTGGTAGCTCTGCATCAGTAGTGTACTTGTAGCTTACCACCTTTGTTTCATTTTTCGCCTCTGATAGTCCTAGTGGGCATGTCTGAGTTTGAGGTCTACCCACTAGGGGAGGCTACTGTTTTTATAGTAGTTCTCACCCCCCACTGTTTTCTCTTTTCTGTTCCCCTTTGTTTTGCAGAGTTCTCTGCGGGAGTTGCGGGACCCTCTTCCCTGGATCGAGGTAAGAGGATCGCTGATTAGCTAGCCACTGCCCGAGTTCGAGTTTAGTAGTTTTGATGTATCCCCAGTACACTCAGACGGTTGTATTGTCCTTTTATTTTGGGTCTGGCTGCGGCCAGCTGGTTGTATATATTTCGTGAGCTGGGAGAGACACTTGTATATTTCTGAGAGCTTACTGTACTTTCATTTCCAGCATTTGTCTGAGTTGTATTAGTTTAGTTTAGCTCTGTTTTATGCTCCTTTATTACTTGTTTTATATCTGAGCAGGTTATCAGCGCTTCGTGTACACGGAAAATTCCGTGTGCACGGCGGATCTGTGGACGGGCCCGGGTTCTGGTTTACACCCGGGGCGTGACACATGAAAATTATCTGAATAATCGATGATTCTTATTGGGCTAAGTTGGAATTGTTCTAACCCACTGAAAAGAGTTTCAGCGATATTGTTGATGGTGATCATAATATATCTCACTACCAGATAGAATAGAACCTATGTGGTCACACACATAAGAGGTTATGACTGATCGGATAGCTGGATCGTGATTTTTGAATCACCTGAGAACTTAATTGTCAATCTGTTGATAATTGGACTAATTTGTAATTGTTACAAATTAGGAATATTAAAGTGCAAATGTTGCAATAGAGGTCTTACTAATAGAGAGGACTTAAGTGCAAATGTTGCATTATTGATTTGATTTGATCAAATTAGGATTGAGTTCAAGTCGAATTAAATTAGGATTTAATCGATTGAACCGATTAGGGATACGATAAACTTAAATCTAATTTTAAGTTTATTTTAAAGATTATAAAAGGGATTATATCCCTTTTTATACGTATAAGAGTTTTGTAAGAAAAAACCATAATTGTCATCTCTTTCTTCCTCTTTCTCTTTTCTAAATATCCACGGTCAAAGAAAGAGATTCTGGAGCTAGCACCTCGGTGAGAATTTCGATCAAATCAGCAACCTCGTGTGGATACCTGTAGAGGTCGGACGTATGTGCGGTTTTAAGAGAACCAAATTATACGATTATCAAATTGAGGTGTAGATTTCCCCGCTCAAAGGTGAAGATAAGATCTTCTTTTTTCTTTTAATCTTAAATACATGAGGTATTCTATTTTGCGTGATTTATTTGAGATCGTATCTCAAGTTTTTGAAATTTAGTTTTGTTTGATTTTTTCTTTTCCACTGCGTTTTATCTTGCGCAAAATTCTAACATTATATTCCTCTTTATACATACGTGAGTTTTTAGAAAATTCTAGTTGTCACATCTTTCCTCCTCTTTCTCTTTTCAAAAGATCCATTAGTAGAAAGGCGTTCTCTGTATGGGAGTTAACACCCTGATGAGAACTTCGATCAGATCAAGGGAGCTAGCACCCCGGTAAAAATTTCGATCAGATCAAGGGAGCTAGCACCCCGGTGAGAATTTCGATCTGATCAGCAACATCGTGTGGATACTTATAGAGGTTGGACGCGTGCGCAACTTCAAGAGAATCAAAAATTTCGATCATCACATTACGGTGTAAATCTATCAGCGTAAAAGTGAAGATCATATCTTCTTTCTCTCTTTTAATCTTAAATATATGAGGATCCTATTTTGCATATTTTCGAGATCAGATCTCGAGGTTTTTTTTTTTTTTTTTTTTTTTTTTTTTTTTGGAGAAAGGTAGCATACTACCCATTTCGTTTTTTAAAAGAAAAATAAACTTAGCTGAAAGCAATTAGGCTTCAAACTTGGGGCCTCAGGTACCAACTATTAAGCTCTTTGCCACTTGCGTTAGGAATAATCGGTGAATCTTGAGTTTTTTGAAATCAAGTTTTGTTTGATTTTTTTTTTTTACCTGTTGTGTTTTATCATATGCAAAACCTAACAGTTGTCTACCAAAAGTAACGATAATCCAAGAAGCACATGACCTTGACAATATGAAGATGAGAAGTTCGTCAGATCACTTATGGCCCACGAACAAAAGTTGAGAGAATCTAATGTTGAAGAAGTTTCCAAAAAAAAGAAAATTCTCTCTCAAAGTGTTGAACACATCCGATAATGAAGAAGATGACACCTCTAGTGAAAATGATGAAAATCTTAAGATGATCTCCAAAAAGGTCCAATGAATAATCGAAGAAGACAAAAGAAGAAGAAGACCTAAAAAGTTCCTAATGACTCGGAGGATGGCGACTCGAAGATGAAATGGCTAAAATCCCTCAAGGAAGAAATCTTTCAGACTTGTCTCATGGCATTCAAAATGGCATTCCAAGATAAGGTATATGATTTGAGTCATGATGAATTACTCGAAGGGGTTTTTTTTTCGTTTTTATGATGATTTGTAACTATTAGACTATAAGTTCGAATCTTTGAAAAGGCAAAATGCATCTTTGATTGTAAAAGTAAACAACTTAAAATCATCATCTTCCGATGCTTCTCTAGAACTCAGTCGTCAAAAAAAGAAAAACATTATTGACAACTCAACTTGACGATTTTAAAAATGCTTCTAAAGACTCAAATATTGCTTCGCAAAATAAGATCTTAAAGGAAAAAATGTTTTACTTAGTGAAGAATTTATACATTTGAAAAAGAGTATTTATGATTAAGAAGTTAGTCAAAGTTCCGTAGTGACTCAATGTACTAAACTAAGATCCGAACTAACTTCATAATTCTCTGATTGAGAAGAAAATTTTAATGAAAGAGATTGAAATTCTCAATATAAAGCCAAAACTGAAGAGCTCTTCGATGTGGCCCTCTGTCGAAGCCCAGGCTCTGTGCCAAATCTCTTTCGGTGCCTCGTATCGTCGGTGTTTATTTTTGATATTTACAAGTAATTAAAACGTGATATGTGAGGGAGGGTGGATTCCTATATGGTTCATGTCTAACATGGTGGACCAGGACCAGGTAATGATCATAATTTTCAAAAAATAGAAAAATGGGTCTGGAATCTGGATGACAGGATGAGTTGCGGCCCAGTAATTCGACCCGACACCGGCCGGCTCGAGTCTGATCCGAGCCTACTTTTCTACGTAAACCCACTAGGGTTTTCTCGCACAATGATCCGCACCACACTCAGATCTAGGGGGGGGCAATCCAGCTCGCTATTCGCGAGCCAGCTCGTGTTCGGCTCGAAATGAGTTCGAAATCGAATCGCTCGTTTAGTAAACGAGCCGAACACGAGCCGATTTTTACAGCTCGTTTAATAAACGAGCCGAACACAAACTGGGATTAGCTCGTTCGTGTTCGGCTCGATAACAGCTCGAATATATATATATATATATATATATATATATATATATATATATATATATATATATATATATATATATATATATTTTAAGCCATCAATTTTTTGTAAATTTTAATTATTAGATTAAAATTTTAATTTTTTAATTTTTTTTAAACTTTATACCTAATAGTAGGAATGAAAACCAAATTTGTTGTTTGCGAGCCAGCTCGTGTTCGGCTCGTTAATAAACGAGCCGAACACGAGCCGAGTTAAAACCTAATAGCAGGAATGAAAATCAAACTTGTTGTTCGCGAGCCAGCTCGTGTTCGGCTCGTTAATAAACGAGCCGAATACGAGCCGAATTTTTCATTTCGATATTTAAACGAGCCAGCTCGTGTTCGGCTCGTTTATTAAACGAGCCGAACACGAGCCGACTCCAGCTCGCTGGTGTTCGGCTCGTTGACACCCCTACTCAGATCAGGGCTGATCACCACAAACGAACGCTCACGATTAAATCATAAAACCGCACAGGGCTTATAAGTTGTAACTGGGAATATCGAGCTCCTCCGCGAAACATCTTAACACTACAAGGGAGAGAGAGAGAGAGAGAGGGCGAAAATGGCGGCGGCCATGGGCAGAGCTCGAAGAGCTCTCCTAAGCCTTCGCTCTTCTTCTTCTTCTTCTTCTTCTTCGAGGAGCCTCTTATTCATGGGGAGCTCCAAACCCTTCTCTTCTCCGCTCACTTCGACTTTCTCCCGATCCTCTCGGCGGAAGCTTCCATTGACGATCTCTAGGTATAAGCGATTCTTACCCCCGTTTTTTGGCCTTTTTTTCTCATTTTATTTGGTTTTTGTTGTTGGGAATCGTAGCCATTTTGCTGATATTTAGGAAAGTTTCAATTTTTATTAGTTGTATAGTGGTTATATGAAGTTTTCTCGAGTTATTTTTTCTTAATTACGTTTTTCGCCCCTGCAATTGGAGTGGAGAAGTGTTATTTACGTCCCTTTGCTCTTTTTGGTCTTTTAATCTAGGAGATGCGCATGCACATCAAATGTACTTCTTTCTATCGAAAGCACAACTAAGCTAAAGTTGTCTCCTTTACTAGTTTGTGGTATTCCATTTTCCTGTTACTAATTGTGATATTTCATCGCAAAGATTTGAATGGATAACTGTTATTCTTCTCCCGTTGCTCTTTTAATTTTTAATCTGGGAGATTCATTTCATGTTCCTTGTTTCGTAAAGCATTTCATTTTGTTATAGCACATACCCATTAAAGTATTGGTATTTCTCAGCACAAGTAAGCTCAAATTATCTCTTTGAATCCCGGTTTCTGTTACTGTCTTAGGATGCTTTTGCTTCTGCTAAGTTTTTAGGTCTGTTTCTGGTGACATAGAAATCTAAATGTTACAACATTTCTTAGTTAAGAGCTTACTTGCCTAGTATTTGTTGGAAAATATCTTAATAATTTCTTTTAGTAAAATATCACTTTGAAATAATTTAAATCCGAAATATTTAAAAATATGTTTGCATGCAAATTACTAGTATACTATAAATAAGTAAACTGTAGGGATTAGATGAAGTCTGTGGGTTGAGGCGTGCGATGCACTGTCCTAGAAGCAAGATTACTCCACGTGTGAGGCTCCGGCAACCACTCCTAGTGATACAACGACCACTGTACACTCTGTCGTTACAACTCCGGGATGGCGCAGAACGAACACTTCGACTTTCAGAGATCCAGCAAAGAGTAGAAGTAAAGCTCAGTGTAGAAGCTATACTATACTATATATGTATGTCAAAGTTGTAACTTAACCAATTATACTCCTGTATATATATAGAGCAAAAGAGATACCTCTTTCAGCCCAACTCCAGGCAGGGTCCAACGGCTAGATCTCGGGTTTGCCGTTGGACCTTACCGAGGAGGTCCGGGTAGCCCACTAGCCTCTTCCCAAGGCAAGACTCTTGGGTAGCCCAAAAAGGCTCTTCCCAAGATAAGGTTAAGTTAACAAAAAATAAAATAGAAAATAAAAGTGAACCGGGTCAAGACCTCGCACCGCCGCCCGCCCGACCCGGCCCGGCTCGTGCGCGCGTGCGTGTCTTTAGGAGAAGTCCTTACTCTCACTTTCTCGTAACCAACACACACAAAGAAGAAGGAATATAAAAGTTGCTCCCACATGTATGAGTTTTACTAAACATCACATATGGTAAGCAAAATTTTGGGCTCTCGGATAAAGCCCATTGATATTGGGCCACCCAAGTCAAAATCAAGTTTTAAATCAAATAAAACCTAACAGTATTTGCAATGTTTGACTTGGTTGCTGATTCTTTTTTTACTGCAATCATTCCTTTTTCTATTTGGCTGCTGGTTGCTTGTTCATTAGAATTGTTTGTTTGCTCACTTATATGATTTATCTCATTGTTTGTTGGTTTGTTACAATTGCATCTGTATTTATATATCTTTGTTGCATTTTGTAGGCTTCCTGTGGAATTGGGTTGTGCTCAGTCTTTGATGCCGCTTCACAGCATTACTGCTTCTGCATTGCTCACTTCTATGCTTTCTATAAAGCCTGGCGGTTGGGCTTGGCTTTCGGAAGGTTATTTTTTGTCTTCCTTTTCTTTTCCCATTTCTTTATTTCAGTGAATTTATGCAGGAAAGTTGCATTGTGGGTTTCAATACCTGTGCCATTTAGTGCTTTAGAAGTTCTTGTATTTGTTCATTAATATCATTCACATGTTCCAGCACGAACTGTTTATCTTGTCTGTTTCATTCAATCCCTAATTGTTTATCTTGTCTTTCGCATTCAATCCCTTCGTGCATTAGTTTTCATTTACAAGCATTAATGCAGTTGTCAATATCGAGATAGGTGAAACCAAGGTTTTAAGTATCCATCGGCATGGGCTGTATCTACCGTGCCGTACCGTGCCAACAAGATACTGGCACGATACAGCTCCCGTGCCGATGACACAGTTCAAAATTTTTTTTTCTTAAAATTACTAAGTAATTTTCTTAATAAAGTTCAAAATATTTGATAAAGATACAAAATAAGCAATTAAAAAATTTTGTTGCTAAAGAAATTAAATATTTCATGCCATTATGTGTCGGCACGCATGTATTTTTTGTGACCGGCACTCATCGGCATGGCTCGGCACGCACCGTGCCGTACCGTGCCGGCAAGTTTTCGGCACGACCCCGTGCCACGGCACTTAAATTCTTGGGTGAAACCCAGTGCATTAATGCAGTTGTCAATATTGTGATAGGTGTAATCCTGCGGCTGTTAGAAGGTGTACTTTTTGCTTAAGCCTTATTACTCTGTTGTTTATCTTTTCCTACCTAGTTTCTTCAAACTAAAATCATGAGTCGACCCCCTTGTTAGTTCCCAACCCTGACTACCCACTTGTCCACTTTCTGCGACAATTTGGTTTGATTGTATTTATGATCTGGATCTGGCATCGCTAGTGAAGAGGATATGTACCAATAGAAATTTAGGCAAGTTTGTATTTACTCAAAGAATGATAGCTTTTGTTTTTAAAGTTCACGTAAATGATATTGCAATTATAATGTTTATAACTAGATGTTATTTAGAACATAAGATGTGCAACGTGTGTTCTGGGAAAAGCATCGATATGATAGTCACTGAATTTTTTGGCCTTTGGAATGTTTTCTGTGTTACCCTTTGATTGACATTTGTGCCCTCCTATGATATTCCTTTTCCTCATAACACCTAGTAATGTTACTTACAGATGAACAGTCATCTTTTCTGTGGAGAATACATAATTGATATTTTACTCTGAACATGTAATTTAATTTCTCGCAAGAGTGTCTCCAAATCTTGACTTGTGAAGTACTTCAACAATTTCACTTTGTATGACCATGAACTTCAAGCACGGGCATTAGCATTCATAACCTTTTCATGACCTTCTTTTATCGTTTTGTATACACTATACAATACGCTCTTCTTGCTGTTATTCTCTTCTCTAAATGCTTAATCAAATTTATCGCTAACAATCTCTTGTAGGGTTTGCAACGCCTCTATAGCATCATAGAAGTCCAAAGCATGCGCAAGGGTTCACTCATAGTTCTTCGATTTCATCACAACTCCAATAATATGTTTAAAATGTAGTAGAATACTTTCTGAGTAGCGGCGGTGATATTTATATTGCTTTTCAAAGTGTTTAACGCATTGGTCCACAGGCTAATTGTGCTCACCTTGCTTTTGTTGATGATGGTTTTTTGGGTCTGATTGAAGTATGTTTTTATCAATCATTTTGGAATTCAATTTTGAATTTAACCAAGTACCATTGGTACTGGTGATTTTTTCCAACTTGATACCATGCTGTATGATTTTGTGTTCTCTATATTTTTCTCAACTTGATATCAATGCAGTATGATTTGTGTTCTCTAATAAACGTATTCATGTGGAAGGCTATGCTTTCAAAATTGTTTGCAGCATAATGTGACACTTCACTTGTAACGATCCGGTCCACTAGCAATAATAATTTGTTATGCCCAAAATGTTGGTCCAAAATACTTAAGTCTAATTATTATTATTAGTGTTCATGGTCTTTTCATTCGATGTAGGACTATTAATGTCACGCCCCGGGGTCGAAACTGCGATCCGGGCTCGCTAACAGACCCGCCATCTGTACGGAAACTGCCGCACAGACGAAGCGTCTACCCTGCAAATAAATCTATAGCTAACAGATATCAGAGCAAAAGTAACAACATGCTATAGAAAGGAAACGGAACAACTGTACTGAGTAAATAAAATCCAAGATACAAGCTGTCCTCAAGATACATAAATAACCTCTCACAAATCTCACTCTACAAAAGTGGAAACTCAAAAGGGTACTGCTACCTCTCTACTAAACAGACTCGGGTAAGCGACTAACCGGCCACGCCCTTACCTCGATCTGAAGACTCCGCACGGGAAGGAGTCGGAACAGCCGCCTCGGGAAAACCTGCACCGCAGCGGGTGTGAGAACTACTGCAAAGGTAGTTCTCAGTGGGTACCGTCCTCAAAGCACACGGTATGCCCACTAAGTCCACCGGAGGCACAAGCAAGGTAAACAAATAGATAGATAGATAGATATGAAAAGCTGGTAATCTATCGCTATATGCCTCTACATATGCTCAAGGAAAATACTCATCTATGAACATGCAATGAAACTCACTCACCCATATCATCCAAATCTCAATGACTGTCCCTTTTTGGACCAGTCAAAAATCAACGTCAAGCCTGCGCTCATCTACTGCCGCACATCCCGGAGGAACGGACTTACGTAGGGTGTCCCTCTAGGACCATCTCAGTAATCACATCGCAGCCTCGTCAGGCTCGATATCATCATCGCATCCGGAGCGTAGCTCGCGGGGAGCGACCCCGCGAACTCAAGTATCTCAAGTATCTCATAACTGGCATAAAATGCCAGGCTCAGCAGGCTATAGTCCACGATCAAACAGATCGGTATCTCAGTGAATAGACGACCCACACTCATGTCAAGGTCGGAGTAAACTCCACGACTAAATCTGAAGTGCTCAAATAGAACCCCCAACGACACTAGTAAATCACGAAAAGTCACAGAATGGCTCTAATAATCAACAAATATCTCCTCGGCCCCCCGGCACGAGAGAACATGCACCCCGAACCCATGCAGCATCACTAGAACCCTCAGACATTTTAAAACCATTTTTAAAAGTCGATTTTCCAATAAAATGGGCATTCGGATTTTTTAAAACGGTTCAGGTGCTTAAATAAGGCCAACCAAGCATACAGTCTAGTGTCATATGATGTCAAGAGTCCACTAAAAATATTCCGGGGTTCAGATAATATTCCTGCAATTTTCTAGGCAACTATCAGATCATTTAACAGCTAAAATATACAGTTTTGACATGATCAAAGTGCGTTCTGAAGCATTAGAGGGCATTCCGTAATTTTTGGAAGAAAATCCAACCCACCTCAAATGCTTTCCGAAGGCCGCGCCGAAGTCGGTGAAGGATCGGACGAAAACTGACGAAAAACTGCACTATGCCTCTCGCGTGAGCGTGCACTGCCGCGCGCCCCGAAAAAATCCACGGAGCTCCGATCGATCCTCTAACACACTCCCCAAAGTCCCAGCATACCTCTGCTCAGCTCAAGAGGGTCCCCCACATGTGCGCATGAAGCATGCAAATCCTCGGACTTGCGCAGTAACCTCCCTCAAATTGCTCCTCGCGCGCGCACATTGACTCGGTCAACTCCCACAAGCAGCACAATACACTTCCTTCCTTCTTCTCCTTCTACTACTTCCTCTTCTCTTCTCTGGCAGCAAGAATGATGGAGGAAGAGATAAGATGAAGAGTGGGTGAGGGAGCAGGTGTCCAGGTGTATAAAACATGTCTGGGTGGTTGGAACAGTGAACAGACAACAATACCCCTTTACTGTGCAAATCCGAGCTCATTTCGGGCACTTCCAGAGTCTGTGTTCGGGTACCAGCATGGGGGTACCGGAACACCACCGCTGGTTCCGGAACTAAATGGCCAGTTCCGGAACCAAGTGGCCAGTTCCGGAACTGGCCCTCTAGTTCCGGAACCCAGCCACCAAAAGCTCCAAAAACCTGCCAGAAGCTTTCCAACTTGCGCCGCCAACTCACTTTCTTTCCTCGGGACCTCCGCATCACCCCGAAACCTACCGAGCACCTCTGTAAAAACACAAAACACATGTCCCAAGTGATCATCTCTCAATGAACACATCCAAAAAGCCGATGCTCGATCCGCAAGCTCTCAACACGACGCCAACTCACCTTTCTACAAAAAGGCTTCCGCGTCGCTCCGGAACCACCCGAACCTCTCTGTAAATATAATCAGAACCTGCTGAAGGCATTTCCACTGTACCAGGCTGCCACGTGGAGTCGGCACGCTGCCCGAAGCTCCAGGACTCTACACTCTCCCCTCCTTTAAAAGGTTTCGTCCTCGAAACCACAAAGATCCAAAAACTCAGGAGGGTGACTCAAATAAGTGGGGATAAGAAACTCTCAGCTCATCCTTAGGCTTCCGTGGCCTCTCGCTCCTCATGATGGCTCCACAAGACCTTCACAAAAGGTATGATCCGGTTGCGCAATTCTCTCGTCTCTCGAGCAAGAATTCGCACCGGTCGCTCCCGATAGCTCAAGTCCTCGTCTAACTCCAAGGATGTGAAGTCCAAAATATGTGAGGGATCAAACATATATTTCCTCAAGGTGGAAACATGAAACACATCGTGGGTGCCTGCCAACCGCGGCGGTAGCGCAACTCGATATGCCACTGGTCCAACGCGCTCTAGCACCTCAAATGGCCCGATAAACCGCGGACTAAGCTTTCCGCGTACTCCAAATCGGCGAACTCCTCGAGATGGCGAGACTTTCAGAAAAACATGGTCTCCCACCTGAAACTCCAAGTCTCGCCGCCTCCTGTCTGCATAACTCCTCTGACGGCTCTGAGCGGTCTCTAAATGTCGCCGAATGATCCTGACCTTTTCCTCGGCTTCAACAAGCAAATCTGGCCCCAAGGTCTTCCTTTCACCCACGTCACTCCAAAATAGAGGCGATCGACACTTCCGACCATACAATGCTTCGTAGGGCGCCATCTGAACGCTCGCCTGGAAGCTATTGTTATATGCGAACTCGGCTAATCTCAAGTGTCGATCCCAACTGCCGCTGAAGCTCAGGACACATGCTCTCAACATATCCTCTAGAGTCTGACTGGTCCGCTCCCGACCGTCCATCAGTCTGTGGGTGAAAGGCGGTGCTAAACTGAAGCTGGGTCCCCAAGGCTATCTGCAAGCTCCTCCAGAACTGTGAAGTGAACCTCGGGTCCTTATCAGACACAATAGACACTGGCATCCCGTGTAGTCTCACAATCTCGTCCAGATATAACTGTGCTAACCTCTCCAGAGACCAACTCATCTGTATCGGCAGAAAGTGGGCTGATTTGGTCAAATGATCCACAATCACCCATATGGCATCAGCTCCACTCTGAGTCCTCGGCAATCCCACAATAAAATCCATAGTGACACGGTCCCAATTCCATTCAGGTATTGCAAGGCTCTGCAACTTGCCAGCTGGAACCTGATGCTCAGCTTTAACTTGCTGACAAGTTAGACAACGAGCCACAAACCTTCCAATATCTCTCTTCATGCCGCGCCACCAAAACTGTGCCCTCAAGTCCCTATACATCTTAGTTCCCCCAGGATGGAGGGTGTAAGGTGTATAGTGAGCTTATCTCAAAATC
Source organism: Tillandsia leiboldiana (assembly GCA_029204045.2). NCBI lineage: Eukaryota > Viridiplantae > Streptophyta > Magnoliopsida > Poales > Bromeliaceae > Tillandsia > Tillandsia leiboldiana. Next base: position 18,118,526 of record CM055077.1, on the reverse strand, counting down.
AGCTCTCGAACCTCTGAGTCCATGGGCACACAAAAGCGGTCCCTGTACCAGAGTACTCCCGCTGTATCCACAGAAAAGTCCCCACCCTGATCATGCTGAAGCTGATCTCTAATGCTCACAAGCTCGGGGTCCTCACTCTGTTTCTCTCTAATCCTGTCCAACAGAGTAGGCTGCAAGACCATGGACATAAGTCTTACAGAAACCCCAGGGGACACCACCTCTATATCCAAGCGCCTCAACTGCTCTCTCAAGGGCATCTGCTGGGTAATCAACAAGCTCAAAGACTGCCCCACTCGCCTGCTCAAGGCGTCTGCGACCACATTGGCTTTGCCGGGATGATACTGAATGCTCAGATCATAATCCTTTAGCAGCTCTAGCCACCGGCGTTGCCTCAAGTTGAGTTCCTTCTGGGTGAACAAGTACTTCAAACTCTGGTGGTCGGTGAAGATCTCACAATGCTCGCCATAAAGATAGTGCCGCCAAAGCTTCAAAGCAAAGACAACAGCGGCTAGCTCCAAGTCATGCGTAGGGTAATTCTTCTCATAGTCCTTTAGCTGGCGCGAAGCATAAGCAATTACCCTACCCTGCTGCATCAACACACATCCTAGGCCGCTGTGGGAGGCATCACTGTAAATCACGAATCCCTCTCCCATGACTAGTAATGAAAGGACTGGCGCTGTAATCAACCTCAGCTTCAACTCCTCGAAGCTCTGCTGACATTGCTCTTGTCCACACAAACCTGGTCCCCTTCCGAGTCAACCGAGTGAGGGGAGTAGAAAGCTTCGCAAAGCCATCTACAAAATGACGGTAGTATCCCGCAAGGCCCAAGAAGCTGCGAACCTCGGTCACCGTCGTAGGTCTAGGCCAATCTCGAACTGAATCAATCTTCGCCGGGTCTACTGCCACTCCTACGGCTGAAACTACGTGGCCTAGAAAAGAAACCACCCGAAGCCAAAAAGCGCACTTCTTCAACTTGGCATACAAGTTCTTCTCTCTCAGAAGCTGCAGCACTATCCACAAGTGCTCCTCGTGCTCAGTGTCACTTCAGGAGTAAACCAGAATGTCATCAATAAACACCACTACAAAACGATCCAAGTAGGGCTGAAACACTCGGTTCATCAGATCCATAAAAGCGGCTGGGGCATTAGTCAAACCAAAAGATAGCACCCTGAACTCATAATGCCCATACCGAGTCCTGAAAGCTGTCTTGGACACATCCTCGGCCCTCACCTTAAGTTGGTGGTAACCGGATTGAAGGTCGATCTTGGAGAATACCGTAGCTCTCTAAAGCTGATCAAACAAATCATCAATCCTGGGGAGAAGATACTTGTTCCGAACGGTCACTTTATGCAACTCTCGATAATCCACACACAATCTAAGTGACCCGTCTCTCTTTTTCACAAACGAATCAGCGCTCCCCACGGAGAAACACTAGGTCTAATGAATCCTCGATCCAAGAGATCCTGCAACTGAGCCTTCAGCTCTCTCAACTCTGCCGGTGCCATCCTGTAGGGCGCTTTAGAGATTGATGTAGTTCCAGGGACTACATCAATCACAACTCTATCTCTCGATCCGGCGGCATAGAGGACAACTCCGAGGGAAAAACATCCGGGTACTCGCAGACCACAGGAAAGTCTTCGAGTCTGGGCATCGCCGTAGGCGCCTCTACTACAGTCACAAGAAAAGCGACACAACCTCTACTCAACGTCTGTCGGGCTCTGGCGGAAGATACTGTCACTGCAAACAGTGTACTCTGACATTCCCTATAGACATACTCCTCCTGACCCGGCTCCCGAAGGGTCACTGTCTTCTCTCGACAATCCATGTTAGCATAACATTGGGATATCCAATCCCTATCCAAGCTCAAATCATCAACTCGGAGCTGATGTAGGACTAACAACTCTAGAATCAAATCCAATGCCCTACTGAACTGGACGGGACTGGCAACACTCATCCAGGTGCTATATGTGATCAAGAACCTGATCCACTCGTGCACAAGCCAACAATCCCATCTGGCCCACACGAAGCTATCCCTGCTCTACTAAAACACACCCAAGCGGTGTCGGCATTATCATGCTCCAGCTCTAATGACCAAAAGCAACCACACCTGGTAAGACGCGATCCACTATCCTAGCGTCCTCAACCAGCTGCATAACTCAACCTCTAGATGCTGGTGGTCATCGCTCAATCTACCTCGGCATCTTGGCTCAATCAGCCTACCGGTAAGTCGGATGAACCTCTACATCCTGAAGAAGGGGTAGGGGGGTGCCGTCGCAAGCGGCAAATCCAAGAGCACCACTCTGAGATACTCTGCCTGAAGATGTCCTGACTATACACATGAAAAATATCGCCCTCCTCCTGAAGTCACTCTGTGGCGATGAATGCGGCCCCCGGCGAAAGACACAGTCATCCTGAGACTGCCACTGGTACCTCGGCTATCGAGAACCCCCTAGTCTAAGTCTCCTCAGAGGCTCATAATCCTGGGACTGGAATCATAACAACCTCAATCCGCTCAACTATCCCAAAATAATAAACATCTCGAAGAAGCCCCCCTCTCAAACATGATCCATCTCCTGGGCCTCATTCTAGGCAACATGGGCACACTGCTCAATCGTCGCATCAACTCACGAACACACTCCGGAAGGGGTCAACTCCCCTGCTACAGGTATCTCAAATCCCCTTCCAGTCTCTACATAGCACTGTTGGGAGAGTGCCCTCAAACAGCAAGGCACGAAGCTCGATCCAAATCCTCAACTATTCTCCTGGTGGTCCAATAGGACGAACTCGACGCCACACTCTCTCGGCGTCCTTATCCAAAAGTGCGCAACTAAGGGCACCTGATGCTTTTCCTGGATGAATAAGTCCTCAAACGATTCTCCCAAAACAACAATCCAGTGCTCGGCCTTCCAAGGCTCCAAACTCTGTCCCGAAATTTGTAGGGGATGGAACTGGCGAATGCACATCAACCGATCAGCACACTCTCGCTACTCCTGCACTATCCACAGTGCGATCGGGGTCGAAATCGATGATGTTGCGGCTGGAGGTACTACTGGCGATACCTCAAACGATGCTCTCAGCTCAACATGCGCACCACATGCTCTATGTTCTCTTCCCGGCGCCGCATCGCCTCAAACCTCTGGGCTACCTAGCCCCGAAACTCTCAAATCCATTCAGCTTCCCGCTGTTCGGGCTCCTCCTCCAAGGTTAAACGAGCCCTCGCCGCTGCACGGCGTCCCGGAGGTAACGAAAGCCGCTGAAACAGAACAAACATTAGGACCAAGAACTACCCAATCAAGCGAAAGTCTAAACATGTTAACCCTTCTAAAGCATTATGTTGTCTGCAGCCAACATAACCGTCTTTAGAGAAATAACATGTAAGATCACTCACCCCAATCCTATGGGGGAGGTAGAAACGCAATCAGGACTCTCGCTAAAGTCACGTCTCTCACGACAGTCATCCTACTGTCCAACCAACAGCCTAGGGTCTCTAAGTCCTAAATGACCTATATTCCTAGGCTCTGATACCACTCTAATCTGTCACGCCCCGGGGTCGAAACTGCGATCCGGGCTCGCTAACAGACCCGCCATCTGTACGGAAACTGCCGCACAGACGAAGCGTCTACCCTGCAAATAAATCTATAGCTAACAGATATCAGAGCAAAAGTAACAACATGCTATAGAAAGGAAACAGAACAACTGTACTGAGTAAATAAAATCCAAGATACAAGCTGTCCTCAAGATACATAAATAACCTCTCACAAATCTCACTCTACAAAAGTGGAAACTCAAAAGGGTACTGCTACCTCTCTACTAAACAGACTCGGGTAAGCGACTAACCGGCCACGCCCTTGCCTCGATCTGAAGACTCCGCGCGGGAAGGAGTCGGAACAGCCGCCTCGGGAAAACCTGCACCGCAGCGGGTGTGAGAACTACTGCAAAGGTAGTTCTCAGTGGGTACCGTCCTCAAAGCACACGGTATGCCCACTAAGTCCACCGGAGGCACAAGCAAGGTAAACAAATAGATAGATAGATAGATATGAAAAGCTGGTAATCTATCGCTATGTGCCTCTACATATGCTCAAGGAAAATACTCATCTATGAACATGCAATAAAACTCACTCACCCATATCATCCAAATCTCAATGACTGTCCCTCTTTGGACCAGTCAAAAATCAACGTCAAGCCTGCGCTCATCTACTGCCGCACATCCCGGAGGAACGGACTTACGTAGGGTGTCCCTCTAGGACCATCTCAGTAATCACATCGCAGCCTCGTCAGGCTCGATATCATCATAGCATCCGGAGCGTAGCTCGCGGGGAGCGACCCCGCGAACTCAAGTATCTCAAGTATCTCATAACTGGTATAAAATGCCAGGCTCAGCAGGCTATAATCCACGATCAAACAGATCGGTATCTCAGTGAATAGACGACCCACACTCATGTCAAGGTCGGAGTAAACTCCACGACTAAATCTGAAGTGCTCAAATAGAACCCCCAACGACACTAGTAAATCACGAAAAGTCACAGAATGGCTCTAATAATCAACAAATATCTCCTCGGCCCCCCGGCACGAGAGAACATGCACCCCGAACCCATGCAGCATCACTAGAACCCTCAGACATTTTAAAACCATTTTTAAAAGTCGATTTTCCAATAAAATGGGCATTCGGATTTTTAAAACGGTTCAGGTGCTTAAATAAGGCCAACCAAGCATACAGTCTAGTGTCATATGATGTCAAGAGTCCACTAAAAATATTCCGGGGTTCAGATAATATTCCTGCAATTTTCTAGGCAACTATCAGATCATTTAACAGCTAAAATATACAGTTTTGACATGATCAAAGTGTGTTCTGAAGCATTAGAGGGCATTCCGTAATTTTTGGAAGAAAATCCAACCCACCTCAAATGCTTTCCGAAGGCCGCGCCGAAGTCGGTGAAGGATCGGGCGAAAACTGACGAAAAACTGCACTATGCCTCTCGCGTGAGCGTGCACTGCCGCGCGCCCCGAAAAAATCCACGGAGCTCCGATCGATCCTCTAACACACTCCCCAAAGTCCCAGCATACCTCTGCTCAGCTCAAGAGGGTCCCCCACACGTGCGCATGAAGCATGCAAATCCTCGGATTTGCGCAGTAACCTCCCTCAAATTGCTCCTCGCGCGCGCACATTGACTCGGTCAACTCCCACAAGCAGCACAATACACTTCCTTCCTTCTTCTCCTTCTACTACTTCCTCTTCTCTTCTCTGGCAGCAAGAATGATGGAGGAAGAGATAAGATGAAGAGTGGGTGAGGGAGCAGGTGTCCAGGTGTATAAAACATGTCTGGGTGGTTGGAACAGTGAACAGACAACAATACCCCTTTACTGTGCAAATCCGAGCTCATTTCGGGCACTTCCAGAGTCTGTGTTCGGGTACCAGCATGGGGGTACCGGAACACCACCGCTGGTTCCGGAACTAAATGGCCAGTTCCGGAACCAAGTGGCCAGTTCCGGAACTGGCCCTCTAGTTCCGGAACCCAGCCACCAAAAGCTCCAAAAACCTGCCAGAAGCTTTCCAACTTGCGCCGCCAACTCACTTTCTTTCCTCGGGACCTCCGCATCACCCCGAAACCTACCGAGCACCTCTGTAAAAACACAAAACACATGTCCCAAGTGATCATCTCTCAATGAACACATCCAAAAAGCCGATGCTCGATCCGCAAGCTCTCAACACGACGCCAACTCACATTTCTACAAAAAGGCTTCCGCGTCGCTCCGGAACCACCCGAACCTCTCTGTAAATATAATCAGAACCTGCTGAAGGCATTTCCACTGTACCAGGCTGCCACGTGGAGTCGGCACGCTGCCCGAAGCTCCAGGACTCTACAATTAAGGTGTCACTGATTCCCTCCATTTAGGCCGGACGTGCTCGTCTGCCCAATCACACACACAGCTCTAGATCACCAGCTGATGTGAGACTTGTCTTACTAATCTTGTTATTTAGATCCTGGCATAGCTTGTCATTTTGTCATTCATATTCTGATTCAGCCTAAACTCGTCATACAATTTCGACTGGTGATTGGCTCTGATATCAAATGTAATGATCCGGTCCACTAGCAATAATAATCAGACTTAAGCATTTTGGGCAGGTGATTTGGGTCTAATAAATTATTATTGCTAGTGTGTCAGGTTATTATATTTGGTATCATAGTCAATCACCAACTAAAAATGTGTGATAAGTTTCGACTGATTTATGGTCTAAATAATAAGGTGACATGCTATAATAGAGTCTGAATGATAAGACTAGCGAGACAAGTTTTACATCGCCTAGTGATATTGAGTTCTATGTGTGATTGGACTGACGATCACGTTAGGCTAATCGGGAGGAGTTTGTGATATTTCAGTAGTTCCATATCGGATGGGAATAAGGTTGTGATTGAATATATAAGAGACCATAAACATCGGCCTAAAATATTTAAGTTCAGTTATTATTGTTAGTGGGCTGGATCGTTACATTATTATCAAGCTCGTGAGCGCATTTAGCCAGCTCGGAGCTTGTATTTGGTTTGTTAGCTTGATTAGTTTACTCCGTCGAGCTAGCTCGTTTATAGTTTGAATTGTTTATAACTTGAAATTTAATTTTTAGATTAATTAATACAATAAATTAATATCTTTTGTATGAAAAATTTAGTGTACCATTAAGGTGTGGATTAGAAGCTTATATATGAAGTAAAATTTTAAAATTCTATCTATTAGATATTAATCTAATGGTTGAAATTTACAAAATAAATGAGCCTCTTTACATTTGGATTGGACCAAAATTTAAGTAGTAGAAATTTGTATTTTGAATGTATCATTGTATATATAAATAAAAATTATAATATATGTAGTAATCATGATTTTTAAAACCGAAATTAAGATTAAATAAAATTTTCTGGATTATTTAATTTTTAAAAAACGGATTATTAATAGTGTAAATGTGGCTCAAAATATTGACTTTTGATCGGAGTCTGATCTCGAAAATCTGAGATCACCAGTGCGACCGTCTCGTCGAAACAAGAAAGATTGATATTCACATGTTTTCGATCCGACGGTCGGATCTTTCGCAAATCTGCGAAGAATTTGCGGGGCCTACAACTTAAGTTGTGAATAGTAACCCTGATTTAATTCCCCTCTCGACCAACGTCGGTTGTTTCGCCATCTAGACCCCAAACATAGCAGTATGAGTAGTCAATTCTAGCTAATTCTGATGTTCTGAATCCAATGGCAATGACGGAATTCGCGTTTGGCGACCCGAGTGCATCGAAGCGCGTGCGATACAGTGAAATACACTGTTTATTATGGCTCGAGATTCATACGAGCACCAAATCAAGAAAGCGAATACGCTACTTGCAGGGTCTCGACGAGCCGAACGTCGTGGCGAAGTCCGTCTTCCATTTTGACGATCTGTTCGTCTCGAAATACGTGAAAAACACCGAAAAATTACGTATTTTTGCGAAAAACTAAACTTTTCTTGGACCAAGTTAATTAAGGCTTATTGTTGGAGGTCCTTACAGTAATTAGGACCTACAGCAGGGACTAGAGGGTTGGTAGCACGAGGTTCATGGACCAAATAGCATGTTGTAGCAATAAGATATTTTTTTTGAAATGTGTCTCTTTGGCCGCCATGGGGGGGGGGGGGGGGGGGGGGGGAGGTTACAGGTTGTTATGGCAAGTTTTGAATGCCTGTGTGGCAATGAAGTGAAGGAAAACCATTCCCCCCATTAGCTCGAGCTTCTTCAAGGGACATTACCCACATTCCAAATCCGAGAGAGAGAGAGAGAAGGAGGAAGGTTGGACCCGAGTTGCTCCAATTTGCATTCTGGAGGTTTTGTGGTGTTCTCCTGCGTCTCGGGATCAAGCCTGAGCTTGCTGTGAGGTCGCGCGACGCGAGGAGGAAAACCGGCCACAACCTCTTCTTCTCCAACTCCGGCGAAGGTGAAACTCCCTGTAGTGATCCGGCCTTTCGGGGTATTTGTGACTTACGTGTAGTCATTTAAGCCTTTAAGTGAAATAGAATTATTCAATTCTTGAAGTTGGCCATTGTGGGACGCTAGTATTTTTCCGCGATTGTGCGCGGAAAAAGAAAGCCGACGGCGCGATCGGATCTGAAATCCGAAATCGGGAACCCCCTGAACGGGATTCAAAGTGATACGGTAATTAGTCGTGCATCGGAATCCGTGCTAAATATCTTGCACCCGTTAGAGATAAGGTGGTTTATCTCGTGGGGGATAATTAATTAGTTAATTAATTATCCCAGACGGAAAATTAATTAATTCTCTTACGTACGAATTAAAGAGGAATTAATTAAAGGTAAAGTACGACTATATAAGGGATCCCGATTATCGGAAAGGAAAAGAAAAGAAAATAATAAAACCCTAATCGGAGAGAAGGGAAAAAGGAAAAGACGGAATCCTAGCCGGAAGAAAGGGAAAGGAGAAAGAGAAGGAGCCCGATCTTCCCGGACGCCAAACCGAAGACAAGAACGCGACCGGACAACCTTCCCGTCGATCTTCGGTTAGTAAAATAATTTATTTAAATTATTTGGGATTTTGTTCGTTGTCTCTTTCGTTGAGTTTTTGGTTTCTTGTTTTCTCCGTCGTATCCGTCACCGTCGCCGACATCGTCTTCTTGAAAAGGCGCGGAACGGACGGCGGAGGCGCGCGGTGCCGCTAGGGCATCGCGCGGAGGAGGGTCACGGACGGCACCGCACGGGCGCCGCGCGGCCACCGCGCGGACCCGCAACCGTGCGGCTGCCGCGCGGGCGCCGTGCGGCTGCCGCGCGGGCCCGCATTCATGCGGGCACCGCGCGGGCGCCGCACGGCTGCCGCACGGGAGGCACCCGCGCGGGCCCGCAACCTTGCGGGCACCGCGAGGGCGCCGTGCGGCTGCCGCGCGGGCGGCCCCCGCGCGGGCCCGCATCCATGCGGGCACCGCGCGGGCGCCGCACGGCTGTCGCGCGGGAGGCACCCGCGCGGGCCCGCACCCGTGCGGGCACCGCACGGGCGCCGCGCGGCTGCCGCGCGGGAGGCACCCGCGCGGGCCCGCACCGGTGCGGGCACCGCGCGGCTGCCGCGCGGGCGGCACCCGCACGGACCCGCAACCGCGCGGGCGCCGTGCCGGGCCGCACCCGCGCGGGCACCGTGCGGCCATCGCACGGGCAACCCGTGCGGGGCACCGCGCCGCGAGGGCATCGTCCGCGGAGATACGCCGCGCGGTTCTGAACCGCGCGGGGCTCCGGCAGACGGCGACGGCGGCTCGGGAATTCCGTTTCGTCAACCGGACATTGTTGGACTTTTCCGTCAAAAAGAGTAAATTGGGTCTTGTGTTTTCAGATGTAAGTACACGCTTTTGACTATAGTTATCCTTGCGGACTTTCTTTAGGTCCAGACGCGCAGCGGGGGTGCGCGAAAGATTCGGGTGTTCCGATCTCTCTCCAAATAGGTGGGTACGGTTGCTGTAAATACAACCAGTGCAGTAAGTGCATCTATCGTCATTAAAGTGCTCTCAATTTATCTAACAAAATAGATGGACAGTTTAACCTTTCGCATAATTGTGTTATTATCTAACAATTGAAGCGGCTGCGGTCGCAATGTTCATGACACGCCGATCTCGGCAAATCCGTTTTGGGATGCTGCACGTACACAGGCGGATTGGCCTCCGCATGGGTGTACTTTTCCGGAAGAGTGGTCTTGTATGACCCGTGTTCCTCACAAAGGGGTGGGAGCCGTGAGGACCCCTTCGCGCCCGCTGGGAATAGCACACCAGCACCGTGGAAGGGGTTAAATGCATCAAAGAAGTGTTTGCGCACGAGGGGAGACTTTGGTCTCTCCGATAAATAATCTGGGGTTGGTGCCCAATTAAATTGATAAATCTGGGGTTGGTGCCCAATTAAATTGATAAATCTGGGGTTGGGGCCCAGCTTAATATGTGCAGGGTTTTAGCGAAATGGTTCCGGTGTTTCCGGTTTGCTCCTTATTCCTTATTGTTGTTAGACATCTACTTTGTTTGTCACTGACATTACCCACTCCGTGACAGGCGCTACGAGGGGCGTTAGCCGGGAGATTGTTGAGACTGCGTCGCGAGGGCCGTAGTCAGAACACTTGGTTATTATCATTATCTCATTTCTCTTATGCATTTTAGTTAATTTGCTTGTGAGTAGTAATATTCGTGGACATGTATTACTTGGCACTGTGGATGAGTTGTACTCTTATAGTTTGGTTCTTTTGGTGATGTTTTCTTATGCGGCATGTTTTCATGATAAACCAAATGACTTCGAAAAGGTTTTCTCAAAACGAAGTGCCGTGTGGGCACGGGTTTTGCAATTGCTGGCTTTATCCTTTCTAAACATTGATGCTGCTTTAACATTCCGCTTGATGTTGAATGTCTATTGTATGGTTGATGGTTGGTGGTTGATGTATGTTGTTGTAAATGAGACGCCGTGCATATACAAAGGAGACTCTGTCCGCGGACAGGGAGAATTTTGTGTATGTGGCGGTCTGGCACGCACCGGGGATGAGGTTTAATTTACCTTGTTAAGAAAAAAAAAAGATACACACGATTTTCCGCTTTGATAGACTCAAAAACCCCCGGGGGCGTGACACTCCCTTCTCTCTGGTTTTTTTTAGCACCCCGGACCTTTGGAAGTAGCTTCTGAAGGTTGTAAGGATGCTCCCTGTCGAGCCCTAGCCTTTGTGGTGGTCCCGGTTGCCGGCGGGAGAAAGGTTATCGTCGGAAACCTAATATGCTCCGCCCCGAACTTTCTCCACTCTCGGTGACTTTTAGCAAAAAGAAAAAGGATGGTCCTCTTCCTCTTGACCTATTCTTGCTCCTCTCCAAAGTTGGAGTGGTTTGGTGCAGTGTGGACAGCATGCGGTCATGCCCTAGCTTCGGGAAGAGGAAGCTCCGGTCGAGCTTTTTGCTCCTGCGCCGGCGAGGCTCCCCACCTCCAGCCAAGTGGCCGAGAAGCTTCCTGGGAATGGGAGGAGTCTAGCCATGTCTTTGCATGGCATCCATGCAGCCCGAAACACCGGATGCCATGGATGACCCGAGTTGGGTTCAAACCGCGGTGGCCGGCCTTCCGACGGTCGCCGACGGGGATGGCATGCCCAGAACAGTTGCTGGGACCAAGGGGAACCTGGCCATGCACTTGCATGGGTTCCATGCTGCCCGGGTGAAAATTCACCATTCCACCGCCGCCGCCGCCGTGCCCTGTCGCCGGGCACGGGTTCAGGAAGCTTTGTGTGGATGGGAGGCACCTTTTGGTGCTGTTGGGAGAGGCCCAGAACCCATTGATGAAAAATCACCATTAATGGGCATCCGAGCTCATCTTCTTTCTTTTTTCTCTTCTTGTTTCTCGGTAACCAGGGAAGCAAGATGGACCCAGACTTGCTGGGGATGCTCTTGCAGCCCTAAGAAGTTTTTCCATCCAAGTTGGATGCTCCCAGAGTCCCTCTTTGTTGAGTTGTAGCTTGGGTTAGGTTTGGTTTCATGTTAATGGAAGATGCCCACCATATGTTTGAAGGAATGCCTGAAAGAAACTCCAATTGGATTTGGCCATTTGTGACCATCCAGCAAGTGAGCAGTAAACTCCACATGATCCCCTGAGCTTGATGCTCACTTCGGTTGCAATTTTGACTGAGTGGAATTATATGTGGAGCATTCATGGCCATTAGAGAGCAAGGGTGTTGGATCTTTTGATCCAGCAGCAATTAGGCTGCACTAAAGTGAGCCCTAGAATCCCTGTGATGTCCTGAGCATGATGCTCAACTTATTTTGTGGTTGGCACAAGCAGAAAATAAAGTTACAGTAAATGGAAGCTTATGTGGGTTTAATTGATCATGGGGCTGTTCTAGGTGTTATGTGACTTCGCGACAGTGAGTTTCTGGCTATTTTGGGGTCACTGAACGTGATGCTCACCTTAGAGTTCGATTTGGTTGAACCGAATAACTAAAAATGCGATTAATTCTATGTTAGTAAGGAATTTCATGGCCCGAAGTTTTTCTCGGAATCCGTCCTGCTGCCAAATGGTCAGCACTGTGTCCAGCAAGTCGAGGGTCACCTACTGGAGGTGACCATTCGTTAAAATGACGCTCCAAGAGTTAGAACGGGCGAAAACGGCTCTCAAATTGCTATAAAAGTGTGATTTCTGGAAACCCTAGGGGTCAAAACGCAATTGTAGCCTCACGTGCTGTCTCGGGCAGTGTGTATATAAGCTCTAAGCTTTTTGCTAGTGATCCGTTGGCTCTCGTTGAGCGAAAATTGGTTATCGGTCCGTAAATCGGCAAAATCGTCGGTTTAACGGCGCCCCGGTGGCAATCGCGCAATTCGGGAAATTGCGGCGGTTCCGCCTTGCTGTCTGTTGAGTCCCAGTAGAATCTGGTTAAGCCAGCGGCAAAGGGTCAAAGCCCGTGTCTCCCGGAAATTCAAATGGAATTTTCAGGAGGGGCATTTTGGTAATTATACCAATATTTGAATAAAAGGTTGAGTTTAGCAATGTTAACTGACAGATATTAGTGTTTTAGTGTCCCGAGGCTGCACGTCAGGTTTCGTCAGATTCGGAAATCTGAAGATATTGTTCGGGCCAAAGTGGGCCGAACGGCGGATTTCCGGCAAGTCGCGTAAATCTGGAAAAGATCCAGATTTAGTGGATTAGAGAGTCAGTTGATTGAGTGTGTGAGTTTTCCTGATCAGTGTTCATGATTCAGGTTGGCACGGTTCGGCTCTAGCCTTCGAACATACCGTCGGTGGACTCAGTCGCCTGCAAACGACATGTGGGTTTATCTTCGGTACGGGCTTTATCAGTTCGGCCCTCTAGGGTATAGTACTGGTTGGACCTCTGTTCTTGCAGCCTAGACGTATATTTGAGCCTACCTTTCTTTCGATCAGTTTTATACTTCTATATGCCTGATTTATGATCCTTATCAGTTATCTGATTATATGATACCTTGCATGATTGATCTTAGTTGCTTCCAGTTATTATGATATTATTCTGGACATTGCCATGCCTGCTTGGTCATTAGCTAGTTTGCACACCTTATTGATTTTCAGTATATCCTGATCCATGTTATAGTAGTTGTTGCCTATATTCTGCACATGAGTTGAGATTCAGTTGGCTATTCTGCATTGCATCCCTGTTGGGATTTTTCCGGCTTGTTGCCGATTACCATGAGTTGAGATTCAGTTGGCTATTTTTCATTGCATCCCTGTGGGGATTTTCCTGGCTTGTTGCCGATTACCCGGTCTGTGGACAGTGAGCTTGAGCATTCGCATGATTGATCGCCCGCACTGCTGTACTTCACGAACATAAGCGGGGTCGCTCCCCGTGTGTATGTTCTTTACCGGTAAAGTGGTCTGGTGTACGACCCGTGACTCCCAGGTTAGTGCCCAAGGGTGCCGGAGTGTTGACTCCCAGGTTAGTGCCCGAGGGTGCCGGAGTATGTCAGCCAGGTTGGTGTCAGGTTCGGCGAGTTTTCCCTGAGGTCTTGTTGACCAATATGGTGGCTATGATTGGGTAAATTGTTGTTTCAGTTATTGATGCATAGTGCATATTCAGCATGCTTTTCTATTATGATTGTTCTTTTCCTTTCAGTATTTATTTCAGTATACTTGTGACACCCCCGGAATTTGGATTAGTCCTCTATATAAATGATATAATAGGACTAAATTTCTAACCCGGCTATAGCATTTTGGATGGTAGCAAGATCCAAGAGGAACATGAGAGTTAAGCGTGCTAGAGCTAGAGTAGTTCTAGAATGGGTGACCCCCTGGGAAGTGGGGCGTCACAGTTGGTATCAGAGACATTCACCAGCCGGAAATGTGAGATGAGTCTCGGCTGAGCCAGGGTTATATAGCGGGTAGAGCGAGGCTCCCCGGCTAATGACCGTTGTGAGTGGAGTGCAGCTCCTCACAAGGTCGGCTAAGGCTAGCGAGACGAGTCTCACATCGCCTGGTGCTTGTGAGTGTGCTTGAGCCTGACGTGGACGTCAGGGCTTAAAGGGGGGAAGAATGTGACACCCCCGGAATTTGGATTAGTCCTCTATATAAATGATATAATAGGACTAAATCTCTAACCCGGCTATAGCATTTTGGATGGTAGCAAGATCCAAGAGGAACATGAGAGTTAAGCGTGCTAGAGCTAGAGTAGTTCTAGGATGGGTGACCCTCTGGGAAGTGGGGCGTCACAATACTCCTGTTGAAATCTATAGCTGCTTTCCATATTGATTAATTATCCGCCTCTTGATTATGTTTACAATGTCGTGATTTCTACTATCCTCTAGTATTGTATGCCAGTAGGTACGATCTGCTATTTCTCGGCTCGTCGTGCCCACTGGGATACATGTACAGTGTATCTCACACCCCCTGGGTGACCATTTTTCAGGTCGAGCGGGTGTGGGGATATCGGGACGTGTTGGTGAGATGACGTGATAGAGTTGACCCTGACAGCCGTTGATTATATTTATCAGTTTATTTAATTTGTAATTCAAGTTGTAATATGATTGTAATAGTTGTATCTGTTTTCGTGGTTTAGTCTACTCTGGTGCGGTTTGCCATTATTGAGCCGAGCATGTATAGAAAAGGCTCAATCCAATGGGGATTGAGAATTTTCTATATATGTGGCGGCCCTGGTTGAAATTTTTAAACTCTAAAAAAAAAAAAAAAAAATTTTAGACGCTGTTTTTCGAACCCGGGGGGTGACAATATATATATATATATATATATATATATATATATATATATATATATATATATATATATATATATATATAAAGAGAGAGAGAGAGAGAGAGAGAGAGAGAGAGAGAGAGAGAGAGTTAGATTTCTATATTATAGTATTAGAGTTTTTATACTATAGTCTTATTTTTGATTATAGGATGTTTAAATCTACAATATATACCGTTAAATATAATTTAGGGTATATGAAATTTTTATATATATTTTTTTTATAATTTTTTGACATAGTTTATTTTATGATCAAAATATTTTAAAATTATTAATTTTTAATGGTTATTATGGCAAGTTTGTAGTTTAACGGTGTAGAAAAATCTAAATTTATTTAAATTTTGATAAAAAATATTTTAAATTATTTAAATCAAGATCAATATTCTTGATCTTGAATTCAAAAGTTTTATCCTCAAATTTTAAAAATTGTTCAATTTTCACCGTTTATTTTGATATGATTTACTTACTAAGTAAACGATGTCGAAAAAATGTAAAATTTTATTTCTAACCACTTCATATACCCTAAATCATATTTAACGGTGTGAATTATTGATTTGAACACCCTAGAATTGAAAATGAGACTAGTATAGGAGCTCCAATACTATCAATAGTATAGGAGCTTAACACACACACACACACACACTCTCTCTCTCTCTCTATATATATAGACCTAGTCTGGAATGCTATAAGTAGCAAATCGGCTCGTTTGCCACCTATTTGTTTTCGATGATAGAGCTTTCAAATTGACGATTGGTATCGTTGAACATGATCTAGACTATTTAAACTATTTAGAAATTAATTTCATACTTTTTCGATATTCTTTTCTAGTCTATCAAGTGGACAAAAAAATGAACGACTAAAAATAAATATCCTTCAAAAAGTGATGATAAGAGTCTTGTTATCAAAATCAAGAGTATAGATTTTGTTTTAAATAATTTTAAAAAATTTCTAACAAAAATTTAATTAATTTAGATCTTTTTACACCGTTAAACGAGTAAAAGACTTATATCTACCATTAAAATTATAAATTTTGTAACCTTTTGATCATAAGGTCAAAAAAGATTTGAAATTTAATTTCTATATACTTTTAGTGGTCTTGATCATATTCAACGGTGCCAATCGTCGATTTGAAAGCTTCATCATCGAAATCAAATGGATGACAACCAAGCCGGTTTGCTACTGATAGCATTCCAGCCCAAATATATATATATATATATATATATATATATATATATATAGCTTATATACTTTCAAAAGTACAAATCTATCTATATATATATAATCTATATATATATAGAGAGCTTATATACTGATAGCATTCCAACGCCGAATCCACGACGTCCAACCGTATCTACTGTCTTCACTAATGTAGCACGAGTCGATCACACGAACGCGCCTAACTCCGAAGCCTCGAAGTCGAAAGCACCTTGAATCACAAGGCCACGCGAATGAACGCGCCGATGTTCCTTTCGGAAATCGTTGTTTGTTTATTGGTGGTGATGATATCGAATACTTAGATAATCATAGAAAGACAAGAAAACACCGTCTAAGTATTCATCAATTTGATTCTACAAGAAATAACGAATTTGAAAACCCTAGAATCAAATTGATCAATATAGAAAAAGAAACATAAAATAGAACGTGTTTTCCTTTCTTTTCTATATGTGGATTATCTTTGGTTTCCACGGCTTGACCTAAAAGATGAACTCTTGAGGTCTATTTATAGGCTAGAAATCTTTTGGAAAGATATAAGAATTAAAAAAATGACTTAACAGATTTTTTTCCGTACGGCGGTCCGGATTGGAATAAGTCTGATCCGGACTGTCGTAACAGCCAAGAAAATTTTCAGAAATAATGTTCGGGGTCCGGACTGGAATGGTCTGATCCGAACTGTTTCATGCGATATAACAAAATCAATGTTTGGGGTCCGGACTGGATCTGCCTGATCCGGATCCATAACATATAAAATGTTCAGTTTTTAATTTTTAGCGCATGAAAAATATTCCAAGTGTTTCTAAGTTATAAGAATGTATTCGAAATATCAAAGAATATTTAATTGAACGTACCTGAACATTTGAATCCATTCTTTTGAGATTGATGTATATGAGTTGTCAAGTCTTCATCTTCAATTTTCAATCTTCACGAAATACGCTAATACAAAAGTCCTTAACAATCTCCCCCTTTGGCGGTTTCGTGACAAAACATATAATCCACAAAAACTAATGAAAAACGATTTTTGTTGCTATCACCATACAACAAAAATACGCATGAACGATCCAAATAAATGTAAATACAACAGATAAACTCCTAAAACAAACTCTAGATTTAGACGCAACTAGAAGTGGTCAACTCTTGTACTCTCTGCAAAAGAGACAATTCTTGTCAAAAGCAATCATTAAAACCTCAAGAATTTAATCAATAAAACAACTAGAGAGTTATACATTTAATATGATATGACATTATTTATCAGATATGTATGAAAGTAGACAATCAAAATTTACATACCTTTACGTATCATTCATATTCCATATGTCATGTCATGTTCACATGTTCAAGGTTCAAAGTTAACAAGTGTAACAAGTTTCAAATAGTTAGTCGAGTCATCATGTCACTTGTTAACAAATATTACATGCCCCAAATAGTTAGTAAACATGGTCAGTCAGGCATGTTATCAGTTCAGTTACTTACCTACTTCCCAACGTTCAACGTACAAAGTTCTCATAAATCTTCTCCCCCTTTTTGTCAAAAAAAATGCCAAAGAAAAACCGAGGAGAAAAATGTTCAAAAAGTTAGGTCATGAAAACTTAAGGAAAGTAAAAGAAACCTGCAAAACAACATTAGAAAAAAATACTTCCATCATCATCCAGAGTCTGAATCCTCAGAACTGCTACAACCCATTTTTGCGAAAATCTTTTTCACCAACTTCGTTAGTGAATTGTATTTCTTTGTCAAAACCACTTGGGCTGCAGTAATCTGTTTAGGATCCAAAGAAATACGACCTTGTTCAATCGAAAGACGCTCTTGTTCAGATGAGAGTCTTTGCTGTTCACGATATATGGAGGTCACAGATGCCTCATCGTCGGAGGTCGCAAAAACTGTAGGTCCTGGAGCTGTTGTTGTGGCTGCTGCTGGTTGTGCTCTTGCCGCTGGTTGTTCAGAAGTCGAAGGTCGTTTGCTTCGAGGAGGGGTTGGTGTATCATCTGGTTGTCGAGGGAGTGGCTTCACGACAGTCGAATCATTGATTGTTTCCAAACTGTGCATATAACTTAACGATTGAATATCAACATCAAATTTCTGAAAAATGCGCATGATTATCATTGGAAACGGAAGCCTCTCAGTCTGATGTGGATGCTCCACATAACGCGCCATTCTCGACCATATGATGTACGGGATATTTATGTTCAGACCCCTAGTTGCAGTTGGATGTCCCAATAGATAAAGAAATAACATCCTATCCCAGCGAAGAACTTTTGTCTTCATGTTTGGCAAGGTGTTGTAGCACACAATAAAGTTCAGAAAACGGCACTCCGGTCGAAGTTCCTTGGAGAAAACCGAATTTCCAGCAGACTGAGTGTCCGGCACACAGATGCCATCCACCACTCGACGCCAATCCAAACTATTCATCGGGCAACCCTTCATGTAATGGATCCCGTCTAGCTGAGCCTTCATTCCCAAAACCTCACCAATTAGCTGAGATGTAATCGTCAACCGAGTGTTCCGGACCGTTGTTCGAAATTTCATAGGTCTGCCCTCAATGTCCTGAAGCTTGTTAGCACAAGGATAAAAGGTTCTGACAAGGTGAATGCAATAACCTGTTGTCTCTGGAAACTTGCAAATCGGAGAAAGATCGGCTTGATCAAAAAGAGCTCCTTAAACCGCCGATCTATCTCGCAAATTCCCGACATTGACATGTCGTTTGCCGATGCATTCTCTCTTCTCAAATGCTTGCATACGGTGTGTGTCAATATGAACAACAGTTTCTTCCTTGGTAGGTGGAACACTTGCTAGTGGGTCTTCGATCTCAATCCCACGAGATCTCCTTCTTTTCCGTGCAACAGTTTTTGTCACGTCCCGAGGTCGAAACTGCGACCCGGGCTCGCCAACAGATCCGCCACCTATGCATAACCCCGCATAGGCGAAGCGTCTAACCTGCAAAAGATAGTACTATAGCTACGCAAATATCAGAGCGGAAATAAAATGCTGTAAAATAAAATCCAATCACTGTACAACACGAAATAAAGTACAACATCCATCTCCTCAAATACAGATAATCCTCATACAATACCCTCAATACAGCATCTCTCAAACTCCAAAAAGGGAGATAAACTAAAACTATAGTACATCAGTCTCTCCAAATACAAAAGATCCCTCTCAAAGTAAACAATAAAAACCAGTTGACAGCTACAAGGAATCTCCAACCAGGGGATACAGCTACACTCCTCGGGCGGTAAGGATCTAGCTCGTGACTCCCTCGCCTCGAACAACGACCGAAAGATCAGCAACTCCCGCAGAAGACTCTGCAAAACAGGAGGAAGAAAAGATGGAAACAACAATGGGGGTGAGAACCACTAGTAAACCAGTAGCCTCCCCATGTGGGTAAAGCCTCGAACTCCGGCGTACCCACTAAGTCTACCAGAGGCAAGAAAAGGAATAAGTGGTAAAGCTGTAAACAGAACTGCTGAAAAAGGGAAAACCACTACTAGCATGCCTCTAAATGCAATACCGAAAGGAAAGACTGAATGTATGCATCAGTATCTAACATGCCTGCCTGAATAAACCCAATCGATGGACCAGTAGGAACTGGTACTGCCTGCTGTGCCTGCCGTATCGGGTATGCTGGCCAACGCATAACACCGATGTAAAGAAGGAGTCTCAATGACTCAAAGCCTGTCTGTTGCACACTCCGGAGTGGCACTCGAGGGGAGCGACCCACACGAGTAAAGTATCTCAGTAACCAGTAACATAAGTATCATAAAACAGCAGGACTGGATCAAGACTATGATCAAAGTGGGAAACTCCATCCACTAAAGAAATCTGATCCCCAATCGGATGCAATAGTACTCAATAAGTGGGAAACTCCATCCACTAGAGAAACCTGATACCCAATCAGATGCAATAGTACTCAATAAGTGGGAAACTCCATCCACTAGAGAAAAGCCCGATCCCCAATCTGATGCACAAGTAAACATCTGGTCAACCGCCTAATGTACGCGGTCGCCGCAATACCCCACAATCAACAATCAAGCCCAACAACCGACACCCGGTCGACCGCCTAATATCCACGGTTGCCGCAATAACCCACAATCCACAATCGGGTAAAATAATCAATATCCGGTCAACCGCATACTGTCCGCGGTTGCCGCAATCCCCCACAAATCCAACATCAAGTACATCCTGTCTCCGACCCTGAGGTCCCGGCTACACTATCATCCCAAACCCCTGCTTGAACCCGAGCAACCAGACTCAAAAGTCTAAATGAGAAGGAGAAATGAAACAATTATGGTTTCTCCTAAGTCAAGTCCCAACATGATAGTGTAGCAATAAATAGTGGCCTATCTAGATATCCATACAAGCATGCAAATGTACTCAGGCAAGATGAAAGAAAGTCAATCAAATAACAGTTCCACATGTGTATCAAATAATTAATCCGCATAGATATAATCATCATGCTAAAATCACCAGCCAACTACACATGTAAATAATCCCTGACCCATAATAAATCACCAAAGTGGTACCCGCACATAGATATGTCATTATGTTCCAACAATTAATTCATTTAACCAACTTTCATAAAATCTATGTGCTAACATGGCATGTTAATTATCACTATCAAAATATCCCCGCAATCATGTTTCCACAACAATATTATCCCAATAATATTCCCAACATGCTATGTCCACAAAATTAATCTCAAATGATAGCCTCACATTTATATCATTTTAATCATGCATGGTGTCCAAAGAGGTTGATCAATTAATTAGTCCAAGTGGGGAATTCTCTAATAAACCTAGTGAGCAAGTCAGAAGTTGAGGTATGCAACAACCACCCACCTCGAAAAGCATAATCCACACCCAAATAGCCTCCTCGCTGTCCACAGTCCTCTAACCCCGCAACTCGCCGAAAATAGTGCACAACTGTACAGAACAACGCACCCGGTGAAAACATAAATCCCAAAATACAGCTTTTGCTATTTTCCAAACAGCACGGAAAAAGAGGAGTTTTCACCTCTGTACAGTGCTCCGAAAAATTCAGAAAAAATACGGTTGCGTTTCCTTGCGACGAGTAGATCGAAAACGAGTACTTATACGTCTTGATCCGATGCTCCTAGGCCAAGATATAAATCGAACAAGCCGGTGCTGTCCAGAATTCATCACAAAAAAGGGGGGTCAAAATGCCTCGGGAACCGTGCCAAAAGTGCGAAACGGAGCAAAGTGGTCAACACGAAAATCGAAGCCTTACCTCTCAAGAACACGCTGCCGTGAAAATCGCGCAAAAATTCCTCCTGGTTTGCGCACAGGAAAATCCCGACTGAAATGCGACGGAAACGGGCCGAAATGGAGAAAAGTCGAGGCGCACTGTAAAATCAAGATCGCCGCTGTCGAGCCTCCAAAAATTCTGGGGATCCACCACGAGATCAAAAACATCAAGGGAAACAAATCTCATATAGAGCTCTCCCTCTCATTCCCTCTCTAAAGCTCGAAAAAAGGAGAGAAAGAGAGAGAGAAGGAGGTATAAATAGGCCCAGGAAACAATTGAAGAAATACCCTCTGTATCCCAGATTTCGGGCGCCCGAAACATTCGGGCCCCCGAAATCGGGCCCAAGGCCCGTCCCAAACCAGCGCCCGAATCTCTCACGGGCCGCCACGTCACCACCGAACAGCGTACAGTAGCGGGGTAGGTGGCGCCCGCCAATGGCGGGGCGCCACCTGGCGCCCGCCAATGGCGGGGCGCCACATGGCGCCCGCGTGCCTGCCACCGCTGCCACGCCGCCTGCCGCGCCACCTGCCGCCTGCATGCGCACAGTAGGGCGCTCAATCCCCGCGCGCCACGTGTCAGGCCCCCACGCTCGCTGCGCCCGGTGCACATACTCCGTGCACCTGACGAACCACAAACTGCCACGTGTCTACCTCTCAACCAATATGAAACCGCCATGTGGCACACCACCAGCCTGCATCCCGCGTCTGCCCGCGCACCTGCCCGGCCTGCCCGCGCACCCCCGCGTGCGCCGCGTCCACAGCACCGAACCAATGAAGAGCTGCCACGTGTCCCCGTCCGGTCCACCGTACACCCGCGCCTCACCCCGTGGATTGAGAATCGTGCGCCGGCCAATCCGAAGCTGCCACGTGTCCCTGCCGGCGGTCCACGGCTCCCTCATGCACCAAAATACACTAGAAACTTCCGGGTCTCCGTTTTTGGGCGTCCGGACTCAGAAAAATACAAGTAAATAGTCGTTTTTCATCGTTTTTTCGCGCTGAATCCAAATACGGCCTCCTTTTTGCACAAAGCTCCTTCCAAAATTCGACGGGGGTATCCGAATACACTCGGGATCCATTCAACGCACTGAGTCCATTTCTTGAGTCTGATATACCCAAACACTCCCATCTCCCAAGATAGTCCTCCAGAAGCCACTGATCAAGCCATAATCCCCCAATGAAGATCCGGGTCATCACAGTTTTCCTTTTCATTGACGTTGGTTGCATAGGTGCTTTTCCCTTCTCAGCTGTAGTAGGAGGAGTCTTCACTTTTGCATAAAATGGGGCTTTGCCCTTTGATGCAGATGAAGCTTTGGCGGCAATTTCCTTCGCTCATTTCATTGTTTTCTCCCAGTCCTCTGATTCAGTTTCCGAGCCATCCAATGGCACGAGCTCAGGTTCTCTTGATTCTTTCTTGCTCTATTCAATTTGTTGGTCACACGAGTGCTGACCAGAGCAGTGATGAACACAGTTATCCATTCAAAAACCATCTTTGAAGGATTTGCCGTAAAAGTCCCTTTGTGAGCAAGACTCAAGAACATAGAAAAAAAATTGTTTAAATCCAAAAATTTGAAGGAAAATAGCTAAACAATTCTTAACATGTGTAGAGGCTAGGAATCAAGACAATTTTGCAAAAAGAATTTTAAAAATAGATCAATTTCTCATATCTTGAAAAATCCTAAAAATTGTCCTAAAACCGAAGTTTCTGAAATCAAAACCCAAAAATCTGTTTAGAAGATAAACAACAAGCATAGAAATAATTCTTAGGCATCCAGAGTTCAGATTTCAAAAGAAATTTGATATAAAATCGTGCAAAAACAAAATCATAGCATGAAATCCATCACGTTTTGGCAAGAATAAGCAAGAACAGTGAATAGCCAAGTTTTGATCAAAATACTTGGATCGAGAGAAATAGAGACAAGAGAGATCCAAGAGCCCTTGATTCTAGAGAGAGAAATAGCAGAAACCTAAATCAAAAGATTATGTAGAATGAGAAATCAAAAACCCATCGTTTTAATATAAACCCTAGCGCGTAGTCCAGATCGGATTAAGAAGTCAATCCGGATCGGCTTCGCACAGAAAATTCCATCGTTCGGGATCCGGACTGACTGTCTTCAGTCCGGACTGCCTGCAACTTTTTCTCTAGAAAAATTCATAAAAAAATCAAAAAATCCAGAAAAAATATGTAAACATTCTTGCATATCAACTTTAAACAAAAAGTATCATTTCATATGAAAAGACATAGATTATGAGAAATCTATCAATATATCACAAATCATGAAACAAAAATTTATAAAAGTTATAACCTCTAAAGTTTAGCAAGTTCGAAAACATCAAACATGATCTAATGAGTAGTGATTTTATCAAATCATCAATTAAGCAAAGAAAATGAAGCACTAAGATCGATAGATGTTTGAAATTCCAAATAAGTCAGATAATAGTATTTAGTCAATATATTTGGGAAGTGGCTCTTTGAGCATCTTTCAAAAATAAAATCCCACCTTATACCAACCTTGGAATTTGAATGAATCAAGTATTCCAAAAAGCATTTATCAAGTAAACAGTAACACCATGCTTGGTAAACATGTGGTAGCTGCACACTGTACTCGAACGACCGAGGTGGTAGCTCTTTCCTCCATGTGGTTGTAGTTTTCACACTCCTCTAAAGGATGTAACTCTTTCCACATCTTTTGAGCATGAAAATTTTAATAAACTCCCCCTCAATTGGCTATCAATTATTTAAGACATTTAGTATTCAACCAAAAATTGATCTCGTGTTCATACTTATTTCAATCATCAAATAAGATAAAATTAATACCAATAGATCATTAAATGAAGGAATTGACTTTGATCAATTAAAGATGAAATAATTGATATAAATGATCATTGCATCAAATGCGTTATAATGATATCCAAATCATAATAAACTTCTCTAAACATGAAAGGATGCAACTAAAGTCAATATAGCTAATGCTCAGTTAAAGTTCTACTGTATACATATATACAAACAAAAAGAACAAAAACACAAAATAAAACCTAACCTAAACAATGGTTCAAAAATCAGTTATTTCAAAGAAAGCATACCAATTGTTTTTCGCAAATGAATAAAACGTTTTTGATCCAAGGGTTTTGTTAAAATATCAGCTAATTGATCATCAGTTGAAACATAGGAAATTTGCAAAGTACTTGATTCAACTAGCTCTCTAAGAAAATGATATCTTAGTTTAATGTGTTTTGTTCTAGAGTGCAACACAGGGTTTTTAAAAATATTAATGGCACTAGTGTTGTCACACAAAATAGTTACCGATGTCGCAGGAATGCGGAAGTCACTCAATACACTTTTCATCCAAATCAATTGAGTTGAGCAACTTTCCGTAGAAATATATTCTGCATCGGCAGTAGAGAGCAATGCAGTTTTGCTTTTTACTATGCCATGCAACCAAACAATGGCCAAGATAAAAACATGCACCACTTGTACTCTTCCGATCATCTACTGATCCAGCCCAATCGGCATCCGAATATCCTATAATGTCGAGAGTTGTGCCCATAGGATACCAAATTCCGAAATTGAATGTACCTTTGACGTACCGGATGATCATTTTCACTGCTTTCAAGTGAATTTCCTTCGGTGCTGATTGATATCTCGCGCAAATCCTAACACTAAAAGAAATATCCGGGCGACTAGTAGTAAGGTAGAGTAGACTTCCAATCATACTTCTGTAAAGTTTCTCGTCTACACTCTCTCCGTGAGATTCACTACCTAATCCTTTATTGCTAGTTCCCATAGGAGTCGGAAAGTCTTTAGAATCTTCCAATCCGAATTTCTTGACCAACTCCTTTGCATACTTGGATTGACATAAATGTATGCCATCATTACATTGTTTAACCTGCAATCCAAGAAAATACGTAAGCTCACCCATCATTAACATCTCAAATTCGCTTTTCATTGTTTCGGCGAATTTTGAAGCATCCTTGTTTGTTGTCGCACCAAACACTATGTCATCAACATAAATCTGTGCCACAATGAAATTATCCTGAAAATGCTTCACAAAGAGTGTGCAATCGACTCTCCCTCGAGTATAGCCCTTTTCCAAAAGATATTTCGTTAATCTTTCGTACCATGCTCGCGGTGCTTGTTTTAGTCCATAAAGAGCCTTTTTTCAATCGAAAAACATGGTTTGGAAGTTTACGATCAATGAAACCTTTCAGTTGAGCCATATAAACTTCTTCGTTTAGAAAACTATTTAAAAACACACTCTTTACGTCCATTTGAAAAAACTTTATTTTAAAATGACAAGCAATTGCGAAAAGAATACGAATGGACTCGAGATGGGCAACCGGGGCGAATGTCTCATCAAAGTCTATACCTTCAACTTGTGAATAGCCCTGAGCAACCAAACGCGCTTTGTTCCTTACAATGGTACCATCTTTATTTTTCTTGTTCTTGAAAATCCATTTAGTACCAATGATATGTTGTTGCTTAGGGGGCTTCGTTAATTCCCAGACTTTGTTTCTTTCAAATTGATTAAGCTCTTCCTGCATCGCTTCAATCCAATAATCATCTTGAAGAGTTTCGTCAATATTCTTTGGTTCCATCATGGAGACATAACATGCAACTCCACATTCTATCTGTCTCCGAGTTCTTACTCCTTGAGGATCTCCAATAATATTTTATTCCGGATGGTCCTTGGAGATTCGAAGCGTTTGAGGTAACGGAGTACTCGGGGGAATTTGTGATGAATCCTGCACATTAGATGAACTAGAAGAACCATGAGATGCATCAAAATTTTCAGAAGATTTATCAGGCACCGATGCTATATCATTAGCAGGCAAGTCATCATCAAGAGATATATCAGAAGTAGATTTAACAGAAGAAAAATTGAAAGCTTCATCTACTTTAACATTGATAGATTCCATAATCGATTTAGATTCAAGGTTAAATACCCGATATGCTCTACTGTTTGTAGAATAACCCATAAAAATTCCTTCGTCACTACGAGAGTCGAATTTTCCAAGATTTTCACGGTCACGTAAAATGTAACAATGACTCCCGAAGATACGAAGATACTTGATATTCGGTTTTTTACAGAATCAAAGTTCATATGGTGCATTTAAAGTACCTGGGCACAAATATATGCGATTGATCACATAGACCGCGGTGTTAACTGCTTCAGCCCAAAAGTATAAAGGGAGTTTCCGGCTATAAAGCATAACAAGCGCCATCTCTTGTACAACTCTATTTTTGCGCTCGACTACACCGTTTTGTTGCGGTGTATAAGGTGCAGAGAATTCATGTTTTATGCCGTTCGAAGAACAAAAATCAATGAATTTTGAATTTATGAATTCTCCACCTCTATCACTCCGAACACGAATGATCTTTTCATTTCTCAATCATAATCCGATGACAAATCTCATGAAAAGAGTCAAAAGTATCCGCTTTCTCTTTTAAAAATACTACCCATGAATATCTAGAGAAATCATCAACAAAAAAAAAAAAAAATACCATTTACCTCCCAAGCTTGGTTGACGAGTCGGCCCCATTAAGTCCATATGTAATAATTCCAGCGGCCGTTTTGTTCCAACGTGGTTCAAGTTCTGATGAGTGAATCTAGATTGTTTTCCCTTTTGACAACCTCCACACACAATGTTTTCTTTAAAGTTCAATTTTGGAACACCTCTAACCACGTCTTTATTAGAAATTCTAGATAGTTCCTTAAAATTTATGTGATCTAGTCTTTCATACTAAAGAGTCTCATTATCAAGTGAAACTAGGATATATTGTTCAATAGGTTTACTAGGAACTGCGTAGCAATTATTTTGTGATCTAACCCCTTTAAAAAAGAATAAATGGTTTGAGTCAGTTGCAATACATTCAATTGAAGAAAAATTAACTGAAAAAACCATCATCACACAGTTGACTAATGCTTATGAGGTTAGTCTTAAGGCCTTCAACAAATAAAATATTGTTCAAAACCGGGCCATCTGGAATAGTGATTGTTCCTTTGCCAACTATTTTTGAAGATCTACCATCTCCGAAAACAACAAGTCCTCCGGAGGTTTTCTCAAAAGAATTAAAATAGTTTTTACCTCCGGTCATGTGCCGTGAGCAACCGCTATCCAAATACCAAGACGAATTGTCATATGCATGTAGTGATGTGTGAATGACAAGACAAGGGAAGAGTTCACCTTTGCGCACCCAAACCTTACGAGTATTGGAATACGTCGGCAATGATCGTGATTTTGCGCTCCTTGGTGAATGCATCTCGTTCGGTCGATCACTTTTCTTTGATTTCCATGATGATGTTGTCTTGGGGAATGTACTACCATTGTTCTTGACCTTTGGTTGATTTCTTCTTGAATTTCAGTCTCTGTACTTGTTGGTAGTCGTTGCAAGTAATGCTTGATTTGTTCGTTTTGCTCCATACTTGCAATTTGGTCTTATGTGCTCTTTTTCTCCACAATTGTGATATACCTTATTTGTCTTTAAATTCCCTCGTGATGTTAAAGGTTCGTCATTAATGGAAAAAGATATTTCGGTCAGAGGAGGAGGAAAAACCAATTGAGGCACAAACTTCTTTCCGCTCGAACTTGGATTCTCACAAGTTCGGCTATATCCAAGGCCCATTCTATTCGTTTGACCAAGACCAAGAAGCTTATCTAACTTACTCCTTCCTGATGAAAATATGTTCAAATCTTCTTTAAGTTGGAAAATAGTCTTCGTCATCTCCAAGTTTTCTTGCCGAGCCTCGGAATAGAGCTCCAAGAAGTAGTTTTCTTTATCCACCAATTTTATATGTTCCTTCTCGAAATGCTCGTTCTTCTCTTGAAGGGAAGTGTTTGTCTTGATCAAGTTATCCCTTTCCTCTTCAAGAGCTTTTGAGAGAGAAGTTGTCTTGTTGGACTGTTTTTCAAGATCCCACAACCTTCTTCTCAAACTCTTATTATGCTTCGCCAATTTCTTTGAATCCTTTAACAATTGTTGGTAGGCGAAAGCAAAATCTTCACCTTCGGAATCACTTGGTTCATCATCCAATGCAGTTTTTTCATTCAAGGAGGAGATGGATAACGAACCAGAGGTAGTCGATGAAAAACACACGAAAGGTGAAGTTGTGGACGCAAGAAATGTCGTGGCGTTGTTGTCCTCATCACTAGAAGATGACTCGTTGGAGGAGGAAGAGTCATCCCACGTGACGGCTTGCATAGCCATATTCTTTGACGGATTCTTGTTGGGACACTCTGTTGAGATATGACCAAAGCCTCTGCATTTGAAGCACTGGATTTGTCTCTCATTGTTCTTCTTGTCCTTTGAAGAACCCTCTTGCTTTCTTGATTTCGAACTTGAATAACCTTTGCCTTTCTTGGACTTAAAGAAGGATGATAGATTGCTTGAATTTCCCTTTCTAAAGCTTGGGCGAAATTTTCTTGTCAGGAATGCAAGTTGTTTCTCGAAATCCTCCATTGATAGATTATCATCAGTATCTGAAGAGGATGAATCCGCGTCTTCTTCTTTTGTTGATTTCAATGCCATACCTGAAGACTTAGAAGAAGAGGAAGGCTTTCCAGAAGAAGAGTTAGTAGGAAAAGTCATTTCATAAGTTTGAAGTGCACCGACTAATTCTTCTATTTTGATATCGTCCGGGTGTTTTATTGTTTCAATGGCTGCAACCTTAGGGCGAAATCTTTCGGGAATAGTTCTCAAAATCTTTCTTATAACTTTTGATTGTGGAATCTTCTCTCCCAAGTTAGCACATGTATTAACGATATCTTGCAATCGTGTATAATAGTCTGTGAAGGATTCATTCTCTGCCATATGAAAAGAGTCAAATTTGCTCGTAAGAATATGTAGTTTCTGAACCTTTACAAGGCTTGTACCCTCATGTGTAACTGGTAGAGTATCCCAGATTTCTTTTGCGGTCTCACATGTCGAGACACGAGAGAACTCAGTTTGTGACAATGCATTAAATAAAGCGAACCTCATCAATGTATAGCTGCGCCAACTTGTCCCTCGACCACGTGGTGTGGATTGGCAAGAAATGTGCTGCCTTAGTCAAC
This sequence comes from Tillandsia leiboldiana, assembly GCA_029204045.2. Lineage (NCBI taxonomy): Eukaryota > Viridiplantae > Streptophyta > Magnoliopsida > Poales > Bromeliaceae > Tillandsia > Tillandsia leiboldiana. The sequence continues at coordinate 18,089,265 of CM055077.1, read as the reverse complement.
CTGTCCACCACCACCCATATCGTGTCGTGGCCCGCTTGATATCTAGGCAACCCCACGATGAAGTCCATCGCGATATTTTCCCACTTCCAAACGGGTACTGGTAGGCTTTGAAGTTTGCCCGTCGGAAGTCTATGCTCGGCTTTAATCTATTGGCACACTAAGCATTTAGCCACAAAGTGCTCAACGTCCTTCTTCATACCCGGCCACCATAATTGGGCCTTTAAGTCCTTGTACATCTTAGTGCCACCGGGGTGGATAGTATACGGCGATCGGTGTGCTTCTTGAAGGATTTCCCCGCGAATGCCCTCGTCGCTAGGTACACACACACGACCCCGAAACTTCAAGAGTCCAGTTGAGTCCATGATGAAATCTTTCGCGTTTCCACCCTCAATATCAGACCGCACCTTTTGGAGCTTTTCATCGGCAGATTGCTTCTCTTTGATTCTCTCCAACAATGTGGGTTGCACCCTAAGTGTCATAAGCATCGTGGGTGCACCGAAAGCCACAACTTCCAATCCAAACCGTCGCATCTCAGATTGCAACGGGTACTGGTCAGTGATGATCATGGCGAGGTTTTCCACGGACTTTCTGCTCAAAGCGTCGGCCACCACATTTGCTTTCCCCGGGTGGTAAAGGATGCTAACGTCATAATCCTTGAGTAGCTCCAACCACCGACGCTGCCTCAGATTTAGTTTCTTCTGTGTGAACAAGTACTTGAATCTTTTGTGATCCGTGTAGATCTAACAATGCTCGTCGTATAAGTAATGCCGCCATAGCTTCAGCGCAAAGATTACCGCGGCAAGCTCTAAGTCGTGGGTGGGGTAGTTCTTTTCATAACTTTTCAGCTACCCGGAGGCATAGGCTATTACCCTCCCGTCCTGCATAAGCACACACCCCAAACCACTACCCGAAGCGTCACTATATACCACAAATTCCTTCCCCGCCGTAGGCAAAGTGAGGATTAGAGCCGATGTCAACTTGTCCTTGAGCAACTAGAAGCTCTTTTCACATTCATCGCTCCAAATGAACTTAGCCCCTTTCTTCGTGAGACCGGTAAGTGGAGTGGTGATTTTGGAGAACCCCTCCATGAACCGTCTATAGTATCCCGCAAGTCCGACAAAGCTTCGAACCTTAGTAACATTGATAGGTCGGGGCCAATCTTTAACAGCTTCAACTTTCCTTGGGTCTACTGACACTCCTGATTCAGAAATTACATGCCCTAGAAAAGCTACTTCCAAAAGCCAGAATTCACATTTCTTCAACTTCGCGAATAGGCCTCGCTCCCGAAGCACTTGCAATACCTGTCGAAGGTGATCCCCATGCTCGTCGTCACTTCGAGAGTAGACCAAAATGTCGTCAATAAAGACAACGACAAATCGGTTTAGGAAATGTTGGAAGACGCGATTCATTAAATCCATGAATGTCATCGGGGCATTGGTCAACCCAAACGGCATTACAGTGAATTCATAGTGTCCATCCGCGTCCTAAAAGCCGTCTTGTGAACATCCTCCGACTTTATCTTTAACTGGTGGTATCCTGATTGAAGATCAATCTTCGAAAATACCCGGGAACCTTGCAATTGGTCAAACAAGTCGTCGATCCGTGGCAATGGATATCAGTTCTTGATTGTCAACTTGTTGAGTTCCCGATAGTCCACACATAGCCGCAATGACCCGTCCTTCTTTCTCACAAACAGGACTGGAGCTCCCCAAGGAGACATACTGGGTCTAATGAAATCCTTGTCCAGCAAGTCCTGCAGTTGAGCCTTAAGCTCCTTCAACTCCGCTGGGGCCATCCTATAAGAAGCCTTTGAGACTGGGGTCGTCCCGGGAGCCAAGTTTATAATGAACTCGATCTCCCGATCCCTCGGCATACCCAGCAATTCCGCGGGGAATACATCGGGGTACTCCCGCGCCATTGGAATGTCCTCCATTTTGGGTTCCTCCTTGTGCCCTTCCACAACAGTAACCAAATAGGCCACGCACCCTCTACTTATCAATTTCTTGGCTCGCAAAGCGGAAACCGTCAAGGCAAATAGTGAGCTCCTACATGCCTTGAAGACATATTCCTTCTGTCCCGGTTCCCGAAAAGTAATAACCCGACTCTCACAGTCGATTGTGGAATAATATTTGGAGAGCCAGTTTATCCCCAGAACTGTATCGAAATCCCCCAGACGCCTTAGGACCAAGAAGTCCACCGTCATAATCCAATCGCCTATCCGCACAGGGCAGGCAGGACAATACTCTGATATCTCGAAAGAATGCTTCGGCACTTGAACTGTCGTAGCATTCGTAGACTGGAGCACATCTAGACCGTGTATCATGACAAATGATCTACTGATAAATGAATGCGATGCACCAGTGTCGAATAAAGCCCTGCATCGAACATCATTAATAGAAATTATACCTGCCACGACGTCGTTGGCTGTCAGCTCCTTCTCAACCACCTGAGTGGCAAAAACCCGCCCACTCGGTGGCTGTTGTGGTGCAGCTGGTCATATACTCGGTAGGGCTGGTACCGCCCTCTGGTGCTGCCTCGGGGCACCCTGGACCATCGGCACGGCCGGGATTGGACGCATGCCCCTACCGGCCGGCCACATCGATAGCATCTGCCGTGGCGCTGCTCGCACATCAACGGTCGGTGCGGTCCACCACATATAACACACCTCTCGGGAGCCGTGGGCTGTCGAGACTCCCGAGGGTAGTGTCACGCCCCGGGGTCGAAACTGCGACCCGGGCCCGCCAACAGATCCGCCGCCCATACGGTGAACCCCGTATATACGAAGCGTCTAACCTGCAAAAAGAAGGATACTATAGCTATACAGATATCAGAGCTGAAAAGTAAACTACTGAAAAACTAAAATCCAATCACTATACAACTGAAAATAAAGATACAATATCCATCTCCCAAATACGATTAAATAAAATATCCTCAGAATACAATAACCAAAACTAAATAGGGAGGTAAACCCAATAATACATCAGTGTACAGGCTCTCAGTACAAGTCAGATCCTCACAATACAAATGTCTCTCAAAAGTAAAAACAAATAAACCAACTGCTGACTGTACTAATAGATCTCCAATGAAGGGGTACTGCTACTGCTACTCTCCAAAGACAGGTAGGGATCTAGCTCGCGACTCCCTCGCCTCGATCAGCAACAAAAGGATCAGCAACAGGAAAGTAGGTCCCTGGGGAAAAATACACCACGGCGGGTGTGAGAACTACATCCCATAGTAGTTCTCAGTGGGTACCGCAACCAAACCCGACGGTCTGCCCACTAAGTCTACAAGAGGCATAAGATAACAGAAAACTGAAGAAAGGAAAGCTGGAAATAACTCTACAGCTATCATGCCTCTATCTACTATGCTCAAAGGGTGATACAAATGAAAATGATGCATCGACTCAAACCCAGTATACTCAATCAACCCAATCACAGTGACTGCCACATAGGGTCCAGTCAAACCTGCGCCCACCTACTGCCGCACATCCACAAGAGGACGGGTCTACCGTAGGGCGTCCGTGACTGCCAAAACTGGCCCAGCCAGAGGGACTGCGTCGACAAGTCGCGATAGCAAAGTAACAGGCCCAACTTCGGAGTGGCACTCGAGGGGCGCGACCCCACCGAGGAAAGTATCAGCGCATCTCTATCGAGCTCAACATGGCTCATGCAGGCTATAGTCCAAATCCACGCTCAACAAGATCGATAGTAACTAACATCACATCTCTAACTCACTGGCTGGAAATACTCACAGCCGGGACCATCGTCAACCCAACGGCTCCCACAACAGAACACCAAACTCACAGGTAACACAGAAAGGACCGACACCATAAGGGTTAGAAAATCCCGATAGGTCGGTGCCTAGAACCCCAATCAAACAAGAACAGACTCCAGGCTCCGCCTATCGAAGTTCCCGACCCCCTTACAGTTCGGGAACACAACAACCTCGGTACAACATGCGGAAGACACCAACCAGGGTTCGAAAGTACCGGGAGACCAACACCTACAACCCTATCAAACAAGAACAGGTTCCAGGCACGGCACCAGTAGCTTTCGTCCCGAAAAGGAACGGCCCCTAGAACCCAGATCACCCAAACTCTCTCAGGTGAGGAAGTTGTTATAAAAGGATGACAGTTATTACTGTAAACTATTTTAATCTGAGAAACCCAATTTAATATATTTTATTTCTTTAATAAAAATTAGTTCAAATAAGTTTTATTTTCCAAACCCCGAAGGGCTATTGCCTTCACCCAAATCAAACAAGAACAGGCTCCGGCGACCCGCTCGAAGTTTGGAAGGAAAACATTAGTTTCCATAAATTATATGTGTAAAAAAAAAACAGTCTGGGTTCTAGGTCCTGCTAACACTAGTATACTACTGCCACTAACACAGTGGCGACATATAAAATAAGGAAACAAGACATCCCGGGACCACCGTTTCACCCAAACGGCTCCCGCCACAGATAAAAGACCAACTACATCTACCAGACTCCACTCTGCCCCCAAGCACGAGTGTAACATGCATCCCACACTAAAAGAAATCCCGACCACTCGACCCACTACCCGGGGCGAGGATAACACTATGTCCAGGAATAGAATAAGAAGTGTGGATGTCTAAAATATAAATAAACCTAGCCCAAGTGAGGGTTTTCTACTGGTCTGGTTACACATGCAACATATGACCGGGTGCTAGGTCAAGGTCCAATAATAGCAATTAATTTAACTAAAGCAGGATCAGGGAACATGAATCAACAGGATATCAACAATAACACAGGAAAGATGGCATCTCTCTCTCTAACATGCAATCTAATCCATCTCATGGCATGTATGTTCCCTATATAATAGAATTAGTAGATAGTCCATTATTTTTGGAGGCGAAGCAACCCACCAGAAAATGCTAATTGATCCAATGTCCAAAAAGGCTGAAACTGCACGGGGATAATCCTCGAATTCACCTGATTCCAACGGGTCCAAAAACGCCCAAAAACTCCTCCTGGGTACAAAGATAAGGCCCAAACATTACAAACAAAACAAAATTCCAAGTGTACAGCTTGCTGAAATTTCAGTCCCAAAGATGCGAAATTTCCACCTATAAGATAAACTCCAAAAATTTCAATAAAAATACGACGGGGATCCTCGCGAAGAGTAGATGTCGATCGAGTCCTTAAACGTCGAATTCCGATGCTCGAGTGCTGAGATAAAAATCCGACAAGCCTCCGCTGTCCAGAAAAACCACTATCAAGAAGGGGTTCAAAGATGCCTCGTAAACCGTGCCAATAACTCAAAATGAGACGAAGTGATCAATACGGAAATCGAAGGCGTACCTCTCATGAACGCGCTACCGGAAAAATGGGCTCAAAATACCATCGGAGTAATCCACGGGGTCTCGTGGACTGAGAAGTGACGGTGGAAGCCAAAATCCAAGAAACGTCGCAGTGCGCCGCGTCGCAGAAAGCGCGGATGTCAAGGCCTCCAAAAAATCTGAAAATCCCTCACAAGGTGGAACACAATGTGAAGAACAAAATCTCTTAAGCCCTCAGTCGGAGATGAGCTCGGGAAAAGGCCCGAAATCGCAGCCAAAGGGGGGTATTTATAGTCTCCAAAGAACAAATCCAAAAATACCATCCATGTCCCCTCTTTCGGGCGCCCAAATCTTCCGGGCTGCTACAGGAACCCCAAAACGCACCCCAAACCGTCAGTGCCCGAATCAACCCTGGAGCGCCACGTGTCCCCGCACAGCAAACAGCGAGCGCCGCCAATCCCAGCGCGACACGTGGCACGCCTCACAGCGCACAGCGGCGCCAACCGGCCTGCCCCGCGCACGTTGCCCCGGCTGACCCGGGCGTACGGCCACCTGCCCGCCGTACGGCCACCTGCCCGCTGTCGCCCCGTGGACCGCGCGCACGTGAGCCTGCCAATCCGGAGATGCCACGTGTCCACCCTCCGGTCCACCGTACACCCGCGCTTCTCCCGTGGACCGCGCCTGCTGCGCCGGCCAACCGGGAGCCGCCACCTGTCCCATGCCCGGGTGTACGCCTCCGCGGTGGACCGAGCGGCTGCGCCTCCGCCCGCCGCCGCGCTCCGCCGCCTGCCGCCGCTGCCGGCGCCACTCCGGTTGCCGGAACAGTGCTCCAACACCTCGAAATCCGTATTTTCGCATCCGGGCTCCGAAAAATATAAGTAAATAGTCAATTTTCATTGTTTTCGCGCGCAGAATCCAAATCTGATGTCCGTTTTGCCCAATTCCACTTCTAAAATTTTCCAAAGGCCTCCGGTTAAGCAAACTTGCTCCCATTTTACACCCTGAATCCATTCCTTGGGCCCGACACGCGCACAAACACTCCCAGAAGCCACTAATCCATCAGTAAACCCTTAAGCGGGGATTCTGGTCCTCACAGGTAGTGCTGAGTTAGTGGGTTGGGTTGTGTGAGACTGTGTTCTGACCCTATGTTTTGTTATAGGCCTGAGCTGTCGAGATTCCCGCAAGTGCTGAGTCGCAGATTTCGGGATTGTCTTCTTCAAGGTCGGTACTTCGATCCGGGTATTAGTATAGTACAATCTCACTGAATACCATATTCGATAGAACCCTGTTGGATTTATACTAAGCCCAGATCTCTTCTTATACTATTATTTGCTCTTTCGATTCTGCATTACATAGTTGACATGATATCTGGATTTGCTTTTCGATATGATCTGATACACCATTGACTGTAGTCAACTGTATGTATTATTTCCCAATACTTGCATAATGGTAGAATAGGAGATTGGCATTTTTATATTTGTTCATGAGTTTCTCTAGTCGATTGTTTATGATCTCGTTTGGGAGTTCTCGGCGTATTGTCGTATTTCGGTCATTGGACCGCGAGCATTGAGCATCCGCATTATGATCGCCATGCACCAGCTGCACATGTCACGTACACCAGCGGATTGGCCCCAGTAGAGTGGTCTGATCGACCCGTGAGCCCCAGATAGCACCGTATGGTGCAGGATATCTATCAGCCCAATAGGTGACGACGATGGCATTAGCCTGAGGTCCTTGTGACCAATAGTGGCACGATTAGATAGTTTCAATATTCCAGTGGTTGATACATTTATTATTTCAGTTGCCTATTTATTATTTCGCATGATATATGCAGTACCTTACTTTTATTCAGATTCCAGCTGATTACTTCACACATGCTCATTATATCTGTTTACCCGGTTATACCTGATTTCATATTTGTTGATTTTACATACCTATCGATTATTGTATACTAGTAGGTACAACTTGTTGGTCCCCGACTCGTTGTACCTATTAGGATACATTCAGTTGTATTTCACACTTCCTTGTTAACACCTTTTCAGGTACTTTGGGCAGTGAGGTTTGGGACGTTGATTTGAAGGGTATCCGTTAGAACCGTCCCTATTGCTAGCTAAATAGCTATCCCGTGGCTTTATTTTCAGTTTATGTATTATTATAATTACCTTTTATGCTATTGTTTGACTTTTATTTTACTTATCTAGATGTTTGATTGGATGGTTTTAATAAAATATGAAGTCGGTTTCTTATGTATGTTTTAATTGGGTTTTCGATCGTGATTTCAAAATAAATTTCAAAAACGAAGATACGACGGGGTTTTGTCTTTTGATTGCGGAGATATAAATGGTTGATTGTTGTATGCGGAGATATGGCGGGATGATGTGAGTCGACAGGTGTACGAAGGTATATGTCATCGCTTGATCGTAGTTTAGTGTGAGTCATAGTTGTATAATTGATTCACATATCGCTTATGTGAATGCAACACTGGATTGTATATTGTGTTGATTAAATTCAAAATCTATTTTTATTCTGTTTTTATTTTATTTTATTTTTATTTTGTTTTATTTTATTTTTATCGCGCAACGTTCACGCGTAGCGCGCGCTACGCGCGGGCACTTCGCGCGGGCACTTCGCGCGGGCATTACGCCCTTTAGCTCCGCTCCCTAAGTTAATTAGTTAGAATGTGGCAACGTTCTAATTTGCCAACGTATTCATGTGGGCAGGTAATATATATATACATATATATATATAGGTGCAGGGGGCAAGGCTGTGACAGTGAGTGTGTGTTTTTCTTTTTCTATTTCAGAGAAAAAATTTGATACTTGAAGAAATTTTATAGTTATTTTTTTTATTTTGGGTGTTGAAGAAACTCCGTCAACCTATTCCGCGTTCGTGTCCGTAGGAGGAGGAATTCCGGTCGTATCTTGGGGCGGTGTTTTCGATTAATTCCGCACGAAGGAGGGAAATACGCCTTAGGACAGTGCCTCGCGCGCTTCCGGATCACTCGTCTTCAAACTCTTCGTCGTATTTTTTTGGATTTAGCGATTATCTGTAAGTCTAATTTATTTTGTTATCACAAATAATTAGTTGGATTTTAATAACAATCAAAATTTTGTTGTGGGTAAATCCCAACAGTCTAAGGCGTACTCCATTTGATTGTGATTAAAATCTGACGGTGCTAATCCATTAAGAAATATATATTGCATATAATTCTGTTTGTCAACTTGATTGTATGTCTGTCATCCAAATTTAAATAAATTAGGATTAGCATTTTTAAATTATATTCGCATATAATTTATTTGCAATTTACTACATTTTTTTTCCGGATACGTTAATTTAAAAAAAAAAAAAAAAATTCTGTAGTGTTCGTAAGATTAAAAAAAAAAAAGTTCTAAAATATTTTTTTAGAACAATTGCAGTATAAAAAGCATTTTGATTGCATATATTATCTATTTAAATTGCTATAAATTTAAATTGTTTGGGCCATCTGCTTGCTGCTGAACGAACTTTCATAATAAACTAATTGTGAATACTTAAACCCTAAAATATTCTGGTTGACTAGGGTAGAAACCTTAATAACATGTTCGCTTATCTGAGAAGGATTTTTGAACCTTTTTTGCAGCTCTTCGCAATCATCCTTAATTTCTTTATTCCCTCAACTAGATTGTTTAGAATGGGTTTTGATGACACTTCTAGTCTTAAACCAGAAAAATTTAAAGGGGTAGGTTTTTTGAGGTGGCAAGAACAGTTAGAGACTTGGCTTGTCACCTTTGGCCTCATAACTGCAATTGGAAAAACACCTCCTTATCCTGCTTCTAAAAATTCTTCTGAAACTCCTCCATCTGATTCTGCTACCACCTCTGTTACAGAACCTAAATCTGATAAATCTCCCGAGGAAATTGAATTTCATTGTAGGTTCAGAATACTTAGTTGTCTATCTGACGAACTTTATGAAACCTATAGAAAGTACAAAACTGCCAAAGATTTATGGTATGCCTTAGAAGATGCATACATTAGAGATAATGAAGGTATCGCCAGGTTTACCATTACCGATTTTAATAATTTTAGAATGGTAGATAACATTCCTATAAACGATCAAATCCATCAGTTTTAGAATTTTGTCCTAGAAATTCATAGAAATGGATCTACTTTTGATGAAACCTATCAGGCTACCTGTTTACTGGACAAATTACCCCCTTTCTGGACCAAATTTGCTCAAGAGCTTAGATGTACCCAGGGAACCCTTAATCTTAGATCGGTAATCCAAGCTATTAGAATAGAAGACCAATACCGACTTAGGGAGGTTAAACCGTCCATCAACCGATCGAACTTAAACCTGACCGAGATTCCAAACTAAAGCCTTGAGCCTAAACCCAAAGGTAAAAATTTTAAACCCAAAGGTAAAGGCTTTAAGGGTAGGAACCCAAACCGAAATCAAAACTATAACCATAAACCCAACACCAACCAATCTAGTGGAAATAAGAAAAGGGATGGTTTCTGTTATGTATGTGGTCGAGACAACCATTTTGCTTCAAATATTTTTATCGAAAGAAAGAGAAAGTTATCTATAAGAAAGGCCCAAACAATCAGAGCAACCATCCTAAACCTCAGGTCAACATGATTGAGGGTGAACCCTCCAGCTCTGGTTTAAGGTCAGTCTCCTTCGTACCTAATGTTAACCTTACCTATCATGATTTAGATTGGTGGTTAGATTCAGGAGCCAATGTCCATGTTTGCACTAATAGGTCCCTTTTCTCCTCTTATCAGAACACAAGTGAAGGATGTGTGGCTGTCGGAGATGGAAAAGCTGTCAATGTGCTGGGGATCGGAACAGTCAAACTGAAGTTAACTTCTGGAAAAACTCTGATCCTTCACAATGTGCAGCATTCTCCCGACATCCAACGGAACCTGATCAGTGGATCCTTATTGGTGCAATTAGGATATAAGATTGTGTTAGAATCCAATAAAGTTATAATTTCTAAGGGAGAAATATTCATTGGAAAAGGTTTTGTATCTGAGGGTTTATTTAAATTAAATGTACTTTCTTTTGTTGATAATAAAAATTCTTCTCCTTCCGTTTCTACTTCTTCTTCTATTGTGTTAAATACTGAATCTTGTGATGTATGGCATGGCAGATTAGGGCATGTAAACCTTAAATCTATTCTGAAATTGACCAATCTTAATCTTTTACCCAAACTCAAGATTGATTCCAAATCTAAATGTGAGATTTGTACCAAAGCTAAGCAGCCTATGAAACCTTTTAAATCTGTTCCTTATAGGGATACCCAGATTCTTGAACTAATTCATAGTGATGTCTGTGATTCTAATAGAGTACCTACCCGTGGAGGCAGTCGCTACTTTGTAACTTTTATAGACGACTACTCCAAGTATTGTTACACCTATCTCTTGAAAACCAAAGATGAAGTCTCTATAAGTTTAAAGCCTTTAAAGCTGAGACTGAAAATCAATTGGATAAGAGGATTAAAATTCTAAGGTCTGATAGAGGAGGCGAGTATACTTCAAATGAATTAAACCTATTCTGCGAGGAACATGGAATAATTCATGAAGTAACTGCTCTTTACCCACCTCAATCTAATGGTGTAGCTGAAAGAAAGAACCGAACCCTATTAGACATGATTAATGCCATGATTTTAAGTTCTGGTGTACCTCAGAACTTGTGGGGGGAGGCTCTTTTATCAGCTTGTTATATCCTCAATAGGATTCCCACTAAGGATAGAACCCAGACACCTTATGATTTTTGGAAAGGAAGAGCACCTAGGTTGAGTTACTTCCGAGTATGGGGGTGCTTGGCTAAGGTATCTATTCCTGGACCAAAAGAAAGAAGATTGGACCTAAAACTATAGATGCTATCTTTATTGTATATTCCTTAGATAGTAATACCTATAGATTTCTTGTGATCAATTCTGAGATTTCTGAAATTTTCAATGATACTTTGATTGAATCTAGAGATGCAACTTTCTTTGAAAATATTTTTCCTTTCAAAACCCGCATCTCTAGATCTGCCCCTGATTATTAGTCTACTTTTGATCATGCATCTATTACTGATCATATACCTACATCTGATTTGCATTATAGTTTAGATCCTGTGGAACCTGATCCTATTCCTGAATTAAGGAGAAGTAAGAGAACTCGCTTTGAGAAGAACTTTGGAGAAGACTTCTTTACTTTCTTAATTGAAAGTACTCCTTCGTCTTATAAAGAAGCAATGAGTTCTCCTGAAACTTCCTTTTGGAATGAGGCTATAAAAAGTGAGATAGAATCAATTATCAGTAATAACACTTGGATTCTCACTGATTTACCTCCTGGTAGTAAACCCCTAGGATGTAAGTGGATCTTTAGAAAGAAACTTAGGACTGACGGATCGGTAGAGAAGTATAAGGCGCGAGGTTTTCGACAAAAAGCTGATGTCGACTACTTTGACACTTATGCGCCTGTTGCTCGCATTGCTACTATCCGAATTCTTCTCGCATTAGCATCCATTCATAAACTTTTGATTCATCAAATGGATGTCAAGACCACTTTTCTTCATGGTGATCTTGAAGAAGAAATCTATATGACTCAACCTGAAGGTTTTTCTGTGCCTGGTCAAGAGGATAAGGTGTGTAAATTAGTTCGCTCTCTATACGGACTAAAACAAGCACCTAAACAGTGGCATGAGAAATTTGACAGTGTTATAGCTTCATATGAATTTCTGACCAACGATTATGACAACTGTCTCTATTTCAAGAGATTTGATGATCGTTGTGTCCTTCTTTGCCTCTATGTTGATGGCATCCTGATTCTTGCTCATGATCTTGATCTGATTAACCAAGTTAAATCCTTTTTATCGACTCATTTTGAGATGAAGGATCTTGGTGAAGCAGATGTAATTTTAGGAATGAAGATTATTAGATCATCTGATTCTATTTGTCTAACCCAATCTCATTATACCCAAATGGTTCTTGATAAGTTTGGTTATTCTGATTGCTCTCCTGTTTCTACTTCTTTTGATCCTAGTGTTCAACTTGTGAAGAACACTAGTAATCCTGTGAATCAGGAAAGATTTGCTCAGATTATTGGTTCTCTGATGTACCTAACCAATAGAACTAGACCCGACATTGCCTATGCCATATCAAGATTGAGTAGATATACTAGTAGTCCTAGTATGATTCATTGGATTGCTCTGGAAAGAGTATTTCGTTATCTTAAAGGTACTCTTTCTTTTGCTCTTAAATTTGTTGGTTATCCTGCTGTAATTGAGGGATACAGCGATGCCAATTGGATTTCTGATTCTTTGGATATTAAATCTACTTCTGGCTATGTTTTTATTCTAGGTGGTAGTACAGTTTCTTGGCAATCCACCAAACAGACTATAATAGCCAGAAGTACTATGGATGCTGAGTTAGTTGCTCTTGATACTACTTGTCTTGAAGCCGAGTGGCTCAAGAACTTACTGTCATCGATTCCGTTGATTTCTTCTCCTATTCCACCTATCTCTATTCGGTGTGACTCTCGAGCTGCAATTGACTTTTGTAAAAAGAAATTGGTAAATTCTAAAGCTAGTAGACATATTAAATTAAGACAAAAGTCTGTTAGATGGCTAACTTCTCATGATGTTGTTTCTTTAAGTTTTATCAGATCTGATCAGAATCTTGCAGATTGCTTGACGAAAGGCCTGAATAGGACTAAAGTCCTGGAGTCATCGAGGGGGATGGGACTTTGCCCGTAAAGGGCCTTCCTGCAGTGGGAACCCAATCTTTGTGATAGGAGATGTGGTGACCCGGATCTCTGCAGGGCTTCTACAGTGTGACCAGCAGCTTTTGGAGGCCTATGTGGCGTGTCGGCGGTGTTTCTGCACCAATTTGGACATAAGTGATGGACTTCGAGTGTAAAATAGATCACGTGGGTAATTAGAGGCCCCCGTCGATTGTTTAGAAGCGGTTTCGCGCGAATCGGGCATCAAAATTGGACTCAGTGCGGAATTTGGATTAAAAATGCCCTTCCGGATGCCTTCGACAAATTTTGGGATTGGAATTTGGCAAAACAGACAGCGGATTTGGATTCAGCGCGCGAAAACGGTGAAAATGGGCTATTTACTTGTATTTTTCGGAGCCCGGATGAGAAAACACGGATTTTGAGGCATGGAACACTGTTCCGGCGGCCGGAGGGCAGCGCCGGCGGCGCAGGTAGCGGCGGAGCGCGGCGGCGGGCAGCGGCGCTGGGCGCTCGGTCCACGGGGCAGGCGTGCACCGGGGGAGGGACGCGTGGCGGCCCGGGAGTGGCGGGCGCACGCGCGCGCAGTCCATGGGACGAGCGGCCTGGTGCATGGACCGGCGGGGGACAGGTGGCAGCGTGTGGTTGGAGAGGTGTTGTGCGTGCGGTCCACCCAAGGAGCGAAGCAGGTGGCCGGGGCAGGTGGCCGTACCGGCGGGCAGGTGGCCGTACGCGCGGGTCAGCCGGGCGACGTGCGCGGGGCAGGCGCGGGGGTGCCACGTGGCGCGGCCGGGGTGGCCGGCGCCGCTGTTTGCTGTTCGGGCGCGGGCGACGTGGCGCAGCGCGGTTGGCAGTTTTTGCTATTTGCTGTTTTGGGGGTGACGTGGCAGCATCTGGTTGATTCGGGCGCTGATGGACGGCCAGATTCGGGCGCACTGTGCGCGCCCGAATCGATTCGGGCACCCGAAAGTTGGGACCCATTTGGTATTAATTGATTTGTTCAGTTTTGGCTATAAATACCTCCCTTTGGCCTGCAGTTTGAGGCTTTTCCCGAGCTCCCCTCTCTATGCAACCTTAAGCAAAGTTGTTCATCTTCCTGTGGACCATCTCGTGGAGAAGTTTGGGGATTTTTGGTGGCACCCACTTCGAGGTATGCGGCATTTCGACGCAGTGCGACTTTCCTTCACCGGTGATCCCCTTCATCGCGTTTCGGTGCGCAGGCTCCCTTGGCTTACTCAGACCATCGTTTTCGACGATTTTTGCGGCAGCGCGTTCACGAGAGGTACGGCTTCGTTTGCGTTTCGGTGCGCAGGCTCCCTTGGCTTACTCAAACCATCGTTTTCGACGATTTTTGTGGCAGCGCGTTCACGAGAGGTACGACTTCGTTTTCCGTGTTGATCGCTTCGCCTCGTTTTGGTTTTTTGGCACAGTTCCCGAGGTACCTTGTGACCCCTATTTTTCTGTGGTGATTTTTGGACAGCATGAGCTTGTTGGATTTATTTCTTAGCCTACGGGCATCGGAATGAGGTGTTTAAGGAGTCGATTAATATCTAAGCTTCGAGAAGAACACACCCGTATTTTTATTGGATTTTTTTGAGGATGATTCGAAGGTGATAATTAAGCTTTTCTGGGACTATTTTTTCAGCAGAACTATGTTCTTGAGGGAATGGCTTCCAACGTTGTCCGAATTGTTTCTTGGCCTACAAAATCAGAACGGGGCGTTTAAACAGTCGATTTGGGGCTACTCATCGCGAGGATCGCAAACGTGATTTTTTTGGAATTTTTGGAGGTCTGTATACAGGTGAAAAGGCTTCTTCTCTCTGCTGGTTGGTAAAAACAGCGTATGCTATTTTTGAGAGTTTTGGTTGTGATGTAATTGATTCTCGGCTTCGATGTTGTTTGTTCGAACAGTGGTTTGTGCGACTGTTTACCGAGGGTGCGGTACCGGCAGATTTTGGATTTCGTGTGGCTGCGTACTTCACCGACTTCGGCTTTGCCTGCGGAATGCGTTTCAGGTGGGTGCTTTGTTCCGAGAACCGGTGGATGGTTCTCTAATTTTATATGTTAGAATTGCATGCAGGTGTAGGGTACAATACCTGGGATTGATTGGTAAGCTTAACAATGTTGATTTTATGGGAATTGCAAGTTAATTATTCATATTATGACAATTGTATTAATCGAATATTCATGTTGATGATTAGTGGAAGCTTACCTAAGGCAAGGTTACCCTATATGATTAATTATCATGCCATGTTAGCACATAACCTTTTATGAGGCTGGTTTATGCAATGGGATAGGATTATGTAGTTATGTGCAGGTTCTACTCTGAGGAGCGATTATGGATCGAGGATTATGGACAGGTATAGTCATTGATAATTTTGGCATGAGGTTCATTTTCTTTATTCTTCCTTGAGGACAAAAGCATGCTTGTATGGACACGTAGTTAGGCTATCTTTTACTGCTGCACTACATATTGGAGCTTGACTTAGGAGAAACCATGTTATTCCTTTTCTCCTTTTTGTTAGTCAGGCGGTCTGTGTCGCTCAGGTGCGAGCAGGGGTCTGGGGTAGTGTAGCAGGGACTTTGGTGTCAGGGACGGGTTATGCTGGATTGCGGCTAGCGGGGTTTTGGCGGTGACCGCGGACTTTGGGCGGTTGACCGGAGGTCGGTTATAGTACTTGGTTATGGACGACAGGGTATTGCGGCAACCGCGGATATTGGGCGGTTGACCGGATATTTATTTATGTATCAGATTGGGTATCAGATTTTTCTCTAGTGGATGGAGTTTCCACTTATCATTTACTATTGCATCCGTTTGAGGACCGGGGTTTTCTTTAGTGGTTGAGTTTTCCCACTTGATCTGAGTCACGATCCAGTCCTGCTATATCAGATTACTTATGGTTACTTACTTTACTCATGTGGGTCGCTCCCCTCGAGTGCCACTCCGGAGTGTGCGACAGACAGACTTTGAGTCGTCGAGACTCCTTCTTTGCATCGGTGTTATGCGTAGACTGGCATACCCGATGCGACAGGCAGAGTAGGCAGTACCAGTGTTTACTGGTGATGAGATTGGGTTTATTCAGGCAGATACTTTTATTGTTGCACTCGTGCCCGGGGGCCGAGTGGAGTCTAGTAGCTGTGATTAGACCAGTGCTAGTGTTGTTGGGAGCCGTTTGGGTTGACGGTAATCCCGTGTCGTTGAGAGTACTTCTACCGTTGTGTGAGATGTTGTGGATTTTTAGTCTATCCGTTCTGAGAGAGAGAGCGTGGATTTTGATTATAGCCTGCATGTGCCACTATTCGATAGCAAGTTAGTCCTTATGGACACCCTACGTAATTCCTGCCCGGCAGTGGGAGGTGGTTGTAGGTAGGCGCAGGCTTGACTGGACCCGGTGTGGTAGTCAGCTCGATTGGGTCGATTGAGCACCTCGTGTGCGAGTGTTGCATAGCTTTATCAGAGTTTTCCCCCTTTGAGCATTTAGATAGAGGCATGGTAGCTGTTGAGAGTCTCCGGCTTTCTTGTTCAGTTTTTACTGCATTCGTTATTTTATTGCCTCTTGAGGACTTGGTGGGCAGATCGTCGGGCCTGGTGGCGATACCCACTGAGAACTCCCTTTTTGGTGTAGTTCTCACACCCGTTGGGGGTTCCCCCCCCCCTTTTTGTCCATTCTCTCCTTTGTTTTGCAGAGTCTTAGCGGGTGTTGCTGATTCTGCGGTTGCTGTTCGAGGCGAGGGAGTCGCGAGCTAGATCCCTACCTATCTTTGGAGAGTAGCGGTACCCCTTTCAGAGGAGATCTTCAGTACAGTCGGTAGATTAGTGTTTTTATTTTCTCTTTGAGAGACTGAGTTATTGTGAGGATCTGACTTGTACTGAGAGTCTGTACACTGATGTTTCATTTATTTATTCAGGATTACCTCCCTGTTGAGTCCAGAGTTTTGTATTTGAGGTAATTGTATGATTATCATTTATGGGAGATGGACTTTGTACCTTTATTTCCAGTTGTACAGATCATTGGTTTTAATTTTACAGCAGTTTTATCTTTTAGCTCTGATATCTGTTTAGCTGTAGTATATTTTCTTGCAGGTTAGACGCTTCGCCTGTGCGGGTGTTGCACAGGTGGCGGATCTGTTGGCGAGCCCGGGTCGCAGTTTCGGCCCCGGGGCGTGACAGATTAGAGTGGTATCAGAGCCTAGGTTGTAGGTCATGGTGGACTTAGAAACCCTAGGCTTGTGGTTGGACCCTAGGATGACTTCGTGAGAGTCGTGATTTATAGCGAGAGTCCTGATTGAGCTTTACACCTCTCCCAAGGGACGGGATGAGTGATTGGCATGTTTATTCTCCTAAGTAGTTATGTTGGCCGCAGACAACATAACGCTGTGGAATGGATGACATGCTCTAGACTTTCGCTGGATTGGGTCGAGCGTTGTTGTGTGCTGATTTGTGGTTTCGTCGTGGCGAGCGGTGACTCCCCGACGCTGTGTTTGGGACCCTTGTGCATCCTGTCATAGCAGTTGAGCTTGAGCGGTTGGTTTTGGGTCCGAATACCCGAATTGAGGTCAGAGAGCTCCAGACCTAGATGACAGGATTGTCAGAGGCTTATCAGCGGCAGAGTGAGTAGCTGGTCTAAGTGACACAGTTGTCGAAGCAGTGGGTAGCCCGACAGTGCTTCCCTCCTGAGACCACCAAGTTGCAGTATCCTCAGCGGCAGGGATTTCTGTGGTGCCAATGGAGTGAGTAGCCCCCTCCATGCCAATGTTTAGTGCCGAGGCACTGAGGCAGGGTGGATAGCTGACAGCAGATTGAGCTGTGGGTCTTGATCGGTCAATTGAGCCAGTTTTGGCGGTCGAACCACCCCGATTCGTAGGTTTGAGCTTGGAGCCTGGGGAGGCTGGATCGCGGTTGGTGGTGATGGAGAGACTATTCGAGAGCCTCCCTGAGCCTGAGGTTTTATGCAGTTGTTGAACTGCGCGCTCCAGGTTTCGAGGGATGAGGCGCATGGGATATGTGTGATTGAGAGTGGATTGCGCCAGGATACCTTTCGGTTTATTTGGTTCCCCCCCCCCGTGTTGGATCTTAGATGCCTCGATGGAGCAGGCATTATGTTTGGAACTGGGCGCTGCAGTCCCTTCGGATGGGGATCTGCCGCCAGAGGCGAGTTCTGGATAGAGGCGCTTGACACTAGATGATGGATATCAGACTTGTCGGTAGTGGCATTCCTGATTTTTCCTCCAGGGTAGCGAATTTCTGAGACATCAGAGGTCGGGTAGACCCCGATGGCAGCATCAGCATCTATATCAGAGTAGCGCAGCGGTAGCGTGGATTGTTGTCTGCGGAGGACCATATCCGTCGCCTCAGTGTGAGTTGAGACAGAAGTCATGCTCCCTTTGTGATTGGTCTAGAAATTTTCTGGCAGACTGAGCGACAACCGCTTGCATTGTGTGGATGAGCTGTGCCGCCTGGTTGGAGGGCGCCACGGCAGTAGATCGGGTTGTTGCAGGTGTGATTTCATCACAGCAGTCGGAGTTAGTGCACTTCGCATTCCGGTATGGACTAGAGGCAGAGTTGTTACCACATGCACTAGAGGTACAGGTTACTGTTGGTGTTGTGCATGTGGAGGAGGCTTGTGGATCATGTCTAGTGCGGTTGGGGCCGCGAGTTATGCCGGCAGACTTATTGGTATTGGTAGTAGTTCAGTGTTTTGACCCAGTGCTTGGGATTGGTTAGCACAGTACCACCGGATGGTCGAGTGCGGAGAGAGATGACTATGACTTTTGCGAGGCAGATAAAAGAGGGTTTGGTTTTTGAGACTGTTAGAGCACACCGGTTACAGCGACAGTGTGAGAGGTGCCTACGGCGGCACCGGGACTAAAGGATATTCCTATCGCCCGCGAGATCCCGGGTGTGAGTCCACTCGAGCCGATGATTATGCCGCCGAATAGGGAGAATGAGATTGCGATTGACGTGGTTCTGGAAACCACACCAACCTCAATAGCACCTCATTGGATATCATTTGTGGAGCTGAGAGAGTTGATGGCTCAGGTGCAGGGATTTGAGGGATCGAGAGTCTGTTCGACCTAGTGCCACGCCGTTGATATACGGTGGTGTTGCCACGTCGTTGATCTACGACAGTGAGATTTTACTGTGGTTTGAGCGCAGGCAAGCCCGGATATTATTTAGGACCTTTTGATGGAGTTATACTCCGGCAGTTGTTTGTTTGTGATGCGTGAACCTGTTTGGAATCTTACAGCTGAGTATTTCGCCAAGATGGTGTTCAGGACATGGTAGGGGCATTATGAGTGTAGTGAGGCCAGATGGAATGACTAATGCCCCGTCGCCTTTAAGATTGAGGAATTCTGGTTCCAGCTGGACTTGAACGGATTGATAACGGTATTCTCCAGGGATATTTTGATTGTACCCCCCTTCCTGTGTGATTTAGAGCTTGTGGAGCACTTGTCGATGGTATGACAAGGTCTGTGAGGAAAAAGCTTTATGCCAAGTTGTTGTGGTACAAGTTTTAGCTTCGAGAGCATATCTTCTTGGATTACATATTTTAGCCGTAGGGGCGGCGGTGGAAATCCGGCCAAGATGGATGCTATTTGAGATTGGCCGAGACTGATATCTATCGTTGAGACGAGAAGCTTCCTGGACTGGGCAGTGCCAGCAGACCTGGACGAATGGATGATTAGACTGATACCAGCGCCGATTTTAGCATCGCCAGTGATGGGAGACGGATTCGCGGGATACCGTGATGCCTCCCATAGTGGCTATAGAGTTACAGTTGGATTATTGTTGAGCATCCAGTATCACCCCGACAGGGCCACTGTGGTGGCGGATACCTGGAACATGAGAGTTTATTGGGGTTGAGTTTGATGATTCCACAGCTGGCGCTGTGTGGGACCATTATGGTGTACCGGGTTGGAGGTTGTGTCCCTGTGGGTCCCTTTTGACGGTAGACTACGGTAAAGCAGTCCATGCGGATGGTCATGATCCGAGAGTGATTGAGCGAGGACCCTAGCCGATTAGGGCTTCTTTTCTTTGGATGACCGTATGGGTATGTTTCGGATCGCCTGGTTGAGCTGGCACCAGGGAGCGGTTTTGGTGCGTGCTACACTGGTTGTTCTTTCGCTTCCCCCAGCCTTTTGTTGGAGCTCTTGATGGTTCTTCCACGTCTCAGCTCAGGAGTGTTAGGCTTGTGGATTCCTCGCCCGTGATGGATTTGTTTCCTTTGAGATCTGCGAGTATTTGTAGTACGAGGGACGCTCGTTGCGAATTCTGGCTCGTGAGATGAGAGAATTACGCAATTGGGCCATGCCGTACTGGTTGTTGTTGCTGAGGAGTAATCCCGGGGAGTGACAGGTGACTTGGGAGCTGGAGACGGCGGTGTTGAGTACCTACCCTGGGTTTTTGAGACTCCTTGTGAGTTGCTTTAGTTTCGAGGACGAAACTTTCTTTTAGTGGGGGAGGATGTGGTGACCCGGATCTCTGCAGGGCTTCTACAGTGTGACCAGCAGCTTTTGGAGGCCTATGTAGCGTGTCGGCGGTGTTTCTGCACCAATTTGGACACAAGTGATGGACTTCGGGTGTAAAATAGATCACGTGGGTAATTAGAGGCCCCCGTCGATTGTTTAGAAGCGGTTTCGCGCGAATCGGGCATCAAAATTGGACTTAGTGCGGAATTTGGATTAAAAACGCCCTTCCGGATGCTTTCGACAAATTTTGGGATTGGAATTTGGCAAAACAGACAGCGGATTTGGATTCAGCGCGCGAAAACGGTGAAAATGGACTATTTACTTGTATTTTTCGGAGCCCGGATGAGAAAACACGGATTTCGAGGCATGGAACACTGTTCCGGCGGCCGGAGGGCAGCGCCGGCGGCGCGGGCAGCGGCGGAGCGCGGCGGCGGGCAGCCGCGCTGGGCGCTCGGTCCACGGGGCAGGCGTGCACCCGGGGAGAGACGCGTGGCAGCCCGGGAGTGGCGGGCGCACGCGCGCGCGGTCCATGGGACGAGCGGCCTGGTGCATGGACCGGCGGGGGACAGGTGGCAGCGTGTGGTTGGAGAGGTGTTGTGCGCGCGGTCCACGCAAGGAGCGGAGCAGGTGGCCGGGGCAGGTGGCCGGGGCAGGTGGCCGTACCGGCGGGCAGGTGGCCGTAAGCGCGGGTCAGCCGGGCGACATGCGCGGGGCAGGCGCGGGGGTGCCACGTGGCCCGGCCGGGGTGGCCGGCGCCGCTGTTTGCTGTTCGGGCGCGGGCGACGTGGCGCAGCGCGGTTGGCAGTTTTTGCTGTTTGCTGTTTTGGGGGTGACGTGGCAGCATCTGGTGGATTCGGGCGCTGATGGACGGCCAGATTCGGGCGCACTGTGCGCGCCCGAATCGATTCGGGCGCCCGAAAGTTGGGACCCATTTGGTATTAATTGATTTGTTCAGTTTTGGCTATAAATACCTCCCTTTGGCCTACAGTTTGAGGCTTTTCCCGAGCTCCCCTCTCTATGCAACCTTAAGCAAAGTTGTTCATCTTCCTGTGGAGCATCTCGTGGAGAAGTTTGGGAATTTTTGGTGGCACGTACTTCGAGGTATGCGGCATTTCGGCGCAGTGCGACTTTCCTTCACCGGTGATCCCCTTCATCACGTTTCGGTGCGCAGGCTCCCTTGGCTTACTCAGACCATCTTTTTCGACAATTTTTGCGGAAGCGCGTTCACGAGAGGTACGGCTTCGTTTTCTGTGTTGATGGCTTCGCCTCGTTTTGGTTTTTTGGCACAGTTCCCGAGGTACCTTGTGACCCCTATTTTTCTGTGGTGATTTTTGGACAGCATGAGCTTGTTGGATTTATTTCTTAGCCTACGGCCATCGGAATGAGGTGTTTAAGGAGTCGATTAATATCTACGCTTCGAGGGGAACACACCTGTATTTTTATCGGATTTTTCTGAGGATGATTCGAAGGTGATAATTAAGCTTTTCTGGGACTATTTTTTCAGCAGAACTGTGTTCTTGAGGGAATGGCTTCCAACGTTGTCCGAATTGTTTCTTGGCCTACAGGTATCAGAACGGGGCGTTTAAACAGTCGATTTGGGGCTACTCATCGCGAGGATCGCAACCGTGATTTTTTTGGAATTTTTGGAGGTCTGTATACAGGTGAAAAGGCTTCTTCTCTCTGCTGGTTGGTAAAAACAGCGTATGCTGTTTTTGAGAGTTTTGGTTGTGATGTAACTGATTCTCGGCTTCGATGTTGTTTGTTCGAACAGTGGTTTGTGCAACTGTTTACCGAGGGTGCGGTACAGGCAGATTTTGGATTTCGTGTGGCTGCGTACTTCACCGACTTCGGCTTTGCCTGCGGAATGCGTTTCAGGTGGGTGCTTCGTTCCGAGAACCGGTGGACGGTTCTCTAATTTTATATGTTAGAATTGCATGCAGGTGTAGGGTACAATACCTGGGATTGATTGGTAAGCTTAACAATGTTGATTTTATGGGAATTGTAAGTTAATTATTCATATTATGACAATTGTATTAATCGAATATTCATGTTGATGATTAGTGGAAGCTTACCTAAGGCAAGGTTACCCTATATGATTAATTATCATGCCATGTTAGCACATAACCTTTTATGAGGCTGGTTTATGCAATGGGATAGGATTATGTAGTTATGTGCAGGTTCTACTCTGAGGAGCGATTATGGATCGAGAATTATGGACAGGTATAGTCATTGATAATTTTGGCATGAGGTTCATTTTCTTTATTCTTCCTTGAGGACAAAAACATGCTTGTATGGACACGTAGTTAGGCCATCTTTTACTGCTGCACTACATATTGGAGCTTGACTTAGGAGAAACCATGTTATTCCTTTTCTCCTTCTTGTTAGTCAGGCGGTCTGTGTCACTCGGGTGCGAGCAGGGGTCTGGGGTAGTGTAGCAGGGACTTTGGTGTCAGGGACGGGTTGTGCTGGATTGCGGCTGGCGGGGTTTTGGCGGTGACCGCGGACTTTGGGCGGTTGACCGGAGGTCGGTTATAGTACTTGGTTATGGACGGCAGGGTATTGCGGCAACCGCGGATATTGGGCGGTTGACCGGATATTTATTTATGTATCAGATTGGGTATCAGATTTTCCTCTAGTGGATGGAGTTTCCACTTATCGTTTACTATTGCATCTGTTTGAGGACCGGAGTTTTCTTTAGTGGTTGAGTTTTCCCACTTGATCTGAGTCACGATCCAGTCCTGCTATATCAGATTACTTATGGTTACTTACTTTACTCGTGTGGGTCGCTCCCCTCGAGTGCCACTCCGGAGTGTGCGACAGACAGACTTTGAGTCGTCGAGACTTCTTCTTTGCATCGGTGTTATGCGTAGGCTGGCATACCCGATGCGGCAGGCAGAGCAGGCAGTACCAGTGTTTACTGGTGATGAGATTGGGTTTATTCAGGCAGATACTTTTACTGTTGCACTCGTGCCCGGGGGCCGAGTGGAGTCTAGTAGCTGTGATTAGACCAGTGCTAGTGTTGTTGGGAGCCGTTTGGGTTGACGGTAATCCCGTGTCGTTGAGAGTACTTCGACCGTTGTGTGAGATGTTTGTTACGGAATTTGAGTTGGCGTAGTTTCGTGAAAGGTTCAAGTCTTGAAGATTGAAGGTGAAGAAAGTTGGATCATTTAACTCAATCTCAAGAAAGAAGAATTCAAAAGGATCAGGTATGTTTAACTAAAGATCTTTGGTGATCCGAATACTTCTTGTAGTGTAGAAACACCTGAAAGAATTTTTAATTGCATAAAAATCAAAAACTGGTGTTCGGACATGTTCAGGATCCGGATCAGAGCCAACAGTCCGGATCCCGAAGGTTGTTGTTTCATACATTACTTCAATCCGGATCGCAGCATCTCACGATCCGGATCCCGAACGTTGAGTTTTCTGAAATGTATGAACGATCCGGATCAGGCATTCCGATCCGGATCCCGAACGTTTGTTTTCTGGAAACCGTCTTTATTGCTACTGCAATCCGGATCGCCCAAATCCGATCCGGATCGCCGTCCGTCAAAATTCCAGAAATGTTAGGTTTTTGATTCTTATCTCCTTCCAAATGTTTCTAACCTATAAATAGACCCTATGATTCATTTTTCTAGGGCAAGCCGATAATCGAGATAGAGCCGTCATATTCCAATATCCTTTTATACGGCCCTAGATCCACATATAGAGAAGAAAGGAAATCATTAGATAATACTCTATGTTTCTTCATCTATATTGATTAGTTTGATTCTAGGTTTTCATACTCACATCTTGAGTTGAATCAAACTAATGAATACTTAGATGGTATTTCTGATCTATCTTTGATCTAAGTATTCGGCGGATCATCACCACCCAAAAACAACGATTTACCCCAAAATCGGCGCGTGGATTCGCGTGTCCTTGTAGATTCAAGGTTCAACCGCTCTCGTGGATTCGGAGCGAGGCACGTTCGTGGATTCGAAGGGTGCTACTGGGTGAAGACCGTGGATTCGGTCGGACGTCGTGGATTCGACGTTGGACGCCGTGGATTCGGCGTTGGGCGCAGATCATGGATTCGAGAAGCGTCGTGGAGCGAGCGGAGAAGATCCTCTAGGAGCGTATGGAAAAGGTTGAGTCGTAAGTGTGTACGGTAAATCACCTTGTACGTGTTTTAATTCTAGTGGATTTCGCCGTGTTATCGGTCCCGTGGTTTTTTACTCCGGTTTGGAGTTTTTCCACATAAAAATCTTGCGTGTTATTTTTATTTCCGCATTGGGTTTTTATCGCAACGATTTTTGAGTGTTTATACGTTTACACCTATTCACCCCCCTCTAGGTGTTTCTTTCCCTATTTAGATCTATTTTATATATAACCCAACAAGTGGTATCAGAGCGGGAATAGGGTTGTAAACAATGGTTGAAGGTGGAAACATCAATCGACCCCCTTTCTTTGATGGAACAAATTATGCGTACTGGAAAGTACGGATGAAAGCCTTTTTAATTTTCATCGACGAAAGGGTGTGGCAATCAATTGAATTAGGATGGACTAATCCAACTGAAATTATCTCTGATGTTCGCACCTTAAAACCTAGGTCGAAATGGACCAAGGAAGAGTTAGATTCATCTTCTTACAATGGCAAGGGAATTAATGCTATTTTTAATGCCTTATCTCAAACTGAATTCTCTCGCGTCTCGGCATGTGAGACTGCGAAAGAAATCTGGGATGTTCTTCAGGTTACACATGAGGGAACTAACCTCGTGAAGATTCAGAAACTGCAAATGCTTACGAGCAAGTTTGACTCTATCTTGATGGCAGAAAATGAATCTTTCACGGACTACTATACACGATTGCAAGAAATCGTAAACTCATGTGCTAACCTGGGAGAGAAGATTCCAGAATTTAAGGTTGTAAGAAAGATCTTAAGAACTCTTCCTGAACGATTTCGCCCAAAGGTTACAGCCATTGAAACTATTAAACACCCGGACGAAATACGTGTAGAAGAATTAGTTGGTTCATTACAAACTTATGAAATGACATTTACTACTAACAATTCTTCTGAAAAAGCATCCTGTTCTAAGTCTTCAGGTTATGCGTTGAAAACAACTAAGGAAGAAGACGCGGATACATCCTCCTCAGACGATGACGAGAACCTTTCTATGGAGGAATTTGAGAAGCAGCTCGCTCTCTTGACAAGGAAGTTTCGCCGCAACTTTCGAAGGGGTAATTCAAGTAAATCTCCATCCTTCGGAAAGTCGAACAAAGGCAAGGGTACTTCAAGTTACAAGTCAAGAAAGCAAGAGAACTTCTCAAAGGATAAGAAAAGTTCAGAGGGACAACTACAATGCTACAAATGTCGAGGCTACGGCCACATTGCAACGGAGTGTCCCAACAAGTATCCGGCAAAGAAGAAGGCGATGCAAGTCGTCACTTGGGATGACTACTCAACGTCAAATGAGTCGTCTTCAAGTGATGAAGAAAAGAGCACCACGGCATTCCACGCGTCCACATCTTCACCCTTCATGTGCTTTATGGCAAGTACGTCCGAGTCATTGTCCAACTCCACTGTTGAAAAGATTGCAACGGACAACGAATCGGATGATTCGGAAGGTGAAGATTTTGCTCTAGCCTACCACAGACTTTTGAGGGATTCAAAGAAAGTGGCTAAGCAAAACAAGAGTTTGAGAGGGAGATTGCATGATCTCGAAGAAGAAGCAAAAAGGGCAACTTCTCTCTCAAACGCTCTTGAAGTGGAAAGGGAAAATCTGATAAAGCTAAATGTTTCCCTTCAAGAGTCCAATGAGCTTTTTGAGAAGGAACATACAAATCTGGTGGATAAAGCGGATCACTTCTCAAAGCTCTACAACGAGGCTCGACAGGATAACCTGGAAATGACAAAGACCATTTTCCAACTCAAGGATGACTTGCAGCGATTCTCTTCAGGAAGGAGTAAGTTGGATAGGCTTCTTGGTCTTGGTCAAACAAATCGGTTCAGCCTCGGGTACACTCAAACTGGAAACAGTCCAAGTTCGAGTGGGACAGTTTTTGTGCCTCAGTCGGTATCTCCTCCTCCGACACCGGAATTCAAGACAAACAACGACAACAAACCTACTTCATCCTCTTTGGGATCGTCAAGATCTAAGGTATGTTTTCGTTGTGGTGTTTCAGGGCACATAAGAAGATATTGCAAGACGGGAGTCAAACGCTCACTTCAAACACCTCTTGCAATGACTACCACAAAGGTGATTCCTCGAAAATCAATTGCAATTCAATTGAAGGAAAAGAACCTTGGTAGTTTACCGCGCAAGACGACCTCATCAAGGAGCGGCAATCGTTTTAACAAGACGCTTTCACCTAGGCATATAACTTCACGACCATTACCGACGCATTCCAAAAAGGTTTGGGTGCGCAAAGGTGAAATCTTTCCTTGTCTTGTTACCAATGTTTCCTTGCATGCATATGATAGTTCGTCTTGGTATCTGGATAGCGGGTGTTCCCGTCACATGACCGGTGACAAAATTAGTTTTCAAAATCTTGAGAAAATCTCCGGAGGACTCGTTGTTTTCGGAGACGGTCGATCTTCTAAAATTGTTGAAAAAGGAACAGTAGCTATTCCAGATGGCCCGGTTCTAAATAATGTGTTATTTGTTGATGGTCTTAAGACTAACCTCATAAGCATAAGTCAACTTTGCGACAATAGTTTTTCAGTTAACTTTTCATCTGTTGAATGTGTTGTAACTGATAAGGACCATGTCTTCTTTTTAAAAGGGGTTAGATCTGAAAACAATTGCTATGTTATTCCTAATAAAATTTCAGAAAAATGTAATCTAGTTTCTTTGAATAATGAAACAATTTGGCATGAAAGGCTATGTCACATAAATTTTAAGGAACTTGCTAGAATTTCAAACAAGGACGTGGTCAAGGGGGTTCCAAAACTTTTATTTAAACAAAACATTGTGTGTGGTGGTTGCCAAAAGGGAAAACAGTCCAGGACTGCACACAAGAACTTGAACCACGTTGGTACAAAACGGCCTTTGGAACTTTTACACATGGATTTAATGGGGCCAACTCGTCAACCATCTTTGGGAGGTAAATGGTATATTTTCTTGATGATTGATGATTTCTCTCGGTATTCTTGGGTAGCATTTTTAAAAGAGAAAGCTGATACTTTTGATTCTTTTCACGAGATTTGCCTTCGTATTATGATTGAAAAGAATGAAAAGATCATTCGTGTTAGAAGTGATAGAGGTGGAGAATTCGTTAACTCTAAATTCATTGACTTTTGCACTTCAAACGGTATTAAGCATGAATTCTCTGCACCCTATACACCTCAACAGAATGGTGTTGTCGAGCGCAAAAACAGGGTTGTTCAAGAGATGGCACGTGTTATGCTTCACAGCCGGAATTTACCGCTACATTTTTGGGCTGAAGCTGTGAACACTGCAATCTATGTAATTAATCGAGTTTATTTGCGCCCGGGAACGTTAAATACACCATATGAACTATGGTGTGGTAGAAAACCCAACATCAAATATTTTCGCATCTTCGGGAGTCGGTGTTACATTTTACGTGACCGTGAAAATCTTGGAAAGTTTGACTCTCGAAGTGACGAAGGGATATTCTTGGGGTATTCTACAAATAGTAGAGCATATCGAGTATTTAACTTGGAATCTAAGACGATCGTAGAATCTATAAATGTTAAAGTAGATGAAGCTTTTCACTTTGAATCTGGAAAATCTACCCTCGATATCTCTCTAGATGATGGTTCACCTGCCATTGCATCTTCTCATAATAATACTTCCAATATTAATGATGCATCTAATGGTTCTTCAAGTTTATCTGATGTGCAGGAATCATCTCATATACCTCCGAGTACTCCGTTTCAACAAACGCTACGAATCTCCAAGGATCATCCGGAATCGAATATTATTGGGGATCCACAAGAAGGAGTTAGAACTCGGAGGCAGTTGGTTTGTGGATTCGCTTGCTACGTATCTTTAATCGAACCAAAGAACATAGATGAAGCTCTTCAGGATGACTACTTGATTAAAGCAATGCAGGAAGAGCTCCATCAATTTGAGCGAAACAAAGTCTGGGAATTAACGAAGCCTCCAAAGCAACATAATGTGATAGGTACCAAATGGATTTTCAAGAACAAGAAAAATGAGGATGGTACTATCATCAGGAACAAGGCACGATTAGTTGCTCAAGGCTACTCTCAAGTAGAAGGTATAGACTTTGATGAAACATTCGCCCCTGTAGCTAGACTCGAGTCCATTCGTATACTATTTGCTATTGCTTGTCATTTTAAAATCAAATTATTTCAAATGGACGTTAAGAGCGCGTTTCTAAATGGTTTTTTAAATAAGGAAGTTTATGTGGCTCAACCGAAAGGTTTTGTAGACCATAAACAACCTAACCATGTTTTTCGTTTGAAAAAGGCTCTTTACGGTCTGAAACAAGCACCGCGAGCATGGTACGAAAGGTTGACAAAGCACCTTTTGGAGAAGGGCTATACTCGAGGGGGAGCTGACAGGACTCTCTTTGTGAAGCATTATCAAAGCAATTTCATTGTAGCACAAATCTATGTCGATGACATTATATTTGGCGCAACAAGAGATAATGATCCTTCTAAATTCGCGGAGACCATGGAAAGCGAATTTGAGATGTCCATGATGGGGGAATTGACTTATTTTCTTGGATTGCAAATTAAACAAAATGATGAAGGTATTCACTTGGGTCAATCCAAGTATGCAATGGAGTTGGTTAAAAAGTTTGACTTAGAAAATTCGAAGGATTTTCCGACTCCAATGGGAACTAGCCACAAGGGACTTGGAAGTGAATCACAAAGTGAGAATGTAGACGAGAAACTGTATCGAAGTATGATTGGAAGTCTACTTTACCTCACGGCTAGTCGCCCGGATATATCCTTTAGTGTTGGGATTTGCGCGAGATATCAATCAGCACCAAAGGAGGTTCACCTGAAAGCGGTGAAAAGGATCATCCGGTACATCAAAGGATCAATTAATTTCGGAATTTGGTATCCTATGGGAACAAGTTTGGATATTGTTGGATACTCAGATGCCGATTGGGCAGGATCAGTGGATGATCGGAAAAGCACGAGTGGTGCATGCTTCTATCTCGGCCATTGCCTTGTTGCATGGCACAGTAAAAAGCAGAATTGCATAGCACTCTCGACTGCCGAAGCGGAATACATTTCAGCGGGTAGTTGTTCAACCCAACTCATTTGGATGAAGAGTGTGTTGAGCGACTTCCGGATTTCAGCATCTTCGGTAACAATTCTTTGTGACAACACAAGTGCAATTAGCATTTCTAAAAACCCTGTGTTGCACTCTAGAACAAAACATATTGAACTTAGATATCATTTTCTTAGAGAGCTAGTTGAATCAAATACTCTTCAACTTTCATATATTTCAACTGAGGATCAATTAGCTGACATTTTAACAAAACCTTTGGATCAAAAACGTTTTATTCATTTGCGAAAAGCAATTGGAATGCTTTCCTTGAAATAAACTTCTTTTTGAAACCTTTGCTTAGGATAGGTTTTGTTTTTGTTTTGTTTTGTTCATTATCTATGTTTGTACATAGTACACTAATTGAGCATATATTATAATTGACTTTAATTGCTTCTTTTCGCTCATTTAGAAATTTATTATGCTTTTGCCATCATAATATTTCACTGTTGCAATGATCATTTATGTTAATTAAATCATCTTCTAAGTGATCAAAGTCAATTTCTCTCTCAATGATCTCTTGGTATAGTCATTATCTTATTTGACTGCTTAGTCGAGTATGAA
Source organism: Tillandsia leiboldiana (assembly GCA_029204045.2). Lineage (NCBI taxonomy): Eukaryota > Viridiplantae > Streptophyta > Magnoliopsida > Poales > Bromeliaceae > Tillandsia > Tillandsia leiboldiana. Next base: position 18,058,973 of record CM055077.1, on the reverse strand, counting down.
ATCGAGATCAATTTTTGGTTGAATACTTTATATCTTAAATAATTGATAGCCAATTGAGGGGGAGTCAAAGAAATGTAAAATGCTCAAAAGATGTGGAAAGAGTTACATCCCAATGAGGAGTGTGAAAACTACTACCACATGGAGGAAAGAGCTACCACCTCGGTCGTCCGAGTATTGTGTGCAGCTACCACATGTATACCAAGCATGGTTGTTCATTTTTTGATTAAGTAAAATGCATGTTGAAATACTTGACTCCGTCAAATTTCAAGGTTGGTATAAGGTGGGATTTTAAAGAAAAATGCTCAAAGAGCCACTCTCTTCAACAGATTGTCTAGATAAATTATTTATCATATTTGGGATTTCAGACATCTATTGATCTTTGTATTTCATTTTCTTTACCGAACTGATGATTTGATAAAGGCATTACTCATAAGATCAAGTTAGATGTAATTGAAGGTGTTCAACTTTAAGGGATTTAATTCTTGTAAATTCTCGTTTCATTTTTGGATATTATTGATAGATTTGGCATAATCTAATTCTTGTTGTATGAAACGATGATTTTTGTTTAAAGTTGATACACGATTGTGCTTACAATCTTTTTCTGGTTTTTCTTGAATTTCTCTGAAATTTTTCTGAAGAAAAAGTTGGAGCCGATCCGGATCGGGCAAGATGATCCGGATCCCGAACGCAGGCTTTTTCCTGCGGCTGGCCGATCCGGATCGAAATCTCGATCCGATCCGGATCACGGCTAGGGTTTTAATAAGAACAAGAGGGTTTTGATTTCTTTTACCTTAATCTTTTGTTCTCAAGTCTCTAGAGCCTCTCTCTCTAGAACTATTGCACCTTGGAGCTTTCCAAACTCAAGTTCTTCGAATACAAGTAAGTTTTATTGATCAAAATCTCGGTTTTTCACCGTTTTTCTCTTTTCCTCCTCAAACGTGATGAATTTCTTGGATCAATTTCGTTTGTGGATGGTTTTTGGTCAAATTTCTTTTGAAATAAGAACTCTGGGTAGATTAGTTTTGATTATATGCTAGGTATTCTCCTGATTAACGGATTTTTAGGCTTCGATTTCTAAAATTTCGGTTTTAGGGCATATAATAAGGATTTTCGAAAATCATGCAATTGATCTATTTTTAAAAGTCTTTTTGCAAAACTAATTTGATTCTTAGTCTCTCTACATGATTATGATTGTTTGGGTACAATTTTTCAAATTTTTGAAAATTAACAATTTTTCATGTGTTCTTGAGTTGGTCTTCAGAGGATACATTTTTCACTAGCAATCAAAATGGTGATCACTTGGATTATTTTCCTACTTGCTGCCATGGTACATGTCAAGGATACTACCAAGCCTAAGAAGGCTAAGAAAGCGAAGAAGACTAAGGATGATTCCGACACGGAGTCGGAGACGGAGTCGATCGACTGGGATAACATCGAAATCGAGGGAGCTGCTCCCATTATCTCCAAAGGGAAAGCAACTGCTGAAGCTTCAAAGCCTACTACTGCTGAAAAGGGCAAAGCCCCAATAGAAGAAACCTCTGGGAAGACAAGAAGAAAAGGTGTTGCTCGCAAAAGAGGGTGTGCTCAAGGAATCTCCATTGAGCAACCAGCTGCTAGCCAAGCACCTCCACAAGACTTTATCAGCTCGGCTAGGATTAAGGAAAATGAAGAGGGTAGTGGAATTCAAATTACTGAATCCCTCTCTAGAGCATACTCTGTACCCAGCGAATCCACATGGACTGAAGACCAGCATGCATCATCTGCCTCTACAACTCGTCCAGCGACTTCCAAGAGAAACGCTCTAGAAGCTACTGTATTGGCCGCCATTCATCAGGACAAAAGAAGACTTTCTGCTGACCAAGAGAGATTGGCATTAGGTCTCCGACAAATGGCCGCTGACCAAAAACAGATGAAAAAGAAATGTTCCAAATTATCGCGAATGCTGAAAGGAATCTTGAACAAGATAGACGATACTAGCTCAGACAGTTCTGATTTGGCTTGATCTTTTATGATCTAACCCTTATCGTTTCTATTGCAGGTTTTTAAGTTTTATGTTTTAGTTTTAGTTCTCAGGATTTTCTTGATTGTGAACTTTTTAACTCTCCTTAAAGTCTTTGTAATTTTGGCTTTGTTTGTGACAAAAAGGGGGAGAGAGAGTTTAGAGAGAACTTGAGCAATGAACTTGAACAATGATGTGATGAATATGTGAACATCAAGGTAAGTGAACATCAAGGTAAGTATCACTTCAACTTTGACTTTGGTGAAGGGTAAGTATCACAACTTTGGTTTTTATCTTGTGATTTGTTGCATGTTCCTACTAACTATTCGACTAACTATTTGGACATGTATTATTACTAACAAGTTGTTTGATTACTAACAAAGCAAAGTTATGACATTTGGAATTTTATTGCTTAGAAGATATGTCAATGTTTGATTGTGATCTTATTACATATCTGAATTACTCAATGTCATGGTGAGCATAAACTCTATCTCTGTTAGGTTTTGAATGCTAAATATTCTTGAGGTATCTAACGATCTCTTTTTGTCAAGAATGATTTCTTTGTGCAGAGAGTACAGATGTCTAAGTCTAGAGTCTGTTTTAGGAGTTTATCTCATGTTTTTAAATTTTTGGATCTCCATTGTAAATTTTTGTTGTATGGTGATAGCAACAAAAATATCTTTTTGAATTTTCTTTAGTGGATCTGTGTTTTGTCACGAAACCGCCAAAGTGGGAGATTGTTACGGAATTTGAGTTGGCGTAGTTTCATGAAAGGTTCAAGTCTTGAAGATTGAAGGTGAAGAAAGTTGGATCATTTAACTCAATCTCAAGAAAGAAGAATTCAAAAGGATCAGGTATGTTTAACTAAAGATCTTTGGTGATCCGAATACTTCTTGTAGTGTAGAAACACCTGGAAGAATTTTTAATTGCATAAAAATCAAAAACTGGTGTTCGGACATGTTCAGGATCCGGATCAGAGCCAACAGTCCGGATCCCGAAGGTTGTTGTTTCATACATTACTTCAATCCGGATCGCAGCATCTCACGATCCGGATCCCGAACGTTGAGTTTTCTGAAATGTATGAACGATCCGGATCAGGCATTCCGATCCGGATTCCGAACGTTTGTTTTCTGGAAACCGTCTTTATTGCTACTGCAATCCGGATCGCCCAAATCCGATCCGGATCGCCGTCCGTCAAAATTCCAGAAATGTTAGGTTTTTGATTCTTATCTCCTTCCAAATGTTTCTAACCTATAAATAGACCCTATGATTCATTTTTCTAGGGCAAGCCGATAATCGAGATAGAGCCGTCATATTCCAATATCCTTTTATACGGCCCTAGATCCACATATAGAGAAGAAAGGAAATCATTAGATAATACTCTATGTTTCTTCATCTATATTGATTAGTTTGATTCTAGGTTTTCATACTCACATCTTGAGTTGAATCAAACTAATGAATACTTAGATGGTATTTCCGATCTATCTTTGATCTAAGTATTCGGCGGATCATCACCACCCAAAAACAACGATTTACCCCAAAATCGGCGCGTGGATTCGCGTGTCCTTGTGGATTCAAGGTTCAACCGCTCTCGTGGATTCGGAGCGAGGCACGTTCGTGGATTCGAAGGGTGCTACTGGGTGAAGACCGTGGATTCGGTCGGACGTCGTGGATTCGACGTTGGACGCCGTGGATTCGGCGTTGGGCGCGGATCGTGGATTCGAGAAGCGTCGTGGAGCGAGCGGAGAAGATCCTCTAGGAGCGTATGGAAAAGGTTGAGTCGTAAGTGTGTACGGTAAATCACCTTGTTCGTGTTTTAATTATAGTGGATTTCGCCATGTTATCGGTCCCGTGGTTTTTTACTCCGGTTTGGAGTTTTTCCACGTAAAAATCTTGCGTGTTATTTTTATTTCCGCATTGGGTTTTTATCGCAATGATTTTTGAGTGTTTATACATTTACACCTATTCACCCCCCTCTAGGTGTTTCTTCCCCTATTTAGATCTATTTTATATATAACCCAACAATGTTGTGGATTTTTAGTCTATCCGTTCTGAGAGAGAGAGCATAGATTTTGATTATAGCCTGCATGTGCCACTATTCGATAGCAAGTTAGTCCTTATGGACACCCTACGTAATTCCTGCCCGGCAGTGGGAGGTGGTTGTAGGTAGGCGCAGACTTGACTGGACCCGGTGTGGCAGTCAGCTCGATTGGGTCGATTGAGCACCTCGTGTGCGAGTGTTGCATAGCTTTATCAGAGTTTTCCCCCTTTGAGCATTTAGATAGAGGCATGGTAGCTGTTGAGAGTCTCCAGCTTTCTTGTTCAGTTTTTACTGCATTCGTTATTTTATTGCCTCTAGAGGACTTGGTGGGCAGATCGTCGGGCCTGGTGGCGATACCCACTGAGAACTCCCTTTTTGGTGTAGTTCTCACACCCGTTGGGGGTTCCCCCCCCCTTTTTGTCCCTTCTCTCCTTTGTTTTGCAGAGTCTTAGCGGGTGTTGCTGATTCTGCGGTTGCTGTTCGAGGCGAGGGAGTCGCGAGCTAGATCCCTACCTATCTTTGGAGAGTAGCGGTACCCCTTTCAGAGGAGATCTTCAGTACAGTCGGTAGATTAGTGTTTTTATTTTCTCTTTGAGAGACTGAGGTATTGTGAGGATCTGACTTGTACTGAGAGTCTGTACACTGATGTTTCATTTATTTTTTCAGGATTACCTCCCTGTTGAGTCCAGAGTTTTGTATTTGAGGTTATTGTATGATTATCATTTATGGGAGATAGACTTTGTACCTTTATTTCCAGTTGTACAGATCATTGGTTTTAATTTTACAGCAGTTTTATCTTTTAGCTCTGATATCTGTTTAGCTGTAGTATCTTTTCTTGCAGGTTAGACGCTTCGCCTGTGTGGGTGTTGCACAGGTGGCGGATCTGTTGGCGAGCCCGGGTCGCAATTTCGGCCTCGGGGCGTGACAGGAGATCCCTTGAAGAAGGTTCAATGTGGTAAAAACAAGCTGTCAGGTTGGCCAAAGAGCACTTTCTACTGTTTTATAGAGGAGTTTTATCTCCAATCCCATCTCTATGATGAGTAGTGCTCTGTGTAGTTGTTGAGGTTGAGTTGATAACTCTTAATGGGATCTAAGGCGGTAATTTCCGCGAGATGTGACTCTACACACATCCCTGGAGGAGACCACCTATATAAGAATATTTGTATAAGGCCGCGACTATGAGATGTGGGCTGTCCATAGAAATTCTTATGAAAAATCAAGATACTGTGCATGGCCATTAATGCACAGACCCGCGACGGAGATTTCTATATTGTGTGTGTGGTAGTTAAAATCAGGGTCAAAGGAACGTAGTTCAAGACCTGGTTCACTCCGATTCCTTTTGATGGAAACTATCTACACTAAGTGAGGTCAAGTCTCTTAAAGACACCTTACCTATTACATAGTATAAACACCCAATGATTTATTAATTAATTTGTTTGTTTTATTTTGTGATTTTGAATTTTGTGGGGGATTGTTGATTAAATTCAAAATCTATTTTTATTCTGTTTTTATTTTTTTTTATTTTTATTTTGTTTTATTTTATTTTTATCGCGCAACGTTCACGCGTAGCGTGCGCTACGCGCGGGCGTTACGCCCTTTAGCTCCGCTCCCTAAGTTAATTAGTTAGAACGTGGCAACGTTCTAATTTGCCAACGTATTCATGTGGGCAGGTAATATATATATATAGGTGCAGGGGGCAAGGCTGTGACAGTGAGTGTGTGTTTTTCTTTTTCTATTTCAGAGAAAAAATTTGATACTTGAAGAAATTTTATAGTTGTTTTTTTTTATTTTGGGTGTTGAAGAAACTCCGTCAACCTCTTCCGCGTTCGTGTCCGTAGGAGGAGGAATTCCGGTCGTATCTTGGGGCGGTGTTTTCGATTAATTCCGCACGAAGGAGGGAAATACGCCTTAGGACAGTGCCTCGCGCGCTTCCGGATCACTCGTCTTCCAACTCTTCGTCGTATTTTTTTGGATTTAGCGATTATCTGTAAGTCTAATTTATTTTGTTATCACAAATAATTAGTTGGATTTTAATAACAATCAAAATTTTGTTGTGGGTAAATCCCAACATATTGTACATGTCTAGCCATGCGTATATAAGAAAAATTCTATCCGTTTGGATCAAAAACCTTATGCAAGTGACGGATCTACTCACGTCATGAAAAAATGCTGCAAATGATTTTAAACTCTGATTTCAAAAAAAAAAAAAAAAAAAAAAAAAAAAAAAAAAAAAATGGTCCACATTTTGATCCCAGATCGTGACATTACCATAGATAAAAATTCTTCCATATTTAGTGTGCGGTTATAAAGGTACTTTTTGAGCAACCTAAAGAGGAAAAGAGAAAAAAAAATTGTAAAGAAGTATTTTGGGTTGTATATGGAAAATGTAATGTAAATAAATGAATGAAATAATGTAATAAAAGGTGTTTACTTTATATTAGTTGATATTCTCTTTCGTGCAATCTATGTATATTATTTTTGTTTGGAATGTATTTTATATATAGTTTGTAATGTTTTGGATGAAAAGAACAAATTCTATCGGATCTATGCACGTGCTCCATGAATACTTTAATTTTAAGTTAAATTTTAATTTTAATGCAAAATTTGAAGTTAAATTCAAATTCTAAAATATAAATTTTAATTTTAATTTTAATTTTAGTTGAAATGCACATTGGTCCTGTGTCAAGTTGATTGCCAGGGATGAAAACAGATCACATAATAGTCGGACTTGATTCCGAATCTGAAATTTTTTTGATGTGGGTTGGAATTTTACTATCCAACTCGGATTTGAATTCGTATTCGGATCTCAAACTAAAATATTTTCCGGATTTAGATTCGGGTTGGATATAGTTCTTTGACTTCTATTTGTATTTAGATTATCTGAATTCAAAACTGGTTTTGACATATTTTCAACATGTTGCATCCCCTTTAAATTTATTTTTAATATTACTTTTTTAGAATTCTTAAGTTTACATAAATATTGATATTGATAATTTCTTTTGCTTTTAGTTTTATATGTTTCTTAAATATTTCATCCATATCCGTATTCGTTTAAAATTTAACCCATATCGGAATCCATTTTTACTGGATATAGATTTGAATTTTAGTATTCGAACGATATGTGAATTCCTAACATAGGAATACAATATGTATTGAGCACAATTGGATCCATTCCTGATGACTGCCCAATATGGAATAGTGTGTTTTGATGCTAATCTCATACAATTTTTACTCGTGAAAATAAGGAACCGTTTGGTTGGATATAATTAGAAGTACACTACAGTTAAATATGCAGATGGTTGGAGATGCAATTGTTATAATTATATATATCTCACTTGATTAGATGCAGTAAAAAGCGCTGTAATTATAAATAATTTACTTGATTGCATAAAGGTGAAATAAAAAATATTTTTTATTTAAAAAATAATTAGAAAGATAAATTTATTTTTTGTTTAAAGTTATTATCTCGGACTATTACAGTTAAAACTATAATCAATTTGAATGTATTTTCAACTCTCGCATCAAAACAAATGCTGAATTTTAATTTACATGTAATTATAACTACCATAACAGGCTTACTCCAGTCCAGTGTGTAGCCCAAGCCTAGCCACAAGTTAAACAAATCATGGCCCAATTGTAAGTGGTCAAAACATCACTGCCCCACTAATCCGGACTCCAAATCGTCCTCAAAAAGCTCCATCCTATAATCAGTTCACATCCGCTCTCTCCCCCCTCGCACCCCCAGCTCTCTCTTCTCAGCCCTAGCCGCAACTGAGAGAAGCGAATAACAAGAGGAAGAAAGAAAAAGAAAAGAACAGGAAAACCCCAAGATCCGGCCATGGCGTCTCGCCGGGTCCTCTCCTCCCTCCTCCGCTCTGCTTCCCGCCGCCGCCCCTCCGCCTCCTCGTCCTCCCCCTTCCCCGCCCCCCGCTCCCCGATCCCCCGCCCCTCCCCCACCGGCCTCCTCCTCTCCCGCGCCGTCGAGTACGCCACCTCCGCCGCCGCCGCCGCGGCACCGTCGCCACCTCCGGCGAAGCCATCGGGCGGAGGCCCCGGCGGGAAGATCACTGACGAGTTCACCGGCGCCGGCGCGATCGGGCAGGTGTGCCAGGTGATCGGCGCCGTCGTCGACGTGCGCTTCGACGAGGGGCTCCCGCCGATCCTCACGGCTCTGGAGGTGCTCGACAACTCCATCCGCCTCGTTCTCGAGGTCGCGCAGCATCTCGGGGAGAACATGGTCAGGACCATCGCCATGGACGGGACCGAGGGTCTCGTCCGTGGCCAGAGGGTTCTTAACACCGGATCTCCGATCACTGTATTCCATCTCAACTCTCTCTCTCTCTCTCTCTCTCTCTCTCTCTCTCTCTCTCTCTCTCTCTCTCTCCCTCCCTCCCTCCCTCCCTCCCTCCCTCCCTCTCTCTCTCTCTCTCTCTCTCTCTCTCTCTCTCTCTCTTGATGCTCTCTGATTGGCGACATGAAGGATCCGGATGAATAAAATGTGTCTTGTTGGATCTGAAATGCTTAGATCTTATGGCTTTTGTTCTATTCATTCTCTTACATGTTGTTTGATTGTAAATTTAGATGCATTTTTATTTTGAATATTAAGAACAGATATATGGGAGTGGAAGTTAGTTTGTGAAGATACGTCATTCAAAATTTCTTTTTTTTTAATGTTACCAGATAAATATAGGGTTAATTGACCTCAATATTTTGCAGTGAATTGTTTTATTTGTTTTTGTCTTCTTATGTGTTTTTCTTTTCCTTTTCGCTCAGATCTGTTTCGGGACTGGAAATCTTTGAAAATTGTCTCGACAATTGATGGAAGATATTTGGCTTGATTTTTTTTTTTTTTTTGCATCTTATCATTGATTTACCACTGTTTTCAATGTCCTCATATTCACAATTTGTATATCATTATAATTTGAATATTCATAGTACGGCATTATGAAGTTGGATTTTCTTGTTTCCTAGGTTCCCGTTGGTAGGGCAACCCTTGGACGTATTATAAATGTCATTGGTGAACCAATTGATGAGAAGGGTGAAATAAGTAAGTCCATGTCTCACACTTCAGAACTTGATTTGCCTGACAACAAAAGCATGTGAATTAGTTTTTCAATGAATATATACGTGCAAAATTTTTTTTGGTTGATTGTATGTTTTTTTCTTGTGGATAGACACCAGTCATTTCCTTCCCATTCATCGTGAAGCCCCTGCTTTTGTCGAGCAAGCAACAGAACAGCAAATTCTTGTTACTGGAATCAAAGTAAGCTTGATTTCTACCTTTCTTAAAGTTGTTTCTTCCCGTACATTTGAAAGTTGATGTAAATTTTGATTTGATATGGTTATCACATTTTTCATCCAAGTAAATGTTGTCCTGACTGGTCAGCAAAAGTAAATAAGTGGGGTCTAACTTGAAACAGTTTACTGCATCCTTTTTTTGTCAAAAATCCTTTTTTTTTTTCCAAAAATTCTAAAATCATCAACTGTGGTGTTCCATGTTATTTTTAATCCGAATTTTCCAATTTTTTACAGGTGGTGGATCTTCTTGCACCTTATCAAAGGGGCGGAAAGATCGGGCTCTTCGGTGGTGCCGGTGTGGGGAAAACTGTCCTTATTATGGAGTTGATCAACAATGTAGCTAAAGCTCATGGTTAGTTTTGCCAAGATCTTGCTAATGATTTTTTGATGTTTCATTCATTCGATTTAATAATTCCAGGTGGTTTCTCTGTCTTCGCTGGTGTTGGGGAGCGAACACGAGAGGGCAATGACTTGTACAGGGAAATGATTGAAAGTGGTGTCATTAAGCTTGGAGACAAGCAGGTAAATACCAGTTTCTCTTCTTTTCCAATGTATATCAAGTGTTAATTTGTTTTGACCATGGTAACTTTCTTTCTCACCTAATGGACTACTTTGGCAGGCTGAGAGCAAGTGTGCCCTTGTGTACGGACAAATGAACGAGCCACCTGGTGCCCGTGCACGTGTTGGGTTGACTGGTCTGACTGTTGCTGAGCATTTCCGTGATGCCGAAGGCCAAGATGTGCTTCTATTTATTGATAACATTTTCCGTTTTACTCAGGTGACATATCGTGATCTTTTCTTTCTGGGATTTTAGACAAATGTTTCAGAAGACTCTTGCTCATTCCATATCCCCATATTACACAGGCAAACTCTGAAGTGTCTGCATTGCTTGGGCGTATCCCGTCTGCTGTGGGTTACCAACCAACTCTAGCTACTGATCTTGGAGGTCTACAAGAGCGTATCACAACAACAAAGAAGGGTTCTATTACATCTGTGCAAGCTATTTATGTGCCTGCTGATGACTTGACGGATCCAGCTCCTGCTACTACTTTTGCCCATCTTGATGCCACAACTGTGTTGTCACGACAGGTTTTGCTTACCTAAGTATATATCTGAATTGTCTTTAAATTTAATGGGCTATTCTAATTTGACTGAATTTTCTGAGTAGATCTCTGAGCTTGGTATCTATCCTGCTGTCGATCCCCTTGACTCCACATCTAGAATGCTTTCTCCACATGTACTGGGAGAAGAGCACTACAACACTGCTCGTGGTGTTCAGAAGGTTCTTCAGAACTACAAGAACCTTCAAGATATTATTGCAATTTTGGGAATGGATGAGCTCAGTGAAGACGACAAGTTGACGGTGGCTCGTGCTAGAAAGATCCAGAGGTTCCTGAGCCAGCCTTTCCATGTTGCTGAAGTTTTCACGGGTGCACCTGGAAAGTATGTTGAACTGAAAGAAAGTGTTAAGAGCTTCCAGGTGAGGATATTAGGGATCATGTTCCTCTCTTAATCTGATGCTTCTAATCACTATTCCTTACAAAGAGTAAGATTTTCTTTGTACTTCTCAAGTATGATCCTTTACTATGAATAGGCTACCTTTATCCTCTTTGGACGCTTTATTGACTTTGCTTTCGTGTTTGCATTATTTAGGACACTGACATAAGTTGCTGTAAAGTGTTATTCCTGTGCCTTTTCTCATTCAAATTTTGAACGAATTACGTAAATTATAAGATAGGGAGGAGGATAGAATTAGAAGAGAATGGGTAACCACATTGTCTTTTTCGTATAGATTTTATTATTTGAAGTCTGGTTTTTGAAGAGTTTAGCTGTTCTAGGATGTAAATTAAATAACTGTCTCATCATTTGGTAGTTGCAAGTGGACTAAAATTCAAAATTTCTGCAGTAGACATAAGAGATTTTTATCTTATAAATCTTATTAAGTGATGAATAGTTGTTTTTAGTAGTTTTATTGGAATTTAGCATATAGGTCAACATAGATTTGGACTTTTGGAATTTTGGGATCCAGTAATGTGGTGTTGTGCTTTTCCAGAAGTCAAATAGGACGCTTCCTTCGGCAGTTTATTATCTGTTTATTTGGCCACTATGCTGTTTCAATTCCATTTTATATGGCTTCTGCTACATTTGTTGAGTTCATGGTATCATTCTATGTTGTATTTGGTGGCAGTATTCTTGTTTCCGTTTACCATTGTGCAGTCAGTTGGTGGTTGTATACCTTCTTGGAAAGCTTATCTTAGCCATCTTTTCTCTAGAATACAAAATATAGTGGGTTAACATTTCTTGGGTCCTAAAATCCCATGGCGTTAGTTGCCTATATTTTGTTGTTGCTACTGGCTTACCCTTATATTTTCATCCTGGCTTTCTTGTTTCCAAAATTATCGGTGACACAGTCTCTTTCTTCGATGGGTGCATCTTTAAATGATCTGTCAAATGATCACATCAACGCATGACATTGGAAGAAATGCTCAAGCAAAATTTCTTGAGACAATGAACACTGATATTCCATCATTCCGTTTTCCATTCAGGTCCATTCCGATTTCTATTCTGATTTTGATTCCAATTTTGAACCAAACGTGCCCTGAGTTTCCAGCTAGTTTGGGGTTCTGTCACATCATTTTCCTAGGATGTATTGCATAAAAAGGGGAGCAGGATGATGACCTTTCGCCTGGCTAATTAGTTTTTGCCTTGGAATGCAAAATAGCTGATTTTGTATTTAATCTGTCATTTTAAACATAGATGAAGGGGATGAATCTAAAAGCTGCACTACTTTTAGCCTTTTGTGTCGCATGACAAGCTTTCTTTCTAATTCATTGTACAACTTTTATCCCATGTATGCTGTTGTTTTTACTTGGATAATTATTCATACTGTTATCATTTGATAATGCTGTCACTGATAGTGTTACATTAGTTGAATGTGCTTTATAAAAATTTCTTTAATTTTGTGACATAACTATATAGATCTGTTCCGTGATGCCCTTTTGGAAGTGTCTGTCACTTGTTTGATTATTCTGTCTAGAATCAATTTCTTTCTTCTTGTTGTTGCTTGTGTGTATTGTATCTACATTGGTTTCAATGATTTTCTCATCATGAATTCTGAATTTTAATATTGTTTAACTTTTTGTTAGAGCTACTCATTCATCTGGCAGTGGTGACTTTTGGCTGTTAGTATCATTTCTTTACAAGGTACTAGGAAGGAGATGTGATGCTCAACCGTATAAAACAATAAGAGATAATCTAGGTTGACAAATAATGAAAACGAAAGAAAACAAAGTTGCTTTTGATCGATATTTCTGCTCTTATTACAACTCTGGCTAATCTAGTCTCTTGGATTCTTCCTCTCAATTTAATAAGCACGAACATCTCAAAAATGTTGCCGTGTTTGTGTTGTGCTCATGTAAGACATGTTTCCTAGGTGGACGCTCCGTGGACATGTTCATCATACACCAATTGTATGTCCATTATCTTCATATTCACTCTTTACATGTTCATCGCCTCCCATTTACATGTTCCTCATGATCCAAGAATGTTCCACTTCTTTATATTGCATCACTAAATTCTTTGAGTTGAAGATATGTTTCGGATTTTAATTATTGTAATTATTGTTTATTATTGTATATCACTCAACTCAATATTGAAGAGCAATTGCTTTCTGCAGGTGTGACGTAAACAATAAAGTGAATGTTATTTCAGTGCAAAAATAAGAATAATAATGTTGACAGATGTATGTTTCCCTAAGAGTTAGGATATTTATCGGTCTTGTCTATGTTGTATGTGTCCCAATATTTTCAAAGTAAGACGAATCTGATACGTAGCATGTTCCGTGTCCCTTGTTCATGTAACTTAGCTCTCATTTCTTTCTTTTTTCATTTCTGTGATGACAGGGTGTTTTGGATGGGAAGTACGACGACCTTTCCGAGCAGTCATTTTACATGGTTGGTGGTATAGAGGAAGTCATTGCGAAGGCCGAGAAGATAGCTAAGGAATCTGCCACCTAATGAAGCATCTTCTCTTTATATTATAAAAACTAAAATGGTGCGGGTGATGATACCAGCATCGGACGGTTGCAAATTTTTGAGGTCGAAAAATTCATGCTTTTGTCATCTGTTTATGCTTACCAGGACTTAGTTTCAAGCAGCAGAGCAGAGTGCATGCTCTGAGGGATATTTTCTTCTCTTTTTTTTTACTTTCTTTCCCCAATAAAGTAAATTCAGGTACCTTTCTAATTTGTTGCGTCGAGATAAAATGCGCTTTGAAGTACATATCTCAATAGCTCCTTGGAACTATTTATGTAACTTTTATCCATGTGATTTGTACTTTATAAAGTCCCTGTTTCCTTAATAGCTCTTCATTGTCATTTTAGTTCCTTTCTTAAGAGTGAATACCATTTGCGAAGGTCACCTATTTTTTTGTTGTTACTCGTACATTGAGAGAAGTGTCGGCTATTTCGTCCTCATGGAAGAGGAGAGCGTAGTGGGAGCTGGTACCTATCTATACTCTCTAAAATCAGGAGTGAATGGTTCTTTGATCTTTCAGTTGAATATCAATTTGCATTTGCAAGATAATGTTACTATTCTATTGAGTACATGAGTGTCTACCATTTTGTTATTTTTCCGGCGCTGTCTTCTGCCTGTACTGAAATTTTACTACCCAATATACCTGGTCTCATTGTGCAGCATTGAAGTATCAGTTTGGAACCGCTATGCATGCGATTGTGGAAAGTTTGACGGCTTTGGGTAAGGGGCAGGTTTGAGCGTCAGCTTCTGAGACTAGAGTGGCCGTGAGTTTCTAAAGATGACAAAGTTGTGCTGCGAAAGAGTGCTGAATCTCGGCCTTCCGGTAAGTGGAGAGGTGCGGAGACTGCATTTGATTCATGTATAAGGTAGAACTGTTTATTTTAGAAATAGTTATAAGTTAAGGAACGAAATTAATTTTAAGTTTAGATAAAAATTGAGTTATTTTTTAAAATAAAAAATAAATAGTGTTTGTATAGTTAGATTAGAATGGTAAGAATAAGAGTAATTATAATATTAAAATAATAATATTTTACCTAATTAATTAACATAAAAATATTAATTAAATAATAATTTAACTTAATTAACTATTGCTAGATAACTCTAAATATTAAGTAATAAATTAATTAATATTATTAATAAATAAATTAATAAATTAATTAGTTAGTTATTTAATACTTAGATAATTAGTTAATAAAATAATTAGATTAGTTAAAATATTAAATTAATTAAAATTATATTTATTTTAATTAAACTTATGGAAATAAGATTGTTATAATAAAAAGCCTGGAATATTATTTCAGCTTTATACCAGTTTATTTCAGAAAAATAAAAATTATTAATTTTATTCATAACCAAACGTATTTGAAAATAAGGTCAGACCTTATTTCCAAACCGAACGCTGCCTTAGTTAGTGCAGTGTTGAACAACTGATCATCTGCCTAGTGGAATAGCACGAGTAGATGCAAATTACCGGGTTGCTAAAGAAATCCAACTACCCAAATGCATACTTTGTAAAACAGTTGTAAAATCCGGTTCAATGTAATGATTGTTCCGGCTGCTACGGCACTAGACTAATTGGTTCAATGTAATGATTGCTCTTGTTGCTACGGCACTAGACGGGGATTTTTTAAAAATAACCCTCTGAAAATTGCAAATTTGCAAAATAACTCTGGCAAATTTTTTTTTGCAAAACTAACCCTACTTTTGCCACCTCGGCGTGAAGGCGCTGAAGCGGTCAGCGCCTTCACAATAATCCTATGAAGGCGCTGAACCCCTCAGCGCCTTCAGCATACACAAGGCGTCGAGGATTTGGACATTTTTCGCTGTGAAAAATGACTAAGTGTAGAAGTGCTGAGCCAGTCAGCGTCTTTAGTGTAAAACACTAAAGGCGCTGAGCGGCTCAGCGCCTTTAGTGTAAAACACTAAAGGAGCTGACCCGCTCAGCGCCTTTAGTGTTTTACACTAAAGGAGCTGAGCGGCTCAGCTCCTTCAGTGTAAAACACTAAAGGCGCTGAGCCGATCAGCGTCTTTAGTGTTTTACACTAAAGGAGCTGACCAGCTCAGCGCCTTTAGTGTTTTACACTAAAGGAGCTGAGCGGATCAGCGTCTTTAGTGTAAAACACTAAAGGCGCTGAGCTGATCAGCTCCTTTAGTGTTTTACACTAAAGGCGCTGATCCGCTCAGCGCCTTTAGTGTTTTACACTAAAGACGCTGATCCGCTCAGCGGCTTTAGTGCAGAACACTAAAGACGCTGATCCGCTCAGCGCCTTTAGTGCAGAACACTAAAGGCGCTGACTGGCTCAGCGCTTCTACACTTAGTCATTTTTCTCACCGAAAAATGCCCAAGTCCTCGACGCCTTGTGTATGCATGAAGGCGCTGAACCGTTCAGCGCTTTTACAGGATTTTTGTGAAGGCGCCGACCGCTTCAGCGCCTTCACGTAGTCTGCCCGACGTGGCAAAAGAAGGGTTAGTTTTACAAATTTTTTTTACACAGGGTCATTTTGCAAATTTCCAAGTTTGAGAGGGTTATTTTTAAAAAATCCCCGCACTAGACTCATTCGTTTTTTATTATTAAAATTCGATACATCTAATAGAGCTGTTTGTGAAATGTCTCCCATGAGTAGACTTAGACTTGATCATCCGCCAAAGCCCCTATGCTTAGTGGCTTATCAGTTTCGAGTCCTGGCCCATGCCCGGACCTGGTGAGGGAAATAAATTAGCCACCTTCAAATCAGACTCCTAGAAACCCTGCCTGGCCCAGCCCGTTTTGATTTTTGAATGATGCACTTAAAGATTGTATTTGATCTTACGCATAGGGATAAGAGCATTAAAATATTAGAAATCCAACATTTCTAATATTTTGACGTCCAAATTGGGCATCCAAAGTCTCTAGTTGTTGCAATATTTGAATCCAAATTATTTGCCTGCTCGGAGCGCTGCATGTTAGATCAATGTGTTGGATGTGGCTTACGTGATTTATTCAAAGCGATTTTTAAAGATACAGTTAATCCAGTCGGTTTGGATGTATCTGGACACGTCCTTGATGGACGGACGTGATTAAAATATCCTTACATTAGGTTATATATATATATATATATATATATATATATATATATATATATATATATATATATATATATATATATATATATATATATATATATATATGACATAACGGGAGTCCCGGTCTAACTCTAATCCAAATTTTTTGTGACAGCTTCATCTTCCGGGATAAGGGAATAGACAGGAAACATCCCGCTTTTGCAGATTGCACACGAGAACGAATCGAAAGGAAGAACCGTCGTCTACAATCAAGTATTGGAAATCGAAAATCATGACAGAATGTACGATCTAAAAATTAATTTGGTTTTACATGTGGTATCAGAGCCAAACATTTTGCCGTATTTTCGTTTCTTTTAGATTTTATTTGTTTTTCTTTTCATTTAAAATAATAATAATAATAATAAATTTTTATCGCCGATTGGATTACGTAAGTGGTGGCGTTGACCGATCCCATCGGAACCGGCATTCGGAGGAAGGCGCCACCGCCGCCGAGACCGCATTAGGCGCTCCACAAGGGGTCGTATAGTGCAGCCTTTTTGGGGCTGCATTGTGGTAGCCCATGTTGAGGCTTCAACCCAAAAAATAAAATAAAATTGTTGTTATTATTATTATTATTAAAGAGAAAAGAGAATATATATATTTTGTATTGTGACTCATCATTATAAAAGAAATCTATATCAAAATTATGTATAAAGTATGATTTTTGTTATATATGATTTTTGTACTATTCATATATTTATTTATTCATGACTATAAGATAGTGTGTTTAGTTTAATTTTTATTTTAAACACACATACGGTGATCATGAAAATTTAGAGTAGTGTTTATATAGACTTCATACAGTTTATAAATTTTGAGTCACATAAAGTTGTATAATTTTTTTTTTTTTATACTTTTCGCTACGTTTAGGAATAATATGAAGTATTGGGTCATTCGATGTCATATAAAGATTTATAAGATCAACTATGTTTAGGAGTAGCCACAGCATCCTACTCATAGTATATGATCGTTTATAGTATTTTCAGCAAATGACATTGAATTAAGGTTAACCCGAAAATTCATACAAATTCCTAATTTATTTTTAATAGTTATTCAATGTTATATAAAGTTATTTGTGTTTTTCATTATATTTGGGACTAGCCACAGCATCCTACAAATAGAGAAGAACACATAAGGATTTTTGACATTTAATTAAAGTTTAACTATTTATTGCAGTCAAATAAAATTATAATTTTCTTTTATTTTTATTTTGACTGGAATATGATAGTGGAATGAATTTCTAGATAATAAGTTTTCTTATACCCACAGGTACAGAAATCTAGTTATTTAGGAATTAGTTTTCCGCTAGTCTTATTATTAAAATAGATAAATTCTATACATGTAGCGCCTCTGTAGTGTTCTGGTTTTTTCCATGCAACTTTCCGATGAATCCACTATGTAGAACACCTAGTGTTGGTGTGTCTGGCCCATGGTGCAACAAAGGGGTGCCACGGATGGACCTGGGGAAACTTTGATAGCTGATTTGGCCTTCGGCTGCATTTGCCGAATTTTAGAAAAGGTTTTGGGCCAATCTGAGGTTGGATTTGGATTCAGCGTGGAAAAACGCTTGGAAACGGCTATTTGCTTGTTAAATTTGGAGTCCGGATGACCAAAAGCGGGCTTCCGGAAGTTTTCGGGGTTTGTCGGTGCATGGGGGAGGCTCGTGGACCGGCCTGAGCCACGTGGCGGCCTATCATTGGCCGGCTCACGCAGCTCGGTCCACGGGGAGGCGCGGCGGTGCATGGACCGCGGGCGGGGGACGCGTGGCGTGCCCGGAATGGCCGGCGCACGCGGCACGGCTCAGGGGCTTTGCGGGGTTGCGGTGGACCGGGCGCATGACACGTGGCGGCTTGGGATTTGCTGGCTCACGAGGGCGCGGTCCACGGTGTGCGCAGAGGGCCGCCTCGGGACGGCGCGCGCACAGTGGCGCCAGGCGGGCGGTCGGCCGCACTCGAGTGCGGACGCGTGTCGGCACGCGACTGGCGGGCCGTACCTACCCCCGCTGACCGCGGGGGGGACACGTGGCGCGCGGCGGGTCCCTTGCACCGCTGTCCCCTGTTGCGGGGTGACGTGGCATCACCAGAGCTTTTCGGGCGCGTCGGACGGGAGGTGTACAACCGGGTTTCCGGGCGCAGTGCGCCCGAAACCTGCGCCCGAAAACCCGGCCCAACAGCATTTGGGCTGGGCTATAAATAGGTCCTTTGTGTTTCCTTTTCAGCTCTTCTGGCCCTTTTTCCAGAGAGAGTTCTTCAGAGCGATTTTCCCCCTCACAGTGCACTACCCTTTGGAGGACTTTGGAGATTTTTGGTGGCACGTTTCCCGAGGTTCACTATTTTACGGCGCGGCGCGACGCTTGTTCTCCGGCGACCCGCTTCGCCCCTTCTCAGTGTTTGGACTCCCCCGACTCACCCCGACTTCCGATTTCGCCGATTTTCGTGCCGTTGGACTCACGACAGGTAGGGCTTCAACTCCTGTGTTTTGAGGTTCCTCGTTTTCCGTGCTGACCTTGGAGTTTTCCGAGCACCCATTTGACCCATTTTTCGTAGCGGACTTTTGGACAGCACCGCGGTGTTCTTGCCGTATCTTTTCGCTCAGACGTCGGATCGAGGCGATTCAGGAGGCATTTTTCATCTACACTTCGCAAGGAGTCTCCTGGATTTTTCTCAGATTTTTCTGGTTTTTGCACGAGGGTGAGAATCTCCTTTTTCTGTGGTTCTTTGTTACAGAAATTTGGTACAGTTTGGATTGGGATGTTTCCCTTGTCGGATTTTTATCTCAGTGTAGGAAACTCCGATTTGGGCGTGCAGGTACTCGTTTCGACGGGTTCGTCGCGAGGATCGCGACAGTATTTTTCTTGGATTTTTCTGGGCATTTTTCGCAGGTAAAAATTGGAGAATTCTTGACTGTGGTATTAAGGGACAGATTTTGGGAAATTATGAATGAATAGCTTATGTACTTTCCTTTGGGGTATTTTGTACAGATTGGTGGTGAGTTTTTTTGGACTGAGCTTGGGTTTCGCTTTCGGGAATTTGGATTAGCGCTCGAGGTGGGTGATGTTGCGAACCTCCTACTTATGATCTGTCACTAGACCTATTGGAATGCTCTTGATCATGTTGTTAGTAGAACTGTGAAATGGACCTAGCATGCTTGTATGAGATCAGGGTTTCTTTGTTAATATTTGCATTGTCAGAAAACTACAAGTTAGTAGGTTGTGTTTTCATGCTTTAGATATGTAATATAATTACTTGGAAATCATGCTGAATCCATAACATGTTGAATGTTTAATGAAAGGTTGGGATATGCGGTTAGAATACTTAAAATGGTTTTATCAAGGGAAGGACGTTTGCATGCTTGAATGGTCACCTAGATAGGCCACCTTTTTCTGCTACACTATCATGCTGGAATTGACTTAGGAGAAACCATGTTTCATTCTTTCTCTAGTCACTTAGACATAGGGGATAGTATGCTCTGATTAGAGCAGGGACGGGGAAAGTGTAGTCAGTTTTGGGATTTGGGGACAGGCAGGTTGAGGACAGGGTACCCGCGGCGACCGCGGATTTCGGGCGGTTGACCGGACTGTTATTAGTGCATCAGATTTGGGGATAGGGGACCGGGACTTCTTTAGTAGATGGGTTGTTCCCACTTAAGTAGAGTATTGGTCCAATCCGACTATATCGGGTTACTTGAGACCGTGCCGGTCAGGAGCCGGTCTGTTGCTGTATTTATGACCGTGCCGGTCAGGAGCCGGTCTGTTGCAGTACTTATGACCGTGCCGGTCAGGAGCCGGTCTGTTGCCTCGGGGATGGGACCGTGTCGGTCAGGAACCGGTCTGCATCCCGCAGCAGAGATGTGAGTTAGTGGGCATAGTAGGCAGTACCGGTGTTCACCGGTGTCTAGATTGGGTTACCCGGGCAGGCATATGTATACGCTGACGTATGCATTTAGCTACTCCTTTAGCTTATTACTTGAGAGGCATCTTCGTGATAGCTTTTATCAGTTGTTGTACGTATAGCTCTCCCCCTTGTTTTATCTCTCCGCCTCTTGTAGTCCTAGTGGGCAGGTCTGTGGTAGAGGTTTACCCACTAGGGGAGGCTACTGTTTTTATAGTAGTTCTGACCCCCACTGTTTTCCCTTTTCTTGTCCCTTTTGTTTTGCAGAGTCATCTGTTGGAGTTGCGGGACCCTCTTCCCAGGATCGAGGTAAGAGGATTGCTGACTAGATAGCTGCTACCCTGAGCTTGAGTTTAGTAGTTTTGTTGTATCCCCTGTACACTCAGACGGTTGTATTTTCTTTTATTTTGGGTCTGGCTGCGGCCAGCTGGTTGTATTTATTTCGTGAGCCGGGAGAGACACATGTATATTTTTGAGAGATTATTGTACTTTTATTTCCAGCATTTGTCTGAGATGTACTAGTTTCAGTTTTAGCTCTATTTTATGCTCCTGTATTATTTAGTTTATATCTGAGCAGGTTACCAGCGCTTCGTGTACACGGGAAATACCGTGTGCACGGCGGATCTGTGGATGAGCCCGGGTTCTGGTTTCCACCCGGGGCGTGACAGATTAGTTTGGTATCAGAGCTTAGGGATAGGTCAGTTGGGACTTAGGAAACCCTAGGCTTTTTGGCAGACCCTAGGAAGGCGGGGCATGAGTGACGCGATATTTTGCGAAAGTCGGCAATTTGTTATTAAACTCTTCCTGTGAGTGGAGAGGGACTGGCATAGCCTATTTCTGGTGGACTGTTATGTTGGCTGCAGACAACATAAGGTTACAGGAATAGGGGGTTGTCCATGACTTTCGCTGGATTGGGTCGTGTGTGGTTTTGTTTACTGACCCGTGGTTTCTTGTGTGACAGGATGCCTCCTAGGCGGCAGATCCCTACTCGGGGTACTCCTATACCCCCGGAGGAGCCGGAGCAGTCCGGGCCCTCTGAGATCAGTGAGCTGAGGGCCATAGTGGCCCAGTTGGCGGAGAGTCACCGCCGACAGGAGCAGAGGTTTGAGCAGTTGCTGGCTCAGGTTGCGGCACCTCCCCCTACTACTGTAGAGGCCCCTGTACCACCGGTTGTACCGCCGGCTATTCCACTAGTCCCTACGGCACCGTCGTCTAGCAGTGGGGCTCAGGGGGTGATCAGGCCATTGACCCCAGCGGAGGAGCAGGAGTTTGCTGACAAACTCGCACAGTTCTGTAAGCGAGGACCACCTAGGTTCTCGGGGCGGAGCACTCACCCATCGGAGATAGGATCGTGGTTAGCATCAATGGAGAAGTTGTTCAGAGATTTCTTCATTGATCCGAGATTCAGAGTACACATGGCCGTACATTGTCTAGAGGGGGATGCAGATGCTTGGTGGCGTCGGGTCGAGCCCTTAGAGTTTCAGATCACCCGACAGCTACCCTGGTCGGAGTTCAGGAGGATGATCCTTGATACCTATTTCTCCACGAGCGTGAAGAAAAAGCTGGAAGACGATCTGAAGAATCTTCAGCAGGGTGATCAGACAGTGTGGGACTACTTTCAGGAGTTCACGCAGTTGCTCAACTGCGTACCCTATGTTGCCAGGGATGGGCCGCACCAGGTGGAGCTTTTTGAGACGGGTCTACGCCCAGAGATTTATACCTTAGTGCATGCCCAGAGGCTCCAGACTTTGTCAGAGGCTGTGGATCACGCGCAGTGGGTGGAGAGGGGAGATCATGTGGTCGCTAGGCGGGGAGGCTTGGTCGCTCAGAGTTCTGAGAGGAAGCGGCCAGCGCCAGACGAGGGGGGACAGGCCAGTTCATGGAGGCCGCCCCGACCGCCACCGCCTCAGTTTACGGGCCGTGGGCGTTCGGAGCGGCGAGGGCCTGGGGGATCCCAGAGGCCCCCGCAGCATCAGCAGCCCCAGCGACAGCAGCAGCACTCGCAGCAGCAGAGGTCGCAGTCGCGACAGCAGGGGTCACAGCGGCAGAGGCAGCAGCAGCAGCAGTCGACGCAGCCCCGGTCTACAGTTGGGTGTGTTTTCTGTAGGGGTCAGCACCCCTCTGATACTTGTGAGATGAGGCACGGTCGCTGTTTCAGATGTGGGCAGTCAGGTCATCGGTGAGCTACTTGCCCTTTTTCGACATCGCCGGCTCCTTCCTCAGCATCAGTCCCTTCGGTGCCCCAGCAGCGGCCTTATGCTCCAGCGAGCAGGGCTCCTTCTTCCCACCCTGCAGATTACCGACCACCAGCTCAGAGCGGACGGGTTTATGCCGCCCAGGTGGAGGACCTCCTCGGCAGCCGACCACGTGGTGGCAGGTATTATTTTACTCCTCGGCATTAGAGCTCGCACTTATTTGATACCGGTTCATCACATTCTTTTATCAGTAGAGCATTTGCATCATCGCATGGACTAGAGTTAGGTCGGTTGCCGCATGCATTAGAGGTACAGATTCCCGGTCATGTTTTGCATGTAGAGGAGTGTTGTTGGTCTTGCCCTTTGCAGCTTGAGTCTTGGATTTTGCCAGCGGACCTTATGGTCCTTAGTCAGCTGAGAGATTTTGACGTTGTACTGGGGATGGATTGGCTGGCTCGCTATTTCGCGACGATTGATTGCGCCGCGAGGACTGTTACTTTTAGCGAGCCAGGTCAGGAGGTGTTCGTTTACAGGGGGTGCCAGAGTGCTTTCTTTGCCTCTGTGGTTTCGACTTCTCGAGCGAGGCAGATGATGCGCAGTGGATGCGTGGCCTTTTTGGCGTCTGTAGTTAAGGAGCCTACGGCGGCATCGGGACTCACGGATATTCCTATTGTCCACGAGTTCCCGGATGTGTTTCCTCCCGAGCTGATTCATATGCCGCCGGATAGGGAGGTCGAGTTTTTGATTGACGTAGTTCCAGGAACTGCGCCAATCTCTAAGGCTCCTTACCGAATGGCACCGGCTGAGCTGCGAGAGCTAAAGGCGCAACTCCAGGATTTAATGGACAAAGGTTTTGTCAGACCTAGTGTATCGCCGTGGGGAGCGCCGGTGCTATTTGTGAAGAAGAAGGATGGATCACTTCGACTATGTGTTGATTATCGGGAGTTGAATAAAGTGACCATCAAGAACAAGTACCCTTTGCCGCGCATTGATGACCTATTTGATCAGCTGCAAGGGTCTTGTGTCTTCTCCAAGATCGATTTACAGTCTGGTTACCACCAATTGAAGGTGAAGGCCGAGGACATCCCAAAGACGGCATTCAGGTCGCGGTACGGGCATTATGAGTTCACCGTCATGCCTTTTGGATTGACAAATGCCCCTGTTGCTTTTATGGATTTAATGAACAGGATTTTTCGACCATACCTGGATCGGTTCGTCGTTGTTTTTATCGATGACATCCTAGTTTATTCCCGAAGCGATGTGGAGCACGAGGAGCACTTGAGGATTGTGCTACAACTTCTGAGAGAGAAGAAGTTGTATGCCAAGTTATCTAAGTGTGATTTCTGGCTTCGGGAGGTTGTCTTTTTGGGCCACGTGATTTCAGCCGCTGGAGTGGCAGTAGACCCGGCGAAGATCGAGGCAGTCCGGGATTGGCCCCGACCGACGACGGTATCAGAGGTCCGCAGTTTCATGGGCTTAGCGGGATATTACCGTCGGTTTGTGGAAGGTTTTGCAAAACTTTCCACACCCCTCACTCGTTTGACACGGAAAGGGATTAAGTTTACTTGGAGTGAGGATTGCCAGAGGAGCTTCGAGGAATTAAAGAACAGGTTGATGTCGGCTCCTATCCTTTCCCTCCCTGTTATGGGGAAAGGATATGTGATTTACAGCGATGCATCGCACAGTGGACTTGGTTGCGTGCTGATGCAGGAGGGAAGGGTAATTGCGTATGCCTCTCGGCAATTGAAAGATTATGAAAAGAATTACCCTACCCATGATTTGGAGCTAGCTGCAGTGATTTTCGCACTAAAGTTGTGGCGCCACTACCTGTATGGGGAGCACTGCGAGATTTACACCGACCACAAGAGCTTGAAATACCTGTTCACACAGAAGGAGCTCAACTTGAGGTAGCGCAGATGGTTGGAATTGTTGAAAGACTATGATGTAGACATATTATACCACCCTGGCAAGGCCAACGTGGTTGCTGATGCCCTGAGCAGGAGAGCAGTACAGAGTCTATCTTTGATGATCACCGATCAGGCGCCATTACTTGAGCAGATGAGGCGGTTGGAGCTCGAGGTTGTGTCCCCTGGGGTCTCTGCTCGACTTATGTCTCTAGTCGTGCAGCCCACTCTGTTGGACAGGATTCGGGAGAGACAGAGTGAGGACCCCCACCTGATGAGGATTCGAGAGCAGATGCAGACTGGTTTGATAGGGGACTTTTCAGTCGATGCTTCGGGAGTACTGCGGTACAGGGACCGAGCTTGTGTGCCGATGGATGCAGAGATCAGAGAGCAGATCTTGAGGGAGGCCCACTATACACCTTATACCATCCATCCTGGTGGGACTAAGATGTATAGGGACCTTAAGGCACAGTTTTGGTGGAATGGGATGAAGAGAGACATTGGGAGATTTGTAGGACACGGTCTAACTTGTCAGCAAGTAAAGGCTGAACATCGTGTACCTGCTGGCAAGTTGCAGAGTCTCCCAATCCCCGAATGGAAATGGGAACATGTTACGATGGATTTTGTTACAGGTTTGCCGAGAGCACAGACGGGGGCGGATGGTATCTGGGTAGTCGTGGACAGACTTACCAAATCCGCTCACTTTTTACCGGTTCAGATGACTTGGCCGATGGAGCGACTAGCACTGGTGTACTTGGCAGAGGTAGTTAGATTGCACGGGGTACCCGTTTCCATCGTATCAGATAGAGACCCGAGGTTTGTCTCGCATTTCTGGAGGAGTTTACAGACAGCCTTGGGGACGCAGCTCCGTTTTAGTACAGCATTCCACCCACAGACCGATGGGCAGTCAGAGCGCACTATTCAGACCCTCGAGGATATGTTGAGAGCATGCGTTCTGGACTTTGGAGGAGGATGGTACCGACACTTGGGATTAGTTGAGTTTGCGTACAACAACAGCTATCAAGCGAGCATCCAGATGGCTCCGTTTGAAGCGTTGTATGGACGCAAGTGTCGGTCACCCCTATATTGGAGTGACGTGGGTGAGAAGAAGACTTTGGGTCCTGATCTGCTGCTAGAGGCAGAGGAAAAGGTCAGATTGGTACGACGACATCTCGAGACCGCCCAGAGTCGACAGAGGAGTTATGCGGATACTCGACGGCGAGACTTGGAGTTTCAGGTGGGTGACCATGTTTTTCTGAAAGTCTCACCTTCGAAGGGGGTTCGGAGATTTGGTATTCGTGGGAAACTGAGCCCTCGCTTTATTGGACCTTTCAAGGTGTTGGAGCGCTTAGGGCCAGTTGCCTACAGGCTTGCGCTTCCTCCCAGGCTTTCAGGTGTTCACAATGTTTTTCATGTATCGACTCTGAGGAGGTATGTTCATGACCCGTCCCACATCATCGATTTCACCCCATTGGAGGTTGCTGAGAATCTGAGCTATGTTGAGCGGCCGTTGAGGATCTTGGACCGTGAGGTTAGGGAGTTGCGCAGTCGGGCCATCCCTTATGTGAAGATCCTCTGGAGCAGTCATGATGAGCGCGAGGCTACCTGGGAGCTGGAGTCAGCGATGTTGGATGCTTACCCCCACTTGTTCGAGGCCCCTGCTTGAGGTATGACTTTTGTTTCGAGGATGAAACTTTTTCTTGTGGGGGAGGATGTAGTGTTCAGGTTTTTCCCATGCAACTTTCCGATGAATCCACTATGTAGAACACCTAGTGTTGGTGTGTCTGGCCCATGGTGCATCAAAGGGGTGCCACGGATGGACCTGGGGAGACTTTGATAGCTGATTTGGCCTTCGGCTGCATTTGCCGAATTTTAGAAAAGGTTTTGGGCCAATCTGAGGTTGGATTTGGATTCAGCGCGGAAAAACGCTTGGAAACGGCTATTTGCTTGTTAAATTTGGAGTCCGGATGACCAAAAGCGGGCTTCCGGAAGTTTTCGGGGTTTGTCGGTGCATGGGGGAGGCTCGTGGACCGGCCTGAGCCACGTGGCGGCCTATCATTGGCCGGCTCACGCAGCTCGGTCCACGGGGAGGCGCGGCGGTGCATGGACCGCGGGCGGGGGACGCGTGGCGTGCCCGGAATGGCCGGCGCACGCGGCACGGCTCAGGGGCTTTGCGGGGTTGCGGTGGACCGGGCGCATGACACGTGGCGGCTTGGGATTTGCTGGCTAACGAGGGCGCGGTCCACGGTGTGCGCAGAGGGCCGCCTCGGAACGGCGCGCGCACAGTGGCGCCAGGCGGGCGGTCGGCCGCACTCGAGTGCGGACGCGTGTCGGCACGCGACTGGCGGGCCGTACCTACCCCCGCTGACCGCGGGGGGGACACGTGGCGCGCGGCGGGTCCCTTGCACCGCTGTCCCCTGTTGCGGGGTGACGTGGCATCACCAGAGCTTTTCGGGCGCGTCGGACGGGAGGTGTACAACCGGGTTTCCGGGCGCAGTGCGCCCGAAACCTGCGCCCGAAAACCCGGCCCAACAGCATTTGGGCTGGGCTATAAATAGGTCCTTTGTGTTTCCTTTTCAGCTCTTCTGGCCCTTTTTCCAGAGAGAGTTCTTCAGAGCGATTTTCCCCCTCACAGTGCACTACCCTTTGGAGGACTTTGGAGATTTTTGGTGGCACGTTTCCCGAGGTTCACTATTTTACGGCGCGGCGCGACGCTTGTTCTCCGGCGACCCGCTTCGCCCCTTCTCAGTGTTTGGACTCCCCCGACTCACCCCGACTTCCGATTTTGCCGATTTTCGCGCCGTTGGACTCACGACAGGTAGGGCTTCAACTCCTGTGTTTTGAGGTTCCTCGTTTTCCGTGCTGACCTTGGAGTTTTCCGAGCACCCATTTGACCCATTTTTCGTCGCGGACTTTTGGACAGCACCGCGGTGTTCTTGCCGTATCTTTTCGCTCAGACGTCGGATCGAGGCGATTCAAGAGGCATTTTTCATCTACACTTCGCAAGGAGTCTCCTGGATTTTTCTCAGATTTTTCTGGTTTTTGCACGAGGGTGAGAATCTCCTTTTTCTGTGGTTCTTTGTTACAGAAATTTGGTACAGTTTGGATTGGGATGTTTCCCTTGTCGGATTTTTATCTCAGCGTAGGAAACTCCGATTTGGGCGTGCAGGTGCTCGTTTCGACGGGTTCGTCGCGAGGATCGCGACAGTATTTTTCTTGGATTTTTCTGGGCATTTTTCGCAGGTAAAAATTGGAGAATTCTGGACTGTGGTATTAAGGGACAGATTTTGGGAAATTGTGAATGAATAGCTTATGTACTTTCCTTTGGGGTATTTTGTACAGATTGGTGGTGAGTTTTTTTGGACTGAGCTTGGGTTTCTCTTTCGGGAATTTGGATTAGCGCTCAAGGTGGGTGATGTTGCGAACCTCCTACTTATGATCTGTCACTAGACCTATTGGAATGCTCTTGATCATGTTGTTAGTAGAACTGTGAAATGGACCTAGCATGCTTGTATGAGATCAGGGTTTCTTTGTTAATATTTGCATTGTCAGAAAACTACAAGTTAGTAGGTTGTGTTTTCATGCTTTAGATATGTAATATAATTACTTGGAAATCATGCTGAATCCATAACATGTTGAATGTTTAATGAAAGGTTGGGATATGCGGTTAGAATACTTAAAATGGTTTTATCAAGGGAAGGACGTTTGCATGCTTGAATGGTCACCTAGATAGGCCACCTTTTTCTGCTACACTATCATGCTGGAATTGACTTAGGAGAAACCATGTTTCATTCTTTCTCTAGTCACTTAGACATAGGGGATAGTATGCTCTGATTAGAGCAGGGACGGGGAAAGTGTAGTCAGTTTTGGGATTTGGGGACAGGCAGGTTGAGGACAGGGTACCCGCGGCGACCACGGATTTCGGGCGGTTGACCGGACTGTTATTAGTGCATCAGATTTGGGGATAGGGGACCGGGACTTCTTTAGTAGATGGGTTGTTCCCACTTAAGTAGAGTCTTGGTCAAATCCGACTATATCGGGTTACTTGAGACCGTGCCGGTCAGGAGCCGGTCTGTTGCTGTATTTATGACCGTGCCGGTCAGGAGCCGGTCTGTTGCAGTACTTATGACCGTGCCGGTCAGGAGCCGGTCTGTTGCCTCGGGGATGGGACCGTGTCGGTCAGGAACCGGTCTGCATCCCGCAGCGGAGATGTGAGTTAGTGGGCATAGTAGGCAGTACCGGTGTTCACCGGTGTCTAGATTGGGTTACCCGGGCAGGCATATGTATACGCTGACGTATGCATTTAGCTACTCCTTTAGCTTATTACTTGAGAGGCATCTTCGTGATAGCTTTTATCAGTTGTTGTACGTATAGCTCTCCCCCTTGTTTTATCTCTCCGCCTCTTGTAGTCCTAGTGGGCAGGTCTGTGGTAGAGGTTTACCCACTAGGGGAGGCTACTGTTTTTATAGTAGTTCTGACCCCCACAGTTTTCCCTTTTCTTGTCCCCTTTGTTTTGCAGAGTCATCTGTTGGAGTTGCGGGACCCTCTTCCCAGGATCGAGGTAAGAGGATTGCTGACTAGATAGCTGCTACCCTGAGCTTGAGTTTAGTAGTTTTGTTGTATCCCCTGTACACTCAGACGGTTGTATTTTCTTTTATTTTGGGTCTGGCTGCGGCCAGCTGGTTGTATTTATTTCGTGAGCTGGGAGAGACACATATATATTTTTGAGAGATTATTGTACTTTTATTTCCAGCATTTGTCTGAGATGTACTAGTTTCAGTTTTAGCTCTATTTTATGCTCCTGTATTATTTAGTTTATATCTGAGCAGGTTACCAGCGCTTCGTGTACACGGGAAATACCGTGTGCACGGCGGATCTGTGGACGAGCCCGGGTTCTGGTTTCCACCCGGGGCGTGACAGCCTCTACCCACAGGAAGGTTGAATTTGTCTAATTTAAAAATTATTGTCTCATAGTATGCGATAAAGTTCAATATTTATTTTATTGTTGCAGCTTCTTCGTCTACTGCATTTTTTAATGATGTTTCTCGTATTCCTATGCTTACTGGGGACAACTATTCTGATTGGAAAGAAAGCATTCCTTTTACTTTGGGTTATATGGATCTTGACTTGGTTATGCGCATTGAGGAACCGCCTAAGGTAGTGGGGCCAATAACTCCACAGCAGGAATCCGCGCAGGATAAATGGGAGCGATCCAATCGCTTAAGCCTGATGCTCATAAAGTCTAGAGTGTCAAAAAGCATAAGAGGATCAATTCCAGAATGTGATAAAGCCAAGAATTACTTAAAGGCCATTGAGGAGCAATTTGTAAGCTCCGATAAAGCTTTGGCAAGCACGCTAATGAAGCGATTTTCGAGCATCAAATACGATTGAACCAAGGGTGTGCGTGAGCATATCATGGAGATGCGGAACATAGTAGCTCAACTAAAGACTTTAAAAGTTGAGATCTCCGACGCCTTCTTAGTCCATTTGATTCTAAACTCATTACCGTCTGAGTTTGACCCCTTTAAGATCTCCTATAACACACATAAAGATGAATGGTCAATAAATGAATTACTGACCATGCGTGTTCAAGAAGAGGAGAGACTTAAGCAGGAGAAGCCGGAAATTATGACAGAATCTGTCAATTTGGCGACTCAGCGCAAAAGAGGAAAAGGCAAAAGTGCCTCCAATTCCAAGAAGTCAACACAATTGCCAATAAAGAATTCTGGCAAGAAGGATCAATGTTACTTCTGTAAGAAAAAGGGGCACATGAAAAGGGACTGTTTGAAGTATAAAGTTTGACTCGAGAAGAAAGGTATTGAAACTATCTATATTTGTTAGAATCTCATTTAGTTAATGTTCCTAAAAACACATGGTGGATTGACTCTGGCACTACTGTACATATCTCAAATACCATGCAGGGTTTTCACAAAGATGCTGAAGCCAAATGAAAGGATTTTAATTAGTGGAGAAGGAAATAAATCTCAAGTTGAAGCGGTAGGAAACTATATTTTAGAACTTAGCACTGGTTTTGTACTTGAACTTGAGGATACTTTTTATGTTCCTAGATTTTCTAGAAATTTAGTTTCCATTTCTAAACTGAGAAATAAAGGTTTTAAATTTTTATTTGAAAATAAATTTTTTACTATCTTCTCTGATAATGTTATTGTTGGCAATAGTTGTTTGGTAGATAATTTGTACAAATTTAATTTGAGTCAATCTTTTGAGAATAATTTTATTATTAATCATAGCATTGATGTTAAAATGAACATTCTTAAAGAAAACTCCTCTTCATTATGGCACAAGCGTTTAGCTCATATCTCTTTAGAGAGAATAAAACGATTGGTGAAAGAAAAGATTCTAAAAGATCTTGACTTTACCGATTTTGGTACTTGTGTAGAATGCATAAAGGGAAAGCATACCAACACAAATACCACTAAAGGTGCTAGAAGGAGTTCTGAAATACAGATATCTGTGGACCTTTTCCTATTCCTTGTTTCAATGGTCAGAGATATTTTATCTCATTCATTGATGACCACTCTAGATACATGTATCTCTATCTCTTATTTGAAAAAGCTGAAACACACAATGCTTTCAAAGCTTATAAGGTTGAGGCAGAGAAATAATTGGATAGGAAAATCAAGATTGTGAGGTCCGACAGAGGGGGTGAGTACTATGGAAGACATACGGATAAAGGTCAAATGACCGGTCCATTTGCTCAATTCCTCGAAAGTGAAGGCATTATTGCTCAATATACGATGCCTGGCACGCCCCAACAAAATGGGGTTGCCGAAAGGAGGAATAGAACACTTATGGACATGGTAAGGAGTATGATTAACAACTCTTGTCTTCCATCATCTCTTTGGAGTGAAGCATTAAAGACAGCGGTGTATGTTTTAAATAGGATTCCATCGAAGGCTGTTTCCAAAACTCCTTTTGAGTTATGGAAAGGGTGGAAGCCTAGTTTAAATCACCTGCATGTATGGGGATGTCCAACCGAGGTGAGGGTTTATAACCCACATATAAAGAAGTTGGATTCCCGAACAACCAA
This sequence comes from Tillandsia leiboldiana, assembly GCA_029204045.2. Taxonomy (NCBI): domain Eukaryota; kingdom Viridiplantae; phylum Streptophyta; class Magnoliopsida; order Poales; family Bromeliaceae; genus Tillandsia; species Tillandsia leiboldiana. The sequence goes on along the minus strand of CM055077.1, from coordinate 18,027,458 downwards.
TGGATACTTTGTTGGCTATGCGGTAAACTCCAAGGGATTCAGATTTTATTGTCCAAATCACTCATCCAAGACAGTTGAGGCCAGGAATGCCAAGTTTCTTGAGGATTCTGAAGCTAGTGGGAGTATTGTTCCTCAAAAGATGGATTTTGAGGAAATAAGGGATTCAACTGGTTATCCATCAAAAGATGATGATTTAGTTGCTCTTCCAAGATATCAATATGACTATATTGGAGACCAACCAATCATAGAGCATGAAAATGTTGAACCAGTTGAACCTCCCCATGAAGAGCTTTCCCAAGAGGGACAAACAATTATAGAGCCAGCTGCACAGCATAATGAAAACCTAGAGGGAGTGGTTGGCTTAAGAAGATCCTCAAGGCAAAAGAGATTGGCAATTTCTGATGATTATGTAGTCTATCTCCAGGAGTCTGACTATGATGTTGGGCACCATAAAGACCCATTGACGTTTTCAGAGGCCATGCAGGGGGATAAATCCTCATTTTGGTATGATGCCATGAAGGAAAAGATGAAATCTATGGCAGAAAATAGAGTTTGGGATCTCGTTGTGTTACCATAAGGAGTCAAAGTCGTTGGCTGTAAGAGGGTCTTCAATGTGGGTTGTGTTAATATAGATCTAAATAGGGAAAAAACCACATAGAGGGGGGGTGAATAGGTGTAAACAATAAGCACATCAAATCGTTGCGTAAAAAATAACCCAATGCGGAAAATAAATAAAGTATGCAAGATTTACGTGGAAAACTCCATCACAGGAGTAAAAAACCACGGGACCGATAACACAGCGAAATCCACTAAGATTAAACACGTACAAGGTGAATTACCGTAACCCTACGACTCAACATTTTCCATACGCTCCTAATTGATCTTCTCCGCTCGCTCCACAACGCGCCTCGAATCCACGATTTGCGTCCAACTTCGAATCCACGAAGTCCAACGTCGAATCCACGACGTCCAACCGAATCCACGGTCTTCACCAATGTATTACGTATCGATCACACGAACGTACCTCGCTCCGAATCCACGAGAGCGGTAGCACCTTGAATCCACAAGACCACGCGAATCCACGCGCCGATTTTGGAAAAATCGTTGTTTTGTTGGTGATGATAATCCGCCGAATACTTAGATCAAAGATAGGTATTCATCAATTTGATTCTACAAGAAATAGGAGTTTGGAAACCCTAGAATCAAATTGATCAATATAGACGAAGAAACATATGATAGATCATGTTTTCCTTTCTTTTCTATATGTGGACTATGATTATCTCCGTTTTAATTCTTTTTCTCGGTTATCCTAGATGTGAAATTAGGGTTTATTTAAAGGCTAGAAATCTTTGGAAAGATATAAGAATCAAAAACTACCTTATCTGGAATTTTCCCGCTCGGCGATCCGGACTGTCGTCTTTAGACAGAGCTTTTCCAGAAAAACAAGTTGGGGGTCCGGACTGGAATTCTCTGATCCGGACTGTTCATGCGATTTCAGCAAACACATAGTTCGTGGTCCGGACTGAGCAAAGGCTGTTTCGGACTGGAATTCCGCATGAACTAAACTATGTTCGGGGTCCGGACTTGAATGGTCTGATCCGGATCCTGAACATCCAACTTGTCCAGTTTTTTATTTTTATGCAATGAAATTTTTTTTCAAGTGTTTCTAAACTACAATAATGTATTCGGATCACCAAAATTATTTAGTTAAACGTACCTGATCCTTTTGAATTCATTCCTCTTGAGATTGATGTATATGATCCACAATTCTTCATCTTCAATCTCCAAGACTTAAAACACTTTACGAAATACGCCAATACAAATTCCTTAACAATCTCCCCCTTTGGCGGTTTCGTGACAAAACAAAAAGTCCACTTAAAAATTCAAAAAAAATATTTTTGTTGCTATCACCATACAACAAAAATTTATATGAATGATCCAAATAAAAATGAATACAAGAGATAAACTCCTAAAACAAACTCTAAACTTAGACGTTTGTATTCTCTGCAAAAGAAATAATTCTTGACAAAAGAAATCGTTAGATATCTCAAGAATTTAAACATTCAATAAACAATCAGAGAGACAGAGTTTATACCCACCATGACATTAATTATCAGATATGTATAAGAATAAGCAATCACAGATTCACATATCATCTAATCCTTAAAAGTTTAAATGTCATATCAAGATTCTAACAAGTTCACAAATATGTCAGTTATCAAGCAACTTGTTAGTAATATTACATGCCCAAATAGTTAGTCAAATAGTTAGTCAGGGCATGAATCCAATTCGACTTACCTTCAACTTACCTTCAAAGTTTAATGTTCAAAATTTTCAAGTCTCCAAACTCTCAAGTTCAAGTGTCTCTCCCCTTTTTTGTCACGGAAAGTTAGCCAAAATTAAAAAGAAGGGAGTGCAAAGTTTGTAAAAACTAAGAACGTAAAAGAAAAACCTGCAAAAGAATGCATTAGAACAAAAAAAAAATATAACGTCAATCAGAGTCATTGTCATCAGAACTGCTACAACCCAGTTTGTTGAAAATCTTCTTTACCAATTTGGCAAGAGATTTGTATTTCCTTTTCAAGTCACCTTGGGCGGCAGTAATATGATCCATGTCTGTAGAGATCTTCGTGATTTCATTTGACATGCGCTCTTGTTCCGACGAAAGACGTTGTTGTTCGCGGTAAATTGACGTTACAGAGACGTCATCCTCTGAAGTAGAAGCTGCTGCTGCTGCTGTTGTTGCTGCTTGTGCTGGTGCTATTGGGGCTGAAGGTCTCATGCTCCTTGGCGGGGTTGGGGTCTCATCTGGTTTGCTCGAGAGAGACTTCACAATGGTAGTATCATTGATTGTTCCCAGGCTGTGCATATAAGTTGATGAACGAATGTCGACATCAAACTTTCTCAAAATCCGCATTATAATCAATGAGAATGGAAGTCGCTCGGTAGGATGCGCATTTTCCACATATCTCGCCATCCTTGACCAGATAAGATAAGGAATGTTGAAATTTGATCCCAACGAAGCTGTAGGGTGTCCAAGGAGATATAGAAAGAGCATTCTATCCCAACGAAGAGCCTTTGTTTGCATGTTTGGCAGAATGTTATTGTAGTGATCCGACCTTTCGGGGTATTTTTGACTTACATATAGTCATTTAAGCCTTTAAGTGAAATAAAATTATTCAATTCTTAAAAGTTGGCCATTGTGTGGTGCTGGTATTTTTCTGCGATAGAGCGCGGAAAAAGAAAGCCGACGGTGCGATCGGATCTGAAATCCGATATCGGGATCTCCCGGAACGGAATTCCTAGTGATACGGTGATTAAGTCATGCATCGTGTTACGACATTTTGTGTTGGCACATTTCGTGAGTTTGAGTCGGAGTCTTAAAGGGAACAAATTGTCAAATCGGCTTTCGAAGACTCATTGAAGATTCAACATGAGCTCAAGATAACACTCAGGTATGGTTAATTAAACCATGGTGATTTAAGTTCATTTATAACCATTGGAATCAGGAACTTAGTGAAAACCGGTTTAGACTTGGTTTTAGGAACTTGGATTTAACTTACAATCTTTTTTAAGTTTGGTTTCCGGTACTTGGTTTGATTTGGATAAAGCTTATCTTGGAAAAATCAGTTTTTACATTACGTACCGGAACCACACTTGAAGTTCCTCTAACCCGACACAGAATTTTCTGTAAATTGCACTGCGTACCGGAACACGGACTCGCGTACCGGAACACAATAGAAAAATCTGTGGTTTGCACCATTGCGTACCGGAACGTGATATTTGGTACCGGTACACAATGCCCCATCGGGATAAAATTTCCTAAACCGACTTTTATCTTTTTCCAAGGGTTATAAATAGATACTTAGGGTTTCTAAACGAGGGTGACCAATACGCATCAATTCAGAAACACTCGTGAGCGACCCTAGAGGCTGGTTTTTACCGTTCTTCTCTTTCGCCTCTATTAGGTCAATTCGACGGTTCTTCCATGATCTATCTTTCGTCGAATTGATCTAGTCTCTGCTTAGAGATTTCTTCTACGGTTCCTTCATGATAATCTAAGCAAAGGATCACCATCGAAGCCTATATTCTATATCGGCTATTTGCGTCGTGGATTCGACGTGACATCGTGGATTCGATGTGTTGAAGGCGTTTCGTGGATTCGAAACGTGTGCTCGTGGATTCGAGTGGCGTTCGTGGATTCGAACGTGTGCAGTGGACGTGCAATCGGTGGAGCGCGAGGTCCGAAGAAATTGAAGGAGGGGTTGACACCTTGTTATTCTTCTTTTCTTAGAGGATTGTTATTGCGTGGACATCCAACCGTTCAGCGCAAGGTCCGAAGAAGCTGAAGGAGGGGTTGAGTCCGTGGAGTCGGTAATCACCTTGTTATTCTTCTATTCTTAGTGGATTGTTATTGCGTGTTGGTCCCGTGGTTTTTCTCCTGGATTGGAGTTTCCACGTATATCTCGGTGTGCTATTTTTATTTTCCGCATTGTTTTTTATTGTGCACTGAGATTGAGTTTTTAAGTATTACACCTATTCACCCCCCCCTCTAGTTGTTTGATAGTACCTATTTAGATCCTTTGGGATTAATAACTCTACACATCGGAATCCATGCAAAATATCTTGCACCCGTTAGAGATAAGGTGGTTATCTCGTAGGGGATAATTAATTAGTTAATTAATTATCCATGAGGGAAAATAAAATTCTCTTACGTACTAATTAAAAAGGGAATTAATTAAAGATTTAATACGAGCTATATAAGGGATCCCATTATCGGAAAGAAAAGAAAAGAAAGAAATAAAAACCCTAATCGGTGAGAAAAGAAAAAAGAAAAGAAAAGACGGAACCCTAGCCGGAAGAAAGGGAAAGGAGAAAGAGAAGGAGCCCGATCTTCCCGGACACCGAACCGAAGGCAAGAACGCGACCGGACAACCTTCCCGTCGATCTTCGGTTAGTAAAATAATTGTTATAATTTATTTGGGATTTTTTCGTCGTCTCTTTTGTTTGAGTTCTTGGTTTCTCCGTCGTAACCGTTACCGTCGCCGTCGTCGTCATCATGCTAGGGCACGGAACGGACGGCGGAGGCGCGCGGTGCCGCTAGGGCATCGCGCGGAGGAGAGTCACGGACGGCACCCATGCGGACCCGCAACCGCGCGGGCACCGCATGGGCGCCGCGCGGCTGCCGTGCGGACCCGCAACCGTGCGGGCACCGCGCGGGTGCCGCGCGGCTGCCGCGCGAACCCGCAACCGCGCGGGCGGCACCCGCGCGGACCCGCAACCGTGCGGGCACCGCGCGGCTGCCGCGCGGGCGGCACCCACGCGGACCCGCAACCGTGCAGGCACCGCGCGGGCGCCGCGCGGCTGCCGCGCGGGCGGCACCCGCGCGGACCCGCAACCGCGCGGGCGCCGTGCGGGGCCGCACCCGCGCGGGCACCGCGCGGCCGCCGTACGGGCAACACCCGCGCGAGGCACCGCGCCGCGTGGGCGTCGCCGCGGAGACGCGCCGCGCGGTTCCGAACCGCGCGGGGCTCCGGCGGACGACGACGGCGGCGCGGGATTTCCGTTTCGTCAACCCGGACGGTGTTGGACTTTTCCGTCGAAAAGAGTAAATTGGGTCTTTTGTTTCGGATGTTAGTACACGTTTTTGACTATAGTTATCCTTGCGGACTTTCTTTAGGTCCAAGTGCGCAGCGGGGGTGCGCGAAGGATTCAGGTGTTCCGATTTCTCTTCAAATAGGTGGGTACGGTTGCGATAAGTGCAACAAGTGCAGTAAGTGCATCTATCGTTATTAAAATGCTCTTAATTTATCTAACAAAGTAGATGGACAGTTTAACCTTTCGCATAATTGTATTTTATCTAACAATTGAAGCGGCTACGGTCGCGGTGCTCACTACACGCCGATCTCGGCAAATCCGTTTTCGGATGCTGCACGTACACAGGCGGATTGGCCTCCGCATGGGTGTACTTTTCTGGAGAAGTGGTCTCTTATGACCCGTGTTCCTCACAAAGGGGTGGGAGCCGTGAGGACCTCTTCGCGCTCGCTGGGAATAGCACACCAGCACCGTGAAGGGGTTAAATGCATCAAAAAGGTGTTTGCGCACGAGGGGAGACTTTAGTCTCTCCGACAGATACTCTGGGGTTGGTGCCCAACTTAATTGACAAATCTGGGGTTGGGGCCCAGCTTAATATGTGCAGGGTTTTAGCGAAAGGTTCCGGTGTATTCGGTTTGCTCCTTATTTCCTTATTGATATTAGACATCTGTTACGAAATTTGAGTTGGCGTAGTTTCGTGAAAGGTTCAAGTCTTGAAGATTGAAGGTGAAGAAAGTTGGATCATTTAACTCAATCTCAAGAAAGAAGAATTCAAAAGGATCAGGTATGTTTAACTAAAGATCTTTGGTGATCCGAATACTTCTTGTAGTGTAGAAACACCTGGAAGAATTTTTAATTGCATAAAAATCAAAAACTGGTGTTCGGACATGTTCAGGATCCGGATCAGAGCCAACAGTCCGGATCCCGAAGGTTGTTGTTTCATACATTACTTCAATCCGGATCGCAGCATCTCACGATCCGGATCCCGAACGTTGAGTTTTCTGAAATGTATGAACGATCCGGATCAGGCATTCCGATCCGGATCCCGAACGTTTGTTTTCTGGAAACCGTCTTTATTGCTACTGCAATCCGGATCGCCCAAATCCGATCCGGATCGCCGTCCGTCAAAATTCCAGAAATGTTAGGTTTTTGATTCTTATCTCCTTCCAAATGTTTCTAACCTATAAATAGACCCTATGATTCATTTTTCTAGGGTAAGCCGATAATCGAGATAGAGCCGTCATATTCCAATATCCTTTTATACGACCCTAGATCCACATATAGAGAAGAAAGGAAATCATTAGATAATACTCTATGTTTCTTCATCTATATTGATTAGTTTGATTCTAGGTTTTCATACTCACATCTTGAGTTGAATCAAACTAATGAATACTTAGATGGTATTTCCGATCTATCTTTGATCTAAGTATTCGGCGGATCATCACCACCCAAAAACAACGATTTACCCCAAAATCGGCGCGTGGATTCGCGTGTCCTTGTGGATTCAAGGTTCAACCGCTCTCGTGGATTCGGAGCGAGGCACGTTCGTGGATTCGAAGGGTGCTACTGGGTGAAGACCGTGGATTCGGTCGGACGTCGTGGATTCGACGTTGGACGCCGTGGATTCGGCGTTGGGCGCAGATCGTGGATTCGAGAAGCGTCGTGGAGCGAGCGGAGAAGATCCTCTAGGAGCGTATGGAAAAGGTTGAGTCGTAAGTGTGTACGGTAAATCACCTTGTACGTGTTTTAATTCTAGTGGATTTCGCCGTGTTATCGGTCCCGTGGTTTTTTACTCCGGTTTGGAGTTTTTCCACGTAAAAATCTTGCGTGTTATTTTTATTTCCGCATTGGGTTTTTATCGCAACGATTTTTGAGTGTTTATACGTTTACACCTATTCACCCCCCTCTAGGTATTTCTTCCCCTATTTAGATCTATTTTATATATAACCCAACAAGTGGTATCAGAGCGGGAATAGGGTTGTAAACAATGGTTGAAGGTGGAAACATCAATCGACCCCCTTTCTTTGATGGAACAAATTATGCGTACTGGAAAGTACGGATGAAAGCCTTTTTAATTTCCATCGACGAAAGGGTGTGGCAATCAATTGAATTAGGATGGACTAATCCAACTGAAATTATCTCTGATGTTCGCACCTTAAAACCTAGGTCGAAATGGACCAAGGAAGAGTTAGATTCATCTTCTTACAATGGCAAGGGACTTAATGCTATTTTTAATGCCTTATCTCAAACTGAATTCTCTCGCGTCTCGGCATGTGAGACTGCGAAAGAAATCTGGGATGTTCTTCAGGTTACACATGAGGGAACTAACCTCGTGAAGATTCAGAAACTGCAAATGCTTACAAGCAAGTTTGACTCTATCTTGATGGCAGAAAATGAATCTTTCACGGACTACTATACACGTTTGCAAGACATCGTAAACTCATGTGCTAACCTGGGAGAGAAGATTCCAGAATTTAAGGTTGTAAGAAAGATCTTAAGAACTCTTCCTGAACGATTTCGCCCAAAGGTTACAGCCATTGAAACTATTAAACACCCGGACGAAATACGTGTAGAAGAATTAGTTGGTTCATTACAAACTTATGAAATGACATTTACTACTAACAATTCTTCTGGAAAAGCATCCTCTTCTAAGTCTTCAGGTTATGCGTTGAAAACAACTAAGGAAGAAGACGCGGATACATCCTCCTCAGACGATGACGAGAACCTTTCTATGGAGGAATTTGAGAAGCAGCTCGCTCTCTTGACAAGGAAGTTTCGCCGCAACTTTCGAAGGGGTAATTCAAGTAAATCTCCATCCTTCGGAAAGTCGAACAAAGGCAAGGGTTGTCACACCCCGGGGGTTTTATTTTAGCGGAAACGATACACCAAAGTAAGCGTAAGGTGCGTACAAATTTTTGTTTAAAAACCTCCTTCCCCGGCGCGTTCCCAGACCCGCCACATATACAGATTTACTCGAAAATCGGGCAGAGTCTCCTCTGTATATGCACGGCGTCGCGGCTGTTACAATAATCGAACACAAGCAATCATTTTCCATTTAATCACAACAGTTCGGAGTCTAACTGTACATGAAGACTAAACAATGCCATGGCCAGTCAAGTTGAAAGGATAAACTCACCGTTTTGAAAACAGGCCCACACGGCCTTAGGTTTTGAAAACAAATTGGAAACGGCATAAATCCACAGGGTTTGGAAAATGGGCCCACACGACCCTAGAGTTTTGAAAACGGTTTTCGAAGTCCTTTTCCTCTTGTTTCCAGTTGGTTTGTTTAGAAAACGGCCACGCGGGAAAGATAAAGGAAACAATAGTGCATAACTGAAACGAAAGTAATCAACATCCACACGACCCCACAAGGGTATCGAGAACCACACAGTAACCTACAATACCAAATGAAATGCAGAGAAAGTAAAGAAAACGGCATACTAGGGCTCCCACAGCCCGACTGCTCCCACCTCGGCCTCACCGTCGCCTACCTCTACCCCCAGGAGGTACCTGTCACAGAGTGGGTAGTCAGCGACACTATCTGTCACGCCCCGGGGGTACGAATCGCGCGGAAGAGGAGCCACCGATGCCCCTGAATCAGCCATATATTTTTTTTTGTAAAACATTACTCCCCGGCGCGTGCACAGACCCGCCGCATACACAAATTCGCTCTGCAAATGGGCAGAGGCCCCTTTGTATATGCACGGCGTCTCGGCTACAAAGTGTCTCACAAGGCGTAGTACATACAATCTCTAACCACATCAGTTGGGGTCTCGTACACATACAACCAAACAATTCACATGACATTCTAGCATTCACTTAGAGTATAGAGGCCGGTGTTTTGAAAGGATAAATAATCACAAGGTTTTGAAAGCAGCATCCACACGATGCCCTCGTTTGTGAAAACAGTTCGCAAACACATAAATCCCACAAGGTTTATAAAGCTCGGTGCCCACACGACACCCACGTTTTAGAAATAGTTTTCGCAAACGGTTTTCTTTGTTTTTCATCGTTCAAAACGGCCAAGTAAGAGAGAACGTAGTATTCATTCAATTATTCAAAAAGGAAAGGAAAGGCAACATCCACTTCGACCCCACGGGGGTGTCGCAATCCACAACTAGCTACCATGAATAATAAGAGAAAAGGGAAAGAAGAGTCACTGTATCTGAAGTCACCCAAAAATCAGATCAGCACCCTAACGTCCTCACCGGCGCCCTAGCACTCGCCCCTGGACGAACCTGTCACGGAGTGGGAAGTCAGTGACTAGAAATAGCATGATAAGCGTAGTAAACAAAGATAAGGCAAACCACAAACACCGGAGCAACTATCCCTCCCATGCATCTTCCACCTTAACCAACCCTGTATCAATACGACATCGGGCACCTTCCCCGATGCCCACCGCCGAGCACCTGCCTCGCAAAGCAACATCGGGCACCTTCCCCGATGCCCACCGCCGAGCACCTGCCTCGGCCGCCGAGCACCTGCCTCGACGTCACCGCTCACACCCCCCACCCATGGGGGCCCCCATTCCTAACGCCACCTCCGCGTGGGGTACACGGGTCAACGTACCACTTTTCCGGAAAAGCACACCCTTGCGGTGGCCAAACCACGGGTGTGCGTGTAGCAAATTTGAGCCTCAGATTGACATTGAGTATCATAACATAACATAACAGGGTTAGTGCATAAACAGAAGGAGACTGACAATTCCACCTTGCCCCAACATGCTATTTCTAACAGTTAAACCCCATTCCCGAAACCCCCGGGAACGTACCCACCTTGTGTGCGTCGTCCTGCGTTCGTCCAGTCCGCGTCTGTGCTCCAGTCGCCAACAGCGTCCCGCACTCCTGAAGGAACATAGGCAAATCGAGACTTAGAAGTCCGAAACTTACAACGACTCCCTACAGCGTGCGGCGGAGTTCTTCGCACGGCACCGGCCCGTGCGACGAACACTCAGCCAG
>CM055077.1:17839663-18016805 GCA_029204045.2 Tillandsia leiboldiana | reverse complement strand
GAGCGCGGAGTACCAGGACGCGAAGGGAGCGGAGCGTTGACGCCTATAGCGACAGGTGGGTTGAGTGTGATATTTGGCATCGAACCACATGATTGTTAATAAATATTATAATGTACTGTTCACTTCGTAAGCATATCTTAGATGCTACGGATTATTGCTAACATCGATAGTAACGTGGTCTAGTTTTGATGCTTCAGCTACCGTCTTTCCTTCGACTATGCTAATAGTAGGGCAACATGAGTTTACACGCCTCCACCTATTCTGATTCATGCATCATGGTTACTGCTTTACTATTTCATATACATTGCGATTATGCATTACTATTGCTCATATATTGTGGTTACTGTGCTCGAGGCCTGCACACGTGCAGCCGCGGTTTGGCCAATCGGGAGGGGTGCACTTTCCGGAAAAAGAGGGCGTAGGACCGTGTATACCACGAGCGGTGACGTAGGTGGGGGACCTTATTAGCTGTGGGGTGAGGCGCGAGGTGCGAGAGCGGAGCGACCCGACGGTTTTAGTTGTCGGGCGCGGTCGCGGTGCTGCAGGTACGGTATGGGCCCGCGGTAGTGGCGACGCGGACAGAGTATTACAGGATGCAGATATACAGGTTACCATTCCCCCCCCCCCCCAAAAGGGTGGTTGCTCCGGTTGTCGCCACGGTTTGTTTATTATTCCCCCTGCACGGCATTTATTAGTCACTGACTTCCCACTTCGTGACAGGGCCCAGGCGAGGGAGAGGTAGGTGGCGGTGAGGACGGGGGCGGACACAGCGGGACCGTTGGAGACCCTGAACTTTATACTTTCCTTTTCTTTTCAGCTTTTCATTATATGTGGGCATGTGTGAGGTTCCCGATACCTTGTGGGGTCGACGTAGATGTCGGTATTTGATTATCTGTTTATGCACTACCTTTCCCTTTATTTCCTATGGCCATTTGAAAAGCGAAAACAAAAAACAAAAGAAAAGATTGCGGAAAACGTTTTCAAAGTCTAAGTGTCGTGTGGGCACTGATTTCAAAAACTTGGATTTATGGATTGCGAAATGAGCTTTCAAAACTTGGGTGTCGTGTGGGCACCGTTTTCAAAACCCTGGGGTTTATGCTGATTTCGAAACTCGTTTTCAAAACTTAAGTGACGGGTGGGCACTCTTTAAAAACCGTGGATTTATCCTTTCAAGTTGAAGTGGCCATGCGCTTAAATATTAGAATACTGGTTGTATGTAATTGAATGGTTGTGATTGAATGGTTATGTTTGCTTGGGAGATGTATTCAACCACACGCCGTGCACGTACAGGGGAGACTCTGTCCGTTTGCAGAGAGATCCTGTATGTGCGGCAGGGTCTGGGCACGCACCGGGGAAGAAAGAGACCTTTCAAAAAAAAAAAAAAAAAAAAAAAAAAATGCCGTTTCCGCTAAAACAACCCCCGGGCGTGACAGATTAAGATGGTATCAGAGACTCATTCAATCACAACAGCTAGTGGCGACATCCGTGGGAATGCCTCACATACCTACGAATAAATGAAATGGTGGGGGCATAGGATTTTAGAACGTGAGTGAACGGGGGGGCGGGAGTTTGAATCTTTCCTCGCATAAAAGGGTACACTGGTTGTAGTTACTGTCTAATTTTGACCTTCTTGTGAGTGACAGATATGGCCCGTACAAGGTCATCGGCGGGGGACGCCGAGGCGGATGCGACAACGTCGACGGCCGCGGAGAACCAACTCCTGCGGCAACAATTGCGGGAAATGGCGGGGCAATTGGCTACCCTCACCGATCACGTACGCCAGATGACGCAGCAGCAGGCCGCACCTGTGACGGCCGCACCCGGTCCCTACGCCGGGGCCGGCAGCACCGGCCGCGGCACCGCCGACAGGCACCACCACCAGCGGCGACTACGGGGCCGGCGCCAGGGACAATAGCCGGGTTATTCTGGAGGAAACGGTGGTCACGCCTACCCCTATCGCGGCTGCCGCCGCCACGAGGGAGGGGGGGTTGTGATGGACCGAACGGGATCGAGTGCGGGGCCAACTTGAAGGACTTTAAGAAGCACGACCCGCCCACGTTCGAAGGGGACACGACAGAATCCGTGGGTCGTGGAGAACTGGGTGGGGTCAATGGAGAAACTCTTTGAAGACTTACTTATGGAGGATCACGAGCGGGTTCCCCTAGCCGTCCATTGCTTGGAAGGGAATGCCCACTTGTGGTGGAAGACGATACGCCCCGATCCTGCTAAGGGTACCGCTCTTCCGTCCTGGACAACTTTCAAGAAGGAGCTGTTCGAGGCCTTCTTCACCAGCAGCGTCAAGAAAAAGTTGGAGGATGACCTAAACCACATTCAACAAGGGGACCGGACGGTCATGGAATATCAACGGGAATTCGTCCGACTAGTAAATTGCGTCCCGTTCGTCGCACGGGACGAGGCTCACAAGGCACAACTCTTCGTCGATGGCCTGCGAAGCGACATCTTCGAGGTGGTGAACGCGGCTGGCCTGCATACCTTTCAGGGAGTGGTCGACAAGGCCACCACGGTGGAGCGGGGTTTCGCTGTGACCCGGGCCAGAAGGGAGAACGCGGCGCGGCTAAGGGATCAGAAGCGACACCAGCAAGGCTGGGGGGAGGGTTCTTCCAGCGGGAGCCGACCCCCCAAAAGATGGAGACCGCCGACAGGACCCCGGGGCGCGCCAACAGGAGGGCCGAGGCCGTGGAATAGGCCTTGTGTCATATGCGGGGGAGGACACCTGACGGGAGAGTGCCCCCAAAGAGACGACCATTGTTTCAGGTGCGGCAAACGGGGGCACTTCCGCCGCAACTGCCCCTTAGGCGGGGGATCGGCGCCCATGGGAGCACCTACGCCCAGGCCACAGCACTCAGGGCGGGGAAAAGCTCCTATGGCGTCGGCTTCCAGACCCCCCGCACCACGGCGTGAGGAGGACCGGCAACCACAACCAGGCGGGACTGATCCACCGGAGGACGCTCTTGCAGGTACTACTTCCGTTTTGAATTCCCGTGCTAGAACTCTTTTCGATACCGGAGCAACGCACTCGTTCATTTCTCGTGATTTCGTTTTCATGCATAACCTCGAGGAGACACCCCTCCAAGCCTCCTTGACGGTGCAAACGGCGGGAGGGACTCTGGAGGCGACCAGTTTTGTGGCCGCCTGCCCGATTATGTTGGGACGGTTGGTCTGCCCTTGGGACTTGGCGGTGATCCCTTTGAAGGAGTACGACGTGGTGTTGGGCATGGACTGGCTCACAAGGTACCAGGCACTCATTGATTGCGACAAGCGACAACTGCGGCTGCAAGAACCGGGCTTCCCCGAACATGTGTACATAATGGGCAAGAGCATCTCCTTCCCGGCGGTTATTGCAGCGGCACGGGCCAGAAGACTGGTTGAGGGGGGGTGCGTGGCCTATCTAGCATCGGTGGATTTGGCTACTCGACCCTCGACGACACTTGCAGATATCCCAGTGGTGAGGGACTATCCTGACGTTTTCCCCGCGGAGTTGCCGGGGATGCCTCCGGAGAGGGAGGTGGAGTTCCCTATTGAGCTGCTGCCAGGCACGCAGCCTATTACGAAGGCCCCTTACCGAATGGCCTTCGCGGAGCTGAAGGAGCTTAAGGCACAACTGGAAGATCTCTTGGACAAAGGGTTCATCCGACCGAGTGTGTCACCCTGGGGCGCACCGGTACTCTTTGTACGGAAGAAAGATGGAAGCCTGCGGCTCTGCATTGACTACAGAGGGATAAACAAAGTCACGGTGAAGAATAAGTACCCCCTACCCAGAATCGACGACCTCTTCGATCAGTTACGGGGAGCGACGGTCTTCTCCAAAATTGACCTACAGTCGGGCTATCATCAACTCCGAGTTCGAAATGAAGATATCCCCAAGACCGCCTTCCGGACTCGATACGGCCACTACGAGTTCACGGTGATGCCTTTCGGGCTTACGAACGCCCCCGCTGTTTTCATGGACATGATGAACCGGATCTTCAGACCCTTCTTGGATCGGTTCGTGGTAGTCTTCATCGACGACATCCTGATTTACTCCACTACCGACGAGGAGCACGAGGACCATCTACGGACGATCCTGCAAACCCTCAGAGAGCAGAAGCTGTTCGCTAAACTCAAGAAGTGTGAATTCTGGCTGCGGGAAGTTGGCTTCCTAGGGCATGTGATCTCGGCACAGGGGATCGCTGTGGACCCCAAAAAGGTAGAAGCAGTGGTAGACTGGCGGCCGCCGACGTCGGTGACAGAAGTACGAAGTTTTCTAGGGCTGGCAGGATACTACCGGCGTTTCGTTGAGGGTTTCGCAAAGATCGCTACCCCTTTAAACCGATTGACCAGAAAAGGCGAGAAGTTCATATGGACGGCCAAGTGCCAGGAGAGTTTTGAGGAACTCAAGAAGAGATTAACTAAGGCACCAATACTGGTGCTGCCGACGCCCGGAGAGGATTATGAAGTGTACTGCGACGCGTCAAGGATCGGTCTTGGAGGTGTTCTGATGCAACAGGGGAAGGTGATCGCCTACGCGTCCAGGCAGCTGAAGGACTACGAAAGGAACTACCCGATACACGACTTGGAATTGGCCGCCGTGGTCTTCGTTTTGAAACTGTGGAGGCATTACCTCTTCGGAGTCCACTGCAACGTTTTCTCAGATCATCAAAGTCTTAAGTACATCTTTACCCAAAAAGAGTTAAACTTGCGGCAGAGACGGTGGCTCGAGTTGCTGAAGGATTACGACTTGACGATCCAATATCACCCCGGGAAGGCAAATGTGGTGGCAGACGCACTGAGCAGAAAAGGGCATCGGGACGGGGCGTCGGAGAGCGCGCTGACAAAGCAGGACCACCTGATCGCGGAGTTCGCGCGAATGCAGTTGGAGGTGGTGCCTGCGGGCACAGTTCTGCAACTCCTAGCCTTGGTGGTCAAGCCGACGCTATTCGAGAAGATCCAGGAGGGACAGCAGACCGATCTGCACCTACAGCGCTTACGAGACAAGATTCCCCAGGGTCAAGAGATTGACTTTGCGGTGAAAGACGACGGCACCCTATGTTTCCGCGGGCGGGTCTGTGTGCCGGATTCACCAGAGTTGAAGAATGAAATCTTAGCGGAGGCACATCGAGTCCCTTATGCGGCACACCCGGGGGGCACGAAGATGTACAGGGATCTCAAACAGACGTTCTGGTGGCCTAAGTTAAAAGAAGACGTGACGCGATACGTAGCCCACTGCCTAGTATGTCAACAGATAAAGGCCGAACACCAGCGACCAGCAGGGAAGCTACAGCCCTTACCGGTACCAGAGTGGAAATGGGACCAGATCACCATGGATTTTGTCACTGGATTCCCACGTTCACAACAGGGCCACGACGCGATCTGGGTTGTAGTTGACCGGTTAACCAAGTCAGCACACTTCCTACCAATTCACACCACTTGGACCCGCGAACGGCTAGCTCAAGTCTACATCAGCGAGATCGTGAGACTACATGGGGTACCGGCATCGATCACCTCGGACAGAGACACGCGCTTTGTCTCGAAGTTTTGGCAAAGTCTCCAGCAGGCCATGGGGACCAGATTACATTTCAGCACCGCCTTCCACCCTCAGACGGACGGACAGTCAGAGCGCACGATACAAACCCTAGAAGACCTGCTTCGCGCCTGTGTGCTTGATTGGGGAATCAGTTGGTCACGCTACCTACCTCTCGTGGAATTTGCCTACAACAACAGCTACCAGGCCAGCATTCAGATGGCGCCCTACGAAGCACTGTATGGAAGGCGCTGCCGATCCCCGATCTGCTGGGACGACTTGGGAGAGCGGAAACTTTTGGGACCCGACTTAGTGGAAGAAACTGAAGAGAAAGTGCGCCTTATCAGACAGCGCTTGCTGACCGCCCAGAGTCGACAGAAGAGTTACGCAGACCAGAGGCGCCGGGACTTGGAGTTTCAAGTGGGGGAACATGTGTTTTTGCGGGTCTCGCCATCCAGAGGAATCAGGCGTTTCGGGCTAAGGGGCAAGCTGAGCCCACGGTTTGTGGGGCCATTTGAGATTCTAGAGCGTATCGGCCCAGTAGCTTACCGCCTCGCCCTACCACCAAACCTCGACCGAGTCCACGATGTGTTCCACGTATCAATGCTTCGGAAATATCTCCCCGACCCATCACATGTCCTGGACACCTCTGCACTCGAACTTAAGGAGGACCTGAGCTTCGAAGAAACCCCAGTGAAGATCCTGGCAAGGGAAACAAAATCACTACGAAATCGGGCTATCCCCTACGTGAAAGTACATTGGAGCAACCATGAAGAGCGAGAAGCCACTTGGGAACTGGAATCCAAGATGAGGGAGTGCTACCCCGACCTTTTCACTCCTATCCGGGTTTGAGTTTCGAGGACGAAACTCGTTGTTAGAGGTGAGTGGTGTAATAGCCGCGGGTTTTCGAACCGCTTTTAGGCAAAGGGGTCCGGGGGTTTGATTTTCTTTTGTCATTCTGGGCAGGCCGTCGGGGGCTCGCGGGCATTTTTTTTGAGAATAAAGCTCGCGAAGCGGAGGCCGGCGGCGCGATCGGATCGGATTTCCGACCCCGGAAGCTCCCGGAATAAATTTTCGAAGTTGCTGCGGTTCGGGTGTCCGGCACGTCCCTTTTGAGGTAAACCAGACCCGGATTTAACGATATTTTTTGATTCAAGCTAGTTAATTCTTTCGCACCGGCTCAGTCTAATTTTCTGTAAATTTTCGGGATCCGACATAAATTAATTTAATTTATTTCGTTCTATCTATCCGGGTTAAATTGGGGCTAGGTTAGCATTTGGAGTTGGACGCGGGTTGGGCTCGATCGTACCAAAACAGCTAATTAATTGGGGGTTTGAGAGGTGAGGGTTGGGAACCCCTTCTCAGTCTGCTACCCCTTTGGCACGCACGACCCGAGCGAAGACGGTCGAGGAGAGGGGAGAACGCCGCATCCCCACCACCACCACACCGGACCTACGAGAACGGACGATCCCCTCTTCCCAAACCTTCGTCGTCCTCATCAAGGTGAGACGGGAATTTAGTTTCTTTTCCCTCGTGTTGAGTTCTTGATCATCTTGACCGGAAGGGGTGAGGCACAGGCGGCGGATTTCCCGGAATCCGCCGCACGTGCGAAGAAACCCCCCCCCCCCATCCGGCGCCCTCATGCGACCCGCACGGGCCAGGCGGCGCCCAGCCCCCCCCGCGTGCGGGATGACCCGCACGGGGCCGGGCGCACGCCCAGCCGCGTGCGGGATGACCCGCACGGGGCCGGGCGGCGCCCAGCCCCCGCGTGCGGGATGGCCCGCACGGGGCCGGGCGCACGCCCAGCCGCGTGCGGGGTGACCCGCACGGGGCCGGGCGGCACGCCCAGCCCGCGTGCGGGGTAGGCCGCAGGGCTGGGCGGCGCCCAGCCCCGCGTGCGGGGTGACCCGCACGGGGCCGGACGCGCGCTCAACCCCACGTGTGGGGTTGCCCGTACGGGGCTGAGCACGCGCACGGCCCGCGTGCGGACGGGGAGCCGCGAACCCGACGAGCGGTTCGCCCGCCTCTCGTCTTCATCCGCGTCTGAGCGTCGCTTTTCTCCTCGCGGCAGGTGTGCGAAGGAGCCGAGCGGGAGTACCAGGACGCGAGGGAGCGGAGCGTTGACGCCTACTAGCGACAGGTGGGTTGAGTGTGATATTTGGCATCGAACCACATTGATTGTTTTAATTTAAATATTATATGTTACCGTTCACTTCAGTAATCATTATTCTAGATGCTACGGATTATTGCTACACATCGATAGTCACGTGGTCTCGTGTTTTGATGCTTCAGCTACCGTCTTTCCTTCGACTATGCTAATAGTAGGGCAACATGAGTTTACACGCCTCCACCTTATTCTGATTCATGCATCATGGTTACTGCTTTACTATTTCATATACATTGCGATTACTGCATTACTATTGCTCATATATTGTGGTTACTGTGCTCGAGGCTGCAACACGTGCACCCGCGGTTTGGCCACCGTGAGGGGTGCACTTTTCCGGAAAAGAGGTCGTAGGACCCGTGTATACCCACGAGGTGACGTAGTGGGGCCCCTTATTAGCTGTGGGGTTGAGGCGCCGAGGTGCGAGCGGAGCGACCCGCCGGTTTAGTTGTCCGGCGCGGTCGCGGTGCTGCAGGTACGGTATGGGCCGTCGGTAGTGGACCGACGCGGCAGAGTATTACAGGATGCAGATATACAGGTTACCATTTCCCCCCCCCCCCCCAAAAGGGTGGTTGCTCCGGTTGTCGCCACGGTTTGTTTTTATTATTCCCCCTGCACGGCATTTATTAGTCACTGACTTCCCACTTCGTGACAGGGCCCAGGCGAGGGGAGAGGTAGGTGGCGGTGAGGACGGGGCGGACACAGCGGGACCGTTGGAGACCCTGAACTTTATACTTTCCTTTTCTTTTCAGCTTTTCATTTATATTGTGGGCATGTGTGAGGTTCCCGATACCCTTGTGGGGTCGACGTAGATGTCGGTATTTGATTATCTGTTTATGCACTACCTTTCCCTTTATTTCCTACTGGCCATTTGAAAAGCGAAACAAAAACAAAGAAAAGATTGCGAAAACCGTTTTCAAAGTCTAAGTGTCGTGTGGGCACTGATTTCAAAACCTTGTGGATTTATGGATTGCGAAATGAGCTTTCAAAACTTGGGTG
Organism: Tillandsia leiboldiana; assembly: GCA_029204045.2. Lineage (NCBI taxonomy): Eukaryota > Viridiplantae > Streptophyta > Magnoliopsida > Poales > Bromeliaceae > Tillandsia > Tillandsia leiboldiana. Next base: position 18,008,121 of record CM055077.1, on the reverse strand, counting down.
TCGTGTGGGCACCGTTTTCAAAACCCTGGGGTTTATGCTGATTTCGAAACTCGTTTTCAAAACTTAAGTGCCGGGTGGGCACTCTTTAAAAACCGTGGATTTATCCTTTCAAGTTGAAGTGGCCATGCGCTTAAATATTTAGAATACTGGTTGTATGTAATTGAATGTTGTGATTGAATGGTTATGTTTGCTTGGGAGATGTATTCAACCACACGCCGTGCACGTACAGGGGAGACTCTGTCCGTTTGCAGAGAGATCCTGTATGTGCGGCGGGTCTGGGCACGCACCGGGGAAGAAAGAGACCTTTCAAAAAAAAAAAAAAAAAAAAAAAAAAAAATGCCGTTTCCGCTAAAACAAACCCCCGGGGCGTGACAACTTGAAGGAGGGGTTGAGTCCGTGGAGTCGGTAATCACCTTGTTATTTTTCCTTTTCTTATTGGATTGTTATTGCGTGTTGGTCCCGTGGTTTTTCTCCTGGATTGGAGTTTCCACGTAAATCTCGGTGTGCTATTTTTATTTTCCGCATTGGTTTTTATTTTGCACTGTGATTTGTTTTTAAGTATTACACCTATTCACCCTCGCCCCTCTAGTTGTTTGATAGTACCTATTTAGATCCTTGTGGATCCTTATATATAAAAACCTACAAGTGGTATCAGAGCGGGTTTTAGGTTTATCTATCATACCGGGTGAAAGTGGTAATATTTATAGACCTCCTCTTTTTGATGGGACCAATTATGCTTATTGGAAAGTGCGGATGAGTGCTTTCCTCATCTCAATTGATGAGCGGGTTTGGCAAACCGTGGAATACGGTTGGGTACATCCAACTGAGGAAGTAGGAAATTCTACTACCCCAAAACCTCGCTCTAGATGGTCCAAAGAGGAATTCGAAAGTTCTTCTTACAATGGGAAAGGTATGAACGCTTTATTTAATTCTCTTTCCTCGACTGAATTCACACGAATTTCCGCGTGTGAAACTGCAAAGGAGATTTGGGATATTCTCAAAATTACACATGAGGGTACTAATCTAGTAAAAATTCAAAAGCTCCAGATACTTACAAGTCAATTTGATTCTATTCATATGGATGAGCATGAATTATTTACTGATTATTACACAAGACTTCAAGATATAATCAACACTTGTGCTAATTTAGGAGAAAAGATCCCGGAGTCGAAAGTTGTAAGAAAGATACTTCGGACTCTTCCGGAACGGTTTAGGGCAAAGGTTGCCGCCATTGAAACCGTTAGTCATCCGGATGAGATGAGAGTAGAGGACTTAGTAGGTGCTTTGCAAACTTATGAGATGACTTTTCCTACTAATCAAGTTTCTTCCAAGTCTTCTTCTAAGCTTACAGGTGTTGCATTCAAATCTACAAAGGAAGAAGATGGCGAATCAAGTTCCGACGATGAAATCTCTTTTGCCGATTTTGAAGAACAATTGGCGCGGATCATAAAGAAATTTCGTCGGAAGTTTTGGAAGAATCGAACCGATGGATCTTCATCCTCGAAACCATCTAAAGGATCATCGGGTTCTAAATCCTCTAACCTCAAAAGCTCTGCAAAACCTTCTAAGGAAAAAGATGAATTCGAAGAGGAAATCCAATGTTATAGATGCAAAGGCTACGGCCATATTTCAACGGATTGTCCTTCTCCGAAATCATATAAAAAGAAGGCTTTGCAAGCGAAAACTTGAGACGATTCTATTTCTAATGAATCGACCTCAAGTAAAGAGGAAAAAGTCGTTGCCTTTCATGCTTCTCAAATTCGCTCTTCTAATTTTTGCTTATCATCTCTAATCACTGACTCTGCTCCTTTGATTTTGTATGAAACATCAACATCCGATGGAGAGTCATCAAGTGAGGGGGAGTCGGACAAAGAAGAACTCGTTGAGGCATATCAACAACTTCTTGCGGAATCTAAGAAGATGGCCAAGCATATCAAGAAGTTGAGGAAGCGACGACTAGAGGCTCAAGACGAGAATCATGCTTTAAAGATAAAACTTCATGATCTCGAGGAGGAACGAGAACGTTTATTGGATAACAATAAAATCCTCCAAGAAAAGCTAAACCAATCGGAGACAAACGCTAAATCATATATGGACAAGATTGGTTTTCTAGAAAAATAGTTTGAGGAAATTCATGTCACCAACCAAGCTTTGACCAAGCAAGTTCATCAACTTAAATCCGACATACAAAGGCTTTCAACCGGTTCCAAGAAACTTGATTGTATGTCCGGATTAGGTAAAACAAGCAAGGTTGGTTTGGGATTTAAAAAGAACCAAACTGTGAAGGCTTCAAGTTCCACAACTAAATTGAGAGGAAGAACTTGTCACCAATGTGGACTTGAAGGACACTTGATGAAGTCATGCCCGAAAAAGAGAAAGAGGAATTCTTCGGCAACTTCATCTACGGAGCGAACTCAACGGAATCAAAAGACTCATCAAGTCAAAGGAGTTCACTCAATCCACCAAAGGTCCGAGCCACAACATCAATCATACAAGTGGATCATTGCGAGGCAAAGACCTAAGATGGATCAACAGTCAAAGCTATCATCTCCCAACCACAATGAATCAAGACAACCCAAAATTCGATGATTTTGGATTCGGAAAGGTGATATCTTTCCTTGTCTTAAGTTCTAAATAGCTTATGACTGTATGTAATGCTTTGATTGGTTTTCCTTTCATATTTTTCTGAATCTCTGCATTACATGTTTTCAATGCTCTTCGTTTTTATGTTTTGTTTTTGAACAAAAAGGTTTTAACGAACAAGTGCATTGAATAAAAAGGGTTTCACTTTCAATCACTCCAATTTAATTTTATATGAATTATCAACATTACTCCATAATCATAATTCTTGAAGATACTTCATTATAAGAGTTTTTGATAATTATATTCATCAAATTTTAGTAATCATGTGTGATCTTTAGATGATTAATCTATCTCGGTTGTGTGAGTTCTTTGTGATAAACATGAGACAACCGATAGACTAAAATTTGGGATTTAATTCTTTCACATAAGAGATTGTATTTTCTTACAAGGGTAATGAAATGAATTGCAAAAGATGTGGAAAGAGTTACATCCGAAAGGAGTGTGAAAACTACCACCACATGTTGGAAAGAGCTGCCACCCCGGTCGTCCGGTTAGTGTGTGAAGCTACCACATGTTATGGATGCTTGAAAAATATTTTTGATTTTTTTTTAGATGAAGCATTCGGAGATTTATATTCAAAGTTCTTATTTTGATTAATCTCCTGGTTGGTATAAGGTGGGATAGTTAAAAGATGCTCAAAGAGCCACCCTTAGGTATTTGAGTGCTTATCTCAATTTGAAAGGGTAGAATTCAAAATTGATGTCATTTGGAAATCTCTGTAAGTCATCTTTGTAAATCCGTTACATCTTGATAGAGTTTGGATCTCAAGATTATTTTTGATGACTTATGTTTGATGAATATAGCATGAAAAACGGTTCATAATGTCTTATCTTTGTTTTTCATGATTTAGGAGTAAATCTTTTTAATTTTTGTGAAATTAATTGGATTGAATGACATCTATGTGAATTCATTTTTTTTTAAGCACTTAAATGGATTTCTTGATGATATACAAATCGGTATTTGAAAAGATTTTAAAATTTGGATTTGTTTCAAGAAATTTTTGCTTTTTGGCTCTGGTGTACCGGTACCTGATTTTTAGTACCGGAACCAAGATTCTGGATCAGAAAACCCAATCCGGAACCCGAACATGAAATTTTCTGTTTTTTCACTTGAGTACCGGTACTCCATGTTTAGTACCGGAACTAAATTTGCGGATTCGGATCAGCCATGTTTTCAATCCGGAACCCGAACGAAGGATTTTCAGATTTTGCATTGCGTACCGGTACGCGACTTTTAGTACCGGTACTCAATCTGGATTTTCTTATATTCCGGAACTCATGAGATTTATTTCATTTCTCCCATTTCAAAACCCTCCCTCTCTCTCTCTAAAACTTCTCTAAGGGGTTTTTCATCAAGATCAAGTGATTTGTTGCTTTGATTTGTAAGTTTCTTCATTAATCTTGCTTTCTTTTGTTTCAAAACCCTAGTTTTTAGGTTTTGATGTTTTATTTAGGCATTTTTGAGTTGATCCTTACTCCAAATGAAATCTCTTGCATAAATCACCCTATTTCATGTTTAGAACATAAATGGTTGCTTTCTATGTAATTAGATTCATGTTTCCATGCTTATATGCTTGAATCTATCATTTGCATATGTTCTTAACATAGAGAAAATTGAAAATTAGGGCTTTCAATGTAAATGGATTTAAAATGTTGAATCATCAAATGTGACATGTTTAGAATGTTTCTTAAACATGTTTAAGCTTTCCTATAAGATCAAATCATAGTGCATTGTGTTCTTTGTAGGAAATGGCATTTTCGTGGCTACTTGCACTTGTGATCTTAATGGCCACTGGAAGTGGACGTGGTCACGGTTCTGGAAAGAAAAAGACTACTAAACGATCACGCAATGAAGGTTCGACTAGCTCGGAATATGAACATTCCTCAGAATATGAAGAAGAATCTGTTCAAGGAAAGGGAAAAGCACCTATGGCTCCTATGAAAAAGAAGGGTGCGGATTCTCCTCCGCGTAGAAGTACCGGTGGACCGGTAATACGCGAGCGCTCTCAACGGCGATCAAATGTTGATGAAAGTGAACAGCATGTGAGTGCAAAACGCCGTGCTAGATTTGCAAACCGTACATGCATTGGAGAGCGACACGTTAATTTTAACGAGCTATGTCGTGAAGTTCCAGACTTTGCAAGGCTAATGGAACGAAGTCATATTCAGCCACTTGGCAGAGTTCAACCTAAGATGGGTTTTTGTGTGGAGATCATCAGGGAGTTCTACATGAGAGCTAATATACTTCAAAAAGACCATGACACAGGGGCTTTCGTCATTGAAACAACAGTTAGAGACGTCAAGTTTGACATTACTCCAGCAGTAATTGGTGCAAATCTTGGATTAGCTGTTGACACTTCTGGTCTATATTACACTGATGGTGACTTCCGACATAACACCCATTGGGACATTGTTGTGAACTCTATTTGCAAGTCAGGGACGCACACTAATAAGTCGTATGTTGAATCAAAGGACCTAAAACCAGAGTATCATATTTTGTCCTTAATCGTATGCTACAACCTATTGCCCACACTGGGGACCAAAAGGATTCGATGGGATCGACTGCTTCTTCTCTTTTTCCTTGGTCACCCGGAGAGTGCAAATGGAATTAATATCAATATTCCTTTTCTTATTTGGCAACAAATGGTACATGTCATTGAGGGAACAAGGCAACGTGAGCTTCTTCTGTATCCAATTTTGATAACTCGTCTTCTGGAAGATCACGGAGTTGACATTTCTTGTGCCAAATATGATTACGGCTTGGGGGCAATTGATGGAATCACCTTAGCCAAGTCGATTAGCACTTTGAAGACTTTTGGGCATACAAAAGGATATGCAAGTGAAGCAACACCAAGTACACCGCCTCGCCAAGAATCTCCTGAAACAGATGAGGTAGTAACACTTCAAACTTTGCATCGGGATGTTCGCTCTTTAAAGAAAAGGATGGTCTAAGGCTTCAAGAAACTTGAGGATGGTTTAAAGAAGATCTTCGATATCCTTGGGTGCAAACATGATGATGTGGTCACTGGAGCAACTGCACCGAGTACATCACATGGACCAACATCACATGATGATGATGATGATTCAAATGAGGATGAGTGACTTCTTTTCCTTCTTGTTTTTGGCTTTCAGTTTCTTTTCACTTTGTGATGAACAAGAACTCTAATGGGCATGTAACTAAGAACTTATCCTTATAGTATGTTTCTTTTTGTCTATATTAACTGTTTGACAATTTGTGACAAAAAGGGGGAGAACGGAAATGAGATGGACGTATCATAAAGGGGGAGAACAGAGATGCTCAAGATAGGGGGAGATAAAGAAAAGATTGAGAACAAGAGCCACAAAACAAAAGAGCCGGAAAAACAAAAGAACCAAAAGGAAGACGAATCAAATGTAGGATTTTAATTTCTAACGACTAACGTTTGATTTTGTTTGGAGTTTTGTTTTGCAGGAATGACATCACTTTAAGACTCCAAGTCCTAAGTCATAGAGTATGTTCTAGGACTGTTTGGTTCAAATGTAATTTGTATTTATTGGATCTTTCACGCAAAGAAAATCAATGTTTTGGTGATGACATTGAATTTCGATTTTTTTTGGTTTGAGATGAGTGACTTGAGCGTTTTTGGGTTTTGTCACGAAATTGCCAAAGGGGGAGATTGTTACGGCTTTTTGTGTTGGCATATTTCGTGAGTTGAGTCGGAGTCTTAAAGGGATCAAATTGTCAAATCAGCTTTCGAAGACTCATTGAAGATTCAACATGAGCTCAAGATAACACTCAGGTATGGTTAATTAAATCATGGTGATTTAAGTACATTTATAATCATTGGAATCAGGAAATTATTGAAACTCGGTTTAGACTTGGTTTTAGGAACTTGGTTTTAACTTACAACTTATTTTAAGTTTGGATTCCGGTACTAGGTCTGTTTTGGATAAAGCTTATCTTGGAAAAATCAGTTTTTACATTGAGTACCGGAACCACACTTTGAGTTCCTCAAACCCGACACAGAATTTTCTGTAATTTGCATTGCGTACCGGAACACATACTTGGGTACCAGAACACAACAGAAAAATCTGTGTTTTACACCATTGAGTACCGGAACAAGTTATTTGGTACCGGTACACAATGTCATCTCGGGAAAAGTTTCCTAAACCGACTCTAATTTGTTTCCAAGGGTTATAAATAGATACTTAGGGTTTCTCGATACTAACCGATCAAATTCAAAAACACTCGAGAGCAACCCTAGAGGTTGGTTTTTATCGTTCTTCTCTTTAGCCTCTTTTAGGTCAATTCGACGGTTCTTCCAAGATCTATCTTTTGTCGAATTGATCTAGTCTTTGCTTAGAGATTCCTTCTACGGTTCCTCAATGATAATCTAAGCAAAGGATCACCATCGAAGCCAATATTCTTATCGGCTGAGTTTGCGTCGTAGATTCGACGTAGCATCGTGGATTCGGTGTGTTGAAGGCGTTTCGTGGATTCGAAACGTGTGCTCATGGATTCGAGTGGCGTTCGTGGATTCGAACGTGTGCAGTGGACGTGCAATCGGTGGAGCGCAAGGTCCGAAGAACTTGAAGGAGGGGTTGAGTCTGTGGAGTCGGTAATCACCTTGTTATTCTTCCTTTTCTTATTGGATTGTTATTGTGTGTTGGTCCCGTGGTTTTTCTCCTGGATTGGAGTTTCCACGTAAATCTTGGTGTGCTGTTTTTATTTTTCGCATTAGTTTTTATTTTGCACTGAGATTTGTTTTTAAGTATTACACCTATTCACCCCCCCTCTAGTTGTTTGATAGTACCTATTTAGATCCTTGTGGATCCTTATATATAAAAACCTACAAGCAGTGCTGGTGAACAGACCAAAATGGACTTCGTAATGGAACAATAAATATGAAGGAGAGTTGTACTGTTTGACGTAGACTCTCAAATGGTCCGAGATAACGAGCCTGTTAAATGAAGGGATGTTGAGCCGGGGGTGTGGATGGCACCTGTGTTAGTCGTTAGCGGAGTTGACGATGAGAAGGTTGGGATAGGGTGCTAAAGCAGTACCCTATAGACCCTTATGTGAATAGAAAGGGTCTGCCTAGATGCGATACGGGTGGTGGTGGATCATTCGACAAGTCGTCTCATTCCTGCCCGATCCACACCACGAGGTTGAAGGATAATCCTGACCTCGAAAAATATACCGTGGGCATGCATTATAAGTTATAAAGGATGGAGCCTATGGGGGAAGTACTACATAGTGGAGTTAATGAAGTTGTTGTCAACAGTTATTGACAGCACGAGCTTGACAAAGAGAAGTCGTACGAGTGATCGTCGGCAAAATATGGAAATTCGCGGTAGATGACTGTGTTTTCTTAGAAGCGCCCGTGAGAGAGATAAAGTGGTTTGAGGTTCAAGGCAAGCTAAATCCCCGATACATTGGGCCACGTGAAGTTCTAGAGCGCATGGGGTTATTAGTATATTAACCAGCGTTGTTAATGAAGCTTGCGAGAGTCAACGATGTGTCTCTTGCATCCTCACTCGCGAAGAGAAGGAACTGCGGAACCGCACAATTTCGTAGATTGAGATTTATCAAGGTAATCACAGAGATCGTGAGGTCACCTTGGAAGTTGAGAGCTCAGTGTAGGAGTGACACCCTCGTTATTTGACAGGTCGAATAGAGGTGTGAATTTAGTTTCGCAGACAAAACTCCTTTTAAGGAATGAGGAATATAGTGTCTTAAACTTCTACAAATGGCAGAGTTTTGGTAAGAAGTGGCTTGGAAGGTTATCCTTGTAGTCCAGGCAAGAGTTTGAGCTTATTCAGGTTTGTTCGGCGCGGGCTTGGTGCTAAAATGGATTTTAGAGAGTGTAATATACTGAACTCTAAAATACCGTGTAAAACTTTGACCAAATTAGGTAAAGTACAATCAAGAGGTGACTGTGGACGTATCTAAAAATAGTTTCAAAGGTTTCAGAACGATTAGATGAGAATTGGAGCGAAAATGAAAATTTTGAGATGAAGTGATTCTGGTTTATAATCCTCTCAAGATCCAGACCCTGACTTAAGGATCCGGACCCTGATGTTATCGTTGAGGGACCCAAACATCAAAGTCCTGACCCTCTGGAGGATCCGAACCTTTGCTGTGAAATTTTTGCAAAAATTTAGGTTCGAGATTCGAATCCTCTGGTGGATCCAGACCCACTGGGAGCCCAATGAGAAAGCCATATTGGTAAATTTGCTAAGGGGTCTTTAAAAGTGACCCATCCCCCTTCTCCCTCACCCACAACACACACACACACTCTGTCACGCCCCGGGGTCGAAACTGCGACCCGGGCTCGCTAACAGATCCGCCGCCCATACGGTGAACCCCGTATAGACGAAGCGTCTAACCTGCAAAAGAAAGATGCTATACTAAACAGATATCAGAGCTGGAAGTAAACTGCTAGAAATAAAAAAATAAATACAAGTCCAAGTCCTCACCAAAATACAAAAGTCTCTCTCTCTGCAATAAAGGAAAGTACAACTCTATACCTCACTACAAAGGGTCTCTCAAACAAGAAACTCTCAAAATAATAAGGGTACATCTACTCTCTGGACGACGGCTGGTAGGGATCTAGCTCGCGACTCCCTTACCTCGATCTGAAGAAGCAGCAACTGGAGCAGCAGGAACAGGAGCAGACGTCCCTGGGGAAAAATACACCACGACGGGTGTGAGAACTACATCCCACAGTAGTTCTCAGTGGGTGCCGCCAACAAGCCCAACGGTCTGCCCACTAAGTCTACTAGAGGCATGCTGTAACAAATGAAATACTGAAGGAAAGAGCTGGAGATGAATAACCCTACAGCTCTATGCCCCTATCTAGATGCTCAAAAAGTGGAACAGATGATAACATGGTGCATCTACTAACATATCAATATAGTCACCCAATCTGAAACTGACTGCCTCCTCGGGTCCAGTCAAACCTGCGCCTACCTACTGCCGCACATCCTCAACAGGACGGGTCTACCGTAGGTATGTCCGTAGCTGCCAAAACTGGCTCAGCCAGAGGGACTGTGTCCGTAACTGCCAAAACTGGCTCAATCAGAGGGACGGCGTCGACAAGTCGCGATACCAAAGTGCAGACCCACCCCGGACGTGGCACTCGAGGGGAGCGACCCCAACGAGGACAAAGGTATCCGCGCACTCTGTCGAGTTGGCACTGCAGGCTATAGTCAGAATCCATGCTCACGCTCTGAACGAAACAAACTCAGGATCCTCAAATATCTCGCACCAAACTGCCTCAACAGGCCAACATCGCATCCACTGCGGAAAACTGCCTCAACAGGCCAACATCGCATCCACTGCGAGAAACTGTCTCAGCAGGCCAAACAGGCCAAACGTCGCATCCACTGCGAACAACTGCCTCAACAGGCCAACATCGCATCCACTGCGAACAACCAACTACATCTACCAGACTCCACTCTGCTCCCAAGCACGAGTGTAAAATGCATCCCACACTAAAAGAATCCCGACCACTCGGCCCACTACCCGGGCGAGTAAAACACTATGTCCAGGAAGGAATAAGAAGTGTGGATGTCTAAAGCAGAATAAACCTAGCCTAAGTTGGAGTTTTCTACTGCTCTGGCTACACATACAGCACATGACGGGGGTGCTAGGTCAAGTTCCAAGATAACAATAATTTACAGATAGTAGGAAACAAAAGATCGCATGATCATCAAATAACTCTAGAATTATCAGTTATCACATTCTAGCATGCTACACAAGAATATCACTATCATGCATGGTCCTACTATAGCAGATTTAATGAACATTCCATCAATCTTGGAGACAAGGCCACCCACTTGAAAACGCTAACAGTCCAAGGTTCCACTGCTGAAAATACCCAGAAACCCAAGTCTCCAACTCCAACGGGTCCAGCAATACCCGTAAACTCTCCTGGGTACAACACAAGGTTCACAAAAACACTTAATTCCATAATTTACCCAAATAAGTTACATTCAGAATTCAGCCACAAAGATGTCACTTTTTCACCTGCAAACAATGCTCCAAAAATTCCAATAAAAATACTACTACGATCCTCGCGTCGAGACCTTCGAAACGGGTACCTACACATCCAATTCCGAGACCCGTAGGCCGAGTTACAAATTCCACAGTACAGGTGCGCAAACACTCACAACCACACAACTGTAAACTCAAACACAGATAAAAGGGGAATAGTATACCTCCGGGAAGGTCTCGGAAAAATCCAAGGAAAATACGGTGATGATCCTCGCGATGATTAGATGAAAAAAGTGTATAGGGTCGTCTCGATCCGACGCTCGAGTGCGGAGATAAAATTCTGGCAAGGGGCTGCTGTCCAAAAACTCCACCAGCAAACAGCGGCTTAGAAGTGTCTCGAAAACCATGCCATAAACTCTGAATCCAGCAAGATGATCAACACGAAAGTCGAAGACGTACCTCTCATGATTCCAACGCCGAAAAAATCGTCCAAAAATACAGAAGGAGTAGCACTGTGGACCTCTCAGATCGAACTGCGACGATAATGGGCCTCCGATGAAAGATCGCCACACTGCGCTCCGTTGCCGAAGTCGTCGACGCCGCGGCTTCCAAAAATTCCGGGCCTCTGCCAGAAGATGAGCAACACGAAGATCTCCAACCTTGCTAAAGGGTCCAAGGGCAGGGGAGCTCGGGAAAAGGGGCAAAAAGCCCAAGCAAAGGGGCTATTTATAGGCCCAGCCCGAGAAAAACCAAGTTGGGACTTTTGGGGCCAAAATTCGGGCGCCCGGAACATTCGGGCTGCTACAGTAACGGGCCCGGCCCGTTACTGTTCACGCCCGGAAATCTCCCAGCCCGCCACGCGTCCACCCGAACAGCGGATAGCGTACTGGGCCAACGGTGTTGCGCCGCATGGCCGACGCTGGTGCCGACACGTGGCGCCCACGCGCGGGAGCCGCGGGTCAGCGCGCCCACGTCGCGCCCACGTGCGCCCACGCGTGCCTGTCGGGCACGCAGCCCGAGGTAACAACTCCCCGACCCCATGGACCGCGCGCACAACACCACACCAACCACGTGCTGCCACGTGTCCACCCCGGGTCCACCGTGCACCCGCGCCATTCCCGTGGACCGCGCCCACTGCGCCCGCCAACCAGGAGCCGCCACGTGGCCAGCGCCCGGGTGCACGCCTTCGCGATGGACCGCGCGCCCCGCCGCCGCCAGCCGCCGCGCTCCGCCGCCCGCCGCCGCCGCCGACGCCTCTCCGGCCGCCGAAACAGTACACCAAAACCTCGAAATGCATGTTTTCGCATCCGGACTCCGAAAAATACAAGTAAGTAGTCCATCTTGACCGTTTTCGCGCGCTGAAACCAAATCCGCTGTCCGTTCTGTCAAATTCCACTTCTAAAATTTCCCAAAAATTCCCGAAGAAGTGAACTTGATCCATTTTTCATGCCGGTCCAAATCTTGGGTCCAATATGCGCGCAAACACCTCTAACACTCATCCTGGTTCTCCAGAAGTCACAGATCCAACAGTAATCCAAACGTGGGAATTTCCGGGTCCTCACACACTCTTCTCCCTCACTCTCTTCTCCCTCTCTCTATTTAGAAACTTTTCCAAGAGTAGAGATTTGGTGGAGATAGAGCCCGGAGAAGCTTGGAGGAGTGGGAGATAAAACTCTAGGTTAAGTGGAGCTTGGAGAGCTTGGAGGCCAATGTCACGCCCCGGGTGTAAACCAGAACCCGGGCCCGTCCACAGATCCGCCGTGCACACAGAATTTCCCGTGTACACGAAGCGCTGGTAACCTGCTCAGATATAAGAGATATAAAAGATATAGATAAAGGAGCATAAACAGAGCTAGAATAAAGCTACTACATCTCAGACTACAGCTAGAAAGTAAAAGCAAAGTAAAAACTCTCAAAATATACAAGTGTCTCTCCCAGCTCACCAAAAGTACAAACAGCTGGCAAGAGCCAGATCCAAAATAAACTACATTGTCTGAGATAAGAAAAAGGGGGTACAACTGATACACGACGAAACTCGAAGTCGGGGGGGGGGGGGGGTAGATGAACTACCTAATCCGCTATCTGCTTGCCTCGCTCTGCCCGAGACGACCCTGCAACTCCCGCAGAAGACTCTGCAAAACAAAGGGAGAAAAAGAAAAGAGAGACAATGGGGGTGAAAACTACTATATAAAACAGTAGCCTCCCCTAGTGGGAAAACCTCAAACTCTGACGGCCCACTAGGACTACTAGAGGCAAAAGGGAAAACAGTAGTAAGCTATAAAGGCTACTAATAAGGAAAGACTATCACTACTATGCCTCTAAATGCAGTATCAAAAGATAACTGTATGCATGCAACTATAAGGCTAACTGCCCAAAGGAACCCAATCAAAGGACCAGGAAGCACTGGCACTGCCTGCTCTGTCAACACTCACAACTCACCAACTCTGTCATCACTCACAACTCACCAACTGACCGGCCCGTCACGGTCAAAAGCCTACTCCGGAGCGGCGCTCGAGGGGAGCGACCCACACGAGCAAAGTATCTCAGTAACAAGTAACACAAGTATCTCTATATAGCAGGACTAGATCATGACTATGATCAAAGTGGGAAAATCCATCCACTAACGAAACCCCGATCCCCAATCTGGTGCAATAATACTCAATAAGTGGAAACTCCATCCACTAGAGAGATCTGATACCCAATCTGATGCATAAGTAAAACATCCGGTCAACCGCCCAATGTCCGCGGTCGCCGCAACAACCCACAAGTCCAAATCTGATAAAGTAATCAACATCTGGCTAACCGCCTACTGTCCGCGGTTACCACAATGTCCCACGATCCATAATCGAGTCTAATCTGACCCTGACTCGATGACCTCAACTACACTATCCCATACTCCTGCTCTAACTCGAGCAATAAGCAACTGAATAGAAAGGAGAACGACTAAACATGGTTTCTCCTAAGTCATGTCCCAATATATTGTGTAGCAGAAAAAGGGGCCTAGCTAGATGACCATACAAGCATGCAAAGTCCTTACTTGATAAAACAATTACAAGTATTCTAACTTTTACAAAACTAAGTGCATGGAACCTCCGATGTACATGATGCATAATACATGATACATGATACAATCTTGATACAAAACTAAGTGCATGGAACCTCCGATGTACATGATGCATAATACATGATACATGATACATGATACAATCTTGATACATGATCGACTAACAATAAGCTTTTCAAGATGCGGGCACTAACCACATGCTTTTCACAAGAATAAAGAATTTTCCTAACACCTTGCTTTTCAAGATCTAACTTTTACAAAACTAAGTGCATGGAACCTCCGATGTACATGATGCATAATACATGATACATGATACAATCTTGATACATGATCGACTAACAATAAGCTTTTCAAGATGCGGGCACTAACCACATGCTTTTCACAAGAATAAAGAATTTTCCTAACACCTTGCTTTTCAAGATACAATCACTTCCATTATACATACAACATGATATGGATTTAGCAAGATTCCAAGTGTTTAAACTACACATCTAAAGCAAGGGAACACAACTTACTAACATTTAGTTCTCTAACCATACAAGTAGTAACGATGAATCCGTGATCTCATTCAAGCATGCTAGGTCCATTTCACAATTCTAACTAGCAACATGATCAAGCAACACTCTAATATGCCTAGCGGGAAATCAAAAGTAGGAGGTTTACAACAACACCCACCTCGAGCGCTAAATCCTGGTCCCAAAAGTGAAGTCCACGCTCTGTCCAAACAACCTCCACAAAACTGTACAACATTCCCCAAAAGAACATACAACAATTAATCACACAATACATCACAAAATCTGTCCCAAATTACAGCAGTCCACTATTTGTCTGTTTTCACCTGTGAAAAATGCCCGGAAAAATCCCAGATAAATACTGTCGCGATCCTCGCGACGAACCCGTCGAAACGAGTACCTGCACGTTCAAATCCGAGTTTTCTACGCTGAGTTACAAAGTCTGCAAGGGAAACACCCCAAACTAAACTGTCCAGAAATTCTGTGTCAAAGAACCACAGTAAAAGGAGACTTTCACCTTCGTAAAATATTCCAAAAATCCAGGGAAAAATCCAGGAGATTCCTTGCGAAGTGTAGATGGAAATTGCCTTTTGAATCGCCTCGATCCGACGTCTGTGCGAAAAGATACGGCTAGAACACCGCAGTGCTGTCCAAAAATCCGCGAAGAAAAAGGGGTCAAATGGAAGCTCGGGAAACTCCAAGGTCAGCATGAAAAATGAGGAACCTCTAAACACAAGAGTTGAAGTCCTACCTGTCACGAGTCCAATGGCGCGAGAATCGGCGAAATCGGAAGTCGGGGTGAGTCGGGGGAGCCCAAACACTGAGAAGGGACGAAGCGGGTCGCCGGAAAACAAGCGTCGCGCCGCGCCGTAAAATCGTGAACCTCAGGAAGCGTGCCTCCAAAAATCTTCAAAGTCCTCCAATGGATTGTGCACTGCGTGAGGGGAATTTCCTCTGAAGGAGTCACAGTGAAAAAGGCCCAAAAACTCGAGAAGGAACCCAAAGAAGCCTATTTATAGGCCCAGCCCACCACTGAAGTGGGCCGGATTCGGGCGCAGGATTCGGGCGCACTGCGCCCGAAAGCCCGGTCGGATGCTTCCCGTCCGACGCGCCCGAAACCCTCTGGGGCTGCCACATGTACACGAACAGGGGACAGCAGTGCAAGGGGGCCCGCTGCACGCCGCGTGTCCCTCCGCGGTCAGCGGGGGTAGGTACGGCCGCCCACACGCGAGGCGACGCGTGGCCGCACTCGAGTGCGGCCGACCGCCCGCCTGGCGCCACTGTGCGCGTGCCGTCCCGAGGCGCCCCTCCGCGCACACCGTGGACCACGACCTCGTGAGCCAGCCAACTCCAGGCCGCCACGTGTCATGCACCCGGTCCACCACAGCCGTGCAAAGTCGCTGAGCCGTGCTGCGTGCGCCGGCCAATCCGGGCACGCCACGCGTCCCCCGCTCGCGGTCCATGCACCGCCGCGCCTCCCCGTGGACCGAGCTGCGTGAGCCGGCCAATAACAGGCCGCCACGTGGCTCAGGCCGGTCCACGGTTCTTCCCCATGCACCGAAAATCCCCGCAAACTTCCGGAAGCCCGTTTTTAGTCATCCGGACCCCGAATCAAACAAGAAAATAGCCGTTTTCAAGCGTTTTTCCGCGCTGAATCCAAATCCAACCTCAGATTGGCCCAAAACCTTTTCTAAAATTCGGCGAATGCAGCCGAAGGCCAATACAGCTAAAGATACCTCACAGGGTCCATCTGTGGCATCCCTTTGATGCACTATGGGCCAGACACACCAACAATAGGTGTCCTACACAATGGATTCACCAGAAAAGTTGCATGGAATTCTGGACCACTACAGCCAATGTGAGTTTTTGAGTTTTAGGGTTAGGGTTTTGGATTTAACTCTTGTATTTGAGTTTTCATCGAACTCTAAGCTAATCTAGACTACAAAATGTACAAATTAGCCAACGAAATCGTATTTTGCCATGATTTTTAAAAAACCCTAGGTTGAAAGAGGGTTCTTGGATTTAAAGGTTTAAAGATTATCTAACCCTTCGAAAACCTAATTGAAGGTTAGGAAAATACGAGAGACAACTCAATTCGAAAAAACGAAGAAGATTCGGTGATTAATTTTAGGCAATTAACCGAAATGAAAATTTTAGGTTGTGCATAGATAAAGAGTAATGAAAGGAAAAAAAAAAAATGTAAAGCACATTTTGTCACGCCCCGGGGTCAAAACTACGACCCGGGCTCGCCAACAGATCCGCCGTCGATACGGGAAGCCCCGCATAGACGAAGCGTCCAACCTGCAAAAATAGTACTACACCTACACAGATATCAGAGCGGAAAATAACAGCTGTAAATATAAAATCAAACTACTGTAAAACTGAAAGAAATACAAGGTCCATCTCCCAAATACAAGAATAATACAAGGTCAGATCCACAGGAAAGGTACAAATAAAAATCCACCTACACAACTTCTATGAATCCAAAAAGGGGTAGCCTCCCGTTGTTTTCGACCCAAGAATGAAATCAACCCTTAGAACCCAGATCACTCACCCCTTTCGGGTGAGGAAGTTTATGAGAAAAGATGGCCTTTATTATAAAATACCATTTTCACTCAAACCCACTCGGGGTGAGGATAAAAATAGCCCCCTTTTGAAAACCGTCTTGAATTGAGAAAACCAAATTTTATAGATTTTAGTTCTTGAGAAAATCAGTTAAAAACAAGTTTATTTCCGGACTCCAAAGGGTTGATGCCTTCGCCTAATCAAACAAGAACAGGCTCCGGCGACCCCTAGAAATTCGGAAGGAAAAACACTGGTTCACTAAAATCATGAGTGTCCAAAAACATTCGGGGTTCAAGGTCCTGATAACACACGCGCACCACGATCACAACTTGGTGGTGACAACCAAGACGGAGAAATACCCAAGGACCCGGGACCACCGTTTACCCAAACGGTTCCCAAAACACTAACACTGGCCTAATCTCAGCTACCAGACCCCACTCAGCCCCCAGGCCCGAGTGCAACATACGTCCCACAATACCCTGACCACTCGGCCCACTACCCGGGCGGGAAACTCTATGTCCAGGATGAAATGCAATGTGTGGGAGTCTAAAGCATAAAAGAATCTAGCCCAAATTAAGGTTCTCTACTAGTCTGGTTAAACACATGCAACATATGGCGCGGGTGCTAGTCAAGGTTCCAATAACTCTACAAATATCAATAGTAGCACCTATTATAGCATGCTAAGTCCTATCATAATAGAATTAGAAATAAGTCCGCAGACTTGGAGAAAATTCCAACCCACCTCGGTTTGCCACCAATTGCTCGTAGACACTTGCAATTGGGCTCCGCGCGATTTTCTTGCCACCTCACAGTTACACGCAAAACGGTGCACGTCACCCGAGTCCGCATGCAAAACGGTCCACGTCACCCGAGTCTGCACGCAAAACGATGCACGTCACCCGAGTCCGCACGCAAAACAGTGCACGTCACCTGAGTCCGCACGCAAAACGGTGCACGCCACCCGAGTCCGCACGCAAAACGGTGAGGTAAACAACGGTCCCTAACGAGCACAAAGGCAAGGGGTCAAATCCAAAATCCAAAAGGGTAAACCCCAAAACTGTGCCGAAAAACACGGCAAAAAGACGAGCGAAACCAACCTTAAAGTCGGCGCGTCGTCAAACAAGCACCCGCACGTTCACCCGGCTCCAAAGAACACCTCGCGCGCGCTCCACGACACAAACGATGCGCTTGCGACACCTTGCAAACTCCCCCACATGCCCTCTCTCTCTCTCGCGTGCACGGACGGAGCAAAAAGAGGAAAAAGGAGAAAAGGGGATGTTTTGGGCTTTATATAGCACAAAGCGCCGAGATTCGGGCGCCCGAATTCCACATTCGGGCGCCCGAAACCTCCCTCGGGCGCACGCTACAGTAACCCCACAAAACACCCTGCACCGCAAGGACAACCGGGGGCCGACACGTGGCAGCACGGGCCCCCGCTTCTGCGCGCGTCCACCCGGAGGCTGCCACGTGGCGGCACGGGCGCCACTTCGCGACCATGTGCGCCAGGGTCGCGTCCCATCGCGTGCCGAGGCCGAATCGGGCCCCGCCACGTGTCGCCACCCGCGCTGGCCCGCGCCGCTCCCTCGCGCGCGTCAACACGTTGGCCGACGCGCCCAATGCGGAGCGGCCGCGTGGCGCCTCCCACGTGCACCGACGCCCCGCGCCAGCGCCCTTGGTCGCCGCGCCCCCGCCTGCGCCTGCGACCGGCTCGACCAACCCGCGCTCACCACGTGGTAGCAGCGCGGGTTCGTTGCACCCTGTCCGCGCGTGTGGGCCGTGGACCGGCCCGCGACCACAATGGGCCCGTTAGCCCATTTATGCCCGAAAATAGCCAATTTTGACTGTTTTCGCGCGCTGAGTCCGTTTTTGTCTTCCATTCGACGCACAACGCACTCGATACACCAAAAATAGGTGTTTCCACACCACCAACCACACGGTCAAGTCGCACGGGGATTTCGGAACACCACATCCTCCCCCACTAAAAGAAAGTTTCGACCTCGAAACTAAAACACACCCCCAACCAAGAAAAGAAAAGCCCAACATCAGGAACATCATCAACCCCAACTCTCTATTTGGAAAGCAGCCGAAAATAGCGAAAAGTCCAAAAATTTCAAAAGGCCGATGCATTCACCCCAATCAAACAAGAACAGGTTCTAGCATCGTCTCAATTTCTGGAGTAGCACTTTCGATGTTTTCATCCCGTTCGCAAGTTTCGGCGTAAAGACGAGAAAACAATAAGAGAAGTGTTGAAGCTGTCCCTGCTGTGGCTGCAAACAAAAGCTACAATCAACCAACTCAATCCTCCTCAGGCCAAGCAGGGATGCAATTGCCCTAACTCCGACAACTAGAAAAAGAAAGTCATATCTGGTACGATGCGATCCGCTATCATGGCGCCCTCCAACCGGACGGCCCAAACTCATCCTCTCGATGCGGGTGGTCGTTGCTCTGTCTGCCCCGACGTCGTGGCCCTATCTGCCTGGCGGTAAATCGGAGGAGCTCCTTTATCCTGAAGAGGTAGTGGGGGTGACGTCGCAAGCGGTAGTGCCGTGAGCACTGCTCGAGGGCACGCTACCTGAAAATGTCCTGACTGTCTACATGAAAAGCATCGCCCCTATCTGTGATCACACTGCGGCGCTGAATGCGGCCCACCGCAAATGACGCACTCGTCCCGTTGCCGCTGCTGGTACCTCGGTTGTGGAGAACCTCCTGGTCTCTATCTCCTCTGAGACCCACGACCCTCAGACTGGAATCGTGGCGGCCCCGGGGGTCTCGATCTACTTGACTGTCCATGTGAGGACCTGGATCCCCACGTCGAGATTACTGGATCATCTACAGCTCCCGGAGGCCTATGTGGCGTGTTGGTGGTATTTGTGCCCCAATTGGACATTAGTGTTGGGCTCAGAGTGTTTAATGGATCACGTGGGTGATCATTGGACTCCGTCGGATCGTTAGAAGTGGTTTCGCGCGCCAAGGATATTTAAATTGGACTCAGTGCGAAGTTTGGACCAAGGATTACCTTTCCGGATGCCTTCGGCAAATTTTGGAGTTGGAATTTGGCGAAATGGACAACAAATTCGGATTCAGCGCGCGAAAACGGTCAAAACGGACTACCCACTTGTCATTTTTGAGCACCGGACACTGTTCACGCCGGAACAGTGTTTCCGGCGGCGGCGGCAGCGGCGGAGCGGCCGCAGGCAGCGCGGCGGACGGAGGCGCGGGCCGCCCGGTCCACGCGGCAGGCGTGCGCCGGGGGCTGGACGCGTGGCGGCTCGGGAGTGGGCCGGTCCGCGGGGCGCGGTCTACGGGGGAGTGCGGGGCGCACGGTGGACCGGGGTTGACACGTGGCATCATCCTAGAGGTGGGTTCACGGCGGTTGGTCTACGCAGTTTTCGGGATGGCTTGTGGTTTACGGTGCACCGGGCTGGGACACGTGGCAGGTTTGTATTGGTTCGGTCCACACGATTTCGTGCACCGGGTTCACTAGGCAGTGGCTTGACACGTGGCGTTCTCCGATTGGTGGGTCTACTGTGCGCGGCAGGGTGGCAGGCGGCGGCGTCAGGCGCACGTGGGCGCGGTCGGGCGGACTCCCGCGCTTGGGGAGGACACGTGTCGGCGTCTGGGGGGCGCGACGTGTCGCGCGGGGAGCGGCTGGGGTTGCTGTCCGCTGTTTGGCGGGCGACGTGGCGGCCCAGGAGGGATTCGGGCGGCTACAGTGTTCGGGCGCGGGGATTTCGGGCTGCTACAGTGCGCGCCCGAAAGTTCCCAGCGCCCGGAAATCCGGACATATCCGGTATTTTCCAATTGTTTCCTGCAGCCTATAAAAGGCGATCCGAGCTCCCTTTCTTCCCTTTTTTCGCCATTTCCGAGCCTCATCTCGCCTGGGTGTCTTCAACAAAGATGATCCCCGAGTTTGGATGCATCTTTCTGCAAAGTTTTGGGATTTTTGGTGGCACGCTTATCGAGGTTTCTATTTTTACGGCGCGGCGCGACGCTCGTTCGTTTGTGGTCTTCTTCGTCGCGTTTTGGTGCGAGGACTCCCCCGGCCTACTCCGAGCACCTTTTTCAGTGATTCTTGCGCCGTTGGCTTCACGACAGGTAGGGCTATGTTTCCCATGTTTACTGGTTTTTCCCATTCCGAGTTTTTCATGGGTCTTTCGGATCATCTTGTAACCCCTTTTTCTGGGCGGAGTTCTGGGACAGCGGAGCAGTGTTTTGGTGATATCTTCGCGCACAGGCATCGGATTGGGGCGATTCAAGAGGCGATTTGCATCTACACATCACGAGGAATATGCCCAAATTTTCTTGGAATTTTCTGAATATTTCTCGAAGGTGAAGATTATCTGTGAACAGTAATTGTTGCTACAGTTTTTGAGTGTAGTTTGATTCGGGGTGGTTCCCTTGTCGGAATTGTTTCTCAGTGTAGGAAGCTCGGAATTGGACGTGCAGGTACTCGTTTCGAAGGTATCGACGCGAGGATTACTGTGGTATTTTTATTGGATTTTTCTGGGCACTTGCAGCAGGTGAAATATGCGCGGCTTTGGGACTGATTTTCAGATTGCGTATGTTTGGTTGATTTTGGAATAAAAGTGTAATGTTGAGCGTTATTGTTGTGCCCAGGGGTGTTTTTAGCTGTTTGAAGCCGAGGCTTGCGCGACTTGTACCGTGGGTGTTATGTTGGCAGATTTTGGACCGCGGGCGTCTACCCACTTCACCGACTTCAGGTTTGCCTTGGGTTAAGCGCTTCAGGTGGGTGAGCTTATTATCAGTATTTGTTTAAGGCAATGTTTATGTTGTGGCAAGTATAAGTCCACTTGTGGGGATGTCACCCCTCTATGACTGATGCATGCATGTGTAGGGTACATAGTTTATATTGGTAAGTAGGTAAGCTGGTTATTGATATTGGTATAAATGATTGCAAGAATAGTATTTATGAGGTATACTGAGGACTTGCATGACTTGGACATCTGTGTGATGACTAGTGTAAGCTTACCTAGGATAATGTTACCCTATGAAATTATATAACATGCCATGTTAGCACATAGCCTTTCTTGTGGTTGGATTATGATTTGGGACAGGATTTCGTAGCTATGTGCGGATTCGTACTCTGAGGAGTTATTATGATCATTCTATTAATGAACTCTGAGTTGTGGACAGTTTTAGTTTGAGATTCCGGCATGTTGCTTATTCCTAAAGGAACTATTATTATGCTTTACCCCCTTTTATTTCCTTGAGGACAATTGCATGCTTGTATGGTCATGTAGTTAGGCCATCTTTTACTGCTGCACTACTTATTGGAACTTGACTTAGGAGAAACCATGCTTTTCCTTTCTCCTTCTTGTTAGTCAGGTGGTCAGTGCTGCTCGGGTTCGAGCAGGGGTCTGGATAGGGTAGTCAGGACTTCGTGTCTGGGACAGGTTGGTTTAGTTGTGGGGCTTTGCGGCAACCGCGGATATTGGGCGGTTGACCGGATGTTTCTCTATGCACCTGATTGGGTATCAGTTTTACTTAGTGGATGGAGTTTCCCACTTATCGTTTAGTTGCATCCGACTGAGGTCGGGTCTTTCTTTAGTGGTTGAGTTTTTCCACTTTGATCTGATTGATGATCAAGTCCTGCTGTTTCGAGATACTGTTGATGTTGATGAC
Source organism: Tillandsia leiboldiana (assembly GCA_029204045.2). NCBI lineage: Eukaryota > Viridiplantae > Streptophyta > Magnoliopsida > Poales > Bromeliaceae > Tillandsia > Tillandsia leiboldiana. The sequence goes on along the minus strand of CM055077.1, from coordinate 17,985,717 downwards.
AGAGATGCTTTACTCGTGTGGGTAGCTCCCCTCGAGTGCCGCTCCGGAGTAGGCTTCAGACCGTGTTGGGTTCCGGTCAGACCGTGTTGGGTTCCGGTGAGACCGTGTCGGGTGCCGGTCAGACCGTGTTGGGTTCCGGTCATTTGGACAGAGCAGGCAGTGCCGGGTTTTATACCGGTTCATTCGATTAAGTTTATTTCGGTCAAATACTTTTATGGTTACACTCGTGCCTGGGGGCCGAGTGCAGACTGGTAGTTGAGTTTAGATCAGTGTTGGTATTGTTGAGAGCCGTCTGGTTGACGGTGGTCCCGAGTTGTTGCGAGTACTTTGACCGCTGTGTGAGAGGTTGTGCATAGTACTTTGACCGCTGTGTGAGAGGTTGAGCATCTTGATTCTACCCGTTCTGAGAGAGAGAGCGTGGACTTTGACCATAGCCTGCATGATCCTCTACTCGATAGCGAGCTAGTCCGTTTGGACGCCCTACGTAATTCCTGCCCGTCCTTGGGAGGTGGTTGTAGGTGGATGCAGGTTGACTGGACCAGATGTGGCAGTCAGCTCGATTGGGTCGTTGGTGCACTTTATGTGCTAGTGGTTGCATACCACTGTTTGGTTCTCCCCTTTTAGCCTTTAGTTAGGGGCAGAGTAGCTGTGAGAGTTTTCAGCTTACTCATTTCAGTCTTATGACTTGGGTTAATTTTTGTCTCTTGAGGACTTGGTGGGCAGACCGTCGGGTCTGGCGGTGGTACCCACTGAGAACTCCCGTTTTGGAGTAGTTCTCACACCCTTTGGGGGTTTTTCCCCCTTTTTCTCCTCTCCTTTGTTTTGCAGAGTCTTAGCAGGTGTTGCCGACTCTGCGGTTGTTGATCGTGGCGTGGGAGTCGCGAGCTAGATCCCTACCCGGCGTTGGAGAGTAGCGGTACCCTTCTGAGGAGATCATCAGTAGATTAGCTGTTTCTTTTTCCCCTTTTGAGAGACTATTGTAGTGAGGATATTTTGTATTGAGAGACTGTACACTGTTGTTTATATTGGAGTTACCTCCCGGTTGGGTTTAGAGCTTGTACTCGAGGATTTGTATTATTATTATTTTGGGAGGCAGACAGTGTTGTTTATTTCCAGTTGTACAGTGATTGATTTTAGTTACAGCAGATTTTGTTATTTATAGCTCTGATATCTGTTTAGTTATAGAACTTTTCTTGCAGGTAGGACGCTTCGCCTATGCAGGTTGGCATAGGTGGCGGATCTGTTTGGCGGGCCCGGGTCGCAGTTTCGACCCCGGGGCGTGACAGATTAGAGTGGTATCAGAGCCTAGGTTGTAGGTCATGGTGGACTTAGAAACCCTAGGCTTATGGTTTGACCTTTGGTTGACTTTGTGAGAGTCGTGATTTTGCGAGAGTCCTGATTGAGTTTTATACCTCTCCCAAGGGACGGGAGGAGTGATTGGCATGTTTATTCTCCTAAGTAATTATGTTGGCTGCAGACAACATAATGCTGTGGAACGGGTGACATGCTTTAGACTTTCGCTGGATTGGGTCGAGTGTTGTTGTGTGCTGTTTTGTTGTTTCGTCGTGGCGAGCGGTGTCTCCCCGACGTTGGGTTTTGACCCGTGTGCATCCTGTCATGGCAGTTGAGCTTGAGCAGTTGGTTTTGGGCCGGATACCTGGATTGAGGTCAGAGAACCCCGGACCCAGATGACAGGATTGTCAGAGGCTTATCAGCGGCTGTGGGAGCAGCTGGTCTTGGTGACACAGTTGTCGGAGCACTGAGTAGCCCCCTCTGTGCCAATGTTTAGTGTCGAGGCACCGAGGCAGGGTGGATGGTTGACAGCTGGTGAGCTGTGGGACATGATCGACCTATTGAGCCATATTTGGCAGATGAACCACCCCGACTCGTAAGATTGAGTTTGGAGCCTTTGGAGGCAGAGTCGTGGCTGGTGGTGATGGAGTGATTAATTGAGAGCCTCCCAGTGCTTGAGAGTGTATGCAGTTGTTGAACCGCGCGCTCCAGATTCGAGGGACGAGGCGCATAGGATATATGAGATTGGGAGTGGATTGCGCCAGGACACCTTTCTGTTATTCAGTCCCTCCATGGTAGATTTAGACGCCTCGTTGGAGCAGGCACAGTGTATGGAGCGCGGCATTGCAGTTCCTTTGGATAGGGATCTGCCGCCAGAGGTGAGTTCTGGATTTTGGCGTTTGGCGCCGGATGATGGAGGACAGATCGGCCGGCAGGGGCATGACTAATTTTCTTTCTTGGATGACGAATTCCCGAGATGTCAGAGGTCGAGTGGACCCCGAAGGCGACATCAGTATTTTATCAGAGTGGCGCAGCGATAGCGTGGATTTGTTATCTGCGGAGGACCTTATTCGTCGCCTCATTGTGGTCAGAGACAGAGGTCGTGCTTCCTAGTGATAGCCCTGATTTTCAGGCAGATTGAGCGACAACCACTTGCTTTGAGCGGATGAATCTGTGCCGCCCGGTTGGAGGGCGCCAGTGTAGTGGATTGAGTGTCGCAGGCGGGATTTCACCACGGTAGTCGGAGTTAGAGCATGTTCCACTCTTGCATGGGTTAGAGGTAGATTTGTTACCACGTGCACTAGAGGTACAGGTTCCTGTTGTTGTTGTGCACGTGGAGGAGGCTTTTGGATCATGTCCAGTGCGGCCGAGACCGCGAGATGCCGGCAGAATTATTGGAAATTATAGCACTTAGGTGTTTTGACCTTATGCTTGAGATGGTTGGGCACTATGCCACAGGATGTTCGACTGCGGCAAGAGAGGACTTGATCTTCGGCAAGACAGGCAATGGAGGCTTACTCGTTGAGGTTGTTAGAACACTCAGGTTTTAGCGACAGGGTGAGAGGTGCTTACGGCGGCACCGGGACGCAGAGATATCTCTGTTGCCTGCGAGATCCCGTGTGTGGATTCACCTTAGTTGTTGGTAATGCCGCCGGTTAGTGAGTTAGAGATTGTGTTTGATGTGGTTCGAGGGACCGCACCACCCTGGACAGCACCTCATTGGATATCGCCGGTAGGGCTGAGAGAGACCCGATGGCACTGCTGCAGGGGCCGATGGATCGGGGGGTCTGTTTGACCTAGTGCCACGCCGTTGGTATACGGTGGTGATGCCACATCGTTGATACACGGATGTGATGGTCCTTTTATGGTATCTAGGACCTTATTGATGGAGTTGTACTCCGGCAGTTGGTGTATGATGCGAGTACCCACTTGGTGTTAGATAGCTGAGGACTTCGCCTAGGTGGCGTTTTGGACGCGGTGGGGGCATTATGAGTTGTTAGTGAGGCCAATGGAATGACGATTGCCCTGTGGATTTCAAGATCTGAGGAATAGTAGGTCCCGGTTGTACTTGGACGGACTGGGAGTAGTGTTTTCCCGGTGATATTTTGATTTGCTCCCAGAGTGACTTGGAGTACGAGGAGCGCTTTGTGGATGTGCTATCATGCCCGTGGGGATGAAGCGGTATGCCAAGTTATTGAAGTACAAGTTGTAGCTGCAGAAGCATACCTTCTTGGGTCGCTTTGTTCGCGCCGTAGGGGCGGCGGTGGAACCCGACCTAATGGATGTTATTCAAGTTGACTGAGACCGACTTTCATTCTTGAGGTGAGAAGCTTTTAGACTTGGCGGTGCCGAGAGAGCATGGCCAATGGATAATGTGTCTGATATTAGCGCCAATGCTAGTGTTTCCTGTGTTGGGAGATGGAATTGTGTGATTTAGTGATGCCTCCCATTGTGGCGGTGGAGTTACCGTGGGTGGATCTTCGGTCCACACTTTATTAGTCCAACCCTATGAGAGTTGTGGCAGGATGAACCGCTGTTTTGCAGGCAGCTTAGATTCCACGGTTGAGCCTTCAGTACGTCCTTTATTCCCAGCTTGGATTGTTATACCTGGGCGTAGGCCATGCCTGCTTGGCTATCAGTTTTGATTACTCAGCATCTTGAGTGGGATTTTCGCGGATTGTTGTTGCTGATTTGGGATTTTTGACCGCGAGTTTGAGCCTCCGCATTTTGATCGCCCTTCGAGCCAGTTTTCCCTCCCGTTCACTGACGGTTCGGTCCCCGTCAGGGCATCTTTTCGACCCGTGGGTCTGTTGGAGTTATGTTGGCTTGTTGAGTGTCCAACCGTGGCTTGAGATTGTGTCTCATGAGGATCCCTTTTGAGGGTAGCTCGTGGTTGAGTAGGCCACTCGGGTGATTTTGGATCGGAAGTGACCGAGTGAAGGCCCCAGCTTTCGGATCCTTTTCCTTATAAGATGAATCTGTGGGTATACTTCGGGTGATCCTGGTTGAGTTGACACCAGGAGGTGGTTTGGGGCGTGTCGTGCTGTTGATTATTCTGTTTTCCCCCCCCGGCTCTTGAGGGGGGGGGGGGGGGGGGGGGGCCTCTGTATTGTTTCACGTCTCAGCTCAGGAGTGTTTTGCTTTTGGATCCCTCGCCCGTGATCGACTTGCCCCTTCCGAGATCTGTGATTGTTGGTGTACGAGGGACGCCCGTTGCGATTTCTGGCTCGAGAGATGAGAAAATCGCATGTCGGGCCATGCCGTACTTGTTGTTGTTGTTGTTGGGAAGTAATCACGGGGATGTGAGCGATGTTTCGGGAGCTGGAGGCGTTATTGATGGATACCTACCCGTGGTATGTGGGACCCTTGGGGGATTTGAGTTAGTTTCGGGGACGAAACTTTTCTTAGTGGGGGAGGATGTGAGGACCTGGATCCCCACGTCGAGATTACTGGATCATCTACAGCTCCCGGAGGCCTATGTGGCGTGTTGGTGGTATTTGTGCCCCAATTGGACATTAGTGTTGGGCTCAGAGTGTTTAATGGATCACGTGGGTGATCATTGGACTCCGTCGGATCGTTAGAAGTGGTTTCGCGCGCCAAGGATATTTAAATTGGACTCAGTGCGAAGTTTGGACCAAGGATTACCTTTCCGGATGCCTTCGGCAAATTTTGGAGTTGGAATTTGGCGAAATGGACAACAAATTCGGATTCAGCGCGCGAAAACGGTCAAAACGGACTACCCACTTGTCATTTTTGAGCACCGGACACTGTTCACGCCGGAACAGTGTTTCCGGCGGCGGCGGGCAGCGGCGGAGCGGCCGCAGGCAGCGCGGCGGACGGAGGCGCGGGCCGCCCGGTCCACGCGGCAGGCGTGCGCCGGGGGCTGGACGCGTGGCGGCTCGGGAGTGGGCCGGTCCGCGGGGCGCGGTCTACGGGGGAGTGCGGGGCGCACGGTGGACCGGGGTTGACACGTGGCATCATCCTAGAGGTGGGTTCACGGCGGTTGGTCTACGCAGTTTTCGGGATGGCTTGTGGTTTACGGTGCACCGGGCTGGGACACGTGGCAGGTTTGTATTGGTTCGGTCCACACGATTTCGTGCACCGGGTTCACTAGGCAGTGGCTTGACACGTGGCGTTCTCCGATTGGTGGGTCTACTGTGCGCGGCAGGGTGGCAGGCGGCGGCGTCAGGCGCACGTGGGCGCGGTCGGGCGGACTCCCGCGCTTGGGGAGGACACGTGTCGGCGTCTGGGGGGCGCGACGTGTCGCGCGGGGAGCGGCTGGGGTTGCTGTCCGCTGTTTGGCGGGCGACGTGGCGGCCCAGGAGGGATTCGGGCGGCTATAGTGTTCGGGCGCGGGGATTTCGGGCTGCTACAGTGCGCGCCCGAAAGTTCCCAGCGCCCGGAAATCCGGACATATCCGGTATTTTCCAATTGTTTCCTGCAGCCTATAAAAGGCGATCCGAGCTCCCTTTCTTCCCTTTTTTCGCCATTTCCGAGCCTCATCTCGCCTGGGTGTCTTCAACAAAGATGATCCCCGAGTTTGGATGCATCTTTCTGCAAAGTTTTGGGATTTTTGGTGGCACGCTTATCGAGGTTTCTATTTTTACGGCGCGGCGCGACGCTCGTTCGTTTGTGGTCTTCTTCGTCGCGTTTTGGTGCGAGGACTCCCCCGGCCTACTCCGAGCACCTTTTTCAGTGATTCTTGCGCCGTTGGCTTCACGACAGGTAGGGCTATGTTTCCCATGTTTACTGGTTTTTCCCATTCCGAGTTTTTCATGGGTCTTTCGGATCATCTTGTAACCCCTTTTTCTGGGCGGAGTTCTGGGACAGCGGAGCAGTGTTTTGGTGATATCTTCGCGCACAGGCATCGGATTGGGGCGATTCAAGAGGCGATTTGCATCTACACATCACGAGGAATATGCCCAAATTTTCTTGGAATTTTCTGAATATTTCTCGAAGGTGAAGATTATCTGTGAACAGTAATTGTTGCTACAGTTTTTGAGTGTAGTTTGATTCGGGGTGGTTCCCTTGTCGGAATTGTTTCTCAGTGTAGGAAGCTCGGAATTGGACGTGCAGGTACTCGTTTCGAAGGTATCGACGCGAGGATTACTGTGGTATTTTTATTGGATTTTTCTGGGCACTTGCAGCAGGTGAAATATGCGCGGCTTTGGGACTGATTTTCAGATTGCGTATGTTTGGTTGATTTTGGAATAAAAGTGTAATGTTGAGCGTTATTGTTGTGCCCAGGGGTGTTTTTAGCTGTTTGAAGCCGAGGCTTGCGCGACTTGTACCGTGGGTGTTATGTTGGCAGATTTTGGACCGCGGGCGTCTACCCACTTCACCGACTTCAGGTTTGCCTTGGGTTAAGCGCTTCAGGTGGGTGAGCTTATTATCAGTATTTGTTTAAGGCAATGTTTATGTTGTGGCAAGTATAAGTCCACTTGTGGGGATGTCACCCCTCTATGACTGATGCATGCATGTGTAGGGTACATAGTTTATATTGGTAAGTAGGTAAGCTGGTTATTGATATTGGTATAAATGATTGCAAGAATAGTATTTATGAGGTATACTGAGGACTTGCATGACTTGGACATCTGTGTGATGACTAGTGTAAGCTTACCTAGGATAATGTTACCCTATGAAATTATATAACATGCCATGTTAGCACATAGCCTTTCTTGTGGTTGGATTATGATTTGGGACAGGATTTCGTAGCTATGTGCGGATTCGTACTCTGAGGAGTTATTATGATCATTCTATTAATGAACTCTGAGTTGTGGACAGTTTTAGTTTGAGATTCCGGCATGTTGCTTATTCCTAAAGGAACTATTATTATGCTTTACCCCCTTTTATTTCCTTGAGGACAATTGCATGCTTGTATGGTCATGTAGTTAGGCCATCTTTTACTGCTGCACTACTTATTGGAACTTGACTTAGGAGAAACCATGCTTTTCCTTTCTCCTTCTTGTTAGTCAGGTGGTCAGTGCTGCTCGGGTTCGAGCAGGGGTCTGGATAGGGTAGTCAGGACTTCGTGTCTGGGACAGGTTGGTTTAGTTGTGGGGCTTTGCGGCAACCGCGGATATTGGGCGGTTGACCGGATGTTTCTCTATGCACCTGATTGGGTATCAGTTTTACTTAGTGGATGGAGTTTCCCACTTATCGTTTAGTTGCATCCGACTGAGGTCGGGTCTTTCTTTAGTGGTTGAGTTTTTCCACTTTGATCTGATTGATGATCAAGTCCTGCTGTTTCGAGATACTGTTGATGTTGATGACAGAGATGCTTTACTCGTGTGGGTAGCTCCCCTCGAGTGCCGCTCCGGAGTAGGCTTCAGACCGTGTTGGGTTCCGGTCAGACCGTGTTGGGTTCCGGTGAGACCGTGTCGGGTGCCGGTCAGACCGTGTTGGGTTCCGGTCATTTGGACAGAGCAGGCAGTGCCGGGTTTTATACCGGTTCATTCGATTAAGTTTATTTCGGTCAAATACTTTTATGGTTACACTCGTGCCTGGGGGCCGAGTGCAGACTGGTAGTTGAGTTTAGATCAGTGTTGGTATTGTTGAGAGCCGTCTGGTTGACGGTGGTCCCGAGTTGTTGCGAGTACTTTGACCGCTGTGTGAGAGGTTGTGCATAGTACTTTGACCGCTGTGTGAGAGGTTGAGCATCTTGATTCTACCCGTTCTGAGAGAGAGAGCGTGGACTTTGACCATAGCCTGCATGATCCTCTACTCGATAGCGAGCTAGTCCGTTTGGACGCCCTACGTAATTCCTGCCCGTCCTTGGGAGGTGGTTGTAGGTGGATGCAGGTTGACTGGACCAGATGTGGCAGTCAGCTCGATTGGGTCGTTGGTGCACTTTATGTGCTAGTGGTTGCATACCACTGTTTGGTTCTCCCCTTTTAGCCTTTAGTTAGGGGCAGAGTAGCTGTGAGAGTTTTCAGCTTACTCATTTCAGTCTTATGACTTGGGTTAATTTTTGTCTCTTGAGGACTTGGTGGGCAGACCGTCGGGTCTGGCGGTGGTACCCACTGAGAACTCCCGTTTTGGAGTAGTTCTCACACCCTTTGGGGGTTTTTCCCCCTTTTTCTCCTCTCATTTGTTTTGCAGAGTCTTAGCAGGTGTTGCCGACTCTGCGGTTGTTGATCGTGGCGTGGGAGTCGCGAGCTAGATCCCTACCCGGCGTTGGAGAGTAGCGGTACCCTTCTGAGGAGATCATCAGTAGATTAGCTGTTTCTTTTTCCCCTTTTGAGAGACTATTGTAGTGAGGATATTTTGTATTGAGAGACTGTACACTGTTGTTTATATTGGAGTTACCTCCCGGTTGGGTTTAGAGCTTGTACTCGAGGATTTGTATTATTATTATTTTGGGAGGCAGACAGTGTTGTTTATTTCCAGTTGTACAGTGATTGATTTTAGTTACAGCAGATTTTGTTATTTATAGCTCTGATATCTGTTTAGTTATAGAACTTTTCTTGCAGGTAGGACGCTTCGCCTATGCAGGTTGGCATAGGTGGCGGATCTGTTTGGCGGGCCCGGGTCGCAGTTTCGACCCCGGGGCGTGACAGTCCAAAATCAGGCGGCACTGGATGCCTCTCCCCGGAGCTGGTCCCTGGCGCTCCGTCCCTCTCATACATGATCGCATAACCACTGTCAACCCACCGAGCATGCTCAATCGCTGCATCTAGTGTCGGCGCTCACTGAGAATGCACGAAGTGATAGATGTCCCGATGCAGTCCTCTATCAAATAGATCAACCTTCTGGGCCTCATCCCGGGCGACATGGGGCACACTATTAAGCAAACGCAAAAACTCACGGACGTAATCCTGAAGAGGCCGACTCCCCTGCTGCAGGCGTCTCAAGTCTCCTTCCAGTTTCTGTTTTACACTATCGGGGAAAAAAGCCCCAAGCAGCAAAGCACGAAACTCGCTCCAAGTCATCAACTGAACCCCAGGTGGTCCAACAGGACGAACTCGACGCCACCAAGTCTCGGCGTCCTTCTCCAAAAAGTGTGCGGCCAAATGCACCTGATGCTTCTCTTGGATGAACAAACTCTCGAACAGTTTTTCCATAGCAGCGATCCAGTTCTCGACCTCCCAAGGCTCCAAACTCTGCCCTGAAAACAGCGGGGGATGGAACTGGTTAATGTAAGACAACTGATCAGTAAGCTCTCGTTGCTCCTGCACTGTCAACGGTACAATCGGGGTCAAAATCGACGATGTCGCAATCGGAGGTACTACTGGCCGTACCACAGGAGATGCTCTCTGCCCAAGCACGCGCATCATGCACTCCATGTTCTCTTCCTGGCGCCGCATCGCCTCTGACATCAGGGTTACCTGGGCCCGTAGCTCCCGGACCTCACTATGCTCCGTCTGCTCGGCCTCCCGCTGCTCGGGCTCCTCATCGAACGCAGGATGCGCCCTCGTCGCTGCATGACGTCTCGGCGGAATCGCAGACAACTACAACAACAACAAACGTCAGGACACAACAACCACTCGACCCGATCAGGCGAAAATCTAAAACAGGTTACCCTTCCTAAAGCATTATGTCGTCTGCAGCCAACATAACCACTTTAAGGGAATAACATGTAAAATCACTCATCCCATCTCCTGGGAGAGGTAAAAACTGAATCAGGACTCTCGGTACAAGTCACGACTCTCACGTAGTCATCCTAGGGTCCAACCACAAGCCTAGGGTCTCTAAGTCCATAACGACCTATATCCTAGGCTCTGTTACCACACTAATCTGTCACGACCGGGCTCGCCAACAGATCCGCCGTCGATACGAGAAGCCCCGCATAGACGAAGCGTCCAACCTGTAAAAGATAGTATTACAGCTACACAGATATCAGAGCGAAAAATAGCAGCTGTAAATATAAAATCAAACTACTGTAAAACTGAAAGAAATACAAGGTCCATCTCCCAAATACAAGAATAATACAAGGTCAGATCCACAGGAAAGGTACAAATAAAAATCCACCTATATAACTTCTATGAATCCAAAAAGGGAGATAACTAAAAACTATAAATATAACAGTATACAGTGAATCCCACAGTCCGGGATGGTACATTTACCTCACTCAAAATGAACTACGCTGGTAGGGATCTATCTTGCGACTCCCTGTCCTCAGTCCGTCAAGCCAGCTAGAGCAGGAACGGAAGAAGAAGACTCGGCAACCTGTCAACGACAGAGGGTGTGAGAACTACATCCTATAGTAGTTCTCATTGGGTACCGTCTCCAAGACTCACGGTCTGCCCACTAAGTCTATTAGAGGCATAAGATAACAGAAAAAAGATCGTGATAATGAAAAACTAAGCTGGAAAAGTATCTACAACTATCATGCCTCTATCTACTATGCTCAATGGGGAAAACACAGATGATGGTATGCATCCACTCGCTCGCATCAACCCAATCTCAGTGACTGCCAAATCTGGTCCAGTCAGGCCTGCGCCCCCTAGTGTATCAACTAGGGTCCCTCGTGTATCAACGTAGGGCGTCCAATCGAACTATCAAGTACCACGCGCAGTAGCCTCATCAGGCGCATCATCATCGCATCCGGAGCAGCAACTCGAGGGGAGCGACCCCACCGAGGAACGAGCGTGTCACATCTGGCATAATAAGCGGCATCTGCAGGCTATAATCCTCGATCAAACAGATCGACAATGTCCAACTCACAACACTAACCCACTAGCTGGAGGTACACAACACCTGGGACCGCCGTCAACCCTAACAGCTCCCAAAACGAGACACCCAACTCGCCTCTCTAAACACCCTGGCTGGAAATACTCCACAGCCGGGATCACCGTCTACCCAAACGGCTCCCAAACGAGACACCCCACTCATAGACGAGAAGAACCTACTGACACAGCAAGGGTCCGAGAATCCCGTTAGGCCGGTGCCTAGAACCCCAATCAAACAAGAACAGACTCTAGGCTCAGCCTTTCGAAGTTCTCGGCCCCTTACAGTTCAGGGATTCGGCTCCCTCGGTTAAAGCAGGAATCCATCTCAACACACTAAACTCACGGGCTGGAGATGCTCTACAGCCAAAACAATGAAGGGTCCGAAAATCCCGGGAGACTAATACCTACGACCCCAATCAAAGAAGAACAGGCTATAGGCGTAGCCTCTTGTTGTTTTCGACCCAAGAATGAAATCAACCCTTAGAACCCAGATCACTCACCCCTTTCGGGTGAGGAAGTTTATGAGAAAAGATGGCCTTTATTATAAAATACCATTTTCACTCAAACCCACTCGGGGTGAGGATAAAAATAGCCCCCTTTTGAAAACCATCTTGAATTGAGAAAACCAACTTTTATAGATTTTAGTTCTTGAGAAAATCAGTTAAAAACAAGTTTATTTCCGAACTCCAAAGGGTTGATGCCTTCGCCCAATCAAACAAGAACAGGCTCCGGCGACCCCTAGAAATTCGGAAGGAAAAACACTGGTTCACTAAAATCATGAGTGTCCAAAAATATTATGGGTTCAAGGTCTTGATAACACACGCGCACCACGATCACAACTTGGTGGTGACAACCAAGACGGAGAAATACCCAAGGACCCGGGACCACCGTTTACCCAAACGGTTCCCAAAACACTAACACTGGCCTAATCTCAGCTACCAGACCCCACTCAACCCCCAGGCCCGAGTGCAACATACGTCCCACAATACCCTGACCACTCGGCCCACTACCCGGGCGAGGAACTCTATGTCCAGGAAGAAATGCAATGTGTGGGATGTCTAAAACATAAAAAAATCTAGCCCAAATTAAGGTTCTCTAGTAGTCTGGTTAAACACACGCAACATATGATGGGGGTGCTAGTCAAGGTTCCAATAACTCTACAAATATCAATAGTAGCACCTATTCTGGCATGCTGAGTCCTATTATAATAAAATTAGAAAGAAGTCCGCACACTTGGAGAAAAATCCAACCCACCTCGGTTTGCCACCAATTGCTCGTACACACTTGCAATTGGGCTCCGCGCGATTTCCTTTCCTCCTCACGATTGCACGCAAAACGGTGCACGTCACCCGAGTCCGCACGCAAAACGGTACACGTCACCCGAGTCCGCATGCAAAACGGTGCACGTCACCCGAGTTTGCACGCAAAACGGTGCACGCCACCCGAGTCCGCACGCAAAACGGTGAGATAAACAACGGTCCCTAACAAGCACAAAGGCAAGGGGTCAAATCCAAAATCCAAAAGGGTAAACCCCAAAACTGTGCCGAAAAACACCGCAAAAAGACAAGCGAAACCAACCTTAAAGTCGACGCGTCGTCAAACAAGCACCCGCACGTTCGCCCGGCTCCAAGGAACACCTCGCGCGCGCTCCACGGCACAAACGGTGCGCTTGCGGCACCTCACAAACTCCCCCACACGCCCTCTCTCTCTCTCTCTCGCGTGCACGGACGGAGCAAAAAGAGGAAAAAGGAGAAAATAGGACGTTTTGGGTTTATATAGCCCAAAGCGCCGAGATTCGAGCTCCCGAATTCCACATTCGGGCGCCCGAAACCTCCCTCGGGCGCACGCTACAGTAACCCCACAAAACACCCCGCACCGCAAGGCCAACCGAGGGCCGACACGTGGCAACACGGGCCCCCGCTTCCGCGCGCGTCCACCCGGAGGCCGCCACGTGGCGGCACGGGCGCCACTCCGCGACCACGCGCGCCAGGGTCGCGTCCCATCGCGCGCCGAGGCCGAATCGGGCCCTGCCATGTGTCACCACCCGCGCATCTCCCGCACTGGCCCGCGCCGCTCCCCCGCGCGCGTCAACGAGTTGGCCGCGCCCAATGCGGAGCGGCCGCGTGGCGCCTCCCACGTATCCCACGCCTTGCGCCAGCGCCCTTGGTCGCCGCGCCCCCGCCTGCGCCTGCGGCCAGCTAGACCAACCCGCGCTCGCCACGTGGCACCAGCGCAGGTTCGTTGCACCCGGTGCGCGCGTGTGGGCCGTGGACCGGCCCGCGACCATAATGGGCCCGTTAGCCCATTTATGCCCGAAAATATCCAATTTTGACTGTTTTCGCGCGCTGAGTCCGTTTTGTGCATCCATTCGACGCACAACGCACTTGATACACCAAAAATCGGTGTTTCCACACCACCAACCACACGGGGATTCCGGAACACCACATATTTTGGGCTGTTTAAGAAAATGTAATGAAAAAGAATGTAAATGTAAATATGGTGTGTGCGTGTAATAGGTTAGTTATTTTATATTTTTAGTACTCCTTATATAATTCTTGTATGAATTCAATTGCTATTTGGAATATTTTAGGCTGTTTAAGGAAATGTAATGAAAAAGAATGTAAATGTAAATATGGTGTGTGCGTGTAATAGGTTAGTTATTTTATATTTTTAGTACTCTTCTTATATAATTCTTGTATGAATTCAATTGCTATTTGGAATGTGTTGAATTGTATAAGTTGTGACGTATTGGACGGACAGAAAAAAATATATCTGTTCGGGGTTTGGCGCACACACCCAAGTGGCTTTCTTTGTGGAACAGGGCAAAGGCGTGACAATACGCCTATTCTAGAAGTTGAGTTAGCGGACCCTTGGATTGAGGAGCCCCATGCAGGATAATGCATGGCCCCCTATATTAATGCATTTTTGTTGAATTGGCAAGCTGAAACAACAAAAAATGATGATGGTAAGTCTGGGTCCTAGGCAAGATTTATAGTTATATTTGTCATATATTACATATGTTTCTTTATATATTGCAATATTTATAGTTTTAGGACAAATGTGCTGGTGTTGTTCATTTTGATAAAATTTAAATGAGACAGGATCAGGTTCAACAGAATGTGGTTGATGACCCCTATATCAACTATGTATCACACTTTGATATTTACATACGGTACTTCAAAATTTAGATCGATGAGATTAAGATTATATTAAAACAAATTTAGAGGCATAATGGATGGCATTGAGATAAGTATGCTTAGTCAATTTTTCTCAGGACCTTTTCCTCGAGACTCTCTCTCTCTCCATTAAATTAAATTTGTTTCACAGAGAAACCCCATGATATCCCTCCGCCAACACATTCCATCTCTCAAAAACTGCTTTCTTTTCAAATTCTCCCGCCAACCTGTTGCGCGCCATCGTCCACTCCTGCTAGTCCCACAAAACCGGCTACTCCCGGTAAACCCCTCCCCTCTCCCGGTCACCCGAACCTCCCGGTCACCCGAACCGAACTGGAAAAACAAAGAAAAGGCAAAAAAGAAAAAAAAGGAAAAAAAAAGAGAAAAAAACCTCACTCCCCTGAATCCATAAGCATTACTCAAACCGACGCGCTGAAGCGATTTCTCCTCCCCTCGAAACCCTAATTCTTTTATTTCTCATCTCATCTTTCCTTTATGTCCTAAATCGCGAATTAGGGTTTTGCACCATGGATGGGTAATGGATTCTAGGGTTTCCTTGTAGCCCTATTTAGTACTCTTGCGGGGGTTGGAATCGAAGTAGCGTTATTGTGTGATCATGAGCGCCGTCAACATAACGAACGTGACTGTGTTGGACAATCCCGCCGCTTTCCTCAACCCTTTCCAGTTCGAGATCTCGTACGAGTGCTTGGTTCCCCTCGAGGACGGTGAGTTTCTTTTTGATTTCTCTTATTTTTTGTTCTTATGTTTTGTTTTGGATGTAGCATGTTTGATTGGTAGTGATTTAAAGTTGTTTCTCTTTGATTAGGAAATGGATAGGTGATTTTAAAGTTGTTTCTCTTTGATTAGGAAATGGATAGGTGATTTGGGGCTCTTTCTCTTTAATCAGAAAATTGTTAGTGATTTATTGTGCTCTTAGGGATTTAGCTGAGAGATGTTCAGGAAATGGATATTGATTACAGAGAAAGAATGCAAGAAATTTAATTTAGGAATACTGATTGTTAAGATCGTGCATTAAATATGAACATGGTAGAAATGAGGAGTGAGAAGATTGATTTGGTGATGTGTCATATTCCGAGACCGTCAATTTAGTGACGCTCGGGCACGCGCCAGACCCGTTAAACGGGCAGAGTCTTCCCTACCTGAAGGAAGCAGAATCATATACCAACCTGTACGAACATGCACAATAGGAATACATGTAATATCATAGTACAACTACCAATTTTAAATACTTAACTTTAAACATTTAAAGTCTACAGCTGATTGAAGCATTCAACTAGATGAAACTTCATTAAGTGTACTTCACTTAATCCTCAAAATAGTACAAGTCTCATCCTTGTTACAAAAAGGGGTACAACTAAACATTTCTAGGTCCGCTACTCCGCGACGTTTTTGCCGCGGTCACGTGCCTCGCCGGCGACGATAGGATCTAAAAAATTGTAAACCACAAGTAATGAGAACTACGAATAGTTCTTAGTGGGTGCAACCATCGAGAATTGATACTCTATACTTACTTGGTCCAAGGAGGCATTAGTAGATAGATAGTAAAAGCAATAAATATTTCTATATTAGAAATGCATTTATTAAGTTACGCCACAATACCTCCTGTACATCAAGATGTCACTATACCACTATTCATAGGCCACATGTCTACCCAACCACTCCTTATTCTCCTTAACTATATTGTGATTTAAGTTTCATTTATATCACACCTCATGGAGGGTCGATTTATGCTCGCATATCTCTCTAATCGGTAGGTACATTGAGTTAGAGTTCACGACATCCCAAGTACTTCATAGGGAGTCAAATTATGCTTGCACACCTTTCTTGGGAGTCGATATTTGCTCGCATACCTCATTCAATTTCGACACTTTCGGAAGGGCCTAATATATTTCACATTTATATCCTAGGTTCATAGGGTTGCCAACCATGGCCAATGTTCGCAACTTGTTCTCTAGTTCATATCTAGCCTATAGTTCACATGTCACTATGTTCACCTTAGATTTTAATTTAGGTTTAGATGCCACACTTGTTTAATCTATAATCTAGGTTTGCAACACATTCACATGCCTTTAATATTTTTTTCATATTCATACATGAGGGTTCAAACCCTAGTTTTGCCCTAACATCCCACTAAATCATATTTAGCACAATATTAACTATTTAGTATGCTACTAAATTTAAGAAAGATCAGATATAGGGAGATCACCCCTTTTCGGTTATATTTCCCATCTTTGCTAGTTCTTTCCTTCTAAGGTGGACTCGATCTCTTAGAATCACCAAGAAATTCCTGAAAAATAATCCTAACAAGGTCAAAATCCCAAAAACTTCCATTTCCAAAAATCTTATAACCAAGATACGAAAATATCCATTTATCTCTCTTTCTCTGGTACTCAAAATGTGGATGAGAAAGGTCATTTCCTTTTTCTAGAGCTTCCTCTTGAAGCTCTCCACCGATTCCAAGCCTCCGAGGAGATCAATCCCAAGTTCTCCCAAAGGGATCTAGGGATTCTCACTTGTTTCTAGAGAGAGAAAGAGGAAGGGGTGAGTGAGAGAGGGAGAGAATGAAATTAGGGCTTTTTAGCTGGTGGGGGAGGCCATATGGAAGTGTAACAATTACACTCGAACCTTTCATTTAATTATATTTACATCCTCTCAAAAACTGCTGTTCGCAGTATTGAGTACCAGTACACAACCCTTTGCTTCGGTACTCCATAGCCAGTTTGACAAAATCCGAACCTTTTTTTTTGTTTTTCACGGCGTACCGGTACTCGCTTAATCAGTACTGGTACTCGGCAAATTAGTATCGATACTTGAGTTGAGTTATGCAAAACCCGAATGTGGGTCTCTTCACTACGTAGCTAGGTATCGGTACTAAATTTTAGTTTCGGAACTCAATGAAAAATTTGTACTTTCAACAGATTTGAACCTTCGGAGTTTGTTTTCACACTGTTTTTGAGTCGAAAACACTTGGTTAACTCCCAAACACCCTCGAAACTATTGAAATGACTTTCAATCCTTATTACTCACTAGAACTTCGCAATTTTTAAAAGTTTAGTACATTACATTCTCCCCTCCTTAAAATGAGTTTCGTTTGCGAAACTAAATCCGTACCTTACACCGGTTGCCTGAATAAGTAAGAAAAACACTTCCATATTGTGCTCTCGAGCTTTCAAGTAGCTTCTCGCTCTTTATGGCTGCTCCACAACACTTTTATATAGAGGATGGAGTGATTTCGCAACGTCTTTTCTTGCCGATCAAGGATGTTAATTGAATACTCATCATAGCTTAGATTCTTCCGCAACTTCAAAGGCAAATAACTGATAATGTGAGTCGGATTGGGCACGTATTTGTGGAGTAGAGACACGTGGAATATGTTGTGTATTCCCGCCAAGCTTGGAGGTAGTGTAACTCGATACGCCACATGGCTGATCCGCTTCAATACCGCAAAAGGTCCAATGTAGAGAGCACTTAGCTTTTCAAATCGCTTCACACTCTTTATAGGCGCTACCTTTAAGAGCACATGATTTCCCAACGCTAAACCTCAAGTTGCGTCGGCGTTTGTCGGAATAGCTCTTTTGTTGACTTTGCGCCATCAACAACCTTTGACGTGCAATTCTCACCTCCTTCTCGGCCTATTGTAATATATTTGGGTCCAAGATGAATCTCTCGCCGACCTCATTCCAATGTAATGGAAATCGACAATTTTTGCTATACAACATTTCCAAGGGTGTCATCCTGATGGTTGCTTGGATGCTGCTGTTGTAGACAAACTTCGTCATTGGCAAGTATTATTGTCAATCGATTCCATAATTCAGGATGCACATTTGCAACATATCCTCAAAGATTTGATTTGTCCTCTTTGATTGTCCATCACTTTGAGGGTGATATGCAGTGCTTAAATTGAGGCGCGTCCTAAGAGCCTCGTGGAGACTTCCAAAACTGTGAAATGAATCGGGGATCTCGATCCGAGACCATAGATATCGGCACACCATAGAGGCGCTCTCGGTGCTTAAATTGAGGGGCGTCCTAAGAGCCTCGTGGAGACTTCCAAAACTGTTTTTCTCTTGCATCAAGACCAAGGATTTAAGTGCTGTGGCACGGGATCGTGTCGAAAACTTGCCGACATGATACGACACGGTGCGTGCCGAGCGGTACCGATGAGTGCCGATCACAAAAAATACATGTGTGCCGACACATAATGGCATGAAATATTTATTTTCTTTAGCAACAAACTTTTCGAATTGCTTATTATGTATTTTTATCAATTATTTTGAACTTTATTGAGAAAATTACTTAGTAATTTAAAGAAAATAGAGTTTTCAGCTACGCCATCGGCATGAGGGTTGTATCGTGTCGGTATCTTGTTGGCACGATACGGCACGGTGGATACGGACCGTGCCGATGGATACTTAAATCCTTGATCAAGACATACCCAAGACCGCTCCCAGAGACGTCACCATATACCACAAATTCTTTTCTCGCTGTAGGCAGGGCGAGGATTAGAGCTGATGTCAACTTGTCTTTCAAAAGTTGGAAATTTTGGTTGCATCAATCTTTCCAAATAAACTTGGTTCCCTTATGTGTAAGGTTCGTAAGCGGAGCGGTAGTTTTAGAGAACCCATCCACGAACCGTCTATAATATCTCGTAAGTTCGACAAAACTTCGAATCTCGATGACATTTGTAGGCCGGGGCCAATCCTTGATTGCCTCTACTTTCTTAGGGTTCATTGAGACCCCAACTTCAGAAATGATGTGGCTCAAGAACGCCACTTCACGGAGCCAAATTCGCATTTCTTCAACTTCGCGAATAGTTTTCGCTCTCATAGCACTTGTAAGACTTGTCTAAGATGCTCCTCGTGCTCCTTGCCACTTCGGGTGAAAGATGGGCAAAAGAGCTTACCCTCTAGGGTTTTATTGATGAAAATATATAGTAAATGAGGCAAATCTATTATAGTAATAATACAATCAGAATACCATATAAACCTACATTATATATGGCAGTAATATACAATATATCCTACCATACTAAATATAGTATAATCATATTAAATATCGCGTAACATCCTCCCGCAAGTTAGGCATCGATTGGTTGGATGCGAAGATTGATTTGCAACGTAGAGAACTGAGAGGGGGACAAGGGCTTGGTGAATACGTCAGCAAGTTGCTTATCAGAAGAGATATGAACCAATTCTAAGTCACCAGGGTTGACTTTTTTCCACAAAAATTGATGGTTAAGTTCAATGTGCTTTGTACGAGTATGGAGAGCAGGATTGGCCGCAAGATAGATGGTGCTAAGATTATCACAATAGATGCAAATGGAGCACCATAAGATGACACCAAGATCACAAAGCAGACGACGAATCCACACTGTCTTAGCAAGCGTGTAGACCATAAAGCGATACTCCGCTTCAGAACTAGAGCGATAAATAGTAGGTTGTTTCTTAGCCGACCATAAGATGAGATTAGGCCCAAGAAATATGCAATATCTCGAAGTAGATCGGCATGTGTCTAGACAATCGGCCCAATTAGCATTTGCAAAAGCCACGAATGAAGGATTGACCCTGCGGGAGATAGGAATGCCATTTAGGTGGTATCCTTTGAATATAACGTAGAATACATTTAACTACTTTCATGTGTGGCTCACGAATTGCATGTAGATACTGAGCAATAGAATTGACAGCATACGAGATATCTGGCCGTGTGAAGGTAAGGTATCGCAAAGCGCTAACTATCTGATGATAAGTGTAGAGATCCTCAAGGGGATGTCCCTCATAAGACGAGATACGAATGGTCGGAGAGAGCGGAGTGGAAACAGGTTTACTATCAAGAAAGCCATGTCGCTTAAGCAGTTGATGCTCATATTTTTGTTGAGTTAGATGAAAACCAGAGGGTGAACGATGAACCTCAATACCCAAAAAACGATGTAGTAACTCTAAATCCTTCATTGCAAATTCCCGTCGTAAGGTGGCGATAAGAGCTTCTAAAAAAGAGGAGCTTTCGGTAACAATAATATCATCAACGTATTAAAAAAGAACAAGAGTGCCAGAAAAGGAACCACAAATGAACGTCGAGGGATCATTAGTGCTTCCAATGAATTAAATTTTTGAAAAAACCAAATTAAATTACTGAAATCAAGTTCGAGGTGCCTGCCTGAGTCCATAGATGGCTTTGCGTAGACGACAAACATGATGAGAAAGGGAAGGATGCACAAAGCCAGGTGATTATTTTATATAAACCTCCTCAAAGAGTGCCATGAAGAAAGACATTCTTCACATCAAGTTGCCGAAGTGACCATCCAGACGAGAATGCAACAAAAAAAATAGTACGAATAGTAGTCGGCTTGATGATCAGAGAAAATGTCTCATCAAAATCAACATCATGTTGTTGTTTGTAGCTTTGAGCCACAAGCCGAGCTTTGAGACGCTTAAGAGGACCATCCGCCTTCTGCTTAACTTTGTAAATCCACTTACAACCAATGAGATTGATGGAAGATGGAGGAGGAACAAGGTTTCAAGTAGAATTAGCCAATAAGGCATCAAATTCTTCAGCTATGGCGGCATGCCAACCTACATCCTAAAAAACCTCAGTAAAGGAGTTAGGCTTAGTAGGAAGAATAGAACTTGTAGAAGCCAGGAAGGTGGTAGACTCAGACAAACCCTTTGTCATGGATCGGGTGATCATAAAATATGTACGAAAAGGTAAAAGAAATTCAATAGGTAACGAAGAGGAAGTTGTATCAGGTTGAGTGGAAAGTGGAAGGTCAGATGAGGTAGCTTCTAGATTAGTAGGGAAAGTGGTTGCAATAGTCTTGAAGGTATTTCGTTTGGTATAGACCCATAGTTCTGGTTGACTAGCAGCAGCGGCATCATGCTCATCTCTAATCTGGGTGGCATCATGATTTAAGGTGGTAGAAAATTGAGATAAAGACTCAGATGGTGAAACAGACGGAGAAAGTATATTTGTAGAAGAAATAGTAGAATCAGCGTCAGTAGAGAGGTGTGTGAAGTAGAAGTAAGAAATTACATCAATAGTAGGACTCACCCAGTAAAGGAGGAATAGAAAGAAAATGTTGAGACATTTGAAAATTTGAAATAGTAGAGACAGATGCAGAAGAGATGGAAAATTTTGAAATTCAGGAATAAGGAAAAACATTTTCAACAAAAGTACATGTCGAGAAATAACAACTTTACCGGTGCTTGGATAGAGGCAACGAAAATCTTTATGTTTTTTAGAGAGCTCCATAAAGACACAAGGGAGCGATCGGGGAGAGAGCTTATGATCAGCAATATCTTGTAGATCGAGATAACACAAACATACAAAAACTCTGGCAAGTTGCAAGTCGGGGGGGCACAACCATGCAAAACTTCGTTTGACGGTTGTCATTTCAAAATAGTACAAGGAGTATGATTTATAAGAAAAATAATAGTTTGAGTGGCATTAGCTTAGAAACGAGGAGGCGCAAGCATGCTTGAAAAAGAAGATTTCTAACAATATTAGATAAGTGTCTATGTTTCCTCTTAGCTATGCCGTTTTGTTGAGGTGTGTGTGGACAAAAGAATATGTGAATAATCCCATTTTGTGAACGAAGAGTAGAAAACTTTTTATTTACATACTCTTTACTATTGCCAGATTGAAAAATTTTGATTGAGCTATGAAAGATGTTTTCAACCATTGTCTTAAACTTTAGAAATTTTTTAAAAACCTCATGTTTAAATTTTAAAAGATAAAGCCAAGCATATCTAGAATAATCATCGACAAAAATAATATAATATTTATAGTCTGAAACCGAATGAACAGGTGATTGCCATACATCAGAGTGAATAATGTGAAAAGGAAAAGCAGATTGAGATTTCAAATCATGAAAAGAAAGTTTAACATGTTTACCCCTATTACAAGCATTGCAGATAGATAATTTTATAGCAGAATTATGATTAGAAATGATTCTATTGTCTTTAATAAATTTAAAAGGGTTTTTTTCTGCATTTAGCCCCTTGATTTTTTTTTTTACAAAAAATAGCCTTGTAAAATTTTAATTTGCAAAAATAGCCCTATACCTGCCACGTGAGCGCTACGCGGGCAGGTTGGGTTGTGATTGTGTAAGTTGAACACGATGAATAGTTCACCGTGTTCAAACACGGTGAACTATTCACCGTGTTCAAACACGGTGAATAATTCACCGTGTTTCTTATATATATAATAAGTTGTATATATTAAATAATTTATACAATTTTTTTTTTACTATTGGTAGGTTGTATAAAATTCTAACAATCATATAAAAAATTACTATTATTATAATTTTTATTTGATTGTTAGAATTTTATTGGTAGATTGTTGGGATTTTTTAGATTGTTAGAATTGTATGCGACTTGTTAAAATTTTTATGTGATTATTAGAATTATATAAGAATAAAAAAAGATGATAAATAATTCACCGTCTCTTCTAAATTTAGTAAGGATAAAAAAAAATGATAAAGACGGTCAATTATTTACTAGTTTTAATAAAATTTAGAAGAGACGGTAAATTATTTATCATCTTTTTTTTTTTAATTTTATATAATTCTAACAATCACATAATTTTTTTAACAAATCGCATACAATTCTAACAATCTAAAAAATCCCAACAACTTACCAATAAAATTCTAACAATCAAATAAAAATTATAATAATAGTAATTTTTTATTTGATTGTTAGAATTTTATACAACCAACCAATAGGAATTTTTTTTTTTGTATAAATTATTTAATATATATAACTTATTGTATATATAAAAAATACGGTGAATAGTTCACCGTGTTCAAACACGATTTTTGAACACGGTTAACTATTCACCGTGTTCAACTTACACAATCACAACCCAGCCTGCCCGCGTGGCGCACACGTGGCAGGCATAGGGCTATTTTTGCAAATTAAAATTTTACAGGGCTATTTTTTTTGTAATTTTTTTTTCAGGGGGCTAAATGCAAAAAAAGCCTAATTTAAAAAGAACAGGAAGAGCAGGATAACCTAACTGTCTATGCCAAATATTTCCACTAAACTTAGATGCAACAAGGGCTAGCTGTTGTTTATTCCCTACACTTACAACTTTAGAAAAAATTGGATAGAGAGATGTTCCTGAACTACGACATCGAAGAAGCTCCGTCCTTATTTTCTTGTCCTTACAGAAAAATTAGAAGAGTCAACTTAGAAAAGGGAATTATTATCATAGCAGAATTGACGAACAGAAAGTAAATGTTTTTTAATAGAAGGAACAACAAGAACGTTTTTAATAACAAAAGAGTTGGAGGACGTATTTAATTGTGTTTTACTTGTCTGAGTAATATTGAGTAAATTTTCATTATCAACAATTTTTTTTTTTTTGCCCGGTATAAGGTTTAGAAGATGAGAGAATACAAGAATTAGTGGTCATATGATTAGATGCTCCAGTGTCTGGATAACTACAATTTCTCACCAGGTTCATGAAGACTCATAACAGTGAAAGTCTTAGGAATGCCATCTGTAATGAAGGTATGATTGAAACGTTGCTTGCACTGGAGAGCAGAATGATTAAACTTTCCACATATCTGACACTATGTGCCAGACCTTGGAATATGAGATTGTTGATTTGGTCGAGTATTATTAGGTTAAGGATGTGGGTGGTTTCCATGAGATTCACAACCAAGATATGAATTGTGCCTACTGTGCTGTTCTTGGCCTCCGCGATATGTACTCCCACGGCCTTCACGAGTACCTCGCCCACGATTTGCATTTAGTGCTTCACCGTCAATAGTGGGAGTAGCAAGTGATGTCGTCAAGCTAGTACGACGTTGAACTTTTGTTTTTTCTTGCATTAAGAATGAGCGAAGTTGTTCGAAGGTAGGTTTTCTCCTGTGTGTGTATAGGGCACTGGCAAAACCTTTATATTCTTTTGGTAGTCATAGAAGAACAGTCATGACCAAATTATGACCTAACTCGGTTTCACCAATTGCTTGAAGAGCATCACCGATTGACTTGATTTTTTGCGTGTATTCACTTATGCCCATCGATCCTTTCTGGATGCTTCGTAATTCAAACTTTAGAGAAAAAGCTGTGGTAGCAATTTTGTCCAGAAAATATGCCTCAATGGTTTTTCAGGTATCATGGGCTGTTTTGGGTGAACTAGAAATAATCATTTGTAGTATGCTAAAAGACAGTAGCATTAATCCAAGAAAGTATGATGGTGTCTTTTTTTTTTCAAATTGAATACTTGCGATTTATAATTATCTTTTTATAAGCAGTATCAATAGTCTGAGGAGGAATAGTACCAGTTCCATCCACATGCGAAGTTACACCAAAACTCTCTAAGACAGTGAGAAGGACTTATTTCCACACCAGATATGTGGAATCAGTAAGTTCTAATGGTATGAGAGTTTTGATGTTAACAATTGGTAAAGTTGAGATAGAAGAAGACATGTTTGCCACTGGAAAAAAAAATTCCGCCACAAAAGAGAAAGGAAAAAAAAAAAAAGACTACCAACTGAGAATCTCGATGAGAAAGAGCGGCACCAAACTTCTAGAAAATCAAGTAGCACTAGAGTATCACCTAGCACATCAG
Organism: Tillandsia leiboldiana; assembly: GCA_029204045.2. Lineage (NCBI taxonomy): Eukaryota > Viridiplantae > Streptophyta > Magnoliopsida > Poales > Bromeliaceae > Tillandsia > Tillandsia leiboldiana. The sequence goes on along the minus strand of CM055077.1, from coordinate 17,960,987 downwards.
AGAAGGATTGAGCTGCACTTAGGAACTACGAGCGGCAACAGAGAGGGCTGAGCGGCACTGGGTGACCAACAGAGAAGGACCGAGCAGCACCAGAGAGGGACTGAGCCGCACCAAGGAACTTCAAGTGGCAACGGAGAGGGTTGAGCGACATCGAGCGATCAACAGGAAGGACCGGACGACACTAAGGAACACCAAGAGGCAACAGAGAGGGTTGAGCGACACTAAGGAACGAGAGAAGGATTGGGCGACACTAGAGAAGGACTGAGTGGCACCAAGAAACCAGATAAGGACAAAATGCACCAGAAAAGGATCGAGTGGCACCAAGAAACCATATGAGGACAGCGCACCAGAGAAGGATGAGCTCACAAAAAAAAAAGATCAGCGGCATCGAGCGACCAACAGGAAGGATCGAATAGCACCAGGCAACATCGAGAGGCAACAGAGAGGGTTGAACGACATGCCGTGCGATACTTGAGGAGAAATCACCTATGGAAGAAGGTGAGGTTTGTGGTGGATGGTGGTTATGGATCAATATTCCCTAATTAGGGTTCTCTCTCTGATTCTATAAAAGATAAGCAAAAAAGCTTACCCTCTAGGATTGTATTGATGAAAATATATAGTATAAGAGGCAAACCTATTATAGTAATAATACAATCAGAATACTATAAACCTATACTGTATATGTTAGTAATATACAGTATACCCTATCATGCTAAATATATCATAATCATATTAAATATATCGTAACATCGAGAGTAGATCAAAATGTCGTCATTGAAAACCACGACAAATCGGTCTTGGAATGGTTGAAAGACGCGGTTCATTAGATCCATAAAAGCCGCTGGGGCATTGGTGAGCGCGAACGACATTATGATAAATTCATAGTAATCGTAACACTTCCTAAAAGCCGTCTCCGTGCACATCCTCCATGTAATACCCCGAATCATGAAACACGGTATTGGACTTTGACCAAATTGGGCAAAGTACAGTGAAGGATGGTTTTGAAGAGGTCCATGTGGTGTCTCGAGGGTTCCAAAACAATTAGAAGAGAGTTTGAACTTCGAGAAGCAAGAATTAGAATTTTCGAAAGAAAATTGAAATAGGCCATTTTGCTCTCGGGGACCGGTCTCTCAAGTAAGGGACCGGTCCTTGATTTTAAGGGATCAGACCCTCCCTGCGAGAAAATTCGGGATCAACCTTCGGGGACTGGTCCTTGTTGGGTCGGACTGGTCTGCTGTTGTGTGGGTTGGGAGGATGTTCGGGGACCGGTCCTCTTTGCACGGGCCGGTTCGTCTGAATTAGGCACCTCTATTAAAAGGGGTGTTCGCTCGTTTTTTCCCCCACCTGCAGAGCTATTTTTCTCTCTTTCCCTTGCGCTCTCTTACTCTCAGCTCCTCTCTCTAGAGATCGTGCCTTCGATGTCCACGAAGCCGTGAATTGTGCTCGAGGAGGGTTTGGAGGTAAAAGGAAAAGCTTTTGGAGCTCGAGGAACCTGAGGACTTCGACGAAAGAGGTGAGATTTGTGAGAAAGAGGTTAGGGTTTTTAGTAATTCCTTTGAAAATGAGATAAATGGGAACCCAACGTGATTCTAAACGTGATTCTTGAAGGAATCATAGAGATTTTTGGGTTGTTTTTGAGGATTTGGATTTTTAGGGTTTTTGAAGAGGGTTTCCGGTTTTTAGGGTTTTGATCTAATTTGATCTTGCCAATTCCAAATTGAAGGTTGTAGATACGCGCCTAACACGTTTGATTCGAGAAACGACGGGGTTATGACGGTTGATTTGAAGAATCGGGCCGAAGTTGGAGTTTTTGTGTTTGTTAACCCTGAAACGTGTTGAGTCGACATTGGAAACCAAATTGCTTGGATTCTTGAACAATTGGCATTGAGACAAGGTAGGTGGTGCTTTCCGAGATGGATGAATGTCTCTCTATGTTTAAGTTCTTATATTAGGTCATATATGTATATTTTGAAAAAAAAGGTTGATGCATTTAGGGTTAATGTTATGCTTATGATCACAATTCCTTGCATGCTTCCTAGACTAGGATTAGGTGACATGAGTCGAGCATCCAAAGTGTGGAACGCATGAGGATTGGGTCATTCGAACAACGAGAACCTTGGAAATACAAAAGGACTAGTGATAGGACTTAGAAAACATGGAAATATAGTAGGAGACAACATAGAGTTGAACAGGAACCTAGCAAAAGAACATAGATTGGGTGGCATCTCACGATTGTGTAGAGCTGTGTTGTCGTATAGCACAGGACTGAGATGGACGCTAAGGATTGTTAGATCCCCCTGTTAGCGTTGTCGTGATTTTGGTGAAGCTCTTTGGGTCGGAGAGCTGGATCATACTCGCAGTCTGTACGGTTTGTGGAGGTCGCCACTTCATAATCAATATACTTTGGAGTGTCACGTTATGGGTTGAGGTATATCTCCCTAGCAGATGACCCTAGATTGGTGATTGGTCCTTGTGGGTCAGGAAATGTGAGTCACACTTGACACTAGACGGGCCAGTTGATTGCGTTGAGTGATACGTTTGATCCACAGGTGGGACAACATAGAGATTTGGGCTTGATGCTTAGTGTCAAGGCATAGTATTAGTATTTCTTATTGATATGCTTAGGATAGTTGCCTTACTATTTTGTCGCATTTCTTATTCTTATGCCTTGTTTAGAGCTAGTGGGAGAGGCGCCCGGGTCGGCGGCCAAACTCAATGGGAACTTTTTTTAGTTCTCACCCTTATTTTGCAGAACCCTCAGCGAGCGTGGCAGCGCAGGACCGCGGCAAGGGCACCGTGCTCTAGATAGTGACCTCGAGAGTTACGTCACCCAGTGTACAGAGTAGTTATGTATTTACATTTTGGAGTGAACATTGTAGAGCTTTATTTTGAGAGATGTAAATGTAATTGTATAAAGAATGATGAATGTATCTAGGCTGTAAAGAGTTTAAATGCTTAGTTAAGTTTAGTTTTTCTCGCTCTTGTGATATTCTCTCTCTATGCAAAATGCTGTATTATTGTCTTTCTTGTGTGAAATTCAATACACTGATTTTGTGTACGCCTTGGGTGGACAGAGGAAACTCTGCCCGTTTGGCGAGTCTATGCGCGGGCCCGAACCTACCAAAGTGGCGGTCTCAGGGCGTGACACTCCGGTTTTATTTTTAGCTGGTGGTATTTCATTTGAAGATCAATCTTTGAGAATATTCGAGACCTTTGCAACTGATCAAATAGATCGTCGATCTATGGTAGCGGATATTTGTTCTTGATGGTAACTTTGTTAAGCTCCCGGTAATCCATATATAACCGTAAGGACCCACCTTTCTTCCTCACGAATAGCACCGGGGCTCCCCACGGGGAGACACTATGCTTGATGAAGTCTTTATTCAAAAGGTCTTGCAATTTTACCTTAAGCTCCTTCAGCTCCGCTGGTGCCATTCGATACGGTGCCTTGGAAACCGACGTCGTCCTGGGAACTAAGGCTATCACGAACTCGATCTTCTGATTTGGCAGTATTTTCGGTAACTCCTTGGGAAACACATCCGAATACTCTCGGGTTACGGGGATGTCCTCGAGTATCGGAGACTCCGCACACTCCTCCACCACGGTGGCAGTAAGCCATGCATTCATCGTTGATCAACTTTTTGGCTCGAGACGTGGAGACCGTCATGGCAAAACGTGAGCTCCTACAATTTCAGTAGGTGAACTCTTTTTGCCTAGGCTTCCGAAAGGTGATGACTCGACTCTCACGATTAATAGTGGCATAATATCGTGAGAGCCAGTCCATCCCTAGCACGATGTCAAAGCTCTCCATCCGCCTCAACACTAAGAAGTCTATCGGCATGATCCAATCGCCTATCCGCATTGCGCAGGCAGGGCAATAGTCGGTGATGTTAAACACGTGGTTCGGAACCTGAACCGGCTTATTCTAATATGCTAATCTCGTGGATAGTGGCGAATGTCCTATGATGAGTGAATGCAATGCGTTGATATCGAATAATGCCCTAAATCTAACACCATTTAATAAAATTATACTTGCCATGACATCGTTGGCTGCTGGCTCTTTCTCTATCTGAGTGGCGAAGACCCACCCGTTCGGTGGCTGTCGTGACCCTTTATGGTCGCCCGCCTGAAGGGGCGGCTGGCGGTGCCCTCGAATACTGCCTCGGGGCAAATTGAACTAAAGATGAGGATGAGGCCGATGGTGCGCCCCGATTGGAGTTGGCCGCTATGTGGCCTGGTTGGCCACATCGGTACTATCTCTTCTCTCACTCCTTGCAGTGTTGGGCATGGTGCGGCCCTTTACAAATCACGCACCGGTCATAGGCTTGTGGACGGTAAGACCGCGAATGTGACTCTGGGCGTGGGTGCTTAGGGGGCTGCTTAAAGCTAGAATGACCCCCAAAGCTTCCCGAGGGTCGCTTCTTGTCCCTCTCCTTACCTCTCTAGAAGGTCTCGTGCTCTTGGCGCACGACAGTCTCCCTGCGCTCGACCAATCGGGCACGATCTACAATCGCTCGGAAGTTTCGTATATCAAGCGGCTGGACCTTGGATTAAATGCTTGGCCTAAGGCTCGAAACACTGAGCCGTATTCGCCTCATTACGCACCACAGAGGGAATGCAACTCATAATGCGGGAGAACTCTTGATCGTAAACGTGCACTATGCGGTTCTCCTGGCGGAGGTTTTTAAAGTCCTTCATTTGCTGTTTGGCACTATCAAAGAAGTAGGTAGCAAAGAAAAGCCTTTAAAATCCCTTCCACGTCGGGAGGGGCAAAGCGGCGTCGGATTGCTTGCCCTTCTTGGTTTTCCACTATTTGCTGGCCATCTTATCTAATAAGGAGACGACCAAAGGGATCTAATTCCGGTTCGGTATTCGAAGGTCCTTAAACAGCTGCTCTATGGTGTCGACCCACAACTCGACTAATGGATCGTTGCCCTCGCCGCTAAAGATTGGCGGGTTGGATTTTTTGAAGTTAGCAAGGTTCTCCATCATTCGTTCCTATTCCGCTTGCTGAGCCTGATACTTGGCGGTGGACGCATCAGACTCTGTCCTTTGGGACTTGTCCCCAATGGTGTGGGAAGCGCTGAAACATACTCAGCCGCCACCGCAATGCCCTCCGCGGTCGCCCTGTAGAAGGCGACGGGATGGGCTCTTGCATCTTATGCGCAGTCTCAGCCTGCTGCGCGTATAAGTTGTGGAGCTTTTTGATATGCTTCTCTTGACGTTGGGAGGCCTCCTTCTGGCATCAGGAGGCCTCTGCCTGCTGATGAACGACGCCAATAAGCGCGACCACTTGGTCGCGCAGCTTGCGCACCTCATTCGATTCCAAGCACTCCGATGTCTCAGGTCGCGTCGACGTGGAACTCTTTGCTGGTCGTCCACGTGGTTTCATAGCTTGTCTGTACATCACAACTTCGACTAAAATTTAGTCCAAGTCTACTATTTAGACCTTTAAATAACATATTAACAGAAATGATCATAGAGCCAATTAAGCGAAAATTCTTAAGGGACATTTTCTTTCATTTCCAAATTCCAACATTACGTTGTCGGTTGCCAACATAATCATTCGAAGAGTGAAAGTTCATTTTCCTCGATTGGTCCCTAACATCCAATTTGGGAACACTACAAGACCCAATTACATACTTTTGCTATAATTTACGCACCACTCACAATCCTAAGTCTCTAGGGTCTTCTTAAAGCTTATGTTTTTGGGACTTCTTCTAGGTTCTGGTACCACTCTTATCTGTCACACCTTGAGACAATCAATTTGGTTTGCTCAGGCACGTGCATAGACCAGCCAAACGGGCACTCTTCCCTAACCGAATGAAGTGAAATCATATACCAACCTGTACGAACATGCATTATAGGGATACATGTAATATCAGAATACAACTAATTTTAAACACTTAATTTTTAGCATTTAAAGTCTACAATTGATTGAAACATTCAGCTAGAATAAAACTTTATTAAATTTACATGACTTAATCCTCAAAATAGTACAAGTTTCATCATTGTTACAAAAGGGGGTACAATTACCCTTGCCTCGTCGGCGATGATAGGATTCGAAAAATTGTAATTCACAGGTAAAATAAATACGAATTGATACTCTACACTCATTTGGTCCAAGGAGGCATTAGTAGATAGATAGTAAAGTAATAAATATTTCTGTACTAGAAATGCATTTATTGAGTTACACTATAATGCCTTTTGTACACAAGATGTCACTATGCCACTATCCATAGGTGCAACCACCGTGAATTGATACTCTACACTCATTTGGTCCAAGGAGGCATTAGTAGATAGATAGTAAAGTAATAAATATTTCTGTACTAGAAATGCATTTATTGAGTTACACTATAATGCCTTTTGTACACAAGATGTCACTATGCCACTATCCATAGGCCATATGTCTACCCAACAACTCCTTATTCTCCTTAACCATTTTTTTGTTTAAGTTCCATTAATGTCACACCTCATAGAGAGTCGACTTATGCTTGCACATGTCACACCCTGATCCCGCAACGGAAGCATATTCAGGGCGTGCACAAACTCGCCGAATGGAAAGAGTTTTTTCTATCCGCTCAAGGCGTCACAACCTGTTGTTGAGACCAAAATTTTCGCCACCTTGGGAAGTGACATGTGGCGTATACCATCGCCCAAAGACATCAGCCGACAGAAGATGAGTCAACAAAGAGGGACCCGCGTCTTGACTAAGACCGACCTTAGTTACGTGAGAGTGCGACACAGGACATACGCCATCGGCTAAAGGCATCAGTCGATAGGAGAAATGACCAACAAAAGGATTATCGCCTCATCCAGGACCGTCCTCGGCCGAAGATAAACACCAGACCGCCTCAGTCAAGCGACAAAAGAGGCGAAGTCAGGGTCAACTCTCGGCTGCTCGAGTCGCAGAAGGAAAGACTCTGGAAAGAAGGAGTACGAGATTTGGGTGCGAATCTCGTAATTGACTCTGGAACGGCAAGCGATGCCTAGCATTGGAAAGCGTTGAAGATCACGCTTCGGTGCGTCGATTAGGGGATGAACCTAGACGGAAAATGGCTACTATCCTATTGAGGAGAATCGGCTCAAAAGGAAGTAGTTGAGGAATTTACGATGATTCTCTTTAGATCACGCTGATTTCTAAAATCGGCGGTTATACACATGGTTCGTAAATGTATAAATAAGCGAACCATCGAAGAAAAATGGGTCTTGCAATCTCGTAAGCCAGTGACCACCCCTGCTTTTTCATATCTTTCATACCTTCATTTACTGTTTTCCTAGATAAGTTTCATATCAGCATCTATCGCACTTCCTAGGAGTAGACTTCATTGTAATCGGTTCCCAGTTACTCTTGTAACCCAACTCCAATCAATACAAATTCTTAATCGGCTCCTTAGCCGTGTCAAATCCCTGTCTCCTCATCTCAGTTCGGCTACTCTAGGCCGAATTCTGTTTTCCTCACAACCCCAGTTCGGCTAATCTAGGCCGAACTCTGTCGAGAGTTTGATTGAGAAGAACCCGGTCGAGCAGATCCCTCCTCGGCCCGATCGCTTGATCCCTTTGGCACGCGGCACATCACACTTAGAGGGTCAACCCCACGGGCCGACGGTCAGCGCAACTTTTCGGCCCAACACCTGTATAATGCGATTTCCAACATAAACAACATATACAAGAATTGTATAAGGAAGATACCATTTAAACATAAAGCAATTATGCTATTACAACATCGGTTTCCATTCACCATATTTACATTATACTTTTCCATATACAATCTAAAATATGGGTTTACATTTTCTTTTTCTTTACCCATTTTTTCTATACAATGTTCAACGGTACATCTAACTCGATCACCAAAATAGAAGGACTACTATCTATTGAGCTACTTCTTTTTCGAGCTCCGCCGCGTCACCTGTAGATGGACCTAAAAAATATGGGGGGTGAGAACTATAAACATAGTTTTCAGTGGGTACGACCACTCAAGGAAAGAGCTTGACCCATAAGGTCAAACGGAAGCAACACAAGCATATATATGAACAACATGTAATCAACTAGGCATATAAATCGCAATCATGTGCTGCTGAAAGGAAACATGCTTATGCCTCTATCATGCAATAATGAAATCTATATAGGTAAGTTAAACCATGTTCTACTTACTATTTTATTATCCAATTTTCAAGATCCACATTCAAGGTTTTCTTTACCATTTATTTCGACTTTGCCCTTTGGCGGCGAAACCATCGCACACGTCCTTGGCTCTCAAGTTGACGGTCGGCGAAATCGTCGCACACGCATTTTGATCCATACACATGATTTAGCCCTTTGGCAGCGAAATCGTCGCACACGCCTGGCTCTCAGTTCTACGGGCGGCGAAATCGTTGTACACACCCGATTAGCGGAATCACCACTTTCACTTTAATTAGTTAATGTGCACATTTGTTTTTTCACTATATAGTCAACCTTCCTAGGTTTCGTGACATTAGTGTTCAAGTAACAATTCAATTTACTTTCTTCTCAATCTATGTTCAATGGCACTAGGTTCTTTATTGTTCACATGTTGAGTTTTCTAATACGGTAATATCCCTAGAGAATGTCAACCTATCTCCTTAGTCCATAACATAGGCATATATACATTTTTATGTCATCACATGTATATTCTCATACAATGGTAGTTATACATTCTAAGTATCATGTCTTATTCATACATATTTAATAGTTAACTAATCAACAATTTGACATATTTTCTACTCTTTCGACATAAAAGTGACCAAATCATTTCGGTGAAGCACAACCCACCTTAATACGCTCCTAATTGCTCTTCGACTCTTGCAATTAGGCTCATGTTGGCTGTTTGCTCTTATCCAAGCTAGAATACACAAAATTGTTCGTTATCCAAATCAATCTCCGGTATCTTTTCGTAATTCAAAACGAAGTTGTCCCATGCGTTTCTCTAACCTTCAATTAGAGTTCCAAAGGGTCAAATAATTTTTAAACCCTTAAAATACAAAAACCCTCTTTCTCATGGCCTAGGGTTTTCAAAATCATAATGAAATCCAATTTCAACGACAAATCTCTACAATTTGTAGTTTTGATTTGTCTAGGGTTCGTTAGAATCCTATTTACAAGGGTTAAATCCAAAATCCTAACTCAAAACCTCAAAAGACTCACCTTATTTCAAACTCTCCAAGCTTTTTCTTACTTCAAGAAGCTTGTTCCACACCCCCAATGTCTCCTCCAATCCCCAAGTGTTGGAGAGCAATCTAGAGTGAGAGAAGGAGAGAAGAGAGTGTGTTGCAAATGAGAGAAGTCGATGTGATATCTACGTAAAGGGGTTGCAACAATTGCCTTTAGGTTCCCTAATTTCTCCTAATTACAATTAGTCAAATTCTGCATTTCGCAACATTGAGTATCGGTACTCACATCCCAGTATCGGTACACGGGATTTAGTTTCGGTACCACACACCCAATTCCGCAGAACCTAAACGTTGGATTTTTGGATTTTCAACTGCGTAGTGGTACTCGACGAATCAGTACCGGTACTCGGCGTGAGTTCCACAAAACCCAAACGTTGGTTTCTTCTCCACGCAGCAGAGTTTTGGTACTCCACTTTAGTGCCAGTACTCAATACAAAATTTGCAACTTTAGCAGATTTGACTTTTCAAAGTCTGTTTTCGCGCCGAGTTTGTGTCGAAACACTCGAATAATTTCGAAATCTCGTTAAAACTACATGAATAGCCCTCTAAACTACTTTCCACTAAAACTCTGTAATTTGTAGAAATTTAGTGCACTACATCATCTCTCCAATCGGTAGGTACATAGGGTCGAGAGCTCACGGCATTCCCAGTACCTCATAGGGAGTCGAATTATTCTCTCACACCTCCATTAAGAGTCGATATTTGCTTGCACACCTTATATTCAATTTCGACATTTTCGGAAGGTCCCAATACATTTATATTTATACCCTAGGTTCATAACTCTAAGGTTGCCAACCATGTACTGTCATGCCCCGAGCCCACAGTGGAAGCCCTCGGGGCACGCAACAGACCCGCCACGTGTACGAGGACGCATTCCACACACGCGAAGCGTTCAAAGCTAACCTGCAGAAGAACTACAATCTACAACTAAACATGTATCAGAGCATAAGTAAAACTAAGTTAACAACTATTACTGTACAAAATGTATACAAAATCCATCTCCCAAAAAGAAAATACTAGTAAAGGGCCCTGGCCTAGCCAGTCCCGAGTACAGTGATCTAAACAAACTACAAACTGGTGGCCTACCTCTACCAACAAATAACACTGGTAGGAGCTGTTATTTACGGTGCAATCCCCTTATCTTGATCCGGAGCTGGCTCGGAAGGCCCTGAAAAGTAGACACAAGCGAGCGTGAGAATCACGACCTACCCACTAGGTCTACCAGAGGTAAGATAGAGAAACTACAACAATAAGCGAGTAACAAAGCATAATAAAATAAAATAAAACAAACCCACATGACACTAAGCTATCATGCCTCCAAACCACAACTCACCTTATCACTAACCCAGACTCGCAGTCAACGAAAAACCCTCAAGGAAAGACAAGAACTGAGACACCTAGCACAACACCAACCGACCACATAGAAGACAGAACCCAATCATGAACTGACCGACTCCCCAGTCCAGTCAAGCCTGCGGCGCCTATTGCCCAAACTACACAGCCGCTGGTGCGTCCGGCAACAGATAGGCACATGTCATATCTCCCTACTGTCTGAGCTACACGTCTGATGGTGTGCCCGTCAATAGTAGACGCCAACCTACTTCCCTCTATTGTCCGGGTCACACTACTGCTGGCGCACCCGCCGACTGGCAGCTTCCCATCATCATCTTTCTCTCTGATATCTCACTGGTAAATCTCAATAAAGCTTGATGTGGTATGCAGGCTATGATCAAACGATGATCCATCGTATCATCGATGACACAAGATAGAAACCCCATGGTCAACTCACGTGCCCCCAATACTAGAAGTACCCACCCAAAATCTCGATCACAGTGCCCTAGGCACACACACCCGCACGCACTAGCCCAGGGCCAACGAAACCTCAAGGCAAGTGCAATCTCTATGTCACTATGACGTAGCACAAATATCACTATCTAGGTATCACCCATCTCTAATAACCAACCACACGAAATCGAAAAGTCAACTCGATCACCACCTACTAAACACTAACCCTTTGGTCAACAACATGAATCACCTGATAATCACGTTTTCTAATCATACTATAAATAGTACCTACCCCAAAGTTCGCGCAATCAGACAACCCACATAAGCCCCCAAGCAATAAAATAATAATATTTTCTAACCTTAGCTTGAGCAGTCCAAAAACTATAAAGCATTAACTAATCATTCACATGCATAATTCTACAACTATTATTCACAGAAAGACAGTTAAAACACCTACATCTAGCAAGCAGATATAATAAGTAATTCGCCATTCTCGACGACACGGAATCCACCTGGATTGCAAATCTCGACAGATCACGGACGACAGTAGGATAACAAGCTCAACGGTGACCTCCACACGCGAATGGCTCCACCCAAAAAATGTGGCGGCACCTTGCTTCAACTGCGCGACATAGAAGGTTTCGGCCCTAACAGTCAAACACAAAAAGGGCACAAAACTCAAATCCAAAAAATACTAACGAGCTAAACCTATAACAACAAAATCTATCTTGAAAAATCCGAACAATAATATAAAAAGAACCTACCCCAAAGTCGATGCGCTGTAAAATCACGCGCGCGTGTCCGCTTGACTCGGATCGATTCGCGCGCTCCATGGCACTCCATGGCACTCCCTACACATGCATGACTTCACTTTCCCTCTCCCTCCCTCTCTATTTCTCTAGAACCCACGGACGTGAGCAGAAGAAGAAAATAGGAGAAGGAGAGAGGTCCCACGTGTTAAATAGCCCCAAAAAGGTGTTTCGGGTGCCTGGGACCCAAACAATCGGGCGGCCTAAGCGAAACAAGGCGGCTCGAAACTTTCGGGCCGCTACAATGGTCACTTTCGGGCGCTCGAAAATGTGCTCGAATCACCATGACGCCGACACGTGTCCTGCCCGCTATTCTCTGGCAGCGTGCTGATTGATGTCAGCGTGCATTACCTCAGCCACCTAACAACCGGGCTCGCATAGTGCCACATTCGGGCGTCCAAAATCGCGCTCGAATCGCTGCGACGTTGCCGCGCGTCCCCCGAATCAGTTGCCCCACGCGCGCCGTGCAGTGACGCGTCACATTGCGCCGCCGTCGCTTCCCCACGCGCCCGCAGCCAATGGTGCTGCGACAGGCCTCGCGCCTCCACGCACCACGTGTTGCCCTATTTGGGCGGCCACAGTGCGGGTCCAGGCACCCGGATTTGCGCCCGAAACCACAAAAAACCCTTAAAACACTACCTCGGGTTCCCTTTTTCACGCCGATTTGCGCTAAAACGGTCCCGACTCGGCCCAACATTCCTCCTATGTGCTGACCGACCCACCATACCGTAGCTTTGCCATTTGCAAAAGTCCGGTATCTCACATGTCCATTGTTCGCAACTTGTTCTCTAGTTCACGTCTAGCTTAGAGTTCACATGTCATTATGTTCACCTGGTTTTAACTTAGGTTTAGATGCCACACTTATTTAACCTATAATCTAGATTTATAGCACATTCACATGCCTTTAATATTTTTTCCATATCCGTATATGAGGGTTAAAACCATATTTAGCACAATATTAACCATTTAGCATGCTACTAAATTTAAAAGACATTAGACAGAGAGATCACCATTTTTCGGTAATATTTCCCACTTTTGCTAGTCCTCTCCTTCTAAGGTGGATTTGATCTCTTAGAATCATCAAGAAACCCTAAAAAATAACCCTAACAAAGTCAAAACCCCAAAAACTTTTATTTCCAAAAATCCTAGAATCAAGTAACCAAAATACCCACTCATCTCTCCTTCTCTAGTATTCAAAATGTGGATGAAAAGGGTCATTTCCTCCTTTTAGAGCTTTCTCGTGAAGCTCTCCACCGATTCCAAGCCTCCAAGGAGTTCAATCCCAAGTCCTCCCAAAGGGATCTAGGGTTTCTCTCGTTTCTAGAGAGAGAAAGAGGAGAGGGAGAGAATGAAATTAGGGATTTTTGGCTGGTGGGGGAGGCCATATGGGAGTGTAACAATTACACCTAAACCATCCATTTAACTATATGTGCATCCTCTCAAAAGCTGATGTTCGCAGCATTGAGTACCGGTACACGACCCCTTGTTCCGGTACTCCACAGCCAGTTCCGCAAAGCCCGAATATTGATTTTCTTTGTTTTCCACGGTGTACCGATACTCGCCCGAATCAGTATCGGTACTCGACGAATCAGTACCGGTACTCGAGGTGAGTTCCGCAAAACCTGAACGTGTGTTTCTGCACTGCGCAGCTGGATACCGGTATTAAATTTTAGTTTCGGTACTCGGTGAAAAATTTGCACTTTCCGTAGATTTGAACCTCCACAGTCCATTTCCGCACCGTTTTCGAGTCGAAAGCGCCCGGTTAGTTCCCAAACACCCTTGAAATTATTGGAATGGCTTCCAATCCTTATTACTCACTAGAACGTTGCAATTTGCAAGAATTTAGTGTATTATAATTTGACCAATATGAAGGTGTATTAGTGAGCTAGATCCAGATACTAACGTACTGAAAAGACAATCAAATTTGCTAAGGCTATTTTGGTAGTTTCCTCCCATTAGGGTTCTTGCAGAGCACCCCCAATGCTCAAAGGAGTGGTTGCGGTTTGTGTCCTGATTGCAGGAATTAGTAGCGGCGTAGCTTTTGATTCTCAAAAATGAAAAAGGTAGTTTTTTTTTTTTTGCAGAATTTTTAGGCAAACTTTGTTCTACATAATTTTGTTGCTTGATTTGTATTTTGTTATTTGATGCTCGTCAGTCTGACTAAACTGTTTCATGGGAAGATCATTATTTTGCGGTACTTTCTTTCCATACATAATTTTGTTGCTTGATTGGTATTTCGTTATTTGATACTCGTCTAAACTGTTTCATGGGAAGTTCTTTATTTTGTGGTACTTTCTTTCCATATAGAAGCTTCTAAAGAATTGAAGTAGATATGCATATTAGGTGCCAAAGTGTCTTACTTTTGTACTACATTAACTTATGAGTCTGTTTGGCCTGATTAAAGCTTCAACATATTTTTGTGTATAGTTGTTTGAAGAAGATTTAAAACCTTTTTCTTTAAACCTTGTGTGTGCAATAGCTTCCCATTGTAGGGAGAAGCAAAAGCTTTAAAATAAAGTTGCTTTAGGGCCGTAAAGCTCATTTTTAGCTTCGCGTTTGCTAGAAGCTCTAAACCTTTTCTTTGCCAAATGTTTGGTTTCTGCTGCATTAGTTGGAAGGTTGTTTTGGAAGCTAGTCTAAATGGGCATCTAGGAAGAGTTTTAATGCTTTAAGGCTTCTTTTAGTATTGTAATTTAATTTATTTCGGCCTGAGGGGTGAGGCTTTTGAAAGCGTACTGTGTAGATTTCTGCACATCGATTTAATTAGTTGGAGATTAGGGGTTGACTAGTTGCAGAGGTATATACCAACTGGCAAAATGGGATGACCAATCGATTGTCCTTTAAGCTATGCAAAATTTTTCCATAGACTGAAATGTTTTGGTCTAAGATATTGTTGTGCAACAAATTGATGGTGCATGCCGGTTAAGGAGGTACACTAGAATTAGGGCAAGGTTATGGAGGAAGAGAAATGTTTAGGAACGAAGGAGATTTTAATGCTTTGATGCTCATCACTGTTGAATAATACAATGATTTAATTATGTGTTAAGGATTGTTTTACTGGCTGTAACATGTGACATAATACAACAATTTTAGTAAAATACTAATGCATAATGATCATAATATATAGCTTAAGCAATAACGGGAAAAAAATTGTTCCAAATTAAATATTTTTTAAAGATCACTTAAATAAAAAATGTTCAATTTCTTTTAAAATAACTCGTTTTCGGTTTGTTTAATTGATTATGCTTGTTTAAGTTTAGTTGTTTTAAGTTGGATCAGATTTTTTTTTTATTGCAGTTGATTAATGCTAATTGAGTCTGTAGTCCATCTTAGCTGATCAATGACTTAATTCAAGTGATTTTCGGTTGAGTCATACTCTTTTCTTTTGGATTTTGGATCAAATTTTGTCCATATTTTTTAGCCATACACAGCGTTCTTGTTGTGAAGGTTGCTTAAAATATGAGCTGCCCGGGGGGAGAAAAAAAAACCAGTGCAGTGCAGTTTGTTCTGCAAAAACAGTCGTACATTTTTCTTAAGAGTTAAATGCTTTACGACTTCTTCAGATTGTCTTGACTTTTATTTATATACAACAAAGGGGAGATTCGAAAACATGTTTGTGTTTGTTGGAAATAAATTTCAAATTATTTTCTTGGTTATTGACCGCTTGTCTTCCCCTTTTCTCTTTTTTATTTTCGCTTTACTGTCCTTTTGATTATTCCTCATTTCTTCTTTACTTGTCCTATGCTCTTCTGAATATCTCACATTCCAGCATCAATTTTAATCCTAAATTTAGTTTTTCTTATTTTCTCTCTTATTTTTTTGGAGCAAACCATTGTAGAAACCTTGCCTTTTGTTGCAATTACTTTGTGCAAAATCTAATGATATTTGGATCTGGCCCTTCACTTCTTTAACTGACCTATCCTGAATTAGTTTGCATTAAATTGTTATCAGTGTGCAAATTCTGCTGGAATTGCTTGTATCTAACCATGAAAGTTTATCCTTATCAGCTCCAACCTTATTGTGAACCTAAATCTACTTAATTGCAGAAATTTACTTTCATATTAACCTACCTTTTCTGATTTCAGAAAGTCCCCTAATATAGTAAGGTTTTAATGGCCTCTATAATTATTTTGGCACAATCTTCTGTAACTTGATAGCATATCCTTTGATGGAATATTCAATAATTTTCCGCCGTAAGTCCAATGTTGGACGGAAATTTGAAATTAAACAATACAATAGTTTGTGGTTTCTTTTTTTTTTCTCGTCGTTTTTGTAATCTAATGTTTGATTTTTTTTTCTTTTTCTTTTTATTTTGCGCTCCGGTTTGGGGAGGGGTTAGGGGTGTTTCATAAATATTTACAGTAATTGTTGTTATCAGTAAATGACAAAGAAGATAACTTGGTAATATCTCACAAAACTCCTCTTGTAAGACGAAGAAAGTTGAAAGGCCCTTGCAATTGCTATCTAGCAGCTCCTGCTACAATGGATGCAGACTGATCAAACTACTTTGCAAGTTCATAGAGGAGCTACAATTAGAATTCGACAAGGAGTGTACACAACTTAAACACAAGCAAGTTAAGCAAAGTCAAGCTCAGTTCTTTTATTCGAGCTGATATCAAGTTAGCTCATTTACTTTTGGCAAACTTGAGCTGGTCATGAATAGCTCATTTATAAGTTTAGCTTAGATAAATATTATTAATGTTTTTGTATGAATTTTGATCAAATATATTGAATATTTAGTTTAAGATCAAAATCACTTTGTATTACTAATGATAAACTAAGATTCTCTTTCATATTATTATCACATAACAATATTTTTTTTGGTAAATCTTGTTTGAACATGAGTGAACTAAAAGTGTTAAACTCATGCTTGGCTCTTTTTCTTTTGAGCATGCTAAAGAATACCCATGTCCAGCCAAATTTTCAACCAAACATGAGATCTGCCCTAAATTTGACAGTGTCACGCCCCGGGGTTGAAACTGCGACCCGGGCTCACCAACAGATCCGCCGCCCATACGGGAAGCCCCGCATAGACGAAGCGTCTAACCTGCAAAAGATAATACTACAGCTATACAGATATCAGAGCTGAATACAATTCCAAAATGGTACAAGTCTGATCCTCACAATACTAGTGTCTCTCGAAAATAAAAATCTCAAAAGTAAAATATACTATAATTCAGCAGACTATACTAAAAAGCTCCAAAAAGGGGTACAACTACACTCTAAGGACGGGTAGGGAACTAGCTCGCGACTCCCTTATCTCGATCAGCAGGTGCAGCAATTGAAGTAGGAACAGGGGTAGATGCCTCTGAAAAAGCTGTCACCGACAGAGGGTGTGAGAACTACATCCTACAGTAGTTCTCAGTGGGTACCGTCTCCAAGACCAACGGTCTGCCCACTAAGTCTACTAGAGGCATAAGATAACAAAAATACTGTAATAATAAAAGAATAAGCTGGAAAGAAATCTGCAGCTATCATGCCTCTATCTACAATGCTCAATGGGTGATACAGATGAAAATGATGCATCGATTCTATTTCAAAATACTCGATCAATCCAATCACACTGACTGCCACATAGGGTCCAGTCAAACCTGCGCCTACCTACTACCACACATCCCCACTGGGACAGAAATTACGTAGGCGGTCCTACTCGGACTGCGTCGACAAGCTGCGAAAGATAAGTAACAGGCCTAGCTCCGGAGCGGCACTCGAGGGGAGCGACCCCACCGAGGAAAGTATCCGCGCATCTCTGTCGAGCTCAATACGGCTCATGTAGGCTATAATCCAAATCCACGATCAATCAGATTGAAAACAATAACTCTACCCTAACAACATCAGCCGGAGACACTCAACGGCTCGGGACCACCGTCAACCCAAACGGCTCCCAAAACAAAACACCCAACTCACAGATGAAAAAGAATCGACCGACACAGCAAGGGTCCGAGAATCCCGATAGGCCAGTGCCTAGAACCCCAATCAAACAAGAACAGACTCCAGGCTCAGCCTATCGAAGTTCTCGACCCCTTACAGTTCGGAGAAATCCGCTCCCGCGGTTAAAACATCCGTAGGGAACTAATTAGAGTCCGAAAGTTCCGGGAGACTAGCACCTACAACCCTATCAAATAAGAACAGGTTCTATGTACAACCTCTGTAGCTTTCGTCCCAAAATATGGAAACAACCCCTAGAACCCAGATCACTCGAACCCTCTCGGGTGAGAAAGTTTGTAAGAAAAGATGACAGTTATTACAGAAAACCATTTTGATTTGAGAAGCCCAATTTGATGAATTTTAGTTCCTTAAGAAAATCAGTTAAAACAAGTTTTATTTTCCAAACCCCGAAGGGCTAATGCCTTCACCCAATCAAACAAGAACAGGCTCCGGCGGCCTTTTGAAATTCGTAAGGAAAACATTGGTTTACTGAAATCATGTGTATGTCCAAAACAGCCTGGTTTTAGGGTCCTGCAATCACCAACTCAACACTACCACGAACACAGTGCCAACGACACTGGTCGGAGGATACCCGACAACCCGGGACCACCGTCGACCCGAACAGCCCCCGACACTAGTCCTGATCTAGACTCAGCTACTAGACTCCACTCGGCCCCCAGGCAAGAATGCAGCATGCATCCTACACTACAAGAAATTCCGACCACTCGGCCCACTACCCGGGCGAGGAAAACACTATGTCTAGGGAATAAGGATGTAAAGTGTGGATGTCTAAAGCATAGAAGAACCTAGCCTAAGTGAGGGTTCTCTACTAGTCTGGTTTACACATGCAAACATATGACGGGGTGGTAGGTCAAAGTTCCAGTAATTCATTATCACAAAAAATAATCAATTTGCTAATTCTATCATACATGCTTGCATCTCGGTCCACAAAAAGGAGTACTCTACTTGTCATGCATGCATACTACGACATAGAATTAGTACGCCGCCCGCTAATTTTGGAGAAAAATCCAACCCACCGCGAACGCGCTAATCCGTAGTTCGATTAAGCTGAAACTGAACGTGTGCGTTCCTTAGGTTCCCACGGTTCCAACGAACCAAAAATCACCCGAAAACTCCTCCCGGTCGCTGAAATAAAAGCTGAACATCGCGGTAAGTCCCAAATCACCAAAACGACAACATCGCCGCAATTCTGTCCACAAAACAGTAAAATACCTTCTGCGAGATGCCCTCCAAAAATTTCAAGAAAATACGGCTGCGATCCTCGCGAAGTGTAGATAGAATTCGAGTTCTTAAACTCCCAAATCCGCCATCAAACGGCAGAGAAAAAGCAAGATTACTCCTCCGCTGTCCAGAACATGCAACAGCAAAAAGGGGGTCTAAAGATGCTGCGAGAAATCCTATAAAAACTCAAAACGGAGAGGAGCGATAAATACCAAAATCGAAGGCTTACCTCTCGTGAAGATTCTCCTGAAATTTCAGCGTAAAATTCCAAAGGGTAAGCCCAGGGTAGTCCGCTGAAGAAACGTCGACGAAGAAAACCGCAATTGGAGGAACGTTGAAGCTCGTGGAGTCGAGGAAGAAGCTGATGAAACGATCTCCAAAAATTCTCCAAAACCCCGAGAAGTGAGGAAGACTCGAAGAAGAAAACCCCTGTCGAAGATGGCCCCAAAATCGGATCCGAAAACCCCTCAAAAGAAGCCCAAGAGGGGCTATTTATAGCTGAAATTCCAAAAATCCACTTTTCGGATTCGGGCCCAACATTCGGGCGCCCGAAATCCACAGTGGTGCGCCCGAAATCGCGTGGCAGCCATCTGCAGAGCTCGAAACGCCCGGATCGCGCCACGTGTCCCGCGCCCGCGCTCCGCGCGTCCCTCGCATCCGCGGCGGCTGGCGCCCGGCAATCGGGGTGCGCCACGTGGCAGCGGGGAGCACGCGGGGTGCACGCACCCCGCGACGCGCCAGGTCTTCCGCGCCCGCCGCCCAACCAATGGCGCGCCGCCACGTGGCGCGCCCGCGGTGATTGCGGCGTGACGCGTGTGGCCCGCCCAATCATGCGCTGCCACGTGGCGGTCCCCGCGTTCGCTGGTCCGGGTGCACGCCTCATGGGTCGTGGGTCGGCCTGCTTGCAAAATTGGCCCGGTAGGCTCATTTAGCCCGGAAATAGCCAATTTTGACCGTTTTCGCGCGCTGAGTCCGTTTTTGGTATCCGTTTGACGCACAACGGACTCGGTACACCAAAAATAGGTGTTTTCCTCACCGCTAACCATCGAGATAAGTCGCACGGGGATTCGGGTCACCACAGACAGAACCAACCGAAAAGTCTTCTTAGAACTTCATAGTGAGATTTTTGCATACGTTCTAAGTCAAGCATCACTAGCAGCCCCTCACTGAAAATTTCTTCTTGTATGTCATTGTAGATCCAACCATCCTGATCCACCTTATGGAGGTATTCGTTGTCCTTGCTAGTCAACCACGTTTATCATGATGAAAAAGTGGTGTTGAAGCCATACAGTTTATAATGCAACTCAGATTTTAAATTCTTGTCAAATTGTAAACATTACGATCATTGAATCAGACATGAAAGGATACAAGAGATAAAATTATATAGCAGAATTGAATTGTTCTGTGCCAATGTGAAAGTTAGGCTAATTTAAGGCTAAAATTGTGTTTTAGTTTAGTTAATTCATTTTAATTCGATTTCCATTTAGTTTGTTAGTGGCTCAATACGGAGTTGAGCTGTATGTCTTGTTTGGAAATTTTGGATGAGTTCTCAGTCTATATTCTTTAGGGATAATAGAGTTTAAATTAGAAATGTCACTTAACTTTGAACGCTATTGGAAAAGATATTACATACCTATCTAGATAGAGAATTATTTTAGGAAGTAAATAGTTTTAGGAAGAATAAAATGCATTTGATTTCTTTATGCGTTCATCTGGCTTCTTACCCTATGGGACGAGTAGGAGATCTAAAAACTTCTCTTGTATTTTCTTAGGGGTTGTTTGTTTTTGGTACAAAGGGGGGAATAACCCCCTTTGTATCCAAACAAGAATTGGGGAGGGGGGGAACAACCGGGAACAGGTTGTTCCCTTCTTTACCGGGGGATAACCCGGTAAGGGGGGGGACAGTTGTTTCCCTCCTCACCTGGAACAAGGTTGGGAACAATCCAACTTTGTTCCACCTCTTTATTTTTTTTAAATTAAAAAAATTTAAATTTTAAAATATTTAAATTTATAAAATTTAAAAGTTTTAATTTTTTTTATTTTATAAATTTTAAAATTTTTAACTTTACTTTTTAATAAATCTAAAATTTAAATTTTTTATTTTTTTTTTAAATTTATTAATTTTAAAATTTATACAATTTTTTTATAAATATTTTTAAATTTATACAAATTTAGAAATTAAAATTTTTGCTCCCACTTAAAATTTAAAAATTAAAATTTTTACTCATACTTAAAATTTTTATAAAAGTTAAAATTAATAAAAATTAAAATTTATACAAATTTTTGAAACTTTAATTTTTAATAAATTTAAAATTTTATAAAATTTTAAAATTTTTTAAAATTTTAAAATTTATACCAATTTTTATATACAAAATTTTGAATTTTTAAAAATTTATAAAGTTTCAAAAATTTAAAAGTTTTTAATAATTTTTTTTATATACATAATAATTTTTTTTAATAAATATCTTAAATCAAATATTTAAAATCATACCTATTAAAATTTTTATTTGTATTAAAAAATTATTACGGTTGAGGGCAATTTCGTCATTTCATTTAACTACTACTTTCTATTCCTCTTATTCTCTATTATCACATCAAACACAAATTTTTTTATATCTGGTACTAATTTAATACCCAACCAAACACATTTATACAATAGTTCCAGCTTGTTTCCAAATTTATACTTATCCTTGGAACAACTAGTTCTCTCTTATCCCCTATCCAAACGCAGCCTTAAAGTTAACATTGAGTTGATATTTTTCTGGCCATGAGCTATTTTTTTTCCCCCTTGCTACTCATTCTTTGTAATCAAGGATTTAAGTATCCATCGGCACGGGCCGTATCTACCGTGCCGTACCGTGCCAACAAGATATCGGCACGATACAGCTCCCGTGCCGATGGCACAGTTCAAAACCCTTTTTTCATAAAATTACTAAGTAATTTTCTTAATAAAGTTCAAAATATTCGATAAAGATACATATAAATTTTAAAAAATTTATAAAATAATTGTATAAATTTTAAAAATTTATAATTAATAATTTTTTTTTCAAAAATGAAATAAAATAAAAATTTTAGATTTATTAAAAAATAAGTTAAAAAAATTAAAATTTTTAAAATAAAAAATTTTAAAATTTAAAATTTATAAATTTAAATATCTTTTAAAATTTTAAAATTCTAATTTTAAAAAATAAAAGAACTAATTTTTATTAGTATGCAAAAGAAGGAAAAAAAAAGAAAAAAAGAATGGGAACCCACGTAAGAGAGTGAGAGAAAGAGAGAGGAAAGAGAGAGAGAGAGTGCCCTGCACCCACGTGATTGGGTTTCCTCGATTCCCGTGCAAAGTGCAATTCCGCCTTATTCCGCCTCAGGTTGGGAATTGGTATTCCCAACTTATACCGGGATAAGGGTAATGATGGGGTTTTGCAATTCCCGTTGGCTTTTTTCTTGTTTGGGTATAAATCCGGGGATAAGGGGGTTATCCCCCCCTTATCCCCGTTACCAAACGTGGGCTTACAGATTTCTCATTGTCCTTTATTGCAATTAGTTATTTCTGAATAACTTCTATAAGAAACGTGGTATCTTGCCATTATTGAATCTCGTCCTCTTTCTATCTTGTAGTCAATCTTTCAAAGCATGGTTAAAATTCAGCTAAAACTATGGGATTGACATAGCATTTGTTTTTTTTTTTTTTCTTTTTTCCGTGCTGATTTGGGAAATCGGATTTGAAACCTGTTCCAAAATTGGGATATTTTGCCCTTGTTTTGCACTGCCCAACTTTTTTTTCTCTCACTTTCTATGCAATTGAAGGGCACCTAGTGATGGACTTCTCTAATCTTGTTATTGTTGGTGTCTTTGCCATCTCTTAAAAAAAGAAAAAAACAAAATAAAAAAGGGATAGACATGGGTACTAAATTTTTGTTTTCTATTGCTAGCAAAAACCCATAGATGTAGATTTTTTAATAATCCAACAATAGCAAAATTATGGTCATCTAGTGTGTTCAATTGCACAATATTTAAAGAAAACCAAAATGGAAAATATAAGCAATATTAAATAAGGCCTGAGCTTTTGGATAGAATAAATATTGGCTTTGAAATGTTGGGATGAAAGTAGAAACAAGCTCGTGTGGCTAACTTTGTTTATACTTTGATCTCATTAAGCAATGGCAACATGAAACCTCGCCATCTTCTTCATGAAGTAGCACAACATGATCTAGTATATCTAAAATGCTATGAAATTGAATTTCTATTACAATTGTTCCACTTTATATTGAATATTATATTTTGAGAAGTCTCGAAAATTTTGCAGCCAACATTCCTAAATGGCACCATAGACTACTGATGCCGCTAGAAATCAACACTCTAGGAACCTTGCCAAAACCAACAGTGATATTTTGATTGTTGGAAAAGTAAAGCATCAAGGTTTCAAATGAAGCAAACAGGAGTTGAGGAGCTTGGGGTTGATACTAATGATTCTAGAAATATTCACATGGACAAAACAAGTATAAATGAACTTCAGTGTCAAGAACTGATGTTCCCGATCGTTTTTACTTTGAATGAAACAAACTGGTCCCTATGCTAAAAGAAAAGCTATTATAAGCAAGGAATTAAGTGCCGTGACACGGGGGCGTGCCGCTCGCCGCCTGGCATGGTACGGTACGGGCACGCTTGCGTGCCGACACGTGGCACGCTTGCGTGCCGATGGATACGCATGACCTCCCAATGGCACACTCTGGCACGGTTATTTTTTTATTTATTTTTGTTTCCAATAAGTTCTTATAATATTGTTTTGAAATGTTTAGTCAAAAAATTATGAAATTGACTATATATAGCTTACTATACTCACCAATTAACATATTGATAAATTTTTTTATATATAAAGTACAATGGAGTTTTTTTCAAAACAACCCTCTAAAATTTTATAATTTGCGAAATAATCTTATCAAAATTTTATTTGTAAAACTAACCCTATTTTTGCCATATCATCTTGCCATATCAGCGCCACATACAGAAGGCTCATCGCCTTCTAAAGACGGTAGACCGTCTTTAGCTATAATTTTCATGATTAAGTTAATTTCAAACAAAATTACAGAGAGATACGTAAATAAAATGAGAATGTGGGTACGAGTCAGATTTTTAAGAGATTTAGGTTGTTATTGTAGAAAGATAAGATAAAATGAGAATGTGGGTCCCGATTAGATTTTTAAAATATTTAGATTGTTATTATTCATTAACTAATATAAGAAGGAAAAGAGATAAAAAATATTTTTAATCATAAAACCTAAATCTGTAAAAGATTTAGATTGCTATTAGTTAGTGAATAATAATAACTTAAATCTTTTAAAGATCTGATTTATAACCACATTCTCATTTTATCTTATTTCTTTACTTTTTATATTAGTTAGTAAATAATAATAATCTAAATCTCTTAAAGATACTCACATTTACCAACAACCTAAATTAGTTAGTGAACAAAATAACCTAAATCTCTTAAAAATTAAAACAAAAAAACAAAAAATATGTACTCTACAACATGTGATTTTTTAAAAAAATAACAAAAAAAATACTCTACGCATGCGATTAAAAAAAAAAAAAAAATACTCTACGCAAGGGAAAACTGCCGTGCCGTGCGGCATGGAAGGGTATCGCCCTGTCTTGGGCGATACCCAAAGGGTATCACCGAGACGCTAGGGGGGGGCGATACCCCCCTGTACTGTGCCCCCATTTGAGGGGCACGGTACGTGCCGTCCTGTGCCCAGCGGCACGGGCGGCACTTGAAACCCAGATTATAAGGCAGAAAGTAAAAATGGAAATTGGGAACAGAGCAATTTACAGGATGGCTAGCAGCCATTGATTCCACAATGTAAAGCTTTTCTTTGTGATCAAATATCTTTTCGTATCTCTCTATCATTTAATGATAATTAAGCTAAGTGACAAAAATCATTTCTTGGTGTTTAAGGGTCTTAGAGAATTTCAATTAATGAAAATTGATGGATGTAAGTGAAAGTCGAACCTTACTCCTGTAACTTCCTATGTGCCTGTTATTTGACTGTGTAGAGCGGTTTAAGGCCTTGGGCCATTTATTAGCTGAGAGAATTTTCTTTTTGGCCAAGTTATCTGAGATAACTTCTTAAGGATCAGTTTGAAATGCTTGAACTGGAATTTGCTGAGTGTAGGCATCACAAGCCAGAAATGAGCTTCTCGTCTTGCAGAGTTGATTTAATTGGGCTAGCAAAATGGTTAATATATACCTCTTCTATCATTATTTTGGCACGAGGGAAAATGTAATTTTCTTTCATGTTTCATGGCTATAACTTGATGTACTCCATTTGAAACCTCTGAATGACACTGTTGTAAGTCTATATAGGCCACCATCACTGTGTGCCATATTTTTGTTTAAAAACCACTGATTGACTCCATGAGCTCTTTGAGAGTCAACAATATTGAGAACCAATAATTTAATATTAGGTTTTTTAGTAAACCGTCTTAGCTTTTTACCGGATTCTTGATGAACTAAATTAACTGTGCTATGCAAATTCTCTGCATGTAACAAATGAAAAATTTGTGCTGCCTGGTAATAATGCTAATCTACTGGATAAGCGCAATTAGGTTGATCTTTTCATTTAACATTTCTAGGACCTGCTGGGACTCTGCCTACATTGAGTCTTGTGTGCTCCCCCTATCGTGAGTTTTATGTGCTAAAAAATGCATAAATCTCATGCAAAGCCTTTTTATTTCTGTTAGTGATCTAAGGATCTAGTAAGATTGCATAGAACTTATCAGTTTGGTTACTCTTTTAAATTATTCTTAAAAATTCTACTTTCAATGTAAATAATGACTGGGATTTTGTTTATGTGGCTTCTCGTTCTCTAATATCCTATATTTGATAAACGTTTATCTAACTGACAAATCATTTTCCTTTTCAATCCTTCAGATTTGGAATGGAAACTCATATATGTTGGATCAGCCGAAGATGAGACATATGATCAACTACTTGAAAGTGTGCTTGTTGGTCCTGTTAACGTCGGGAACTACCGTTTTGTTTTCCAGGTAAATTAAGCAAAACTTGATTAAATTTATCATTAGTTTCATGGGCCAACTCCAAAATCTAATATCAAAAACTTCAATTCTCTTTTCAGGCTGATCCACCCGACCCATCAAAGATTCGTGAAGAAGATATAATTGGCGTCACTGTGCTTCTGTTGACTTGCTCCTACATGGGCCAAGAGTTCATCAGAGTAGGTTACTATGTGAACAACGATTACGATGATGAGCAACTGAGAGAAGAACCGCCTCCGAAGGTGTTAATCGATAGAGTTCAGAGAAACATTTTGGCCGACAAACCCCGAGTCACCAAATTCCCAATCAATTTCCATCCTGAACCCAGTGACACTGCAAGGCTGCCACAGCAGAACCCTTCCGCTTCACCTGAAATTCGACCAAGTGATGATACTCAGAATGATCAGAATCTCTGATGGTGCGGCAAGAAAGTTTTTGATTTGCTTACAATTTTGCATAGTTTGTAGAATTAGAAGTTTCAGAATGGCTTGGTAGCTGGCTCGATCGATGCGAAAAGAAAGGTATGCTTTACATGAATGTCGGTCCACTTTGGTTGCCCAAATGTTATCTCGTGGGTCGACAGGATCAAAATTAATTTCCTTTTTATTTGGATCTTTCAGCTCTTCTGTTTCCCCTAAGTGTTAGGAAGTATGTGGGAAAGGTTGTAATGACTGGTGAGGTGGCTGTATGTTTTAATTTTCAGAATATGCAATTTGAAATGGCTTTTTCCAATAGTTTCCCCTTGAAAGAAATTTTTGTGAGATCTGTTCTTAACGGATGAGAGAGATGATGCTTCACATTATTGTGTGATGAAATGTATGAGTTTAATTTGATCTGCTGCTGGGTTGCTGCAAGGCAATTTTGGTAAAATGTAACAGTTCTACTTGTTTTGGCTGGGCAAACTACTTACCCATCCAATGGCAAACTGGCCCTTTCAATTAGTAACATGGTCTCTCTTTTTTTTTTTATAAAAATAATTTGATGAAATTAGCAATGCCATTGTCAGATGCTGGTGGCGAAGTTGTCAGATTTCTTGTAAAAATGATTCTATATTTGCCACGTGTGCGCCACGCGAGCGATATTGCTAGTAAATTTAAGTTGAACACGGTGAACTATTCATCGTGTTTGAATACGGTGAATGAGTTTTCGGCTTGTTTACATGTATGCACGGGCTGTAGCTACAACTACTTCTACAGAGGCATCCAGATGTATATGGTGGTAATGATGATATAGCCAATCCAGACGAATCTGCCCCTCTGATATCATTCGGCACATCTCCTAACAATGCCTCACATAAATCCTCCCACTCATGCAGTGCAGTTCCCGTCACGGAAGGACCGTCCACACGAAGACTAGAAATAATCGCCACATTCTGGAGTGTAACGGTCATCTCATCATATCGGAAGTGGAAAGTCTGAGTCTCCTGTCTCCATCTCTCAGTAAGTGCTGCTAATAAAGCCTGATCCAGCTGCACGCGTCTAAGTCGTGCTACCCCGTAGAATCCAGACTGTCGTAGTAGATTTAGCATTGCTGGATGGTCAAGCTCCTACTAGTTTAGCTTGCGCCCATGCTATGTGAACTGAACAATACGATACCCCTGTGATGCAAAAAAATATAGTTAGATTATCAATTCAGCTTATTGATATTACGATAAATATCAATTGAAATTTTTTAGCTCTTACCTCAGTCCCGATAAATCCAGACCTATGGAGATGCTGCTCTGATAGGACCGACGAATCAACTGGTCCCGCGTTCTCTAGATCTGCCATATGCAATATACAATGTTATATTAGTAACATAATAGCTAAAAAAGGCAAAATATTAAGACAACATAAATATGAATTCAACAAGTCATATGTCAGCGTCCTTGTTGCACTCTTTCTAAATTTTGTGGACATGCACTCCTATAGTGGCCTTCTTGTTTACAAATGGTGCAATTTTCTCGTCGGCCATCCCTATCGTCCATTATATTGCGAATACGTGTAGATCATGGGCGACCTTTCTTCCTTCGTATAGGAGGCGGTACAATCGGGGGGCCTTGGGGTTGTGGCCAGTGTCGTCTATTAGGAACATGATGAAAATGTGGTGCGTAAGTCTCACGATAGCAATCTATACTATACCAATGTGAACAAAAAATATGATAGTCTATTCTTATTTGTGAAGTACTACAAACTGCTAGGAGATGCGAACAAGGTGTTCCTGTTAGATGGAATTCGCCACATGAGCATTCCGTATCTGTTCCATTCACAATCACTTTGTATGAGAAATCTCCAGTATTTACTTCAAATTCCATTAGGCCAAATCGTTGGACAATGTGTCCCCGCGCCGTGTCCATACCTTCCGTAATTATATTTTGTATTTTAGGAGCTAGCGTGCTCGTCACACTTTCACCATAATCACGGCGTTGTAAGAAATACGTATTAAGTTTATAAAATATCGCCGCTGTTGGGGTAAAAAAAATTTATAATAAAAAAATAGGGAGAAAAATTATGGTTGGTCCGTAATATTGATTTGTCCAATTTAATGTGTTCTAGATAAATTAGGGTCTATACATTTCTAATAGGTCTCATATACATAATTTGGGCCCAACAAATTCAAGCCCCTTAATAAGTTATTTGTGAAAACAAACTTGTGGACCTTATCAAAGCCCGTCGAACTTTTTGAGTCTACCAGATAAGTCGGGTCTCATTTTTTTTGTGCCCAGCGGGCCTTATATTATAATCAACTTCTTGTTTCAAGATTTAATTTCGAATTTTGAATTTCCAACCAAATTTCAAAATATCTTTCAGCCGACTTATCCAAACTCATATTTCATTCGAAATTCAAATTTCCAACCAAATCTTAAAATATTTTTGAACCGATTTATCCAAGCTCATCCATATCCTATTTATTTGGAATTCAATTTTGAATTTTTAAATCCAAGCAAAATCTGTCATCCGTTAACTTCATCCGTATTAATGATAGATTATCTCAAAATATCTCTCAAACTCCACCCATACCCAAATTGAATTTTAAATTCAACCGAAATCTCTCATCCGTTAACTTCATCCGTATTAAAAATAGATTATCTCAAAATAGCTCTCAAACTCCACCCATACCCAAATTGAATTTTGAATTCAATCGAAATCTTTCGTTCGTTAACCTCATCCGGTCCTATTTAATTTTAAAATTTGAACCTCGCATTCTCTCAACTAACCCCAAATCCCGCGCACGGCAATCACGATAATCCCTCAACTAACCCCAAACCCCACTCACGTCAACCCCACATTCCTTCAACAAATCCCACGCGACCAACCCTCTACTATAAATAGAAATAGAAAGAAGAAAATAGGGGATTTTTTTGAAGAAACAGAAGACAACCTTTCCACCACACATCGTACATCTCCAATTTCTACATCTTCAATTTCCTCACCCTCTCATCATCTACGATCCTAGCCTCTCATCATCTCTGATTCTCATCTCCGATATCAGGTAAAAAAAAAACAACATAATAATAAAAAAATAAAATAAAACAAAATCTCTTCAAAAAAATGAAATAAAATAAATTTTTTTCTTTGTCCGCCGTCATTGCCATTCCCGTCATCGCTACCTCGTCATCCTTGCTGCTACCTCGTCATCCTCGCCGCTACCACCCAATCCCATGTTGATGTCTTCAATGGAAGAAGGGAGGAGGATCAATGATCCTCCGTTTCTTCGGACCTCTCCACCCCATTTGAAGTCGTCAATCAAGGGAATAGGTGGTTTATACCGTAATTGCTCCGCCATCGTCTTCATCAACATCCTCGCCGCCAACCACCTAATCCAATGTTGACATCTTCGATGGAAGAGGCGAGGAGGATCAATGATCCTCCGTTTCTTCGGACCTCTCCACTCCATTTGAAGTCGTCAATCAAGGGAATAGGTGGTCCACGCACTACATCGCCGCAATTGCCCCCGCCAGTGTTAAGGATTTTTGTATTGGCGTATTTCGTGAAGTAGATTGAGTCTTGAAGATTGGAGTTGAAGACTTGTCGATCACATACATCAATCTCAAGAAGAATGGATTCAAAATGTTCAGGTATATTAAACTAAATATTTTTGGTGATTTGAATATATTCTTATAGTTTAGAAACACTTGGAATATTTTTCATGTGGTAAAAATAAAAAACTGGACATTTTATATGTTTTGGATCCGGATCAGGCAGATCCAGTCCAGACCCCGAACATGGTTTGGTTCATGCGAAATACTAGTCCGGATCAACCCTCTTCCAGTCTGGACCCCAAACATTGATTTTGTTAAGGCAGTTTTTGATCAGACTAATTCCAGTCCGGACTGCTGTGCGGAAAAAATTCCGTTAAGGCAGTTTTTGATTCTTATCTATTTCCAAAACGTTTCTAGCCTATAAATAGACCCTAAGATCATCTTTTAGGGCAATGAAAAAATAGTGGAAAAGATAATCCACATATAGAAAAGAAAGGAAAACATGTTCTATTTTATGTTTTTTTTTCTATATTGATTAATTTGATTATAGGGTTTTCAAACTCGTTATTTCTTGTAGAATCAAATTGATGAATACTCAGACGGTGTTTTCTTGTCTATCTATGATTATCTAAGTATTCAATTCCATCACCACCAATAAACAAACAACAATTTTCGAAAGGAATATCGGCGCGTTGATTTGCGTGGCCTTGTGATTCAAGGTGCTATCGACTTCGTAAATTCGGAATAAGGCGCTGTCACGCCCCGGGGGTTTGTTTTAGCGGAAACGATTCATAAAAGTCGAATATTTGACGTGTAAATTTTTTTTTGTTTAAAAGAGAACCCCTCTTCCCCGGCACGTGCCCAGACCCGCCACACATACAGGATCACTCTGCAAAACGGACAGAGTCTCCCCTGTACGTGCACGGCGTAGCGTTCAGTACATGTTCCAACATACACAACCAATCAATCACAACAATTAGCATTCTAAACTAATAAAAGAAGAATATATGGCCGATCAATTTGGAAAGGATAAATCCACAGTTTTGAAAGAGCGCCTACCCGGCGCTTACGTTTTGAAAGCTAGTTTCGAAATCAGCATAAATCCACAAGGTTTGAAAACGGTGCCCACCCGACACCAAGTTTTTAAAAAACGGTTTTCGCAATCTTTTCTTTGGCTTCTGCCTTCTTGATTTTCAAATGGCCAATAGAAATAAAAGGAAAAGTAACGCACAAGGGGCACTAAATGCAACCCGTACCGACATCCACGCGACCCCACGAGGGTATCGCGAACCTCTCACATAACTACAATGCAATGAAGAGCGAGAATGAAAGAAGAAATACAGTCCAGGGTCCCCAGCGACCCAGCTGCTCCTGTCCCGTCCTCACCACCGCCTACCTCTCCCCCCGTCTGAACCCTGTCACGAAGTGGGATGTCAGTGACGCAAAAATAGTAGAGCAGGAGAATATAATAAAACAAACCGTGAAGACAACCGGAGCAACCACCCTCCCAAGGAGGAAAGGCAACCTGTACACCTGCATCCTGTAATACCCGGACACGTCGGACAACTAAACCGACGGTCCATACCGTACCTGCAGAAACCCGACCACGCCGGACAACTAAACCGACGGGTCGCACCGCTCGCACCTCGGCGTCTCAACCCCACCACTAATAAGGGGCCCCACTACGTCACCTCGTGGGTATACACGGGTCATAGACCACTTTTCCGGAAAAGCGCACCCTTTGCGGTGGCCAAACCGCGGGTGCGCGTGTGACAGCCTCGAGCCAAGTAACCATAACCATCATCATGTCAGCATCATAATATATATAACAAAAGTAAAACGGCAACATGTATGCTCAAAGTAAACCGTAACATATGCGATCGAAAGTAACCCGCTATCATGTATAATCAAAGTAAAGGCAGAAATACGTGCACTCGAAGGTAGCCCGCCAACATGTAATTATCAAAAGGAAAACGACCGTCGGAAAACCGACGCTAAACATTATGACGAAACCCATTAACATGCATAAGCCATCACCCATCAATATTTAACCCCAGTATACTTAGAATTGACCCCGTCCAATATGATAGAGTTAGATGCTAGGACCAAGGAAATAAAACCCACCTGAATGAAGGCCGATCCCGAACTCCCGCTAGACTACTAGGAGGCTGGTGCTGAACTGCTGGGCCCTGAACAGAGACTGTAGTCAGAACTAGACTCACATATACCCGTCCCGACGACACGACAGTAACGGAGTGTTTATACGGGGCAATATTGCCGATTTACCGCACAGAATCTAACTCTCGATCAATGAGGACCTACTGAACTCTAACAAGATGCCTAGTAGGCGTGTAAACGCTGTCTAAGGACAGCCAGCAAGTCCGAATCGCATTTTAGTCCAAAATGTATTTTAATTTGCCTAAAGTTATTGCATTAATCCGATGTTTCGACTCGTTCTCAAAATCCGGGAGTCCAAAAGCTGCGCCGTAACTTTCAGCGCGTTTGTTACGACGAGACGGAGGCCGTGCTCACAATATTTGGGCCGAGACCAGGCCCATTTACAAGTTGGCCCAAAAACACAAGGGCTCCAAATTAGTAATGTTGCGACTTAATATATACTTGATCTGCAAGTGATCTAACTGGAGCATGGTATACAGTAGGGACTGAGGGTAATGGGGCTCACCTTGCGCGTGTCGGAGGCCGGCCGGAGAGTCGCCGGAGCAAGGTGGAGCAACCACCAAAGAATGAGCAAGGCTCGGCTTGGGCAAGTTGGGATCAAACCAGGCTCAGACCTGCAGCAAGGGTGAGCATCGGGTTACTTGGAGTCCCAGAAGGTCTCGGGTCCACGCGGGGTCGAGCCCCGGCGGCCGGAGGCGGCGGCGGCCGGAGATGAGCCCGGGAGGCTTAGCTCGGGTGCAAGCTTTAAGACCAAACTACAGGGGGTCTCTGGCCTCAAAATAAAATCATGGAGTTCTTATAATGGAGGTTTAGAGCCTACCTGTCGAGGTGGCCGGAGTCCGGAGCGCCGGGGATCCCCGGAGTCCAACCCGAGGCTCAAACGGGTGCAAATTCTGTGACGAGAAACCCGACGTTAAATCTTGCATGCAAGATGGTGGGGAAGTTCCTATGGGCCAGAGGAACTCACCTGGGCGGTTTTCCGGCGTCGGGGATCGTCGGCAAGCCGCGGCGGCGGAGCTCAGCCGAAGCTTCGTTGGCCGTTAATGGCGGTTTCCGGCGAGGTCGCTCCGGGCCGGTGCGAGATGGACCAAAATGTCTGTCCCAACTCCTCGATGCTCGGTGCAGTGGTGGCCGGCAACGTGAGGCCGCGGCGGCGCCGGACGGCGGTTGTCGGCCAAGGTTGAAGATGACCGGTTTCTAGGGCACAACCGATCGTGCCCGATCTTGATCTGATCGTGATCAGACTTCGGGGAGGTGTTGCAGTATCCCAGGGGAAGAAGATCAACGGTTCTGATCTTGAAAACGCCGGCCGGATGATGGCGGCGCGAAGAGCTCGGCCCAAAAACGATAATCCGGCGGTCAGGTTCTCTCGCCGGCAATCGGGATGCCGGCGGCGGGCCGGCCTGCACCCGGAGGGTCGTCTCGACGTCAGGAATGTCATGGTCGGGCTCAAAAGCCGAAAATAAAATGAAAGCTCCATGACTTACCTTGGCCGGAGTTTGGGAGGAGAAGGGTGCTTTCCGGCGGCGGCGCGCGGCAGCGAGGGACCTCGGGTTCACCTTGGCTCCGCTTCTGCTACGTCGAGGATTACTCCAGAGAGGGTTGGGTCCATCTAGAGCTCCTGCGTGGATCTCGTTTTCTTCAACCCGAGAGGAGGAGGTAGCTTGCTTCCTTCTCCTCCGGCGGCTGGGGAGGCGGCGGCCGGTGCGGCTAGCTCCGTGGAGAGCGGCAGAGGAGAGGGGCGGTTGCAGGTGCGGCTGGGGCTCGGGGGATCTAGGGTTTAGGGTGTAAGAACCCTAACCTAGCTATATGCATATATATATACACATATAGCCACAATTGCAACTTAGTCCCTCTTTGCTTTAATATTTCCTGGCCAGTCCCTCTCAGCAGCTTATATTCACACATAGGTCCTTCTCCAATTAGTGGCACGCAAACCGAGGCATGTTTTATTAGGGTTTCATGTGCAAAATCGCATTTTTCGACGCATTTCACGCTTTTCGAGAAGATCCGGTCGTCGAAACGAAAAATGGACTGCGCCATGGCGTCCGGCTCGACGAGACCTATCAGGTAGCGATCTCTGATTTTCGCGAAACTGCCCGGACAAAATCTCGGTCCATAATAACTGTGTCAAAATACAGTTTTTGCGCTTTTCGAGATTCCAGAGTCGTCACACAGAATTTTCGACTGCGCCATTGCGTTCAGAACATCGAAACCGTTCGAAATGACTACCTGGATCACTATATTCGGATTCCGAACAGTGAATTAGTCAATATTGTATTCGTCGGGGTCTCGAAAACCAGGGTTACTGTTCATCTACAGTAACTCACTTAAGTGCACTGTGCGCAGAGGACACTGTTACATTGGTTGCGAGATTCTCCCACTTCTTAGTTGAATTCTGGAACATCCGACCGTCAGATCGAAAAGTGCCGAATATGAATCTCGCTCAGTTCGACGAGACGATCGCAACGGTCAACTCGGATTTCCAAGATCATGTCCGGATTGGAAAATAGCCTTTTTGTCTCGTAAATCGTGCAACTCGCACACTGGCAATTGACTAAATAAATCAACATAGGTCTTTTGAACCCGAAATCGACTACGATTCTGCTTTTAATCTATTTATTAAAAATAAAATATTTTGAGTCTTTACATCACTTACAACTTAAAAGAAGTTTCGTCCCCGAAACTTACAACTTAAAAAAGTTTCATTCCCGGAGCTTACAGCCTGAAGTCATACTCTATGAAACTGCTCAAAAAGTTTAATCGAGGGCTACAAGTCAGTCGCAAGGTATCTACAACTCTAAGGCTACTAATTTAGACCCAATCTGATACTCCTCATTACAGGGCAGGGTATTTCCTCAGTTCTTTCGACCGTCCGTTGCCTGCAGCCAACGTGCTTACCAAAAGAACAGCGGAATACCAAAGGTTTGTCGCCAACAACAAGTTGGGGACGCAACTCCCACCAGAAGGTATATCACATACTTCCCAACACAATCTCAGTGCCAGAAACATAACCTTTATCAAGGATTACTACCGCCTCGTGGTCACAAACATCACCATGACTAACACATAGGCGAGTCCACGTCGATCCACAAAACCTGTGCAAAAGGTGGGGTCAATTTGCATCCGTCCCAAAACAGGGTTACCATCGGGCCCATAGGCCAACGAATTAAGACACGGGGACACTGAAGGGTCAGCAACTTGTTCAACCTCTAAGCAAACTGTGAGGCTAGTGCAATAATAGCAGTCATCTACTGCTATGCCATCAGCTGGACGATTACGAAGAGAACAGTGATTTAACCTTTAACCACCGTAACTGATCCGAGCACTCTGGCTCCATTGAAACATCAGCCCACAGCCGAAACCATGACCGCGGCTAACCCTGCACTAACAACGATCCCAAAAACCGGAGTGCGTACGACTAATAACCGAAACAACGAGACTCAACTGTGTGAAACACACCTGAGCTCCAAACCACTATGCCAATACCCTACGCTCTCTTGTGAACACAAGTCATCCTCGGGTTCGTTCCTAACCAAATACCCAGGTATCGGATCGGAAAGGCAGAAATTTGTGCATCGGAAACTGTGCAATTCACGCACCGGTATGCAAATCGCTAAGGTTAGATCTGCTTTCTCGCCCGCGAGCACACTAGAATTTCTCGAGTGCTACATCACTCACACCTTAAAAGAAGTTTCATCCCCGAAACTTAGATACGCCAGGGATCCAATACATGGGAAAAGTGGCCAAACATGTCCGACTTGCGCTTCCCATTGGCCTTGCGCCCCTCGTGATCTGTACTGCTTCACAATCACAAACTCGCAACCCAAAACCTCAAGACTATGCCTTGGTCATGGGGAGCTGGCGACAAAACCCAAGAAGCACGGTCCTACTTCCGTCTTGGCACCCAAGGGGGTGCGACACTCTGATTAACCTCTACCGCTCGGTCCCAATCCATTGCCCTTCCAAGCACCATACACTGAGCCGAGCTGCATACCCCCAGGCCAACGATCACATTCCCAACTAGGAGTATTTAAGCTCTAGGTCCGCTCAACAAAAGGAAGAATCAAGCCCAAACGAACAAGATTCGCTAGTCCCAGTGGTCTCTTTTCTCGACCCCAGGGGGAATCCCAAGACCCCCACAACGACACTACTACACGCGCCCAAACAATACGACTACACAAACGCGACAACCGAGCTAAACCGAGAAACAAAACTTAACCCGTACTCACACACCCCACAAGTCAGTTCTAGACTCCGCTAGTATAGCACTTAACCAACTATCGAGAAAACGGGACATATACTTTTCCCCCCGCTCCCCCGATCACTCGCGTTCTACGCTTCTATGCCTTATTCAATTCATTCCTTCGTAGCTAAGTGTGGTATCTCCGTCGATGTCGGACACTGACTCTGCGTCCCCGGCCGATGATCTAGTACGGGCCATGTCTGTCACACATCACAAGAGTCAACTTCAGACTACCCTACTAACAACAACCATAAAGTGAGAGAAAGGACTCAACATTCCCCCCCCCCTCCCTCGGTCACTCACGTTCTACAGTCCTATGCCCTACCCATTTCATTCATGTGTAGGCAAGTGAGGTGTTCCCCCGGATGTCGGCACTAACTGTTGTGATTGAAAGAACTCTCTGATACCATTTAATCTGTCACGCCCCGGGGGTTTGTTTTAGCGGAAACGATTCATAAAAGTCGAATATTTGACGTGTAAATTTTTTTTTGTTTAAAAGAGAACCCCTCTTCCCCGGCACGTGCCCAGACCCGCCACACATACAGGATCACTCTGCAAAACGGACAGAGTCTCCCCTGTACGTGCACGGCGTAGCGTTCAGTACATGTTCCAACATACACAACCAATCAATCACAACAATTAGCATTCTAAACTAATAAAAGAAGAATATATGGCCGATCAATTTGGAAAGGATAAATCCACAGTTTTGAAAGAGCGCCTACCCGGCGCTTACGTTTTGAAAGCTAGTTTCGAAATCAGCATAAATCCACAAGGTTTGAAAACGGTGCCCACCCGACACCAAGTTTTTAAAAAACGGTTTTCGCAATCTTTTCTTTGGCTTCTGCCTTCTTGATTTTCAAATGGCCAATAGAAATAAAAGGAAAAGTAACGCACAAGGGGCACTAAATGCAACCCGTACCGACATCCACGCCGACCCCACGAGGGTATCGCGAACCTCTCACATAACTACAATGCAATGAAGAGCGAGAATGAAAGAAGAAATACAGTCCAGGGTCCCCAGCGACCCAGCTGCTCCTGTCCCGTCCTCACCACCGCCTACCTCTCCCCCCGTCTGAACCCTGTCACGAAGTGGGATGTCAGTGACGCAAAAATAGTAGAGCAGGAGAATATAATAAAACAAACCGTGAAGACAACCGGAGCAACCACCCTCCCAAGGAGGAAAGGCAACCTGTACACCTGCATCCTGTAATACCCGGACACGTCGGACAACTAAACCGACGGTCCATACCGTACCTGCAGAAACCCGACCACGCCGGACAACTAAACCGACGGGTCGCACCGCTCGCACCTCGGCGTCTCAACCCCACCACTAATAAGGGGCCCCACTACGTCACCTCGTGGGTATACACGGGTCATAGACCACTTTTCCGGAAAAGCGCACCCTTTGCGGTGGCCAAACCGCGGGTGCGCGTGTGACAGCCTCGAGCCAAGTAACCATAACCATCATCATGTCAGCATCATAATATATATAACAAAAGTAAAACGGCAACATGTATGCTCAAAGTAAAACCGTAACATATGCGATCGAAAGTAACCCGCTATCATGTATAATCAAAGTAAAGGCAGAAATACGTGCACTCGAAGGTAGCCCGCCAACATGTAATTATCAAAAGGAAAACGACCGTCGGAAAACCGACGCTAAACATTATGACGAAACCCATTAACATGCATAAGCCATCACCCATCAATATTTAACCCCAGTATACTTAGAATTGACCCCGTCCAATATGATAGAGTTAGATGCTAGGACCAAGGAAATAAAACCCACCTGAATGAAGGCCGATCCCGAACTCCCGCTAGACTACCAGGAGGCTGGTGCTGAACTGCTGGGCCCTGAACAGAGACTGTAGTCAGAACTAGACTCACATATACCCGTCCCGACGACACGACAGTAACGGAGTGTTTATACGGGGCAATATTGCCGATTTACCGCACAGAATCTAACTCTCGATCAATGAGGACCTACTGAACTCTAACAAGATGCCTAGTAGGCGTGTAAACGCTGTCTAAGGACAGCCAGCAAGTCCGAATCGCATTTTAGTCCAAAATGTATTTTAATTTGCCTAAAGTTATTGCATTAATCCGATGTTTCGACTCGTTCTCAAAATCCGGGAGTCCAAAAGCTGCGCCGTAACTTTCAGCGCGTTTGTTACGACGAGACGGAGGCCGTGCTCACAATATTTGGGCCGAGACCAGGCCCATTTACAAGTTGGCCCAAAAACACAAGGGCTCCAAATTAGTAATGTTGCGACTTAATATATACTTGATCTGCAAGTGATCTAACTGGAGCATGGTATACAGTAGGGACTGAGGGTAATGGGGCTCACCTTGCGCGTGTCGGAGGCCGGCCGGAGAGTCGCCGGAGCAAGGTGGAGCAACCACCAAAGAATGAGCAAGGCTCGGCTTGGGCAAGTTGGGATCAAACCAGGCTCAGACCTGCAGCAAGGGTGAGCATCGGGTTACTTGGAGTCCCAGAAGGTCTCGGGTCCACGCGGGGTCGAGCCCCGGCGGCCGGAGGCGGCGGCGGCCGGAGATGAGCCCGGGAGGCTTAGCTCGGGTGCAAGCTTTAAGACCAAACTACAGGGGGTCTCTGGCCTCAAAATAAAATCATGGAGTTCTTATAATGGAGGTTTAGAGCCTACCTGTCGAGGTGGCCGGAGTCCGGAGCGCCGGGGATCCCCGGAGTCCAACCCGAGGCTCAAACGGGTGCAAATTCTGTGACGAGAAACCCGACGTTAAATCTTGCATGCAAGATGGTGGGGAAGTTCCTATGGGCCAGAGGAACTCACCTGGGCGGTTTTCCGGCGTCGGGGATCGTCGGCAAGCCGCGGCGGCGGAGCTCAGCCGAAGCTTCGTTGGCCGTTAATGGCGGTTTCCGGCGAGGTCGCTCCGGGCCGGTGCGAGATGGACCAAAATGTCTGTCCCAACTCCTCGATGCTCGGTGCAGTGGTGGCCGGCAACGTGAGGCCGCGGCGGCG
Source organism: Tillandsia leiboldiana (assembly GCA_029204045.2). Classification (NCBI taxonomy): domain Eukaryota; kingdom Viridiplantae; phylum Streptophyta; class Magnoliopsida; order Poales; family Bromeliaceae; genus Tillandsia; species Tillandsia leiboldiana. Next base: position 17,921,592 of record CM055077.1, on the reverse strand, counting down.
CCGGACGGCGGTTGTCGGCCAAGGTTGAAGATGACCGGTTTCTAGGGCACAACCGATCGTGCCCGATCTTGATCTGATCGTGATCAGACTTCGGGGAGGTGTTGCAGTATCCCAGGGGAAGAAGATCAACGGTTCTGATCTTGAAAACGCCGGCCGGATGATGGCGGCGCGAAGAGCTCGGCCCAAAAACGATAATCCGGCGGTCAGGTTCTCTCGCCGGCAATCGGGATGCCGGCGGCGGGCCGGCCTGCACCCGGAGGGTCGTCTCGACGTCAGGAATGTCATGGTCGGGCTCAAAAGCCGAAAATAAAATGAAAGCTCCATGACTTACCTTGGCCGGAGTTTGGGAGGAGAAGGGTGCTTTCCGGCGGCGGCGCGCGGCAGCGAGGGACCTCGGGTTCACCTTGGCTCCGCTTCTGCTACGTCGAGGATTACTCCAGAGAGGGTTGGGTCCATCTAGAGCTCCTGCGTGGATCTCGTTTTCTTCAACCCGAGAGGAGGAGGTAGCTTGCTTCCTTCTCCTCCGGCGGCTGGGGAGGCGGCGGCCGGTGCGGCTAGCTCCGTGGAGAGCGGCAGAGGAGAGGGGCGGTTGCAGGTGCGGCTGGGGCTCGGGGGATCTAGGGTTTAGGGTGTAAGAACCCTAACCTAGCTATATGCGTATATATATATACACATATAGCCACAATTGCAACTTAGTCCCTCTTTGCTTTAATATTTCCTGGCCAGTCCCTCTCAGCAGCTTATATTCACACATAGGTCCTTCTCCAATTAGTGGCACGCAAACCGAGGCATGTTTTATTAGGGTTTCATGTGCAAAATCGCATTTTTCGACGCATTTCACGCTTTTCGAGAAGATCCGGTCGTCGAAACGAAAAATGGACTGCGCCATGGCGTCCGGCTCGACGAGACCTATCAGGTAGCGATCTCTGATTTTCGCGAAACTGCCCGGACAAAATCTCGGTCCATAATAACTGTGTCAAAATACAGTTTTTGCGCTTTTCGAGATTCCAGAGTCGTCACACAGAATTTTCGACTGCGCCATTGCGTTCAGAACATCGAAACCGTTCGAAATGACTACCTGGATCACTATATTCGGATTCCGAACAGTGAATTAGTCAATATTGTATTCGTCGGGGTCTCGAAAACCAGGGTTACTGTTCATCTACAGTAACTCACTTAAGTGCACTGTGCGCAGAGGACACTGTTACATTGGTCGCGAGATTCTCCCACTTCTTAGTTGAATTCTGGAACATCCGACCGTCAGATCGAAAAGTGCCGAATATGAATCTCGCTCAGTTCGACGAGACGATCGCAACGGTCAACTCGGATTTCCAAGATCATGTCCGGATTGGAAAATAGCCTTTTTGTCTCGTAAATCGTGCAACTCGCACACTGGCAATTGACTAAATAAATCAACATAGGTCTTTTGAACCCGAAATCGACTACGATTCTGCTTTTAATCTATTTATTAAAAATAAAATATTTTGAGTCTTTACAGGCGCGTTCGTGTGATCGATTCGTGCTATATTGGTGAAGACCGTAGATTCGGTTGGACTTCGTGGATTCGAAGTTGGATGCAAATCGTGTGATCGAGGCGCGTTGAGGACTGCGGAGAAGATCTACTCGGAGCGTATGGAAAAGGTTGAGTCATAGGTTTGCGTTATATCACATTGTACGTGTTTTAATCTTAGTGGATTTTTTTGTGTGATCGGTCCCGTGGTTTTTTACTCCTGTGATGGAGTTTTTGTTACGGATTTTGTTTTGGCGCATTTCGTGAAAGTGTTAAGTCTTGAAGATTGAAGATGAATGAAGTTTGGATCATATACCTCAATCTTAAGAAAGAAGAATTCAAAAGGATCAGGTAAGTTTAACTAAAGATCTTTTGTGATCCGAATACTTCTTGTAGTGTAGAAACACTTGGAAGAATTTTTTATCGCATAAAAATCAAGAACTGGACATGGGACATGTTCAGGATCCGGATCAGACAGTCCAATCCGGATCCCGAAGGGTGCTTGTTCATTGGCAAATCCGATCCGGATCAAAGTCATTTCGATCCGGATCCCGAACATGGGTTTTTGCTGGAATACATGAACGATCCGGATCGGGCAATTCAATCCGGATCCCGAACCCTGTTTTCTGGAATTGCCTGACTCGTTACAACGATCCGGATCACAGTAAATCCGATCCGGATCGCCGTCGTGAAAATTTCCAGAAACGGACAGTTTTTGATCCTTATCTTCTTCCAATGGTTTCTAACCTATAAATAAACCCTATGTTTCTTTTTCTAGGGTTAGTCCAAATAGCCGTCATAATAAAATATTATCTTATACGGCCTAAGATCCACATATAGAGAAGAAAGGAAATCATAGATTCTATCTTATGTTTCTTCATCTATATTGATTAGTTTGATTCTAGCTTTTCATACTCACATCTTGAGTTGAATCAAACTAATGAATACTTAGATGGTATTTCCTATCTATCTTTGATCTAAGTATTCGGCGGATCATCACCACCCAAAAACAACGATTTACCCCAAAATCGGCGCGTGGACTCGCGTGGCCTTGTGGATTCAAGGTGCAACCGCTCTCGTGGATTCGGAGCGAGGTACGTTCGTGGATTCGAAGCGTGCTACTGGGTGAAGACCGTGGATTCGGTCAGACGTCGTGGACTCGACGTTGGACGCCGTGGATTCGGCGTTGGACGCAGATCGTGGATTCGAGACGCGTTGCGGAGCGAGCGGAGAAGATCAACTAGGAGCGTATGGAAAAGGTTGAGTCGTCTGTGAGTACGGTATATCACATTGTACGTGTTTAATTCTAGTGGATTTCACCGTGTTATCGGTCCCGTGGTTTTTTACTCCGGTTTGGAGTTTTCCATGTAAAAATCTTGCGTGTTCATTTATATTTCCGCATTGGGTTTTTATTGCGCAATAATTTTTTGAGTGTTTATTGTTTACACCTATTCACCCCCCTCTAGGTATTTTTTTCCCTATTTAGATCTATTATTACATATAACCCAACAGTTTTCCACATAAAATATTGCGTACACTTTTTTTTTTTCCGCATTGGGTTATTTTTACGCAAAGATTTCTGACTTTTATTGTTTACACCTATTCACCCCTCCTCTAGGTGGTTTTTCTCCTATTTAGATCCTTGGATCCCATAACCCACAAGTGGTATAAGAGTGGGAATAGGGTTGTAAACAATGGTTGAGGGTGGAAACATCAATCGACCTCCGTTTTTCGATGGAACCAATTATGCTTATTGGAAAGTACGCATGAGAGCGTTTTTAATCTCCATCGATGAACGGGTGTGGCAATCAATCTAGACCATATGGAAACATCCTATTAAAATTATCGTTGATGCACAAATCCCTAAACCTAGGACGAAGTGGTCAAGGGAAGAAATAGATTTATCGTCTTACAATGGCAAGGGAATAAATGCTTTATTAATGCCTTGTCCCAAACAGAGTTCTCTCACATCTCTGCTTGTGAGACCGCGAAAGAAATCTGGGACACTCTACAAGTTACACATGAGGGTACTAGTTTGGTGAAAGTTCAAAAACTGCAGATGCTCACTAGCAAATTTGGTTCAATTCATATGGCAGAGAATGAATCTTTCACAGATTATTATACACGATTGCAAGACATCGTAAATACATGTGCTAACTTGGGAGAGAAGATTCTAGAATCAAAAGTTGTAAGAAAAATTTTGAGAACTCTTCCCGAGAGATTTCGCCCTAAGATTGCAGCCATTGAAATAGTAAAACACCCGGACGAGATCAAAGTAGAAGAATTAGTTGGTGCACTTCAAATTTATGAAATGACTTTTCCTACTAACTATTCTTCTAAAAAGCCTTCCTATTCTTCTAAGTCTTTAGGTATGGCATTGAAATCAACAAAAGAAGAAGATGTGGATTCATCCTCCGAAGACGCTGATGATAATCTATCAATGGAGGATTTCGAGAAACAACTTGCGTTGTTGACAAGGAAATTTCGCCGGAACTTTAGAAGGGGTAATTCAAGTAAAACTTCATCATTCGTTAAGTCTAAGAAAGACAAAGGATTTTTAAGTTCAAAATCAAGAAAGTAAGAGAGTTCTTCAAAGGATAAGAAGAACACCGAGGGACAAATCCAGTGCTTCAAGTGCAGATGCTTTGGTCATATCTCAACGGAGTGTCCCAACAAGAATCCGTAAAAGAAGAAGGCAATGCAAGCTGTCACATGGGATGACTCTTTCTCCTCCGACGAGTCGTCTTCCAGTGATGAGGATAAGAACGCCACGGCATTTCTCGCGTCCACAACTTTACCCTTCGTGTGCTTTTCATCGACTTTCTCTGGTTCATTATCCGTCTCCTCCTTGAATGAAAGAACAGTATCGGATGATGAATCAAGCGATTCCAAAGGTGAAGATTTTGCTCAATCCTACCAACAATTGTTAAAAGATTCAAAGAAATTGGTGAAGCATAATAAGAGTTTGAGGAGAAGGTTGCGGGATCTCGAAGAACAATCCAACAAGGCAACTTCTCTCTTAAAAGCTCTTGAAGAGGAAAGGGACAACTTGATCAAGATCAATACTTCCCTTCAAGTGAAGAACGAGCATTTCGAGAAGGAACATATAAAATTGGTGGAGATGACTAAGACCATATTTCAACTTAAAGAAGATTTGAAAAGATTTTCATCGGGACGAAGTAAGTTGGACAAGCTTCTTGGTCTTGGTCAAACGAACAGAATGGGCCTTGGATATAACCGAACTTGTGAGGATCCAAGTTCGAGCGGAACGAAGTTTGTGCCTCAGTCAGTTTTTCCTCCTCCGATCGAAATCAGTTTTTCCATTGTTGACAAACCTTCTACATCGCAAGGGAGCTCAATGTCAAATAAGGTATGTCACAATTGTGGAGAAAAAGGGCACATAAGACCAAATTGCAAACATGGAGCAAAACGAGCAATTCAAGCGAATTATGCATCGACTACCATCAAGAACACCAACCGGAAATCCAAAGAAAATCAACCAAGGATTAAGATCAATGGTAGCATGTCCTCCAAGACAACATCGTCATGGAAATCAAAGAAAAGTGATCAACCGAACAAGACGAATTCACCAAGGAACTCAACATTGCGATCATTGCCGACGTATTCCAATACTTGTAAGGTTTGGGTGCGCAAAGGTGAAATCTTCCCTTATCTTGTGATTCACACATCACTATATGCATATGATAATTCGTCTTGGTATTTGGATAGTGGTTGCTCACGACACATGACCGGAGATAAAAACTATTTTAAATCGTTTGAGAAAACCTCCGGAGGACTTGCTGTTTTTGGAGATGGACGATCTTTAAAAATAGTTAGAAAAGGAACATTCACTATTCCAAACAGCCCGGTTTTGAAAAATATTTTATACGTTGAGGGCCTCAAGACTAATCTCATAAGCATTAGTCAATTGTGTGATGATGGTTTTTCAGTTAGTTTTTCTGCGATTGAATGCATTGTAACTGATTCAAACCAATCATTCTTTTTGAAAGGGGTTAGATCACAAAATAATTGCTACGTAGTTTCTAGTAAACCCATTGAACAATGTAACCTAGTTTCACTTGACATCGAGACTCTTTGGCATGAAAGACTAGGTCACATAAATTTTAAGGAACTATTTAGAATCTCACATAAGGACATTGTTAGAGGTGTTCCTAAATTGAACTTCAAAGAAAACATTGTGTGTGGAGGATGTCAATAGGGAAAACAATCCAGATCCACTCACAGGAACTTGAACCATGTGGGAACAAAACAGCCGCTGGAATTACTACATTGCTCTATCTACTGCCGAGGCGGAATACATCTCTGCGGGAAGTTGCTCAACCCAATTGATTTGGTTGAAAAGTGTATTGAGCGATTTTCGAATTCCTGCGACCTCGGTTTCAATTTTGTGTGACAACACCAGTGCCATCAATATTTCTAAAAACCCTGTGTTGTACTCGAGAACAAAACACATTAAACTAAGATATCATTTTCTAAGAGAGCTAGTTGAATCAAGTACTTTGCAAATTTCCTATGTTTCAGCTGATGATCAATTAGCCGATATTTTGACAAAACCCTTGGATCAAAAATATTTTATTCATTTGCGAAAAACAATTGGCATGCTTTCTTTTTCATAACGATTTTTGAACCATTGCTTGATAGATTTTGTTTTTGTGTTTTTTTGTTCTTTTTGTTTGTATATATGTGTACAATAGAACATTAACTGAGTATTAGCACTATTGACTTTAACTGCATCCTTTCATGTTTTGAGAAGTTTATTATGATTTGGATATCATTATAACTCATTTGATGCAATGATCACTTATATCAATTATTTCATCTTTAATTGATCAAAGTCATTACCTCACTCAATAATCTCTGTTAAGGATTTTTGTATTGGCGTATTTCGTGAAGTAGATTGAGTCTTGAAGATTGAAGTTGAAGACTTGTCGATCACATACATCAATCTCAAGAAGAATGGATTCAAAATGTTCAGGTATGTTAAACTAAATATTTTTGATGATTTGAATACATTCTTATAGTTTAGAAATACTTGGAATATTTTTCATTGCATAAAAATAAAAAACTGGACATCTTATATGTTCTGGATCCGGATCAGCCAGATCCAGTCCGGACACCGAACATGGTTTGGTTCATGCGAAATACTAGTCCGGATCAACCCTCTTCCAGTCCGGACCCCGAACATTGATTTTGTTATATCGCATGAATCAGTTCGGATCAGACCCATCCAGTCCGGACCCCGAACCTTATTTCTGGAATTTTTTTGGCTGTTACGACAGTCCGGATCAGACTAATTTCAGTCCGGACCGCCGTACGGGAAAAATTCTGTTAAGCCAGTTTTTGATTCTTATCTCTTTCCAAAAGGTTTCTAGCCTATAAATAGACCTCAAGAGTTCATATTTTAGGTCAAGCCGTGGAAACCAAAGATAATACACATATAGAAAAGAAAGGAAAACACGTTCTATCTTATGTTTCTTTTTCTATATTGATCAATTTGATTCTAGGATTTTCAAACTCGTTATTTCTTGTAGAATCAAATTGATGAATACTTAGACGGTGTTTTCTTATCTTTCTATGATTATCTAAGTATTCGTTATCATCACTACCAATAAACAAACAACGATTTTCGAAAGGAACATCGACGCGTTGATTCGCGTGGCCTTGTGATTCAAGGTGCTATCAACTTCGTGGCTTCAGAGTTAGGCGCGTTCGTGTGATCGATTCGTGCTATATTGGTAAAGACCGTAGATACGGTTGGACTTCATGGATTCGAAGTTGGACGCAAATCGTGTGATCGAGGCGCGTTGAGGACTGCGGAGAAGATCTACTTGGAGCGTATGAAAAAGGTTGAGTCGTGTGTGTGCGTTATACCACTTTGTACGTGTTTAATCTTAGTGGATTTTTCCGTGTGATCGGTCCCGTATTTTTTTACTCCTGTGATGGAGTTTTCACGTAAAATCTTACGTACTTTATTTATTTTCTGCGTTGGGTTATTTTTACGCATAGATTTATGAGTTTTATTGTTTACACCTATTCACTCCCCCTCTAGGTGGTTTTCCCCTATTTAGATTCTTGGATCCCATAACCCACAATCTCTTGGTATTGATTTTATCTTATTTGATATTTGAAATAAGTATGAACATGAGATCAATTTTTGATTGAACACTGAATATCTTACATAATTGATAGCCTGTTGAGGGGGAGTTTATTAGGTTTTCATGCTCATAAGATGTGGAAAGAGTTACATTCTTTAGTGGAGTGCGAAAACTATCACCACATGGAGGAAAGAGCTACCATCTCGGTCGTCCGAGTAATGCGTGCAGCTACCACATGTTTGAAAAGCACGGTTTCATAATTATGATAGCTTTTTAATGTTTTTTGGAATACTTGATTCTTTCAAAATCCAAGGTTGGTATAAGGTGGGATTACTTTGAAAGATGCTCAAAGAGCCACTCCCTAAACATATTGACTAGATAATATTATCTAACTTATTTGAGATTTCAAACATTTATCGATCTTGGTGCTTTATTTTCTTTGCTCTATTGATGATTAGGTAAACTCTTTACTCATAAGATTGTATTTGATGTTTGTGAACTTGTTCAACTTTAGAGGTTATAACTTTTATAAATTTTCGTTTCACAATTTGGGATATTTTGATAGATTTCTCATAATCTATTTATTTTCATATGAAATGATATTTTTTGTATGAAGTTGATATGCAAGAATGCTTACATACTTTTTCTGGTTTTTGTAGAATTTTTGTGAATTTTTCTGAAGAAAAAGTTGCAGGCAGTTCGGACTAGGGTCAGTCAGTCCGGATCCCGAACGTTGGATTTCTCTCAGCAAATCCAGTTCGGACTAACTTCCTGATGATCCGGACTGGGCGCTAGGTGTTGTTGTGAACCGATAGGTTTGATTTCTTTTACACTTCTTCAAATCGGTTTTTGCTCCCACACTTTCTCTCTCTAGAATCAAGAAGCACTTGGATCATCTCTTGGCTGGTTTTTACTCCATCCAAGTAAGTTTTTTAGATCAAAATCTCAATTTTTCTCAGTTTTTGCTTGTGTTCTTGAAAACGAGATGGAATCCTTGCATAAAATTCAATTTTTGATATTTTTTTCTGAAATTTCTTGCTTAAATTAAACTCTGGATGCCTAAGAAACCTTTCTATGATTGTTCTTCATGGTTTAAACGGTTTTTTAGGCTTCAATTTATGAAATTTTGGATTTAGGGCATATTTTTGGTTTTTCTGAAAATCATGGAATTTACCTATTTTTAAAATTCTTTTTGAAAATCTTTATTGATTCCTAGTGTCTACACGCGATAAGGGTTGTTTGGGTATGATTTTTCAATTTTTTGGAATTAAACATCTTTTTCATGTATATTGGAGTTTGCTATCACAGGGCAACTTTTTCCGAAACTCTTTAAGATGGTTTTCGGTTGGATCATCATCTTCATCTCAGCCTTAGTGAGCGCCCGTGTCACGAATAAATTGAAGAGAGCACGTAAAGACACGGGCGACGGGGAGTTTGTTTCTTTGGACGAATTAGAGACCGAGTCTGAAGAGTGGGACAAGATAGTTGAGGCAGCAGTAGCAGCAGGGAAGGGAAAATCTCATGCATCTCAAGCTTCAGCGAAAGCTAAGACACCTACCACTGCAGCGGAAAAGGGCAAAGCCCTAATGGAATCTGTCTCTACGAAGAAGAAGAGTGTCGCGAGAAAGAAAACTCGCTCTGGAGGAATACGGATAGAGGAGCCACTAGCAAGTGCTCCACCTACCATGGAAGAAACAATCGTTCATATTGACACACACTGTATGCAAGCATTTGAGAAAAGAGAATGCATCGGGGAACGAAACGTCAATGTCGGAAATTTGCGAGATCGATCAACGACTTTTGGAATTCTCTTTGATCAAGCCGGCCTTTCTCTGATTTGCAAGTTTCCATAGACAATAGGTTTTTGCATTCATCTTGTTAGAACCTTTTATCTTTGTGCAAATAAGCTTCAGGACATTGAGGGCGGACCCATGGAGTTTCGAACAACGGCCCGGAACACTCATTTGACGATTACTCCTCAACTTATTGGTGAGGTTTTGGGAATGAAGGCTCAGCTGGACGGGACCCATTACATGAAGGGTTGCCCGATGACTAGTTTGGATTGGCGTCGAGTGGTGGATGGCATCTGTGTGCCGGACACTTTGTCGGCTGGAAATTCAGTATTCTCCAAGGAACTTCGACCGGAGTACCGTTTTCTGAACTTTACTGTGTGCTACAACATCTTGCCAAACATGCAGACAAAGGTTCATCGGTGGGATAGGATATTATTTCTTTATCTTCTAGGACATCCCACTGCAGCTAGGGGTTTGAACATTAATGTTCCTTACATCATTTGGTCGAGAATGGCACATTATGTGGAGCATCCACATCAGACTGACAGGCTTCCGTTCCTAATGATAATCATGCACATTTTTCAGAAATTTGACGTAGATACTCGATCGTCAAGTTATATGCACATTTTGGGAACAATCAATGATTCGACTGTCGTGAAGTCCCTCCCTCGACAACCAGATGATACACCAACCCCTCCTCGAAGCAAAAGGCCTTCGGCTTCTGCACAACCAGCAGCAACAGCATAACAAGCAACTATAGCACCTGCAGCAACTTCAGGACAAGGAATTTTTGCAACTTCAGAAGATGATGCCTCTGTAACTTCTATATACCGGGAGCAACAACGATTGTCACCTGAGCAGGAGTATCTCTCTGGATCTTCAGCGGATAACAAAAGATCAACATGATCTGAAGAAAAAGTATACTACGCTCACTAAATTGGTCAAGAAGATATTTGACAAGCTCGGCTGTTGTAGCTCCGACGACAACGATACCGGTTCAGAATGATTTTTGATGACGTTTACTACAGTTTTTTTTTCTCTTTCTCTAACAGTTTTTTTTAGGTTTAAATTTTGACTTTCATTTCCAATTTTGGACTGTTTTTCCCCCTAACTTTTACTTTGGCTACCTTTGTGACAAAAAGGGGGAGTGAAATGAGAACAATGAGAACTGAACATGCCACATATGATGACTAACTATTCTACTGACTATTTGGGTTTGTATATTCTAACTTCTAACAAGTTGGTAGAACTAGTGACGTGGAACAAGTGACAGTATGATCTGAACTTTTTGATATTAGACATTACGTTTTGGAACTTTGTTATGATATGCGGATTTGAATGTTTATATTTGTGCACATCATATACCTAATGTCTTTTTGAATGTATAACTCTCTGGTTGCTTATTGAATTAAATTCTTGAGGAATTAATGATTTCTTTTTGTCAAGAATTGTTATTTTTTACAGAGAGTACAAGAATTGAAGACACCTAGTTGCGTCTAAGTCTAGAGTTTGTATTAGGAGTTTATCTCTTGTATTTACATTTATTTGGATCGTTCATGCGTATTTTTGTTGTATGGTGATAGCAACAAAAATCGTTTTTCTTTATTTTTTGTGGATTGTATGTTTTGTCACGAAATTGCCAAAGGGGGAGATTGTTAAGAATTTTTATATTGGCGTATTTCATGAAGTAGATTAAGTTTTGAAGATTGGAGTTGAAGACTTGTCGATCACATACATCAATCTCAAGAAGAATGGATTCAAAATGTTTAGGTATGTTAAACTAAATATTTTTGGTGATTTGAATACATTCTTATAGTTTAGAAACACTTGGAATATTTTTCATGTGCTAAAAATGAAAAACTGGACATTTTATATGTTCTGGATCCGGATCAGGCAGATCCAGTCCGGACCCCGAACATAGTTTGGTTCATGCGAAATACTAGTCCGAATCAACCCTCTTCCAGTCCGGACCCCGAACATTAATTTTGTTATATCGCATGAATCAGTCCGGATCAGACCCAATCCAGTCCGGACCCCGAACCTTATTTCTGGGAATTTTCTTGGCTGTTACGACAGTCCGGATCAGACTAATTCCAATCCGGACCGCCGTGCGGGAAAAATTCTGTTAAGGCAGTTTTTGATTCTTATCTCTTTCCAAAACGTTTCTAGCCTATAAATAGACCATAAGATCATCTTTTAAGGCAATAGAAAAATAGTGGAAAAGATAATCCACATATAGAAAAGAAAGGAAAACACGTTCTATTTTATGTTTCTTTTTCTATATTGATCAATTTGATTACAGGGTTTTCAAACTCGTTATTTCTTGTAGAATCAAATTGATGAATACTCAGACGGTGTTTTCTTGTCTATCTATGATTATCTAAGTATTAAATTCCATCACCACCAATAAACAAACAACGATTTCCGAAAGGAACATCGGCGCGTTCATTCGCGTGGCCTTGTGATTTAAGGTGCTATCGACTTCGTAGATTCGGAGTTAGGCGCGTTCGTGTGATCGACTCGTGCTATATTAGTGAAGACCGTAGATTCAATTGGACTTCGTGGATTCGAAGTTGGACGCAAATCGTGTGATCGAGGCGCGTTGAGGACTGCAGAGAAAATCTACTTGGAGCGTATGGAAAAGGTTGAGTCGTAGGTTTGCGTTATATCACCTTGTACATGTTTTAATCTTAGTAGATTTTTCCGTGTGATCGGTCCCGTGGGTTTTTACTCTTGTGATGGAGTTTTCCACGTAAAATCTTGCGTACATTTTTTATTTTCCGCATTGGGTTATTTTTACGCAAAGATTTCTGAGTTTTATTGTTTACACCTATTCACCCCCCCTCTAGGTGGTTTTTTCCCTATTTAGATCCTTGGATCCCATAACCCACAGCTAGCGTCTTCATCAACATCGCCAATTCCCATAATTCCATATTAACGTCCTTCGATGGAGGAGGGGAGGAGGATCAATGATTCTCCGTTTCTTTGAACCACTCCACCCCATTCGAAGTCGTTAATTAATGGAACCACCGTCACCAAAAAAAAAAAGGGCATCGCAGAAGTTTAACAAAGACGATTTGGGTGATTTCTTCGGACATCCGGATTTAACGATTCAGGTGATTTCTTCGGACACCCGGATTTAGGTTCGTTCTAAGCCAATTCGGGTGATTTTTTCGGACATCCGGATTTAGGCTCTTTCCTAGGCGATTCGGATGATTTCTTCGGACATCCGGATTTAGGCTCCTTCCATGTCGATTCGGGTGATTTCTTCGGACATTCGAATTTAGGTTCGTTCCAAGCCGATTCGAGTGATTTCTTCGGACATCCGGATTTAGGCTCGTTCCAAACCGATTCGGATGATTTCTTCGGACATCCGGATTTAGGTTCAGCCAAAAGGGGATTTTCTTTAGATCCTAAATCAAAATAAAATAATGGGGATTTTTTTCGGACCCCAAATTAAGATAAGAGAATTTTCTTCGGACCCCAAATCAAAATAAAATAACGGGGATTTTCTTCGGACCCCAAATTAAGATAAGGGAATTTTCTTCGGACCACAAATCAAAATAAAATAATTAGAATTTTCTTCGGACCCCAAATTAAGATAAATGAGATTTTCTTCGGACCCTAGGATAAGAGAATTTTCTTCGGACCCCAAATCAAAATAAAATAACGAGAATTTTCTTAAGATAACGGGGATTTTCTTCGAACTCCAAGATAAGATAAGGGGATTTTTTTCGGACCCCAAATCAAGATAAGGTAAGGGAATTTTTTTTGGGCACCAAGATAAGAAAATGGGATTTTCTTCGGACCCCAAGATAAAATAAGGGAATTTTCTTCGGACCCCAAATCAAAAAAAAAATAACAAAAATTTTCTTCGGACCCCAAATTAAGATAAAAGGAATTTCTTCGGACCCCAAATTATTCAAAAATAATGGGGACTTTTTTCGGACCCCAAATTAAGATAAAGAGAATTTTCTTCAGACCCCAGGTCAAAATAAAATAACGGAGATTTTTCGGACCCCAAAATAAGATAAGGGGATTTCTTTGGACCCCAAATTAAGATAAAGGGGTTTTCTTCATACCCCAATTCAAAATAAGAAAAGGAGATTTATTCGGATCTCAAATCAAAATAAAATAACGAGAATTTCTTCAGACCTCAAATCAAAATAAAAGGGATTTTTTTTTTGGATCCCAAATCAAATCAAAATAAAAGGAGATTTCTTCAAAATAAAAGAATTTCTTTGGATTCGGAATCAATTCCAAACAAAATTCAAAAGGGGCCTAATCAACTTGGGACCCAAGTCCAAACAAGACAAATTCAAAGAGGGCCTAATAAATGAATTCAGTCCTTCGGAAAATAAGGCCCAGTCAATATAAGGGCTCAAAATTCAGTTCCTTAAAAGATAAGGCCCAGTCCACATACGGGCCCCTGAATCCAGTCCATATATAATATAGGCCCAGTCCACATACGGGCCCCTGAATCCAGTCCACATATAATACAGGCCCAGTCTATATACGCTCTCTGAATCTAGTCCAAAATCGCATACGGGCCCTGAATCTAGTCCACATGCAAATAAAACCCATAACCCATTCCAACCCACAAATAAAACCCATAACCCATTTAGCCCACAAATAAAACCTATAACCCATTCCAACCCACAAATAAAACCCATAATCCATTCTAGCCCATAAATAAAACCCAAAACCCATTTAGCCCATAAATAAAACCCATAACTCATTCCAATCTATAAATAAAACCCAAAACCCATTCAATCCATAAATAAAACCAAAGACCTATTCAATCTCATCGCCTTAACACATATAATTAAGACAAAACTATGTCCAAACCGACTTGATTCTAAATCATACACTTAGAATTTAGTCAAATCAAATTCGATCGAGCTCTAATACATAGAGTTCACTCAAATCAACCCGACTAAGTCTAATACATATACATAGGGTCTAGTCAGCCTTTTGCTCTAGCACATATATCTAGAGTGGAAACCAAATCAACTCGACTAATCCTAATACATATATTTAAGGGTTAGTCAACATTTTTCTCTAACACATAGCTAGAGTGAAAGTTCAATCAAACTTGACCAATTCTAATACACATATTTAGGATTTAGTCAAAAATTCTCACTCTAACACATATAATTAGAGTGAAAAACATATCAAACTCGACCAATCCTGATACATACAGGACTTAGCTACTTTCTACCTTCGAGTAGCATCAAATCCGATCCACCTCAATACATGTACTTGGGATTTGGTCATATCTTCACTTTGAAACATATGCCAAATGTGGAATCAAATATAATTGGATTCTAAAATATATATTTAGAGCCAATTGAATCTAATTAAACTCTAACACCTATACTTAGAGTTTAATGTCGACTAGTTCTTAATACATATACTCGGGATCTAGTTAACTTCAAATCTACCTGAATCCTAACACATATACTTAGGATTTGGTCAACCATTAGGATACGATTTATTCTATCCTCCTCACGAAGGTCTCTTAATCGAAGGTGCCCCAATTTCACGGGGGTAATTAACAATAGACGCTTGCGTCTATTGGAAGTCATGGATCTGCAATACCTGATCTCCATATACCCATATATAAATATTCATCTGAATCGTGAATACTATCCCACGGAAAATCGAAAAGATGAACCGCGCGAGATGAGTCATTTGTGATCGCATACAGCTGCAACAAAAGCCGTGATAGGCAAAGCACGAACCCCCTTAAGTACCCCATTTAAGGATTCAGAAAGATTCGTAGTCATCAGCCTAAATCGTCGCCCTCCATCTAATGCCCTTGCCCAATACTCTTTGTATCTTCCAAGATCATCCACCCACTTCCAAGCATCGTGATCCAACACATCTAGTTCTTCCTTTAGCTTATAATATTCTGTCGGTGTTGAAGCACTTCCGATGGACCAGAATTTATCTAACAAAGTATCATTTTTGAAACGATTATTCATATTTGCTTTTATGTGTCGAAGACACCAACGATGCGAGTGACCCTGTCGTGGATGATAGATATTAGCCACTATTTCCCTCAATCCAGGAAATCGATCAGATATAAAACAAATTGCTCTATTGCGAGTAACATATTGATGCATGTTAAACCATCACCAACTCCCTCCATTCTCCCATTCACAAATTGCAAATGCCAAAAGATATATTCCATTATTTGCATCTGAACCATCGCTATCAATGCATGACCTTCGTATTTGCTGTACATGTGAGTGGCATCAATACTCACTACCGGCCGATAATGTGCGAATCCACGAATAGAAGGTCCAAATGACCAAAAAACACGACCAAAGCGACAAATCCCATCTGCGGGCCACCTATGATCCAGACTCCATAAAGTACCAGGATTACATTCCTTCAGCATAGTAAGGTAACGAGGCAAGTCTGTGTATGACTGCTCCTAGCTCCCGTAAATAACCTGTAACGCTTTATTCTTTGCTTGCCATGCCTTCCAATATGTTATGCCAACATGCAAAGTTGATCGCACCATTTTTTGAATTTCTTTTCGCGTCATATTAAGTCTTACCTTTAATGTCGGGAGAATAATTTGACAAATAAGGCTCTAATTACAATTACGGTGCGCCGCGTTCAGCATTGGAATTACACGTGTGTGGACCAGCATATGATTTTACTCTAAAGTACGTTGTATCTTTAGAAACTGAAGAATGTAATCTCCAAGGACATCCCTCTACTATGCATTTGACAGTATAAGTCGTTTTAGTGGATTTCAAAACTTTCATTTGAACATTATGGTCAATATGCTACCGGTCTAGAGCGTCCAATAAAGATGACTTATCATGAAAGACCCGTCCAACCCAAGTCCCGTCAATGCTAGGTAGACCAGTATTGATTTTACGAATATCAAACTCAGTAGGATCTACGACATACTGATTTATCCAATTATTATATGAAGAAAAATGCTCCGGATGATCAACAAAATCAATTTCCTCATCAGGATTGTCTACATATTCGTTGTTTACTTTGTGGGTTGTCGATTTCATTGAAAACTGCATTTGCAAGAGAATTCAACCCTCCATCGTGATCATCATCTATATCTAGAGATGGCTCATTCCAATCATCATCCTTACTACTATAATGATCATTATTAATGGGTGCATCCTCATGATTACTATCATTATCACCACCCCCATCAACATTATCACCTCCTTCGTCAATATTATCACATCCCCCGTCAACATTAGTAGCAACTTCATTAATAGTAGGATTATTCCAATATTCATAGGAAGTAGATAACCTGCACATTTGTTAAAAATAAAATTCCAACAATACCACCTCCACGTCCCATTAATTAAAAATATAATTTGATTTGTCCTTACCCCCAATCATAAGGTCCTAGTTATAGATGAGACATCCTAGGTTCTAGACATGAGGTCGTGCATTGTCTACGTGAGGTTGTGGGTTGCGCACAGGTGGTCGTAGGTGGCACACATGTGGTCGTAGGTGGCACACTACTAACCGAGCAAGGGACAATAGTCTCAATAGGCGAATACTCACTTTCTCTGCAGTATATATAATGATTAACTCTTACCAAAAAAGATAATAAATAAGCAAAATATTCACCAATTTATTAAAATTTTATTAACCTTGTCATTCTCACACCGCCATCGCTACTAATATTTTGATCACCCATTACATTGGCGGATAAACCCACATCAATATAGTTATGAAGCATTCTCGTGCGATAACCTTACAATTCAAAATTCTCCGACGGATGTATAAATCTTTCTCAATGTATACCGTCACACAATCATAATGTTCAAATAATCCAATCATTCTCTCCAATGATTCATCATCTACTATTTCATGAGCTATATATTCATTAGCGACCGTAGGGCAACGAATCGTGAATTTTAGATGAAATTCTTCTCTTGTACAATTTGTTAAACGATACATTCTCGTCTTGAAATTATTATATGTAGAATCAAAACGTATCACGATTATTTTTTTTCGACCGCTGACATATTTTGGACCATTCTCATCCATAACTAACTGTCCATCCCAATGAACACTTAGTGACATGCGATGATTAGCCATTTTAACTACAAAAGAATATTTATAAATAAGATATTTATACTACAATTACTATTCTATAAAATAATATAAATTAGTGATGGTTCTGCGAAGATGATAGTGCGGAAGAAAAAAATTCACTCCAATGTCTCGCAAATCTGCGAAGACGAACCGAAATATCAATTCGTGACGGTTCCATATTTTCTCTCATATATACAATTGTCCTGTGCTCTCGGTTTGTGAAATTTGAGAATGCACTCGATTTGAATAATATATTCTTTTTAAACCAACTATGAAAAAACACTCTGTGAAGATATATACTTGTACGTGCAAGGGTGACGGTGAGGACGGAGGACAAACTGTCTCAGCGACAGCAATAACAGAAGACGGACGGTAGAAGTGGAAAGTCTCTCTCTCAGTGAGAGAGAAAGAGAGAGAGAGAGAGAGAGAGAGCTCTCAGCGTGAGAGAGATAGAGGGACAATGAGAGAGAGAGAGAGATCTTAATGAGAGAGAGAGAGGGAGAGATCTCTCTCTTAGTAAGAGAGAGAGAGAGAGAGAGCGAGAGAGTGGAGAGAGTGGGGACGACGACGGAGGGCTTCGGCTTCGGCGACGGCGACGGCGGGCTTTGGCTTCGGGGACGGCGACGGCGACGGCACTGCTTCGGCGACGACGGGCTTCGGTGAAAGAGTGGAGAAGGGGGGAGAGGGATCGCTGTGAAGTGGGAATAGGGATGGCACTGTGTCGGTGCAGGGGGTTGATAGTAAACAAGGCGGTGAACGATTCACCTCCTTCTTCATTGTATTAAAGGCGGTGAACGATTCACCGCCTTTAGTGTTTCTGTTAAAGACGGTGAATCGTTCACCGCCTTCTTCATTGACTTAAAGGCGGTGAACGATTCACCGCCTTTAAGCCACTTAGCATATCTGCGGATGGCGTTGAAGGCGGTGAATCGTTCACCGCCTTCTTCATTGACTTAAAGGCAGTGAACGATTCACCGGCTTTAAGATAGTTAGCCAATTTTCATTGGGAAAGGCGTTGAAGGCGGTGAATGGTTCACCGCCCTCTTTATTGGCTTAAAGGCGGTGAACGATTCACCGCCTTTAAGAGGTGTTAAGGATTTTATTTTGGCGTATTTCGTGAAAGTGTTTAAGTCTTGAAGATTGAAGATGAAGATGTTTGGATCATATACCTCAATCTCAAGAAAGAAGAATTCAAAAGGATCAGGTACGCTTAACTAAATAATATTGGTGATCTGAATACTTCTTATAGTGTAGAAATACTTGGAGGGATTTTTAATTACATAAAAATAAAAAACTGGACATGTAATATGTTCAGGATCCGGATCAGGGCATTCCAGTCTGGACCCCGAACATAGTTTAGTTCATGCGGAATTTCAGTCCGGACCTTCCCTGGTTCAGTCCGGACCCCGAACATTGATTCTGCAGAAATCGCATGAACAGTCCGGACCGTTCATCTTTCAGTCCGGACCCCGAACATGTTTTTCTGGAAAAGTTCTGTTTAATGACGACAGTCCGGACCCAACTTATTCCCGTCCGGACCGCCGACCCGAAAAATTCCAGATAAGGAGGTTTTTTATTCTTATCTTCTTCCAAAGGATTCTAACCTATAAATAAACCCTGAATTCATCTTTTAGGGTATTCGAAAAAGGATCAATCCAATACGACCGAAAAATAGAAAAATCCACATATAGAGAAGAAAGGAAATAACTAGATCTATTCTATGTTTCTTCATCTATATTGATTAATTTGATTCTAGGATTTCAAACTCAGATTTTGAGTAGAATCAAATTAATGAATTCTTAGATGGTATTTCCGATCTATCTTTGATCTAAGTATTCGGCGGATTTTCACCACCAACAAACAACGATTTTGCCAAAAATCGGCGCGTGGATTCGCGTGGCCTTGTGGACTCAAGGTGCTACCGTTTCGTGGATTCGAAACGAGGTGCGTTCGTGGATTCGAGACGTACTACTTGGTGGAGACCGTGGATTCGGTTGGACGTCGTGGACTCGACGTTGGACGCCGTGGATTCGGCGTTGGACGCAAATCGTGGATTCGAGGCGCGTTGCGGAGCGAGCGGAGAAGATCAACTAGGAGCGTATGGAAAAAGGTTGAGTCGTGTGTGAGTACGTTATATCACCTTTGTACGTGTTTAATTCTAGTGGATTTCACCGTGTGATCGGTCCCGTGGTTTTTTACTCCTGGATTGGAGTTTTCCACGTAAAATTTCTGCGTGTTATTTACTTTTCCGCATTGGGTTATTTTTACGCAAAGATTTTGGTGTGTTTATTGTTTACACCTATTCACCCCCCTCTAGGTGTTTTTTCCCCTGTTCAGATCCATATTTAACATAACCCACAAGTGGTATCGGAGCGGGAATAGGGTTGTAAACAATGGTTGAAGGTGGAAACATCAACAGACCACCGTTCTTCGATGGAACAAACTATGCTTATTGGAAAGTACGCTTGAGAGCGTTTTTAATTTCCATCGATGAACGGGTGTGGCAATCAATCGAGTTTGGATAGACAAATCCTACTGAAATTTTTGTTGATTGTCACGCCCCGGAGGTTTAAGGATTAGCGAAAAACGTACATATATATTTTTTTCTTAACAACCCCTCCTGCCGGTGCGCGTCAGACCCGCCACATATACAAATTCACTCTTTAAACGGACAGAGTCTCCTTTGTATATGCACGGCGTCGCATTTACAACATTATTCTTTAACCACACAGTCACAATGAATACATTGATGGAGAGTACTACTTTTATCCATAAACTTAAGGTTTCATTCACAACATCAAGATAAGACTGCGGATTTACGAACAGTGTCTAAATGACACCTAATTTCCCAAAGTAATTCCGCGAGTCTCATTTAGGCGGCTGCATCTTTTGAAAGGATAAATCCAGAGGTTTTCAAGATAGTGCCCACACGACACTTGGTTTTGAAAAGCATTTTCGAAACCCTTTTGTTTAGTGTAAGACATGCCGCATATAAATCCATAACAGTATATCAAATCCACAATACCAAATTAACTACCAATCCAACATCAATAATGGTCCACAATCAAGCAAATGAAACTTAACAGTTAAACAAGAAAGGAAATGAGATAACCCAACAAGAAACGGCGAAGTAAAGGCTCATATGGCTAATGTCCTCTAGACGCTGCCTCACCATCGTCCCGGCTACTACACCTAGTCTGACCTGTCACAGTGTAGGAAAGTCAGTGACAAATAAAGTAGATGATCAAAGCAATAAAAGTATTTTTAAAGAAAACCGAATACACCAGAACCTTTCGCTTTTCCCCTTATGAGTCACCACATCCCTTGATTTAATTACATGATACCTGTCGGAAGGTCTAAAGACCCCCCTCGTGAACGATCACTTTGCTTGCGTAATGCCTTTAACCCCTCCACGGTGCTAGTGCTGCACCTATAGCGAGCGCGAGGGGTCCCCACTCGACACCTTTACTTTCGTGGGGTACACGGGTCAACGTACCACGATTCCGGAAAAGTACACCCAATCGGTGGATAAACCGCCGGTGTGCATGTAAGCATCTAAGAACATGATAGCCGAAACCGGCGTGTAACAATCACCGCGACACTCAGTCGCCACAGTTAATAATGGAAGAAACAAGACATACTCATGCGATGGGTTTAAACAGTTGATACATCTCATCTACTTTATTAGGCTTGTTATTATACTTGTTATAATGATGACATACATCACTTATTGCGAGAGTACCCACCTTGTTGTGTGACGATCGGGACACCTTGAACTTTGACACTCTCCCGCTCAGCACCTGGACCTAAAGAAGTCCCCAAAAAGAACCATAAATCAAACCGGGCGCACCATGTCGCAAAAACGGAACCCAAAACTTATCATCGCGACAAAAACCCCGTAACGGCGTGCATACGACGACGGCTCCTCGCGCGCCACCCACCCGCGCGGACGCCGTCGCCCGCGGCGTTTGCCCGCGCGGACGCCGCCGCCCGCGGGTACCCCGCGCGGACGCCGTCGCCCGCGGCGTTTGCCCGCGCGGACGCCGCCGCCCGCGGGTACCCCGCGCGGCACGAGGCCGCGCGGCGCGCGCCCGCGGGTGGTGCCCGTGCGGTGCTTGCCTGCCCGCGGGCGCCCCCGCGCGGCACGAGGCCGCGCGGCGCATGCCCGCGGGTGGCGTCCACGCGGCGCCCGTGCGGCTTCTGCCCTCCCGCGGGCGCCCCGCGCGGCACGGGGCCGCGCGGTGCGAGCCCGCGGGTGGCGCCCGCGTGGCGCCCGCCCGTGCGGACGCCGCCACCCGCGGGCGCCACGCGCGGCACGAGGCCGTGCGGCTTGCGCTCGCGGGTGGCGCCCGCGTGGCGCCTTCCCGCGCGGACGCCGCCGCCCACGGCCCGGCATGCGCGCCGCCCGCGGGTGGCGCCCCGCGCGGCACAAGGCCGCGCGGCACACGCCACCGACGGTGGTGCCCTGGGTGGCCCTAGATCGCGCGGCGGCGGCGGGGACGGCGATGACGTCGGCGACGGAGGTGGCGACGACGACGACGGAAAAAGACACGAAAACCCCAATCAATGTAATAAAACGAATTCCACTTACCGTAAATTTCGACGGGGAAGACGATCCGATCGCACTCCTATTTCCGGCACGTTGATCGGACTCCTCTGCCTTCTTCCTCCGGTTAGGGTTTCGTTCTTTTCTTTTCTTTTCTTTCTCTTCCTCTCCGGCTAGGGTTTCTCTTTTTGCGAAAAGTGGGATTTTCTCTCGTACGTACGAATAATTCCCACATTTAAATATTTGTAACTAATTAATTGATTAATTAATTATACGGGATAAACCCGTAATTTCCTCGAAAAGCGTGCGGGATATTTTGCACGGATTCCGATGCGCACCAAGTCACCGCAACCCTAAAAACCCTGTTCCGGGAGATCCCAAGGTCGGATTTCAGATCCGATCGCACCGTCGGTCATCATTTTTCGAGCCCTTTCACAGAAAAATATCCGTGCAACACATCGACCAACTTAAGAAAACTTGATAATTCAGCTTTCCTAAAAAGTACTTTACTAACAGGAGTGTAAATATTACTACAAAAGTCGAGTCATTACACCACTCACACTTTATAAGAAGTTTCGTCCTCGAAACTTAATCTCAACCCTCGCTAAACAATTCGGGAAAACACTCCCTCATCTTCGTTTCCAGTTCCCACGTTGCTTCGCGTTCTTCGTGATTGCTCCACTGGACCTTTACGTAGGGGATGGTCCGATTGCGCAGTTTCTTATCCTCTCGTGCTAAGATTCGCACCGGTATCTCCTCGACGCTTAAGTCTTCCCGCAGCTCGATCGTGCAAACATCAAGGGCGTGAGAGGGGTCGGAAAGGTACTTCCGAAGCATCGAGACGTGAAACACGTTGTGGACTCGATCAAGATTCGGCGGCAAAGCCAACCGGTACGCCACTGGGCCCACACGTTCTAGGATTTCGAACGGTCCCACGTACCTCGGGCTCAACTTCCCCCTCAGGCCGAATCGTCGGGTCTCCTTTGAAGGCGAAACTCGGAGCAACACGTGCTCGCCCACCGTGAATTCCAAATCCCGTCGTCTGTGGTCCGCGTAACTTTTCTGTCGGCTCTGGGCAGTCAGCAGCCGCTGCTTGATAAGGCGCACTTTCGCTTCGGTCTCCTCCACCAGATCTGGTCCCAAAAACTTGCGTTCTCCCAAGTCGTCCCAGCATATTGGAGACCGACAGCGGCGCCCGTACAGGGCCTCTTATGGCGCCATTTGAATGCTGGCTTGGTAGCGGTTGTTGTAGACGAATTCCACAAGGGGTAGGTATCGAGACCACCCCCCACCCAAGTCAAGTACGCATGCTCGGAGCATGTCTTCGAGGATCTGGATCACTCGCTCCGATTGCCCGTCGGTTTGCGGGTGAAAAGCCGTACTAAAATGTAGTTTAGTCCCCATTGCCCGCTGCAGGCTCTGCCAAAAGTTCGACACAAAATGCGTGTCTCTGTCCGACGTAATGGACGCCAGTATCCCATGCAACCTTACCACCTCGTTGATGTAGGTTTGCGCTAGTCGGTCCCAGGTCCATGTTGTGTGAATGGGTAGGAAATGGGCCGATTTCGTCAGACGATCTACTATGACCCAAATCGCGTCATGTCCTTGAGACGATCTCGGAAAGCCGGTCACGAAATCCATCGTGATACTTTCCCATTTCCATTCCGGCACGGGTAACGGTTGTAGCTTCCCTGCTGGGTGTTGATGTTCGGCCTTTACTTGTTGGCACACTAGGCAATGCGCCAGAAATCGTGTTACGTCCCCCTTCAATTTAGGCCACCAGAAAGTTTGTTTAATATCCTTGTACATCTTCGTCCCCCCAGGGTGTGCTGAGTAGGGAGCACTACGCGCTTCCCTCAAAATTTCCTCTTTGAGTTCCGGTAGGTCAGGCACGCAGATTCGCCCTCGGAATTGTATTGTGCCATCAGAGCCTATTGCGAAGTCGCCCCCCTTGGTCTGAAGGTATTCTGTCCGACGTAGTGGACGCCGTCACCCGCGGCGTTTGCCCGCGCGGACGCCGCCGCCTGCGGGCAGGCGCGCGCCCGCGGGTGGTGCCCCCGCGGTACTTGCCCGCCCGCGGGCGCCCCCGCGCGGCACGAGGCCGCACGGCGCATGCCCGCGGGTGGCGCCCACGCGGCGCCCGTGCGGCATCTACCCGCCCGCGGGCTCCCCGTGCGGCACGGGGCCGCTTGGTGTGCGCCCGCGGGTGGCGCCCGCCCGCGCGGATGCCGCCACCCGCGCGGACGTCGCCACCCACGGGCGCCCTGCGCGGCACGAGGCCGTGCGGCTTGCACTCGCGGGTGGCGCCCGCGCGGCGCCTTCCCGCGCGGACGCCGCCGCCCGCGGGCGCCCCGCGCGGCACGAGGCCGCTCGGCTTGCGCTCGCGGGTGGCGCCCGCGCGGCGCCTTCCCGCGCGGACGCCGCCGCCCGCGGCCCGGCGTGGGGGCCGCCCGCGGGTGGCGCCCCGCGCGGCACAAGGCCGCGTGGCGCGGCGCCCTGGGTGGCCCTAGATCGCGTGGCGGCGGCAGGGGCGGCGATGACGTCGGCGACGGAGGTGGCGACGACGACGACGGAAAAAGACACAAAAACCCCAATCAATGTAATAAAACGAATTCCACTTACCGCAAATTTCGACGGGGAAGACGATCCGATCGCACTCCTATTTCCGGCACGTTGATCGGACTCCTCCGCCTTCTTCCTCCGGTTAGGGTTTCGTTCTTTTTTCTTTTCTTTTGTCTCTCTTCCTCTCCGGCTAGGGTTTCTCTTTTTGCGAAAAGTGGGATTTTCTCTCGTACGTACGAATAATTCCCACATTTAAATATTTGTACCTAATTAATTGATTAGTTAATTCTACGGGATAAACCCGTAATTTCCTCGAAAAGCGTGCGGGATATTTTGCACGGATTCCGATGCGCACCAAGTCATCGCAACCCTAAAAACCCTATTCCGGGAGATCCCAAGGTCGGATTTCAGATCTGATCGCACCGTCGGTCATCGTTTTTCGAGCCCTTTCACAGAAAAATATCCGTGCAACACATCAACCAACTTAAGAAAACTCGATAATTCAGCTTTCCTAAAAAGTACTTTACTAACAGGAGTGTAAATATTACTACAAAAGTCGAGTCATTACACTGATGTTCGCACCATCAAACCTAGGTCGAAATGGACTAAGGAAGAAATTGATGCATCTTCTTACAACGACAAAGGAATTAACGCTTTATTTAATGCTTTGTCGCAAACCGAATTCTCTCGCGTCTCGGCATGTGAGACTGCGAAAGAAATCTAGGATGTTCTACAAGTTACACATGAGGGAACAAGCCTTGTGAAGATTCAAAAACTGCAAATGCTTACGAGCAAATTTGACTCAATTTTTATGGCAGAAAATGAATCTTTCACAGATTATTATACACGATTGCAAGATATCGTTAATACATGTGTTAACTTGGGAGAGAAAATTCCAGAATCTAAAGTTGTAAGAAAGATTTTAAGGACTCTTCCTGAAAGATTTCGCCCTAAGGTTGCGGCCATTGAAACAGTAAAACACCCGGACGAAATCCGTGTAGAAGAATTAGTTGGTGCACTTCAAACTTATGAAATGACTTTTCCTACTAACTATTCTTCTGGAAAGCCATCTTCTTCTAAGTCTTCAGGTTTTGCATTGAAATCAACAAAGGAAGAAGACGCGGATTCAACCTCCTCAGACGGTGATGAGAATCTATCAATGGAGGATTTCGAGAAGCAACTTGCACTCTTGACGAAGAAATTTCGCCGAAGCTTTCGAAGAGGTAATTCAAGCAAAACCTCATCCTTCGTAAAGTCCAAGAAAGGCAAAGGATCTTCAAACTTTAAGTCAAGAAAGCAAGAGAGTTAGTCAAAGGACAAGAAGAACTCGGAGGGACAAATCCAATGCTTCAAGTGCCGAGGCTACGGTCACATCTCAACGGAGTGTCACAACAAGAATCCGTCAAAGAAGAAGGCGATGCAAGCCGTCACTTGGGATGACACCTCAACTTCCAATGAGTCATCTTCCAGTGATGAGGATAACAACGCAACGGCATTCCACGCGTCCACAACTTCACCTTACATGTGCTTTATGGCGAGTACATCCAGTTCATTATCCAACTCCTCCCAGGATGAAAAGAATGCAACGGACAATGAACCGAGTGATTCAGAAGGTGAAGACTTTGCTTTTGCCTATCATAAACTGTTGAAGGATTCAAAAAGGGTGGCAAAGGAAAACAAGAGTTTGAGGAGAAGGTTGCGGGATCTTGAAGAAGAAGCTAAAAAGGCAACTTCTGTCTCAAACGCTCTTGAAGTGGAAAGGGACAAATTGATCAAAGTAAATGTTTGCCTTCAAGAGAAGAACGAGCATTTCGAGAAGGAACACATCAAGTTGGTGGATAAAGCTAATTACTTCTTGAAGCTCTACACCGAGGCTCGACAAGAGAAGATGGAGATGACGAAGACCATATTCCAACTTAAGGAAGATTTGAAGCGTTTCTCTTCCGGAAGGAGCAAGTTGGATAAGATGCTTGGTCTTGGTCAAACGAATCGTTTGGGCCTTGGATACAATCGAACTGGAAACAGTCCTAGTTCGAGTGAAACAATTTTTGTGCCCCAGTCGGCGTCTCCTCCTCCGACGAAAATCATCGCATCCAACGACAACAAGCCTACTTCACCTACTTCGGGTTCAACATGTACAAAGGTATGTTTTCGTTGTGGTTTTGCAGGGCACATAAGAAGAAATTGTAAGAATAGAGCGAAGCGATCAAATCAAGCGCCTCTTGCAACAACTACCAACAAGTTCAACCCCCGGAAATCAAAATAAAATTTTTCAAAAGAAAAGAACATTGGTAGTACACCTAACAAGACGACGTCATCAATGAAAAGCGATCAATCAAGCAAGACGCATTCACCAAGGAGAATAACTTCGCAATCATTACCAACGTACTCCAAAACTCAAAAGGTTTGGGTGCGCAAAGGAATCATCACACATACCTCCGAGCACTCCGTTACCGCAAACGCTACGTACTCCAAGGACCATCCAGAGTCAAATATCATTGGAGATCCACAAGAAGGAGTCAGGACTCGGAGACAATTGGTTTGTGGAGTTGCGTGTTACGTCTCCACGTTAGAACCAAAGAATGTCGATGAAGCTCTTCAAGACGATTATTGGATTGAAGCAATGCAAGAAGAGCTCCATCAATTCGAAAGGAACAAAGTCTGGGAACTAACGAAGCCCCCGAAGCAACAAAATATCATCGGTACAAAGTGGATTTTCAAGAACAAGAAAAACCGGATGGTACCGTCATTCGGAACAAAGCATGCCTAGTTGCTCAGGGCTATTCACAAATTGAAGGTATAGACTTTGATGAGACGTTCGCCCCGGTAGCTCGTCTCGAGTCAATTCGTATCCTTTTTGCGATTGCTTGTCATTTCAAAATTAAGCTTTTTCAAATGGACGTTAAGAGCGCCTTTTTAAATGGTTTTCTAAATGAGGAAGTTTATGTGGCTCAACCGAAAGGTTTCATTGACCATAAACTACCTAACCATGTGTTT
This sequence comes from Tillandsia leiboldiana, assembly GCA_029204045.2. NCBI lineage: Eukaryota > Viridiplantae > Streptophyta > Magnoliopsida > Poales > Bromeliaceae > Tillandsia > Tillandsia leiboldiana. The sequence goes on along the minus strand of CM055077.1, from coordinate 17,893,974 downwards.
CGACTGAAAAAGGCTCTTTACGGTCTAAAACAAGCACCGCGAGCATGGTACGAAAGGTTGACAAAGCACCTTTTGGAAAATGGCTACACTCGAGGGGGAGCGGATCGGACACTCTTTGTGAAACATTTTCAGGATAACTTCATTGTGGCACAAATCTATGTCGATGACATTGTACTCAGTGCAACAAGGAACAACGATGCTTCAAAATTCGCTGAAACCATGGAAAGCGAATTTGAGATGTCCATGATGGGCGAGCTAACATATTTTCTTGGATTGCAAATCAAACAAAGTGAAGAAGGCATTCATCTGTGCCAATCCAAGTATGCAAAGGAGTTGGTCAAGAAATTCGGATTAGAAAATTCTAAAGACTTTCCGACTCCAATGAGAACTCGCAACAAGGGACTAGGAAGTGAATCTCTTAGTGAAAGTGTAGACGAGAAGCTTTATCGCAGCACGATTGGAAGTCTACTCTATCTCACGGCTAGTCGCCCGGACATATCCTTCAGTGTTGGGATTTGCGCGAGATATCAATCTGCACCGAAGGAGGTTCACCTGAAAGTGGTGAAAAGGATCATCCGGTACGTCAAAGGTACGCTAAATTTCGGAATTTGGTATCCTATGGCACATCTCTCGATATTATAGGATACTCAGATGCCGATTGGGCTGGATCAGTGGATGATCGGAAAAGCACGAGTGGTGCATGTTTTTATCTTGGCCATTCTTTTGTTGCATGGCATAGTAAAAAGCAAAACAGCATTGCACTCTCGACTACCGAAGCGGAATATATTTCAGCGGGTAGTTGTTCAACTCAATTGGTTTGGATGAAAAGCGTGTTGAGCGACTTCCGAATTTCTGCGAGTTCGGTAACTATTCTTTGTGACAACACTAGTGCTATAAATATTTCTAAAAACCCTGTGTTGCACTCAAGAACAAAACACATTGAACTTAGATATCATTTTCTAAGAGAGCTAGTTGAATCAAGTATTCTTCAAATTTCTTATGTTTCAACTGAAGATCAATTAGCCGATATTTTAACAAAGCCTTTGGATCAAAAACGTTTTATTCATTTGCGTAAAGCAATTGGAATGCTTTATTTGAAATAACACTTTTTGAAACCATTGCTTAGGTTAGGTTTTGTTGTGTGTTTTTGTTCTTTATCTATACTTGTACATAGAACATTGACTGAGCTTTAGTTAATTGACTTTAATTGCATCCTTTTATGTTTTAAGAAATTTATTATGATTTGGATATCATGATAATTCATTTGATGCAATGATCATTTATATCAATTAGTTCATTTTTAATTGATCAAAGTCAATTTCTCTCTCAAATGATCTCTTGGTATAGTTTTTATCATATTTGAAAATTGAGTTAAGTATGAACACGAGATCAATTTTTGGTTGTATACTTCATATCTTAAATAATTGATAGCCAATTGAGGGGGAGTTTAATTATTAAGTTTCATGCTCAAAAGATGTGGAAAGAGTTACATCCCAATGAGGAGTGTGAAAACTACCACCACATGGAGGAAAGACCTACCACCTCGGTCGTCCGAGTACTGTGTGCAGCTACCACATGTATACCAAGCATGGTTTCTCTTGTTGATTAAATAAAATACTTTTTGGAATACTTGACTCTGTCAAATTCCAAGGTTGGTATAAGGTGGGATTTTTATTGAAAGATGCTCAAAGAGCCACTCCCTATAATAAATTGACTAGATACATTATCTAACTTATTTGGGATTTCAAACATCTATCGATCTTTGTGCTTCATTTTCTTTACTAAATTGATGATTTGATAAATGCATTACTCATTAGATCGTGATTGATGTTTTGAACTTGATCAACTTTAAAGGATTTAATTTTTATAAATTTTCGTTTCATTATTTGGATATTATTGATAGATTTAGCATAATCTATTTCTTTTGATATGAAACGATGATTTTTGTTTAAAGTTGACATACAAAATTGCTTACATACTTTTTCTGGAATTTCTGGAATTTTTGTAAATTTTTCTGGAGAAAAAGTTGAAGCCGATCCGGACTGAAAAATCTGATCCGGATCCCGAACCGTGGAAATTGTCTGCGGGTAGCCGATCCGGACTGGATTCTCGAGCTGATCCGGACCGCGGCTAGGGTTTAATAGAAATGAAAGGGTATTTGATTTCTTTTTACCTCAAGCTTTTGTTTCTAAATTTCCAGAGCTTCTCTCTCTAGACTCCATCAAATTTGGACTCTTCCAAACTCAAGTTCTTTCGATTTCAAGTAAGTTCTTTGATCAAAACTCGGGTTCTTCACTGTTTTTGCTCTGTTCTTCAAAACGTGAATGAAATTCATGCCTCTTATTCAATTTTAAACGGTTTTTGGTCAAATTTATTTTGATATAAGAACTCTGGGTAGATTAGTTTTGTTTGTATGCCTTGTATTCTCTTGATTAACGGATTTTTGAGCTTCAATTTCTAAAAATTCGGTTTTACGGCATATTATGAGAATTTTTGAAAATCATGGAATTGATCTATTTTTAAAATTCTTTTTGCAAAACGAACTTGATTCCTAGTCTCTGTACACGATAATGATTGTTTGGGTACAATTTTTCAAATTTTTGAAAATTAAACAATTTTTCGTGTTCTTGAGTTCTTGCTCGCAAGCTCTCTATTCTCAAACGCACTAGCAAAGATGGTTTTCGGTTGGATACTAGTACTCATTGCAGCAATGGTCCACACTCGAGCGACAAACAAGCTCAAAAGAGCTAAGAAAACTCAAGACAGGGGAGTATGTCCCTGTGGACTCAGATACGGAATCCGAGACGAAATCAGTAGACTGGGACGAGCTTATGGAAGAAGGCGCAGCACATGCTGCATCGACTGCATCAAAGGGGAAAGCGCCTGCAGCTACTTCAAAGGCGAAGACACCGCCAACCGCCGCAGAGAAAGGGAAAGCTCCAATGGAACCAACTTCAGTAACAATGAAAAAGAAGAGCGTTGCTCGAAAGAGGGGTAGAGCTCGAGGAATTTCAATCGAAGAGCCACTTGCAAGTGAGCCCCCTCTACAGGAAGTTGTGCACATCAGCTCCGAAATAATGAAGTACTTTGAGAAGAGGGAATGCATTGGTGAGCGACATGTAAATGTCAAAGCACTCAAGGATCGTTCAAAAGTGTTTGGAACACTTTTTGATCAAGAAGGACTTGCTCCCATCTGCAATTTTCCGGAGACTATTGGATACTGTCTTCACCTTGTCAGGATCTTTTATCAATGTGCTACGAATCTGGTGGATATTGAGGACGGACCCAAAGAATTTTTCACAACGGTCCGAAATGTGAATCTGAAAATAACACCTCAATTGATTGGAGAGGTGTTAGGAATGAATGCCCGACTTGATGGGATTCATTATCTGAAAGGTCATGTGATGACCAATACAACCTGGAGAACGGTTGTAGATGGAATCTGTCTACCTGATACTCGGTCGGCGGGAAATTCTATTCTCTCAAAAGAACTTCGACCTGAGTACCGATTCCTGAACTTTATCGTTTGCTACAACATTCTACCAAACATACAAACTAAAGTTCTTCGATGGGATAGAATGTTATTTCTCTATCTTCTTGGGAATCCTACTGCAGCCTTGGATCGAACTTCAATATACCATATCTGATTTGGTCGCGGATGGCGAGATATGTGGAGAATGCACATCCAACGGAGAGGCTTCCTTTCCCAATGATTATTATGCGTATTTTAAGGAAATTTAAAGTCGCTATTGCATCATCGGCATACATGCATAGTTTGGGAACTATTAATGATACAATAATTGTGAAGTCCCTCTCCACGAGACAGGATGGGCCTCCCACGCCTCCTCGCAGCAAGAGACCAGCAGTACCAGCAGCACCTTCAGCACCAGCAGCAACAACAGCAGCAGCAGCAGCTTCTACGTCAGAGGTGTTGGGTTATAACTATATGGATCTAAATAGGGGAAAAAACACCTAGAGGGGGGGTGAATAGGTGTAAACAATAAACACTCAAAAATCTTTGCGTAATAAAACCCAATGCGGAAATGAAAATAAAACGCAAGATTTTACGTTGAAAAACTCCAAAACCAGGAGTAAAAAACCACGGGACCGATAACACGGTGAAATCAACTAAGATTAAACACGTACAAAGGTGATATACCGTACTCACACACGACTCATCCTTTTTCCATACGCTCCGAGTTGATCTTCTTCGCTCGCTCCGCAACGCGCCTCGAATCCACGATTTGCGTCCAACGCCGAATCCACGACATCCAACGTCGAATCCACGACGTCTGACCGAATCCACGGTCTCCACCAAGTAGTACGTCTCGATCACACGAACGTACCTCGCTCCGAATCCACGAGAGCGGTAGCACCTTGAATCCACAAGGCCACGCGAATCCACGCGTCGATTTTGGGGAAAATTGTTGTTTTGTTGGTGGTGAAAATCCGCCGAATACTTAGATCAAAGATAGATCGAAAATGCCATCTAAGTATTCATTAATTTGATTCTACTCAAAATCTGAGTATGAAAACCTAGAATCAAATTAATCAATATAGATGAAGAAACATAGAATTAATCTAGTTATTTCCTTTCTTCTCTATATGTGGATTTTTATAAGTTTTTCTCCGTTAATTTTTCTTGTTCATGTACGGAATAAAAAACTTATAGTGGATTACCCTAAACAATGAAATTAAGGTTTACTTATAGGTTAGAAACCATTGGAAGAGGATAAGAATAAAAAACTGACAATACAGAATTTTTCCCGCACGACGGTCCGGACTGGATTTGGCTTGATCCGGACTGTCGTTGTTTTTCAGAGAATTTCTTAAAAAACAGTGTTCGGGGTCCGGACTGAAATAACCACGGTCCGGACTGTTCATGCGATTTCTGCAGAATCCACGTTCGGGGTCCGGACTGAACCAAGGGTGTTCCGGACTAGATTTGCGCATGAACCTTCCTATGTTCGGGGTCCGGACTGTAGTACCCTGATCCAGATCCTGAACATATAATAGTCCAGTTTCTTGATTTTTATGCAATTAAAAACCCATCCAAGTGTTTCTACACAATAAGAAGTATTCGGATCACCAAGAGTGTTTAGGTAAACGTACCTGATCCTTTTGAATTCTTCTTTCTTGAGATTGAGGTATATGATCCTAACATCTTCATCTTCAATCTTCAAGACTTAACCACATCACGAAATACGCCAAAACAAATTCCTTAACAATCTCCCCCTTTGGCGGTTTCGTGACAAAATAAAAATCCACTAAAAGAAAATTCAAAAAGATATTTTTGTTGCTATCACCATACAACAAAAATTTACAATAGAGATCCAAATACATGAGATAAACTTCTAAAACAGACTGTAGACTTAGACGACTGTACTCTCTGCAAAAAAGAAGTAATTCTTGACAAAAGAAATCGTTAGATACCTCAAGAATTTAACAATAAAAAAACCAACAGAGATATGAAGTTTATACTCACCATGACATTTATAAAAGCATATATGTATTAGAATACCAATCAGAGATAGACATATCTTCTAAGCAATAAAATCCAAATGTCATACGAATGTTAGTAATCAAACAACTTGTTAGTAATATTACATGCCCAAATAGTTAGTCAAATAATTAGTCGAGGCATGCATTTATTCACAATATGAACCAAAGTTGTTGTCATACTTACCTTCCAAGGTTGAAGTGTTCCAAAGTTCTCACAAACCATTGTCAAATTTGTTCATATCTCTCTCCCCCTTTTTGTCACTAAAATTAGCCAAAAAATTATACAAATTAAGGGAGTTAAAAGTTCAAAACCAAAATGTAAGAACTAAAACTAAAACCTGCAAAACAAAAAGATTAACAAAAAATCAATTGTCAGACTCTGAATCTTCAGAGCTACTACATCCCATTTTTGTAAACATCTTCTTCACCAACTTCTTCATCGAAGTGAATTTCTTTGTCAGAGTGATCTGAGCTTCAGTTATTATTTCAAGTTCCTCAGAGATGCGCTTTTGTTCTTGTTCAAAAGATAACCGTTGCTGCTCCTTATAAATTGAAGTTATAGAGGCTTCATCATCTGACACGGGTGCTTGCTTTGAGGGTGATGCAGAAGTACCGACTGAGGGTTTCTTGCCACGCGGAGGAGTCGGGGTGGCATGAGGCAGTTTCTGAAAAGACTTTACGACTGTTGAATCATTAATCATACCTAAGCTGTGTTGATAACTTGTAGAGCTAATATCAATCTTGAATTTCTTTAAAATTCTCATAATGTTTAATGGGAATGGTAGTCTTTCCGTTGGATGAGGATGTTCAACGTATCGTGCCATCCTACACCAAATGACATAAGGGATATTGATGTTCAACCCTACTGCCTCTGACGAATGTCCTAACAGGTATAAGAAAAGCATACGATCCCATCGTAGGACTTTCGTTTGCATGTTTGGAAGAATATTGTAGCAGATGATAAAATTTAGAAACCGGTACTCAGGTCGAAGTTCTTTAGAGTAAATAGAATTTCCCGATGACTGAGTCTCCGCCATGCATATCCCATTTACAACAGTTCACCACAACAAGTTTGTTAAACTTTTCCCTTTCAAATAATGGGTTCCCGTAACGCTGGATTTCATCCCTAGGACTTCTCCAATTAGATGTGGAGTTATCTTGAGTCTTGTCCCTCGGACTGTCGTATAAAACTCCATTGGTCCGTCTTCATGTTCTTGAAGCTGGACTGCATTGGTATAGAAGGTCCGTAGCAGATGCAAACAATACCCAAGAGTTTCATGAAATTTGCAAACTTGATAGAGATCAGCTTGTTCAATTAGATTTCCGAAAGCTGGAGAACGATCTCGAAGAGCTCCAATGTTAACGTGTCGTTCCCCAATACACTCTCTGTTCTCAAAGGCTTTCAGTCGGTCTATGTTAATAGGCACGTGTTCCTCTGGAGGTTGTGAATTATGTGCCATTGGTTTCTCAATTTCAATCCCTCGTGCTCGTCCCATCCATCGAGCTACTCTTTTTCTCTTCATTGAATAGGATGTTGGAGGCATTGGAGCTTTGCCTTTCTCCGCAGCAGTAGGCGCTGTCTTTGCCTTTGTTGTACCAGGGGTTTTCCCTTTTGATGTAGCAGGTGCTGCGTCGTCATCCATTAGTTCATCCCAGTTCACTGATTCCGTCTCAGATTTCGTCTCGGAGTCGTCCACAAGAACATACTCACCTTTTCTTTGAGTTTTCTTCACTCTCTTTAGTTTATTTGTCGCTCGTGTATGTACCATTGCAACAAGAAGCACTATTATCCATGCAAACACCATTTTTGCTAGTGCTTTAGTAAATGAAGAACCTGCAAGCAAGAACTCAAGAACACAAAAAATTGTTTAATTTTCAAAAATTCAAAAAATTGTACCCAAACAATCATTATCGTGTAGAGAGACTAGGAATCAAATTAGTTTTGCAAAAATAATTTTAAATATCGATCAATTCCATGATTTACAAAAATTCTCATTATATAACGACCGAATTTATTATTTTCATGCATAAGGATAATAGATTACCTAGTAGAAAAGATTTCAAAATCATCACAAACCTCCCTTTTTCTTTTCTATTGCAATTTCTCGATTATTATATGATGATTTCTTAACTTTCCATATATAGAAAGAGATAGACTATAAATGACATCTCTTATGTCAATAAGACCAAAGGGCCCTAAAACCGAATTTTTAGAAATCGAAGCTTAAAAATCCGTTAATCAAGAGAATACCAAGCATATAAACAAAACTAATCTACTCAGAGTTCTTATTTCAAAAGAAATTTGACCAAAAACCATCTAGAATTGAATTCGAATCATGATTTTCACTCACATTTTGATGAACAATGCAAAAATAGTGAAAAATTTGAGTTTTGATCAAAGAGACTTACTTGAATCCGAAGAACTCGAGTTTGAAAGGCTCCAAATTGGTTGTTTTCTAGAGAGAGAAACTCTGGAGACTTGGAAACAAAAGTTTGTGATAAAAAGAAATCAAATACCCTTTTGTTTCATATAAACCCTAGCCGCGGTCCGGATCGACTCAAGAATCCAGTCCGGATCGGCTACCCGTAGACAATTTCTGCGTTCGGGATCCGGAACAGAAATTCCAGTCCGGATCGGCTCCAACTTTTTCTTCAGAAAAATTTAGAAAAATTCCAGAAATTCTAGAAAAAGATTGTAAGCACTTTTGTATGTCAACTTTAAACAAAAGTCATCGTTTCATATCAAAAGAAATAGATTATGCTAAATCTATCAATAATATCCAAGTAATGAAACGAAGATTTATAAAAATTAAATCCTTTAAAGTTGATCAAGTTCAAGAACATCTATCACGATCTAATGTGTAATGCGTTTATCAAATCATCAATTTAGTAAAGAAGATGAAGCACCAAGATCGAAAGATGTTTGAAATCCCAAATAAGATAGATAATATATCTAGTCAATTTATTGTAAGGAGTGGCTCTTTGAGCATCTTTCAATAAAAATACCACCTTATACCAACCTTGGAATTTGACAGAGTCAAGTATTCCAAAAAGCATTTTATCTAATAAACAAGAAAAAACATGCTTTGTATACATGTGGTAGCTGCACACAGTACTCGGACGACCGAGGTGGTAGCTCTTTCCTCCATGTGGTGGTAGTTTTCACACTCCTTATTGGGATCTAACTCTTTCCACATCTTTTGAGCATAAATACTTTAATAAACTCCCCCTCAATTGGTTATCAATTATTTAAGATATAAAGTATTCAACCAAAAATTGATCTCGTGTTCATACTTAACACAATTTTCAAATATGATAAAAACTATACCAAGAGATCATTTGAGAGAGGAATTGACTTTGATCAATTAAAAATGAACTAATTGATATAAAAGATCATTGCATCAAATGAATTATCATGATATTCAAACCATAATAAATTTCTTAAAAATATGAAAGGATGCAAGTAAAGTCAATTATACTAATGCTCAATTAATGTTCTATGTACAAGTATAGATAAAGAACACAAACACACAACAAAACCTAACCTAAGCATTGGTTTCAAAAAGTGTTATTTCAAAGAAAGCATTCCAATTGCTTTACGCAAGTGAATAAAACGTTTTTGATCCAAAGGTTTTGTTAAAATGTCAGCTAATTGATCCTCAGTTGAAATATAAGATATTTGAAGAATACTCGATTCAACTATGTCACGCCCCGGGGGTTTTAAACGCTCAGAAGGATAGCCACCGAAGCTACCAAACTGACGTATTAATTTTGTTTTTGAACCAAACTTCCTCGGTGCGTGCCCAGATCCGCCGCATATACAAATTTACTCTACAAACGGGCAGAGTCTCCTTTGTATATGCACGGCGTCCTGACTACAATATCCATACAAACAATCTTTAACCACACTAGTTTATCAGTCAAGCACACACAACTATTTTACACAAGTAACAAAAAGGCCGACTAATTTTGAAAGGATAAAACCGCAGGGTTTTGAAAGCGGTGCCCACTCGACACCCAAGTTTTGCAAACCATTTCTAAATCCATAAATCCACAAGGTTTTGAAAACGGTGCCCACACGACACCCAGATTTTACAAAGCTATTTTCGCAATCCCATAAATCCACAAGGTTTTGAAAATGGTGCCCACACGACACCCATATATTTTCAAAATGGTTTTCGCAATGTTTTCTTTTTCCTTTTTCTTTGTAGTATGAAACGGCCAAATAAATAGAGGTAAAACTAAAAGTCATTCACCAAGTATGAAAACACTCCAACATCCACGTCGACCCCACAAGGGTATCAACATCAACAAAGTAAGCTACTAACGGAAAATAAAATGAACAAGGAAACAAAAGTCACAGTCTGCAGCCTCGAAGGGCTGAAAGATCGCTCGTGCGGCCTCACCGTTGCCCTAGCACCCGCCCCTGGATGAACCTGTCACGGAGTGGGAAGTCAGTGACCAGAAACAAATGCTAAAGCGAAAAAGACTGAAAGTAAGGCAAACCACAATAAACCAGAGCAACCGCCCTCCTCAAAGTGCAACCGACCGTGGACACCCCTACCCTGTACAATCCAAACCCGGGCACCTACCCCGGGAACCCCGCCGAGCACCTATCTCGGCAAATCGCATCGAGCACCTGCCCCGGTACCACCTCGAGCACCTGCCTCGGCACCGCTCACACCCCCCACCCATGAGGGCCCCCATTACGTCACCCACACGTGGGGTACACGGGTCAGCGTACCACTTTTTCGGAAAAGCACACCCTCGCGGTGGCCAAACCGCTGGTGTGCGTGTAGCTATCTCGAGCCTCGACTAAGTATAGATACATATATACATATATATATATATATATATATATATATATATATATATATATATATATATATATATATATATATATATATAACAATTTAAACAGGGTTAGCACGGAAATAAACAGTTACTTTATTCTTCCCTCTGCCCAGACATGCAAACTTATAACTCATACCAACTCATACCCCTTCCCGAAAAAACCACTGAAGAGTACCCACCTTGTGCGTGTCGACCGGCGCTCCACTCGTCCGCGACTGCGTGCCTGTCGGGTTTATGGTGTCCCGCGCCCCTGAAGGAACAAGAATATGCTAAGCCCAGGTGACCAAGACGCGAAAGTCGACTCAAAACAGAAAGCGGAAAACTAACGCGACCTCAAGACTCCGCGCGGCGAAGTTCCCCGCACGGCACCGACCCGTGCGGAGCGCACACCTCTTGCGACCGGCCCCGCGCGGCCCCAACCCGCGCGGCGGCCCCTCGACTGCGGGCAGCCCTTGCCGCGCGGCGCGCCTGCGGGCAGCCTCGCGCGGCGGCCCCTGCCGCGCGGCGCGCTGCCTGCAGGCAGCCCGCACGGCACCAGCCCGTGCGGCGCGCCTGCGGGCAACCCCGCGCGGCGGACCCTGCCGCGCGGCGCGCTGCCTGCAGGCAGCCCCGCGCGGCGCCCTGCCGCGCGGCGCGCTGCCTCCGGGCAGTCCCGCGCTGCGGCCCCTGCCGTGCGGCACCAGCCCGCGCGGCGCGCCTGCGGGCAGCCCCGCGCGGCGGCGGCCCCAAGAACTGCAGCGGCGGCGATCCCCCCGCAACGAGACGTCCGACAGAGATGAAACGCAACAAAACTCCAACAAACCACTCACCTTTGATCGGCAGGAGGAAAAGGAGGGAGGGGATCGTCCACCTTCGCCCGATCAACCCGCAGCAAGGTGATCTCCTTCCTTCTCCCTGGATCCCTACTCTGGAAATCTGCGCCGATATTTTGAAGCAAGAGCGAAAAAGGTTGGGGTTCCCGTTTCTTTCTTCTCTCTGGTCGTGCTCGCGTCTAACCTAACCGCACGAAATAAGAGTATTAAAGGGAAAAACCCTAAGTCCCTATCTTACTAATCCAGTCCAACGAATTCGAAATCAATGGCCCAAGTTACGTCAGAAAACGTGCAGATCATCTCGAAAAACGTGTTGATCGCCAGCACGGATCCCGGAGCGTCCAAAACGATCGAAAGCTTCAGAAATTATTTCTGGGAGATTCCGGGGTCGGAATTCGAATCCGATCGCGCCACCGTTCCCCGTTTCGCGAGCTCTAGCACCTAAAAATACTCGCGAGCCCCGACGGACTGCCCAGAAATATTCGAATATTAGCACCTGCCGGACCACTAAAAGTAAGGTAAAAATAAAATATAATTACTGAAAGAAGCGGGTATTACATCACTCACCACTAAAAACAAGTTTCGTCCTCGAAACTTAACTCCGGTCCGCGACGAACAGGTCTGGATAGCACTCCCTCATCTTCGACTCCGGTTCCCACGTCGCCTCATGTTCTTCCTGGTTGTTCCAAAGTACCTTAACGTAGGGGATCGTCCGGTTGTACAATTTTTTGTCCTCCCGTGCCAAGATCCGCACGGGTATTTCCTCAAAGCTCAGGTCCTCTTTAAGCTCGACAGCAGCGACGTCGAGTACACGCGAAGGGTAGGGTAGATATCTTCGGAGCATTGAAACATGGAACACGTCGTGAATCCGGTCAAGGTTCGGCGGTAGGGCTAGGCGATAGGCCACCGGGCCGATGCGCTCCAAAATCTCAAAAGGCCCCACATACCGTGGGCTCAGCTTGCCTCTCAGCCCGAACCGCTTAATCCCTTTGGACGGCGAGACTCGCAGTAGCACGTGCTCCCCCACCTGGAACTCCAAGTCGCGGCGCCTCCGGTCTGCGTAGCTTTTTTATCGACTCTGGGCGGTCAACAACCTCTGTCTGATGGTGCGCACCTTCTCCTCGGTCTCTTCCACCAAATTTGATCCCAAAAATTTTCGCTCTCCCAGGTCGTCCCAACAGATCGGAGATCGACAGCGTCGGCCGTATAACGCTTCGTACGGCGCCATATGGATGCTGGCCTGGTAACTGTTGTTGTAGGCGAACTCCACGAGAGGTAGGTAGCGTGACCATCCGTCCCCTAAATCAAGTACACAGGCTCGAAGCATGTCCTCGAGGATCTGGATCACCCGTTCAGACTGTCCGTCCGTCTGGGGGTGAAAGGCTGTGCTGAAGTGCAATCTGGTCCCCAGGGCCCGTTGTAGACTCTACCAAAAGTTTGAGACAAACCGTGTGTCTCTGTCTGATGTGATCGACGCCGGTACCCCGTGCAACCTCACGATCTCGCTGATGTAGACTTGAGCCAGCCGATCTCGCGTCCACGTCGTGTGAATGGGTAGGAAGTGAGCTGACTTCGTTAACCGATCCACGACAACCCAGATGGTGTCGTGCCCCTGTTGCGAACGTGGAAACCCGGTGACAAAATCCATGGTGATTCGCTCCCATTTCCACTCTGGCACTGGTAGTGGTTGCAACTTTCCCGCCGGCCGCTGGTGTTCGGCCTTTATCTGTTGACAGATCAGACAATGTGCTACAAACCGTGTTACATCCCCCTTCAGCTTCGGCCACCAGAAGGTCTGCTTGAGGTCTCTGTACATTTTTGTGCCCCAGGGGGGTGCGCCGCATAGGGGGCGCAGTGTGCTTCTGTCAAGATTTCTCTCTTCAAATTCGGTGAATCAGGCACGCAAATCCGCCCTCGAAAACGAAGTGTGCCGTCTGCCTCCACCGAAAAGTCCCCTTCCTGGTCCGGGGCAATCCTATCTCGGACAAGTTGTAACTGTGAGTCTGTCCTTTGATCTTCTCGAATCTTCTCGAACAAGGTTGGCTTGATTATTAAAGACATTAGTCGCTCGACCGTTCCTGCCGGCACCACTTCCAACTTCAACCGCGCGAACTCCGCGATCAAGTCATCCTGCTGAGTAATTGAGCCTGCTGATGTCCCCTCTATCTGTCCCTTTCTGCTCAAGGCGTCTGCTACCACGTTTGCTTTTCCGGGGTGGTATTGGATTGTTAGATCGTAGTCCTTCAGCAACTCCAACCACCGTCTCTGTCGCAGGTTCAACTCCTTCTGGGTGAAAAGGTACTTAAGGTTTTGGTGGTCCGAGAACACATCACAATGGACACCAAAGAGGTAGTGCCTCCAAAGTTTCAGAACGAAGACGACTGCGGCCAGCTCCAAATCATGTGTCGGGTAGTTCCGTTCATAATCCTTGAGTTGTCTTGAGGCATAAGCTATGACTTTCCCCTGTTGCATCAGTACACCCCCCAATCCAATCCGCGATGCGTCGTAGTAAACCTCGTAGTCCTCTCCGGGCGTCGGTAGCGCAAGTACAGGTGCTCTTGTTAGCATCTCCTTAAGTTCTTCAAAGCTCTCCTGGCATTGGGCCGTCCAGATAAATTTTTCTCCTTTCCGGGTCAGGCGGTTTAGGGGGGTCGCAATCTTCGAAAAGCCCTCGACGAAACGTCTGTAGTATCCTGCTAGGCCCAGGAAGCTGCGGACTTCCGTTATCGTAGTCGGTTGGGGCCAGTCGGTCACCGACTCCACCTTCTTGGGATCCACTGCAATACCCGCTGCTGATATAATGTGCCCTAGAAACCCCACTTCGCGAAGCCAAAACTCACACTTCTTAAGTTTGGCAAACAACCTCTGGTCCCTGAGAGTCTGCAGAACAATCCGTAAATGTTCCTCGTGTTCCCCATCGGTGAGCGAGTAGATCAGGATGTCGTCGATAAAGACCACTACGAACTGATCCAAGAAGGGTCTGAAAACTCTGTTCATCATATCCATAAATACCGCTGGGGCGTTGGTAAGCCCGAACGACATTACAGTAAACTCGTAGTGGCCGTACCGAGTCCGGAAAGCCGTCTTCGGAATATCCTCATCTTGAACTTTGAGCTGATGGTAGCCTGACTGCAGATCAATCTTTGAAAAAACCGTTGCCCCCCGTAGTTGATCAAAGAGGTCATCAATCCTGGGTAAGGGGTACTTGTTCTTCACTGTGACTTTGTTTATCTCCCTGTAGTCGATGCACAGCCGCAAGCTTCCGTCCTTCTTTCGCACGAAAAGTACCGGTGCGCCCCAAGGCGACACACTCGGCCTGATGAATCCTTTATCCAAAAGATCTTCGAGCTGCGCCTTAAGTTCCTTCAGTTCTGCAAAGGCCATTCTGTAGGATGCCTTCGTGATAGGTCGGGTGCCTGGTAGAAGCTCGATCGGAAAAACAACCTCCCTTTCGGGAGGCATTCCTGGTAGTTCCGTAGGAAAAACGTCTGGGAAGTCCTTCACAATCGGGATGTCGGAGAGTGTCACAGAGGGCCTAGTGGCTAGGTCCACCGACGCCAAGTAGGCCACACACCCTCCCTCCATCAGTTTGCTCGCTCGCGATGCTGGGATAATGGTGGAAAAAGAGATGCTCTTGCATGCTAGGTACACATTCTCTAGAAATCCTGGGTACTGTAGTCGCACCTGCCGCTTCTCGCAGTCGATTACCGCCTGATACTTAGTGAGCCAATCCATTCCAAGTACCACATCGTACTCCTTTAATGGAATGACCACCAAATCCCATGGACAAGAAAGCCTCCCCAACCTTATCGGGCAGGAAGGTACAAGGTTGCGGGCCTTCAAGGGCCCCCCCGTGGTTTGGACTGACAAAAGACTTAGCAGGGGTCTCTCCTCAAAACCATGTGAAAGTGCAAAGTCATAAGATATGAACGAGTGGGTTGCTCCGGTATCAAAAAGAGTTCTAGCACGGTAAACTGAAATTAGAGTGATACCTGCTACAACGTCCTCTGGTGGGTCCGTCTCCTGGTGGGTCATTGAATAAACCCTGCCTCCAGGTTGTGGTGGCCTTTCCCCTGCTGGTCGTGGTGCTGGAAGTCTAGAGGCCGATCCCATCGGGGCTTTTCCCCGCCCCGTGTGCTGCGGTGCCGGCGTAGAAGCCGCTGAAGAAGCCGATCCCTGGTTCGTGGGGCAGTTGAAGCGGAAGTGCCCCTGCTTGCCGCAGCGGAAGCAGTGGTCATGCCTCCTTGAGCACTCCGTCACCCGGTGTGCCCCGCCGCAGATGACGCAAGGCCTATCGTCAGATCTCTGTCCTCCCACTGGTGTGCTCCTGGTCCTCTGCTGGGGTCTCCACCATTTAGAGGGTCGATGGAAGTGTTTCCCCCGGCGTAAGGCTGAGATCGCTTCCTATCCTCCTGCTGAGTAAAGCTTCCACCTCGGCCGCGCGTAACGGCGAAGCCGCGCTCCACAATGGTGGCCCGATCGACCACCTTCTGGAAGGTGTGCAAGTCCGCCGCTTGCACCACCTGGAAGATGTCGCTGCGCAACCCATCCACGAAAAGTTGGGCCTTGTGTGGCTCGTCCCGTATAACAAAAGGGACACAGTTAGCTAGCCTCACAAACTCCCGCTGATACTCCATGACAGTTCGGCTCCCCTGCTGGATATGGTTCAAGTCGTCCTCCAGTTGTCGCTTGACGCTGTTGTAGAAGAACGCCCCAAACAGCTCTTGCTTGAAAGTGGTCCATGAAGGGAGAGCGGTGCCCTTCGAAGAGTAAGGGCGCACCGTCTTCCACCACAGTCGGGCGTTCCCCTCGAGGAAGTGGACGGCCAGGAGGACCCGCTCGCAATCCTCCATCAGTAAGTCCTCGAACAGTTTCTCCATCGTGCCCACCCATTTTTCCACGACCCAGGGGTCGGTTGTTTCCCCCTCAAACACCGGTGGGTCGTACTTTTTGAAATCAGCTAGGTTGGCTCGTACGCGGTCCCGCTCGGTCCGCGAGACAAGCCCTTCCCTCGTGGCGGCGGCGGCCGCGACGGAAGGAGGCGTCACCTCCGTCTCCTCCAAAACACCCACGACGGGGGTCCCCAGCATCGGTCTCGTAGCTGCCGTCGAAGGGGCTACCGCTGGCACCGTTGGCTGGACTAACGGTACCTCGGCTGCCGCGGCCCGGGTAGGGGCAGCCCCCGTCTCGGCCTCCGTCACTGGCGGTCCCGTCGCTAGTGCAGTTGGCCCCGGAGAAGGGCCCGGGGCGACCACTACCGTTGCAGCTGGTTGCTGCTGCTGCTGCTGTGTCAACTGGCGCACATGGTCGGTGAGTGTCGCCAATTGACCCGCCATCTTCCGCAGTTGCTGCCGCAGAAGCTGATTCTCTGCGGTTGCCGACGCGGCTGCGTCCGCCCCTGCATCCTCAGTGGAGGATCTCGTTCTGGTCATAATCTGAACACATGCACAACACAAGTCACTTCTAGACTCAGCAAAAGTAGCACCACAATCACTAACCAAAGAAAGACTCTACTATTCCCCCCCCCCCCGACCACTCGCGTTCTACGCGTCTATACAATGTTCATCTCTTTCGTTAGTAGCTAGAGTGTTGTGTTCCATGGATGTTGGACTCCGACTACTGTGGTTAAAGTTTGTCTCTGATACCATCTTAATCTGTCACGCCCCGGGGGTTTTAAACGCGCGGAAGGATAGCCACCGAAGCTAGTATTGTGAGCAATTATTTACAACCGAAAGCAACAAAATTGATCAAATCGACCACAAAACAAAGTACATTTATAATCATGTATGAATGAAAATTTAAAACACATTCTAACTGATTGTGGAGTACAATTTACTCACTTAAAAAATCACAAATATACAACTACATCGTAACAATAGATTCACGCAACCGCTCCATAAGAACATATCCCTAATCGATCAAAACTTTGAATTGTTTAACTATGTCCATCAATTCTTGTCGATGAAGCCCACCTAACAGTGGGGGAAAAAAAAAAAACACTAAAAGGAAATAGTGATTAGTTGAGTGTGACTACATAAAAGTAAACACAAGGTTAAAATTATATTATGCTAAAACCACAAACAAGTAAATCCCCGTGATCCGCCGCATAAAAGTACACACACATAGCCAACATAGAGTTATCAAGGAATACCAATGAATATATATAATAAAACCTGAGTTCTTAAAGAGTTGCATATTGCCTTCTCCTTTTTCTTTAAGCTCAGTATGAGGGGAAAAGGGATAATCCTTTTAATTAAATGGTAAAAAAAATTCATGTGAGGGGAAGATCAGCACATCACACAGAAAAAGCGCACAAAATAGAACTCAAAATTATAGAATAATAGAGAAAGAAAAATCAACAATTGAACTTAAATATATTTTGCTTAGACTCTCCTATTAATCAATCATTATTAGATTCACAGTCAAACTTTTTACTTAACAGTGCCGAACAATTTGAAGCCAAAGGCTAGATCCAACATATATATTGCAGCACAAATGAGAGCAACTGGTTGAAGGGGGACCGGCCGTGGGGTTACCGAGCACACCTCAACCCACACAGCACACGAGCGCAGCGGAAACAGAATCTTTCGTAGATGAAAGTAGGCGAAAAAGATTGTAGAAAACAAGCACGAGAATAACTAAAGAAATAAAACAAATAAGGGAATGCAAGGACACAAGAATTACGTGGTTCAGCCAACAATGTGTCAACCTACATCCACGGGCAAGACCACCTCAATGCGTTATTCGATTAATCCACGACACAAAAGTACAAGGAGTAAAATTGGATTACAAGAAACTCTCTCATGGAGGCTCTCCACGTTTTTTCCTCTCAACTAGGATTTTCCAATGAAGCTCTAAAAATAAAAGATGAATCACAAGAGTTAATATAACTCTAAAAACCTAATTCTAATAGGAAACGATCTCCACCGTCCATCCGAGTTTTTAAATTACTTCTAGTCGTCGTCCATATCCTCTTAAGAATTATCTTTAAGATATTCCTAAATCATCCCTAATCTTTAGGAACAAGATTGGATCAAATCCATATGGACTCGAAACATGATTTTACATAATCCAACAATTCTCCCACTTAAAAACATGTGTCGAATTTCATAAAACACAAAATTGAAGATCTTGCCAAATTCCCACTCTCCTCATGTAGCTCCAAGACCGAGAGAAGTCATACTCCAATTGAACTTCTCTCGAGTCACCGGTTTCGTTAAAATATCCGCTGGATTCGCATCTGTGTGAATTTTCAACAATGAGATAAAACCCTCATCCACCACATCTCTCACGAAGTGATAACGAATATCAATGTGTTTCGTTCGAGAGTGAAACGCCGGATTCTTCGCCAAGTGTATTGCACTTTGACTATCACAATTCACTCCCACCACATCTTGCTTCACTTTTAATTCTCCTAAAAGTCTTTTTAGCCAGATAGCCTCCTTACAAGCATGTGTCATTGCTATGTACTCCGCCTCCGTCGTCGACAAAGCGACTACCGACTGAAGCTTCGATTCCGAGCTAATAACACCACCGCCCATGGAGAAAACATAACCCGTGGTAGACTTTCTTCTGTCTTTATCTCCTGCGAAATCTACATCCACATATCCGACGCACTCCAAACCCGCAGAACCATAACAGAGTGAGAAATCCGCAGTACCTCTCAAATATCTGAGAATCCACTTCACTGCATTCCAATGTTCACAACCTGGATTCGCCATATACCGACTCACTGCTCCCACTGCTTGAGCAATGTCGGGTCTCGTGCACACCATGGCAAACATAAGGCTCCCTACTGCCGATGAATATGGTACCCGAGCCATGTTGCTCTTTTCTACTTTCGCGCCCGGTGATTGCTCGGCCGACAATTTTAAATGAATAGGAAACGGGGTAGAAACTGGCTTTTGCATTCTGCAAGTTGAAGCACCGCAGAACCTTCTCCACATAACTCTTCTGTGAAAGCCAAACTTTCCTATTCTTTCTCTCCTGTTGTCACGCCCCGGAACCTGGGCTCGCCAACAGATCCGCCGTGCACACGGGATTTCCCGAGTACACGAAGCGCTGGTAACCTGCTCAGATATCGAATGTACAATAAAAGAGCATAATACAGAGCTGAAATAGAAGAACCACATAGTATCTCATACTGGAACTAAAAATAAACTGTAATATGTACAATAATCTCCCAGCTCACCAAAATAGTACAACCAGCTGGCGAAAGCCAGACTCAAAATAAAAGACGAATACCACAGTCTGAGTGAAGGGTACAGCATCTATCTACAGCTCTCAGTCTCCCAGGAGATCTATCTATTCAGCGATCCCCTTACCTCGATCAGCTGCCGATGGCCTAGCAGCTCCCGCAGACGACTCTGCAAAATAAAGGAGAAGAAAGGGACAGAAAAATAATGGGGGTGAGAACTACCAGATAAACCAGCAGCCTCCCCTAGTGGGCAAAACCTCAACTCTGACGCACCCACTAGGACTACTAGAGGCAAAAGGGAAAAGGGGAAGTGGTAAGATACATAAGATGCTGAAACAGGTAAACTACCACTACTATGCTGTCAAACTGTATGTATGCATCAGGAATAGTATCTGTCCAAATAACCCAATCTAGATACCAGTAACAACTGGTGTTGCCTGCTCAGCGGAATCTGCTCACAAGGCTCGAAACCGCGGGATCGGCCCGCACGGCTCGCATCCCCAAACAAGTATCAGACCGGCACACAAGGCTGGGTCCGAGAAAGCACACCTCCGGAGTGGCACTCGAGGGGAGCGACCCACACGAGTAAAGTATCTCTGTCATCAGTATCACAAGTATCTCTGTGGCACATATCACAAAATAGCAGGACTGGATCATGACTATGATCAAAGTGGGAAAAACCATCCACTAAAGAAGCCTGATATCCAATCAGATGCGATAGTACTCAATAAGTGGGAAACACCATCCACTACAGGAACCCAATCCCCAGCTGATGCAAAAATAAACCAGACTCCACCCCAATCTGATGCAAGGATAAACATCTGGTCGACCGCCTGTAGAGTTATGAATCCCAAAGGATCTAAATAGGTACTATCAAACAACTAGAGGGGGGGTGAATAGGTGTAATACTTAAAAACTCAATCTCAGTGCAAAATAAAAACCAATGCGGAAAATAAAAACAGCACACCGAGATATACGTGGAAACTCCAATCCAGGAGAAAAACCACGGGACCAACACGCAATAACAATCCACTAAGAATAGAAGAATAACAAGGTGATTACCGACTCCACGGACTCAAACCCCTCCTTCAGCTTCTTCGGACCTTGCGCTGACCGGTTGGATATCCACGCAATAACAATCCCTAAGAAAAGAAGAATAACAAGGTGATTACCGTCTCCACGGATTTAACCCCTCCTTCAATTTCTTGGACCTCGCGCTCCACCGTTTTGCCCGTCCACTGCTCACGTTCGAATCCACGAACGCAAGCTTCGAATCCACGAAACGCCTTTAGCACACCGAATCCACGATGCCACGTCGAATCCACGACGCAAACTCAGTCGATAAGAATATTGACTTCGATGGTGATCCTCTGCTTAGATTCTCATTGAGGAACCGTAGAAGAAATCTCTAAGCAAAGATTAGATCAATTCGACAAAAGATATGTTCTTGAAAGAACCATCGAATTGACCTAAAAGAGGCTATGAAGAAGATCGATAAAAACCTAGCCTCTAGGGTTGCTCTTAAGTGTTTTATAAATTGATCGGCCGTAGCTCCCCCGTTTTTGAGAAATCCTAAGTGTCTATTTATAGTTTAGAAACCTTTGGAAAGAGATAAGAATCAAAAACTTACCTTATCTGGAAATTTTCAGGACGGCGATCCGGATCGGATTTACTGCGATCCGGATCGTCGTAACGAGATTGACGATTCCAGAAAACCAAGGGTTCGGGATCCGGATCGCATTGCCCGATCCGGATCGTTCATACAAATCAGAAAACTTAACATTCGGGATCCGGATCGGAAATTGCATGGATCCGGATCGAAGTCTTGTATGAAGCAACAACCTTCGGGATCCGGATCGTTGGCCCTGATCCGGATCCTGAACATGTCCGAACACCAGTTTTTGATTATTATGAAATTAAAAATTCTTCCAAGTGTTTCTATACTATAAGAAAGTATTCGGATCACCAAAATTATTTAGTTAACCATACCTGATCCTTTTGAATACTTTCTTCTTGAGATTGATGTAACTGATCCACAATTCTTCAACTTCAATCTTCAAGATTCAAGACACTGAGTGTCAACTTGAGCTCTTGTTGAATCTTCTCTAAGTCTTTGATTGCTGATTGACAATTTGATCCCTTTAAGACTCCGACTCAACTCACTGACTTGACTCACGAAATATGCCAATACCAAAAAGCCGTAACAATCTCCCCCTTTGGCAATTTCGTGACAAAACCCAAAAATACATAAAAGCGCTCAAGTCACTTATCTTAAACCAAAAATCGAAATTCAATGTTATCACCAAAACATTGATTTTCTTTGCGTGAAAGATCCAATAAATACAAAATTACATTTGAACCAAACAGTCCTAGAACATACTCTATGACTTAGGACTTGGAGTCTTAAAGTGATGTAATTCCTGCAAAACAAAACTCCAAACAAAATCAAACGTCAGTCGTTAGAAATTAAAATCCTACATTTGATTCATCCTTTTGGTTCTTTTGTTTTTCCCAGCTCTTTCAACCTTTCTTTGTCTCCCCCTATCTTGAGCATCTCTAACATGTTCTCCATGTTCTTGAGCATCTATGTTCTCCCCCTTTGTGGTACGATCATCATTTTCCGTTCTCCCCCATTTTTCCATTTTCGTTTCGTTTGTCCTCTCTTGATGATCTCATCTCCGTCATTTCTCTTCTCCCCCTTTTTGTCACAAATTGTCAAACAGTGAACATACTAGACAAAAGGAAATTACTAACAAAATTAGTTCATGGAGAAAGAGAGATAAAAGCTCAGTTCTGGTATATATAACAAAAATGCAGATTGCGTACCGGTACCAGAAAGCAAAAATTAAATAATTTCTTGAAACAAATCCAGATTTTAGAATCTTTTCAAATACCGATTTGTATTCCATCAAGAAATCAATTTAAGTGCTTTAAACAGTGAATTCACACAGATGTCATTCAATCCAATTAATTTCACAAAATTAAAAAGATTTACTCCAAAATCATGAAAAATAAAGGTAAAACATTATAAACCGTTTTTCATGTTATATTCATCAAACACAAGTCATCAAAAATAATCTTGAGATCCAAAGTCTATCAAGATGTAACGGATGTACAAAGATGACTTACAGAGATTTCCAAATGACATCAATTTGATTTCTTACCCTTTCAAATTTGAGATAAGCACTAAAATACCTAAGGGAGGCTCTTTGAGCATCTTTCAACTATTCCACCTTATACCAACCAGGAGATTGTTCAAAATATAAGAGTTTTGCATATAAATCTCCAAATGCTTCAACTAAAGATTTTCTCATAAAATACTATCAAGCATCCATAACATGTGGTAGCTTCACACACAAACCGGACGACCGGGGTGGCAGCTCTTTCCAGCATGTGGTGGTAGTTTTCACACTCCTTTCGGATGTAACTCTTTCCACATCTTTCATAATTCAATTATTTACCCTTGTAAGAAGGCAATCTCTTACGTGAAAGAATTAAATCCCAAATTTTAGTCTATCGGTTGTCTCACGTTTATCACAATGAATTCACACAACCGAGATAGATTAAGCATCTAAAGATCACACATGATTACTAAAATTTGATGCTTATAAAATCAAAAACTCCTATAATGAAGTATCTTCAAGATTATGATTAAGGAGTAAAGTTGATAATCCAAATAAAATTAATTTGGAGTGAATAAAAGTGAAGCCCTTTTTATTCAATGCACTTGTTCAGTAAAAACCCTTTTGTTCAAAAACAAAGTATAAAAACGAAGAGCATTGAGAAACATGTAATGCAAAGATTAAGAAAAATATGAAAGGAAAACTAATCAAAGCATTACATACAGTCATAAGCTATTTAGAACTTAAGACAAGGAAAGATATCACCTTTCCGAATCCAAAATCGCTGGATTTTGGGTTGTCTTGATTCGTTGTGGCCGGGGGTTGTCCGCTTTGACTGTTGATCCACCTTAGGTCTTTGCCTCGCAGTGATCCACTTGAATGATTGATGTTGTGGCTCGGACCTTTGGTGGGTTGAGTGAACTCCTTTGACTTGATGTGTCTTTTGATTCCGTTGAGTTCGCTCCGTAGATGAAGTTGCCGAAGGACTCTTCTTTCTCTTTTTCGGGCAATTCTTCACCAAATGTCCTTCAAGTCCACATAGGTGACAAGTTCTTCCTTTCAATTTCATTGTGGAACTTGAAGCATTCACAGTTTGGTTCTTTTTGAATCCCAAACCAACCTTGCTTGTTTGACCTAATCCGGACATACATTCAAGTTTCTTGGAACCGGTTGAAATCCTTTGTATGTCGGATTTAAGTTGATGAACTTGCTTGGTCAATGCTTGATTGGTGACATGTATTTCCTCAAACTGCTTTTCAAGAAAATCAATCTTGTTAATATGGGAATTAACGACCGTTTCTGATTGATTTATCTTTTCTTGGAGGATTTTATTATTATCCAATAAAAGCTCTCGTTCCTCCTCGAGATCATGAAGTTTGATCTTTAAAGCATGATTCTCGTCTTGATCTTCAAGTCGTTGCTTTCTCAACTTCTTGATATGTTTGGCCATCTTCTTAGATTCCGCAAGAAGTTGTTGATATGCCTCAACGAGTTCTTCCTCGTCCGACTCCCCCTCACTTGATGACTCTCCGCCGGTTGTTGATGTTTCATACAAAATCAAAGGAGTAGAGTTAGTGACTAATGATGATAAACAATTATTAGAAGAGGGAAAATGAGAGGCATGAGAAGCAACGATTTTTTCCTCTTTACTTGAGGTTGATTCATTAGAAGTAAAATCGTCCCAAGTTTTCGCTTGCAAAGCCTTCTTTTTATATAATTTCGGAGTAGGACAATCCGTTGAAATATGGCCGTAGCCTTTGCATCTATAACATCGGATTTCCCCTTCGAATTCATCTTTTTCCTTAGAAGGTTTTGCAAGGAATTTGAGGTTAGAGGATTTAGAACCCGATGATCCTTTAGATGGTTTCGTGGATGAAGATCCATCGGTTCGATTCTTCCAAAATTTCCGACGAAATTTCTTTGTGATCCGCGCCAATTGTTCTTCAAAATCGGCAAAAGAGATTTCATCGTCGGAACTCGATTCGCTATCTTCTTTCTTTGTGGATTTGAATGCAATACCTGTAAGCTTAGAAGAAGACTTGGAAGAAACTTGATTAGTAGGAAAAGTCAATTCATAAGTTTGCAAAGCACCTACTAATTCCTCAACACTCATCTCATCCGGATGACTAACGGTTTCAATGGCGGTAACCTTTGCCCTAAACCGTTCCGGAAGAGTCCGAAGTATCTTTCTTACAATTTTCGACCCCGGGATCTTTTCTCCTAGATTAGCACATGTATTAATTACATCTTGAAGTCTAGTGTAATAATCTGTAAACAATTCATGCTCTTCCATATGAATAGAGTCAAATTGACTTGTAAGCATCTGGAGCTTTTGAATTTTTACAAGATTAGTACCCTCATGTGTAATTTTGAGAATATCCCAAATTTCCTTCGCGGTTTCACACGCGGAAATTCTTGTAAATTCAGTCGAGGAAAGAGAGTTAAATAAAGCGTTCATACCTTTCCCATTGTAAGAAGATCTTTCAAATTCCTCTTTGGACCATCTAGAGCGAGGTTTTGGGGTAGTAGAATTTCCTACTTCCTCAACAGGATGCACCCAACCGCATTCCACGGATTGCCATACTCGCTCATCAATTGCGATGAGAAAAGCTCTCATCCGCACTTTCCAATAAGCATAATTAGTCCCATCAAAAAGAGGAGGTCTATAAATATTACCACTTTCACCCATCATGATAGATAAACCTAAAACCCTCTCTGATACCAATTGTAGAATTATGAATCCCAAAGGATCTAAATAGGTACTATCAAACAACTAGAGGGGGGGTGAATAGGTGTAATACTTAAAAACTCAATCTCAGTGCAAAATAAAAACCAATGCGGAAAATAAAAACAGCACACCGAGATATACGTGGAAACTCCAATCCAGGAGAAAAACCACGGGACCAACACGCAATAACAATCCACTAAGAATAGAAGAATAACAAGGTGATTACCGACTCCACGGACTCAAACCCCTCCTTCAGCTTCTTCGGACCTTGCGCTGACCGGTTGGATATCCACGCAATAACAATCCCTAAGAAAAGAAGAATAACAAGGTGATTACCGTCTCCACGGATTTAACCCCTCCTTCAATTTCTTGGACCTCGCGCTCCACCGTTTTGCCCGTCCACTGCTCACGTTCGAATCCACGAACGCACGCTTCGAATCCACGAAACGCCTTTAGCACACCGAATCCACGATGCCACGTCGAATCCACGACGCAAACTCAGTCGATAAGAATATTGACTTCGATGGTGATCCTCTGCTTAGATTCTCATTGAGGAACCGTAGAAGAAATCTCTAAGCAAAGATTAGATCAATTCGACAAAAGATATGTTCTTGAAAGAACCATCGAATTGACCTAAAAGAGGCTATGAAGAAGATCGATAAAAACCTAGCCTCTAGGGTTGCTCTCAAGTGTTTTATAAATTGATCGGCCGTAGCTCCCCCGTTTTTGAGAAACCCTAAGTGTCTATTTATAGTTTAGAAACCTTTGGAAAGAGATAAGAATCAAAAACTTACCTTATCTGGAAATTTTCAGGACGGCGATCCGGATCGGATTTACTGCGATCCGGATCGTCGTAACGAGATTGACGATTCCAGAAAACCAAGGGTTCGGGATCCGGATCGCATTGCCCGATCCGGATCGTTCATACAAATCAGAAAACTTAACATTCGGGATCCGGATCGGAAATTGCATGGATCCGGATCGAAGTCTTGTATGAAGCAACAACCTTCGGGATCCGGATCGTTGGCCCTGATCCGGATCCTGAACATGTCCGAACACCAGTTTTTGATTATTATGAAATTAAAAATTCTTCCAAGTGTTTCTATACTATAAGAAAGTATTCGGATCACCAAAATTATTTAGTTAACCATACCTGATCCTTTTGAATACTTTCTTCTTGAGATTGATGTAACTGATCCACAATTCTTCAACTTCAATCTTCAAGATTCAAGACACTGAGTGTCAACTTGAGCTCTTGTTGAATCTTCTCTAAGTCTTTGATTGCTGATTGACAATTTGATCCCTTTAAGACTCCGACTCAACTCACTGACTTGACTCACGAAATATGCCAATACCAAAAAGCCGTAACACCGCCTACTGTCCGCGGTCACCGTAATACCCCACAAGCCCACAATCTAATGCAATCTCGACTACACTATCCCAACCCTTGCTCATACTTGAGCAACCAGCATCTGGATGCAAAGGACAATAATGAAACAGATACAAATCCCAAGATGATAGTGTAGCAATGAAGAGTGGCTGACTAGATGCAATTGTATCATTAAAAAGCTGTACAAAGGTGTCAAATATTTATTTTTAAAAGAAGATTGTTTTACTGGAAAAAGAGTTGTTTGCCTGCGAGATTATAGCCTTTGTTCCAATCACAGTGTCTCAATATAAGTCATCATATAATCTGTGGGGTCATATTAAATTTTAGGAGAGTTAGTCCCAGCGGTTCTCATCAATTGTCCTGTTAGTAGTCCTGTTAGTAGTCCTGTTAGTAGTCCTGTTAGTTGTCCCAATAATTCTCATCAATTGTCATATTAGTTTGTCCCAATTGTTCTCATCAATTGTCATATTAGTTTGTCCCAATTGTTCTCATCAATTGTCATATTAGTTTGTCCCAATTGTTCTCATCAATTAAATTTTAGGGGAGTTCCAGTAATCCCAGTGAGCTTGTCAAAAATGAGGTAAGCAACAACCGCCCACCTCGAGCAGCTCAAACTACACCTCAGGTAGTTTCCTGGTTGTCCACAGTCCTCAAATCCTGCAAATCAACGCTCCCGGTATAAATACAAATCCCAAAAAGCACAATATTTGCTGTTTTTCAAATAGCACGGGAAAAGAGGAATTTTTCACCTCTAAATAGTGCTCAGAAAAATCCAGAAAAATTACGGTTGCGTTCCTCGCGAAGAGTAGATCAAAATCGACTCTTTAAACGCCTCGATCTGATGCTCCTACGCCAAGATAAAAATCGGAGAAGTTGACACTGTCCAGAAATTTCCATAGCAAAAAGGGGGGTCAAAGAGACCTCGGGAAACGTGCCAAAAGTGCGAAATGGAGCAAAGTGATCAACACGGAAATCGAAGCCTTACCTCTTAGGAACGCGCTGTCGCAAAAATCGTCCAAAAATTCCTCCTGGTTAGCCCACAGGGAATTTTCGACGGAACTGTGACGGGAAATGGGCCGAAAAAGAAAACCGTCGCAGTGCGCCGCGTCGCAGATAACTCACTAACTGTAACTCCAAAAATTCTAAAATCTGGAGGAGAGAGAGAGGAGAGAGAGAGGAAGAACTTTCCTATAGAGCTCAAATTTGGATTCTCTCTCTAAGGCTCGCAATTCGAGGTGGGAAATGAGGAGAGGTGGGGGGCTTCTTATATAGTGGGCCAAAGGGAATATTCCCACACGGGATTCGGATCCGAACAGGAAACACCAAAATCGGCCATCCATAATGCGCCACGTGTCCACATAACAGCAAACAGCCTGTGCAGGCCCAATGAAAAATCGCCACGTGGCCACGTGGTGCACGTGGCCGGTCCGCGCTCCGGGTCTTCCGGAAGATGTCGGCCAATAGGGGAGCGCCACGTGTCACCTTCCCACGTGCTTCTAGAAGCCGGTCGGCCAATGGGGAAGCGCCACGTGGCAAGGGGAGGCTTCGGTGCTCCCGGTGCACGCCAGGCCCATGGACCGCGCACCCGCGCTGCGCGCCTCCGCACTCCGCCGCTGTGCCGCCGCTGCGCCGCTGCCCGCCGCCGTGCGCCGCCGCCCGCCGCCGCTCGCCAGTCGCCGGCGGCGGCCGGAACAGTAATTCTGGCCGGCGGTTACTGTTCCGGTGAACAGTACCAAGTGCCAAAAAAATAAAGCGAATATACCATTTCGATCGTTTTCGCGCGCTGAGTCCAAATCCGCTGTCCATTTTGCCAAATTCTCATCCGAAATTTTGCCGAAAGCTCCCGGAAAATTCCATTTGCTCCGATTTTCGCGCAGAGTCTATATTAAATGTCCAATTTTGATTCTACAAGCTCTGTTTCAACGAATAAGCTCCCCGCAGTCACTGTTTAAAGTTGCACAGTTCCTGCGGGAGTCAGGATCATCACACCTGTAGTACCTTCATCCCGAGTATTTGATTCACAGTTCCTAAGTCCTTCATATCGAACTCACCGGCTAACTGAGTCTTCAAGATAGATATCTGGTCTTTGTTATTTCCGGCGACCACCATGTCGTCGACATATAATAACAAAATACAGAAGCTCCCGTCATTATAATCGCAGAAATATGCACAATGATCCGCTTCAAGCCTATCAAAACCCAAACTTATAATGAAGGAATCAAATCGCTTGTACCAACACCTTGGCGCCTGTTTCAAGCCGTACAACAATTTGTTCAACCGACAAACCAAATACTCCTTGCCTTTTTCGACAAAGCCTTCCGGTTGCGACATATATATCTCCTCCTCCAGGTCACCATGCAAGAATGCTGTTTTTACATCCATCTGCTCGAGCTCCAAATCCATGACCGTTGCGATCGCCAAAATAACGCGAATAGTGGTAAGATGAACCACTGGTGAGAAGATCTCATCGAAATCGATTCCCGATTTCTGAGCATATCCCTTCACTACCAATCTTGCCTTGAACCTCTCCACATTTCCATCTGTATCCTTTTTCACCTTAAACACCCACCGACATCCAATCGCGTTCCTTCCCTTCGGCAAATCAACAAGTTCCCAAGTCTTGTTCTTCCGAATTGACTCCATCTCCTCCTCCAT
This sequence comes from Tillandsia leiboldiana, assembly GCA_029204045.2. Taxonomy (NCBI): domain Eukaryota; kingdom Viridiplantae; phylum Streptophyta; class Magnoliopsida; order Poales; family Bromeliaceae; genus Tillandsia; species Tillandsia leiboldiana. The sequence goes on along the minus strand of CM055077.1, from coordinate 17,864,714 downwards.
CGCGCATTGCCACTTCCCAGCGTCAGTCGACTCACAAGCCTCCTCATACGAAGTCGGCTCATCTTCTTCCGCTAAAGCAATATATGCACTAACATGGTTTGCAGAAGGAATAAATGAAGTAATATAGTCATTATACCTCGCAGGAGGTCTAATAACTCTACTAGGACGCCCGGAATCCGCTGGCGACTCTACCGGTGAATTTGTATTTTAGGATGATTGTGGAGATTCCAAGTCAGGTTCATCATCAACCACTTCATCATCCTGTTGTGCTTGCTCAACTTGCACCTCATCGCGCGCTTCAAAGAGCTCAATTGGAAACATGGCATCATCATCTTGCTTTTCCTTGGTGCCTTGAAAGGACCCTTCATTGAAGATAACATCACGACTTATGACTATTTTGTGGTTAGTAGGGTCCCACAATCGATACCCCTTAACACCTTTCGCATAGCCAAGAAATATACACCTCCGAGAGTTCTTATCCAATTTTGACCTTTTCTCCTTCGGTATCCACGCATAAGCATCACATCCAAAGACACGAAGATAGGAGTAATCAACGGACTTGCCGCTCCAGACTTCTTCAGGAATTTCCAAACCAAGTGATTTTGTCGGCGCTCGATTAATCAAATAACAAGCCGTGCTCACGGCTTTCGCCAAAAATCTCTTGTCGAGTTTTGAAGTACTCAACATGGTACGGGCCCTCTCCATGAGTGTTCTATTTAACCTCTCCGCTACACCGTTTTGTTGCGGTGTACCGGGTACCGTGAGATGCCGCTTAATTCCATGCTCAATACAAAACTCATCAAATTCTCTTGAACAATACTCCCCTCCATTATCAGAACGTAGGCACTTAATTTTTAAATCCTTTTCATTCTCCACAAGAGTTTTGAACTTCTTAAAAGTCTCAAACACATCGGACTTTCGCTTTAGAATATACACCCAAGCCTTCCGAGAGTAATCATCAATAAATGAAACAAAGTAAGAACATCCGCCCAACGAAGTATCGGGCGACTTCCAAGTATCCGAATGAATCAACTCGAGATGCTTCTTACTTCTTTGATGTGATAGAGAAAAAGACAACCTTCGTTGCTTCCCGTAGATGCAATCTTCACAAAAATCTAATGGCGCGGACTTGTAACCTGAAAGAAGTTCACGGTTGGATAATACCTGCAATCCGCGCTCACTCATGTGTCCTAAACGGCGATGCCACACCGTTGAAGACTCCACCTTTGCGCTTGCAACAACCGCTTCTCCCACTTGAGTCTCGCCCACTAATCTATAAAGGCCACCTACTTGCTCTCCTTTCATCAACACCAAATAACCTTGACATACCTTCAAGTGATCTTTCTCGCCAATGAATTTAAACCCTTGTTTGCAAAATTTTCCAAGTGATAGAAGACTTTTTCGAAGTGCAGGAACATGTCGAACATTAGAAACCGTCCGAATAACACCATCAAACATCTTGATCCGAACGTCTCCCACTCCAACCACCGGACATGCCGTGTTGTCACCCAAATAGATAACTCCATAATCCCGTGACTTATAAGAATGAAACCACTCCCTATAGGGAGTCATGTGGAATGACGCCTCCGAATCCAAGATCCAATGATAAATAAGCTCGGATCTATCCAATGCGACTAACGCACCTCCGTCTTCTGAACTAGCTGACTTAGCATTCCCTTCGGCTATATTACCTTGAAAATTATTTGAATCGGATTTACCATCAACTCCTTTAACCCGACAATCTTTCTTCACGTGCCCCAACTTTCCACAATTCCAGCACTTTACTTTCTTTTTGCCCTTGGATTTTGATCTCGACTTTCCTCGATCACCATACTCCCTCTCGAAAGGTCTTCCCCGTGCTATCATAGCCTCCCCCGAAGAACTTCCTTGGCTAGACTTCCGCCTCATCTCCTCGGTAAGTAATGATGCAACAACCGACTCCATCTTAAGGGTTTCAACATGGCTCAAGTTCATAATCAAATTATCCCAAGTTTCCGGTATCGAGCAAAGTAAAATACTCGCCTTTTCTTCTTCATCAATTCTCACGTCTAGGGCAGCGAGTTTGCTCACGATAGAGTTGAATGTACTTAGATGTTCTTGTACCGGTGCCCCGTCCTTCATCTTTAGATTGTACAATTGTCGCCTTAAGAAAATTTTGTTCACCAATGACTTTCCTTCATAAAGATTTTTTAATTTATCCCAAATCCCTTTTGCGGTAGTCTCGGTCTCCACATTGAATAACACCGAATCATCCAGTGCCAAATATAGGTTTGCCAAAGCCATCTTGTCCTTCTCTTCAAATTGTTTATCCGTCATCCCTTCCGGCTTATTCTCTATTCCTTGCAGGGCGATCTCAGAAGCATCTTTAATCAAAACTGCTTGCATCTTCAGTTTCCACAACGTAAAGTTCGCTCCATCAAATCGAGAAATCTCATACTTTGTCACTGAAACTTTCCCCGCCATCGTTTCACCGTCAACGAACTACGAATAACCAAACGCTCTGATACCAATTGAAGGGGGACCGGCCGTGGGGTTACCGAGCACACCTCAACCCACACAGCACACGAGCGCAGCGGAAACAGAATCTTTCGTAGATGAAAGTAGGCGAAAACGATTGTAGAAAACAAGCATGAGAATAACTAAAGAAATAAAGCAAATAAGGGAATGCAAGGACACAAGAATTACGTGGTTCGGCCAACAATGTGTCAACCTACATCCACGGGCAAGACCACCTCAATGCGTTATTCGATTAATCCACGACACAAAAGTACAAGGAGTAAAATTGGATTACAAGAAACTCTCTCACGGAGGCTCTCCACGTTTTTTCCTCTCAATTAGGATTTTTCAATGAAGCTCTAAAAATAAAAGATGAATCACAAGAGTTAATATAACTCTAAAAACCTAATTCTAATAGGAAACGATCTCCACCGTCCATCCGAGTTTTTAAATCACTTCTAGTCGGCGTCCATATCCTCTTAAGAATTATCTTTAAGATATTCCTAAATCATCCCTAATCTTTAGGAACAAGATTGGATCAAATCCATATGGACTCGAAACATGATTTTACATAATCCAACACTGGTTGCCTACGAAGTAGGCCATCCAAAGTTTGCTTCCCGTCAGCCAAGAAGAGAAGGATTCCTTCTAACTATCACCCAAAGGAGTTTTTTCCTTTGATCCAGCAAGCATAAGCATATTCAAAGGATCTCTGCAAAAAACATGTGGCCTCCCATATGTCTTGCACTATAGCTTAGATGATGGAGCACACCAATTCACAGCCCACATTAAGCGGAATGGGAAAAAATCTAACTCTCACAATCCTAAACCAATTCTTTTGAGCATATTCCTTTCTTTTGTTATAGCTTCAAGAACTATATGTATAGACCTTTAATATTTAAAGCTAATCATCGCAGCCAAGAATGTAGCTAAATTTTGCAATTGTTGTCTCTAATTGGGCGCTGATTCTTTTGAGCTTATCTCTTTTGTTTTGTTATAGCTTCCTTCAAGAACTATATGCATATAACCTTCAATAATTAAAGTTGAACCAAACCAAAAACATGTCGTATATTCAAACTTTTATGTTTTAAAATATCAAGAATGATCGAAGAATACATTTTCTTTTGTTTTCTTATTCAGGAGCTCTACCTCTTTTAACTATAAACAAAATCATTACTTGCACTATGTCTAGTAATACATTGCATGATCTAAACATATTTTTTAAAGATTGATATAGCAAATTCAAAGTCTAAACTTATAAACACAATCTATTGGGAAACAAAGACTTATACTAACAAATATATACTATTTCTCACCAAAAGAATCAACTCTACTATTCAAAAGCTAATCTTATATCAAAATTTACTAACTCACCAAAAGAAGGAATGAAGCAAAAATGCAGAGACAAAGCGAAGGTTGCGAAATGGGAGCCAGTAAACAATCAAAATTAACGGGATGCACACAACAGGAATTCAGGAGAAAGAGCAAGCTACCAACCATATTATCTACCAAAATTTACTCGCTCACCAAAGAAAGGAACAAAGCAAGAACGCAGAGATGGAGCGAGGGCTCATAAACAAAACCCAACAAACTATTAGAATTACCGGGAGCGAGCAAATGGTAATTTTCTGCACCAAAGAGAGAAGGGAACCTAGTAGAAAAAGAAAATTATTCAGCCATTTATTCTGTACTCAAATTTGCACATAAAAAGAAGCAAGAATAGAACAAAAAAAAAGGGGAAACAAAAAATACCTAGCTAGAGGATAGAGCTGATTCTCCCTTAGAACATAGAGATCATGTAACCACACGGCTAAATATTTAATACAACCATCTCAAATTAAAAAATAAAAACTAATTAGTACAATTAAGCCAAAAGAAAATAATAATTAGAAAAAATCACCTAGCAAATTAGATTCCTCTTATTTTATCGACATCGGATTAGCAAAGTTAACATTTAAGTATATAGAAAAACAGTAGTGGCGGCGTTTCTAGAAAGAATAAATTTCATATTTGCAGAGAACTCACTCTTTTGGTGATTTAGGATTCTAAAGCCAAAAATGTCATTACATATTTTTACCATAAAAAATAGGTAGTTTTTTGTCCGAATGCAAAAGAGAATACAACTTTTTTATTGTACCTGCTGTCCTCACACATGGCTCGAGAAAACCTTTAAAATCAAAGGGATAATTAAATATTATATAGAAGCAATAACGCCTAAAGTAAAAAAAAAAGAAAATTCTAAAAGTAGTGGCACAAAACATCAGAGCACTCAAACGTAACTCGAAACTCATCACACAGGAAAACAATGGAAAATAGAAATTAAAATGATAGAGTAGTAGAGAAAGGAAAACCACGAACCGAACTTAAAAATATTTTGCTCAAACTTCCGTCTTAATCAAACATTGTTAGACTCATGTGAAAACCTTTTGCTTAGCAATGCCGGATGATTTGTATATAGAAGCAATAACACCTAAAGTAAAGAAATAAAAAAGAAAATTCTAAAAGTAGCGGCACAAAACAAATAGATGATTAGAGCACTCAAACACAACAAAAAAATCATCACAGTATGCAAAAAAATAGTGGGAAATAAAAACTAAAATTATAGAGTAATAGAGAAAGACAAACCTGAAATCAAACTAAAAAATATTTTGCTCAGAGCTCCCTCTTAATCAATCATTATTAGATTGGCGCGAAAACATTCTGTTTAGCAGTGGTGAATGATTTGAAGCCATAACCTAGACACAAATATAGATCACACCACAAATGAGAGAAACTAGTTGCCCACAAAGTAGGCCATCCAAAGTTTACTTGATGTTACCCAAGAAGCCAAGAAGAAAAGGATTTCTTCTAATCATCGAGGAAAGTCCAACAAAGAATCTGGCATTGAATCGATCACAAATGAGAGCTACCAACCACCTACAAAGAAAGGCGCAAAAATTTTGCGCAGATTAGCAAAGAAGAGAGAGATTCCTGATAATTATCGGTAAGAAACTGTCAAAAGTTTTGACATTCAAGGGGAAGATCATCATAGCAAAGATCCGAAATGCGAAGGAAGAGAAAAATAAAATTTAGAAAACAACAATATTTGAAGCCATTGAATGAGAAGAAATGTATGATTAGAGGACTCAAATGCAACTCGGGATTCTATAATCAGTACATGAAGTTGGAGAATAAAAAAGTTCCAATAATAGTGATATAAAAGAAATGTATGATTAGAGGACTCAAATGCAACTCGGGATTTATACGTATAATAAATCTTGAGTTCTTGAATGGGTAAGTGCCATTTTCCCGGCTCGCCCCACTTCTCTCTAGTCCTCTCATCTCGGCCTCCCCTCTGCGGAAGACCTTCCGCATGGTCGCAGCCTTAGAACCTTAGACCACCAAAACATGGAGTCCACTCACTGATTGGAGGATATAATGAAATACATTCATCTAACATGCAAGAGAAATCAAACCAGCCAAGGAATTAAAAGATATGATCTAGCATTTTAGTATTCATAGCTTTTGAATTCGAGATCACCAAAATATGCAGCCAAGGAATTAGAAGATACCCCTCCTCTCGGCCTCCCCTCTGAGAAAGACCTTCCACATGGTCGCAGCCTTAGAACCCGAGACCACCAAAACATTGAGCCCACTCACTAATTGGAGGATATAATGAAATACATTCATCTAACATGCGAGAGAAATCAAACCAGCCAAGGAATTAAAAGATATGATCCAACATTTTAGTATTCATAGCTTTAGAATTCGAGATCACTAAAATATGCAGCTAAGGAATTATAAGATATCATGCGAGGGAAATCAAACTAGCCAAGGAATTAAAAGATATTATATATCAAATGAGCTTCTACCTTAGAAATCTAAACATCAAAATATGCACTTCACTTACTAATTAGTACATATAATGAAATCTAGTAAGCACGGACATAATTTTTTCGCCCTTTTTCCTGCTTTTTGATACGGCAAGCATAGGCATGCCCAAGGTCATTTTTGATAAAAATATTCACCCTACATATGCTGGAAACTATAGATTAGAAGATGAAACACACAAATTCACAACCAACATTAAGCAATAGAAGAATAGCTAGCGACACACAATCCTAAATCCTAAACGATTGGAGCAAGAATTTGTACAACTTTTGCAACATTTAATAGGAAGCAATCGACCTATGCAGTACCCATTAATTAGATCATGTAATGAAATATAGTAAGAACAATCAGATTTTTTTTTTTCATTTCTTCTTTCACCATGCAACCATAAGCATATATAAAGGCACTTTGAGGAAAATATTTAGCCCAGAGATACCAGGAACGATAGTTTAGCTAATGGAACACATCGACTGTCACGCCCCGGGGTCGAACTGCGACCCGGGCTCGCCAACAGATCCGCCGTCGATACGGGAAGCCCCGCACCGACGAAGCGTCTAACCTGCAAAAGAATCAACTACAGCTATACAGATATCAGAGCGAAAATAAAAGCTGCAGAAAAACTGAAATCCAATCACTGTACAACTGAAAATAATACAATATCCATCTCCCAAATACGATCGTATGAAAAGTCCTCTGATACAAAACTCAAAAGGAAAAATAACGCCAATAAATACATCAGTGTACAAGCTCTCAATACAACCATATCCTCACTACATCAGTCTCTCAAACTGTAAAATAAAATACAACTCTATACCTCACAACAAAAGTCTCTCAACAAGAAACTCTCAATATATAAAAAGGGTACATCTACCATACTCTAAAGGAACTATGCTGGTAGGGAACTATCACGCGACTCCCTGTCCTCGGTCCGTCAAGCTAGCTCGGGCAGGAACGGAAGAAAAGCCTCAGCAACCTGTCACCGACAGAGGGTGTGAGAACTACATCCTACAGTAGTTCTTAGTGGGTACCATCTCCAAGACCCACGGTCTGCCCACTAAGTCTACTAGAGGCATAAGATAACAGGAAAAGACTGGGATAGGAAAACAAAGCTGGATAAGTATCAACAGCTATCATGCCTCTATCTACTATGCTCAAGGGCAAAAACACAGATGATGGTATGCAACCACTCACTACTAGATGCCTCAAGTACCCTGCTCAAAGGAATACTCATCTAAGAGCAAGCAATACACCACTCGCACACAAGGTGCTCTCAAAACCCAAATCTCAGTGACTGCCACATAGGGTCCAGTCAAGCCTGCGCCAAACCTACTGCCACTACGCCCAAACAGGACTTGGTCTTACGTAGGGTGTCCCACATGGACTAACTCAATCTCAAGCGAACTCTAGTGTATCAACTAGTCGCATCATCGCAGCCTCGTCAGGCTCGGTATCATCATCGCACCCGGGGCGTAGCTCGAGGGGAGTGACCCCACCGAACTCAAGTATCTCAAGTATCTCATAACTGGTATAGAATGCAAGGCTCAGCAGGCTATAATCCTCGATCAAACAGATCGGTACTCAATGCTCAACTAGCATAACTCAGTCGGAGAAAGACTCCACGACTCGATCTCACAACACTAACCCACTAAAAGAAGGTACAACACAGCTGGGACCGCCGTCACTCCAAACGACTCCTAAAACGACTCCCCACTCATAAGCGAGAAGAACCGACTGACGCAGCAAAGGTCTGAGAATCCCGTTAGGCCGGTGCCTAGAACCCCAATCAAACAAGAACAGACTCTAGGCTCAGCCTATCGAAGTTCTCGATCCTTTACCGTTCAGGGATTCGGCCCCTCTCGGTTAAAGTGGGAACCCATCTCAACCTACAAATCTCACGGGCTGGAGATGCTCTACAGCCAGATCCACGAAGAGTCCGAAAACCCCGGGGTATCGTTTGGTAACGGAATAAGCCAGAACTAGCTATTCTGGGGATAGGTATAAAGTACGGAACAAGAGCGAAAAAGCGTTTGGTTCGATTCCAGGAATAAGAGATTTTGTGTTTGGTATGAGAATGAGGAATAAGAAGAATAAAGAGGTTGTGATGATGAGAGTGTATTGGGAAGGAAAAGAAAGAAAGGAGAGAGAGGGATTTGTGATGATGAGAGTGTATTGGAAAGGAAAAAAGAGAAAGGAGAGAGAGGGATTTGTGATGATGAGAGTGTATTGGGAAGAGAAAAAGGAGGGGAGGAGGGGTAGTTTGGTAAAAAAAAAAAATTATAAAATAATAGGTAAGAACTGTTGTTCCAGCTTATTCTGCTTGTACTAGAACTACTGTACCGAATAATTCTTGATGCGTTTGGTAGAATAAGGGGGATAAACCCCTTATTCCCGATTCCATTCCCATTCCAAACGAGGCCCCGGGAGACTAATACCTACGACCCCAATCAAACAAGAACAGGCTATAGGCGTAGCCTCCCGGTGCTTCCGACTTGCTTTCGACCCCAGAAAGAAATCAGCCCTTAGAACCCAGACCACTGGAATCATCTCGAGTGGGTAAGTTTATAAGAAACAGTGACATTTATTACTGAAAACCATTTGATCTAAGAGAAATCCATTTCTTTAATGATTTTTAGTCTTTTTAGGAAAACAATTTAAAAACAAGTTTTATGTCCAAACCTCGAAGAGTTAATGCCCTCGTCCTATCAAACAAGAACAGACTCAGGCGACCCTGCGAGGCTTGGAAGAAAACATTGGCTGACTAAAATCATGTGTGCACCCAAAAAGGTTTTGGGTTCAAGGTCCTGCTGTCACTAGTACGCCACTGCCACTACCACTGTAGCGACAACCAACTCAAGAACACAACGTCTCGGGACCACCGTCTACCCGAATGGCTCCCGCCAGAACTAAACGACTGGCTCGAACTACCAGACTCCACTCGGCCCCCAGGCCCGAGTGCAACATACGTCCCACAATGTCCTGACCACTCGGCCCACTACCCGGGCGAGGAACTCTAAGTCCAGAAAGAAATGCTCTGTGTGGGATGTCTAAAGCATAAAAGAAGCTAGCCCAGATTAAGGTTCTCTATTGGTCTGGTTACACATGCAACATATGACGGGGGTGCTAGTCAAAGTTCCAATGAAACACTTAAACTAGCATGCAAAATCCTATCATAATAGAATTAGAGAGAAGTCCGCAGACTTGGAGATAAAAACCAACCCACCGCAGTAAGCCACCAATTGCTCGTAGACACTTGCAATTGGCCTCCACGCGATTCCTTGCCTCAACAGGAGTCCGCACGCAAAACGGTGCACACCGCCAGAGTCCACACGCAAAACGGAGCACGGTGCCGAAACCCGCGCGCAAAACAGAGTCCGCACGCAAAACGGTGCAAGCCGCCGGAGTCCGCACGCAAAACGGAGCACGGTGCCGAAACCCGCGCGCAAAACGGAGCACGGTGCCGAAACCCGCGCGCAAAACGGAGTCCGCACGCAAAACGGTGCACGCCGCCGGAGTCCGCACGCAAAATGGAGCACGGTGCCGAAACCCGCATGCAAAACGGAGTCCGCACGCAAAACAGTGCACGCCGCCGGAGTCCGCACGCAAAACGGAGCACGGTGACGAAACCCGCGCGCAAAACGGAGTCCGCACGTAAAACGGTGCACGCCGCCGAAGTGCGCACGCAAAACGGAGCACGGTGCCGAAACTCGCGCGCAAAACGGAGTTCGCACGCAAAACGGTGCACCGCGCAGAAATCCGCGTGCAAAACGGAGTCCGCACGCAAAACGGAGCACGCCGTCGGGGTCCGCACGCAAAACGGAGCAGTAAAAATACGGTCCCTAACACAGATAAGAACAAGGGGTCAATCCAATGTCCAAAAGAACGCCTCAAAACTGTGCCAAAAATACCGCAAAAACAACGCGCGGGACCTACCTCGACTGCGCCGCCCGCCAAACGGGCCCGTTTGGAACACCTCGCGCGCTCCGCGAGGTCCACGGCGCGCCGCCACACCACCCAAAATTCCCTCCCTCACACCCTCTCGCTCTCGGTTGGAGAAGAAAGGAAAAGAAAAGGAGAAAAAATGGTGTGCGGGGGAGAAAGAAGAAAAAGAAGAGATGGAAGAGAAGAGGGGTGGTCCACGGTCCCGGTCCACGGATCCGGTCCACGGCGCCAGCAAATGGGAAGCCACCATCCGTGGTCCACGAAGCCGGGGCGCGTGCACCGGGTCCACGCACGCGCCCCGTGCGCCACGTGGCGCGCACCCAAGCGCGCCACGCGGGCGCGCAGGCTGCGCGCCACACGGGCGCGTGACACCGCGCCCCGTGCAGGCGCGGGACACCACGCGCGCCACACGGGCGCGCGTCCCCTCACGCCCGCGCGGGCGCCAACGGGGGGCCGCCACGTGGCGGCCCCTGCGCTGACCCGCGCAGGCGCGCGTTCCCAACGCGCTCCAGCTGCGCGCATCGCACTGCGCGCCTCGAACCGCGCGCCACGCCGCCTCGGGATCCGTGCTGACGCCTCGAGATTCGCGCACGTGCCTCGAAAAACGCGCGCGTCACCCGAGCTCCAAAAAAAGCAAGTAAATAGTCCATTCTCAACGATTTCGCGCGCTGAATCCAAAAACGATGTCCATTTCTCCAAATTCTCATCCGAAAATTTGCCGAATGCCCCCGGATAGCCCACTTGATCCGATTTCCGCGCGCGGGCCCAATTCTAAAGTCCGATTTGCCAAATTCCAACTCTAAAAATTCGCGAAGGCAACCGGAGAGGTAATCTCTTATCCAAACTTCGCCCGGAGTCCAAATTTGACATCCGCGTCGCGCGAAACCACTTCTAAACACTCGACGGGTCCTCCAATTTCCCACGGGATCTCCTTTTAGGCCCAAAGTCCAACACTTGTGTCCAAATTGCGCACAAACACCACCGACACATCACGCAGGCCTCCAGTGATGCAAACTAAAACCCGAATTGCACCACAAATCCATTTCTCGGGCCCGACATGCGCACAAACACTCCCAACGGCCACCAAAAGCTGCCCAACAACCAGCAAACCCTATGCGGGGGATTCCGGGACCTCACACTCTCCCCCAATAAAAGAAAGTTTCGTCCTCGAAACTAACACGGCTCAAAAGGGGAGTTCCAAAGCCAAAGGTAAGAATCCATCAACACCGTCTCCAGCTTCCCAGTCGCTACGCATCCTCCGCGAAGCGAGTCCACACGGCTAGGAGTCCAAAAGCTGGGAAAACCTCACGAAAACGCCAACACAACCAACAAGAAGGGTAAAGGCCCCACCAGTAGGAAAGTCGTCAACCACAACTCTCAGTTTAGCAAACAGCTGAAATTAACGAAAAGTCCGAAAATTCCGGAAGGACCAGTGCCCTTGCCCCAATCAAACAAGAACAGGTTCGGGCACCGTCTCCATTTCTGGAGCAGTCTTTCAAAGTTTTCGTCCTGTTCGAAAATTTCAGCATACCGGCGAGAAAAAGGGAGAGAAGTGTTGAAGTTGTTCCTGCCGTGGCTACAAAACGGAAGCTACGATCTAAACGTGACCCCTAAGGACACAACCTCTAGTCCTAATCGTCACCAACGATCCGAAAGTAGCACCAAGCCCCAAACCGCTGAAGGCGAAGCTGCAGGAAGGATACCCCGGTGATCTGTGAAAATGAACTCCTCTAGTCCAACTCGCGGAAGGGTAACTGATCTCATTCCACAATCAGCCGTTGCACGATACCGCATCAATTGGTCCATCTTGTGTGCTCAATCTGAGTCGTGGAGCTGCCACTAAACCATAACACCTGTCGGTATAACTCCAAGTCTCAACGGTACTGGACACGATCCATAAGGCTCCCCCACATGCACAACACCAACAGGAACCTGTACCTCTAGTGCACGTGGTAACAACTCTACCTCCAGTCCAGACAGGAAAGCCAAAAACACTCAACTCAAACTGCGCTAAAGAAAACATGCCCGCGACAACCTGGTCCACTGCCGTAGCGCCCTCCAACCGGGCGGTACAGACTCATCCGCTCGATGTAGATGGTCGTCGCTCGGTCTGCCCCGACGTCGTGGCCCTGTCTGCCTGGAGGTAAATCGGAGGAGCTCCTTCATCCCGAAGAGGTAGCGGGGGTGCCGTCGCAAGCGGTATTGCCGTAAGCACTGCTCGAGGGCATGCTGCCTGAAAATGTCCCGACTGTCCACACGAAAAACATCGCCTCTGCCTGTGGTCACACTGCGACGCAGAATGCGGCCCACCACAAATGACATAGTCATCCCGCTGCTGCTGCCTGATACATCGGCTGTGGAGAACCTCCTGGTCTCTGTCTCCTCTGAGATTCACGACCCTCAGACTGGGATCGTGGCGGCCCCGGGGGTCTCGATCTACTCAACTGTCCAAACTCAGGCGGCACTGGATGCCTCTCCCCGGAGCTGGTCCCTGGCGCTCCGTCTCTCTCTGACATGATCACTGATCCTCGGTCAACCCACCGAGCCTGCTCAATCGCTGCATCTAACGTTGGCACTCGCCGAGAATACACCAGGTGATAGATATTCCGATGCAGTCCTCTCTCAACTAGCTCAACTTTCTGGGCCTCATCCTGGGCGACATGGGGTACACTGCTCAACAATCGCAAAACTCGCGAACATACTCCAGAAGAGGTCAACTCCCCTGCTGCAGGCGTCTAAGATACCCTTCCAGTTTCTGCTTACACTGTCAGGAAAGAAGGCCCTGAGCAGCAAAGCACGAAGCTGGTTCCAAGTCAACAACTGCGCTCCCGGTGGTCCAACAGGACGAACTCGACGCCACCCAACCTCGGCGTCCCTTTCCAAAAAGGGCGTAGCCAAGTGCACCTAATGCTTTTCCATTGCTGCTATCCAGTTTTCAGCCTCCCACGGCTCCAAGCTCAATCCTGCAAATCGGGGTGGATCAGACTGCCGGGACTGGCTCGATCACCCGATGATGTCCCAAAGCTCATCTACTATCCGCCATCCACCCTACCTCAGTGCCTCGGCACTACTCGTCGACACGGAGGGGCTGCCCGCTCCATCGGTGCCACTGATACAACTGAATATATCACTGCATAGGAAGAAAGTGCTGGAGGACTCTCAAGCGGTACTGCAACTGGCTGTGCTCTCTGCTCCAACAGGCGCATCAAACGTTCCATGGCCTCCTCCTGGCATCGGACAGCCTCCGACAACTGTGCCATCTGGATCCATAACTCCTGGGTCTCGCTCTGCTCTGATAGCTCTGCCTCCCGCTGCTCGGGTACTCATCAGGTGCGGGGTGTGCCATCTTCACAACACGACGTCTCAGGGGTATCGTAGTCCACTGCACAATAACAAACATCATGACACAACAACCATACGACCCAATCCAGCGAAAGTCTAAGACATGTCATCCATCCCATAGCATTATGTTGTCTGCAGCCAACATAATCGCTTAGGAGAATAAACATGCCAATCGCTCATCCCGTCTCTTGGGAGAGGTAAAAACTCAATCAAGACTCTCGCTAAAAGTCACGACTCTCACGTAGTCATCCTAATTTCCAACCACAAGCCTAGGGTTTCTAAGTCCACCACGACCTACAACCTAGGCTCTGATACCACTCTAATCTGTCACGCCCTGGGGTCGAACTGCGACCCGGGCTCGCCAACAGATCCGCCGTCGATACGGGAAGCCCCGCACCGACGAAGCGTCTAACCTGCAAAAGAATCAACTACAGCTATACAGATATCAGAGCGAAAATAAAAGCTGCAGGAAAACTGAAATCCAATCACTGTACAACTGAAAATAATACAATATCCATCTCCCAAATACGATCGTATGAAAAGTCCTCTGATACAAAACTCAAAAGGAAAAATAACGCCAATAAATACATCAGTGTACAAGCTCTCAATACAACCATATCCTCACTACATCAGTCTCTCAAACTGTAAAATAAAATACAACTCTATACCTCACAACAAAAGTCTCTCAACAAGAAACTCTCAATATATAAAAAGGGTACATCTACCACACTCTAAAGGAACTATGCTGGTAGGGAACTATCACGCGACTCCCTGTCCTCGGTCCGTCAAGCTAGCTCGGGCAGGAACGGAAGAAAAGCCTCAGCAACCTGTCACCGACAGAGGGTGTGAGAACTACATCCTACAGTAGTTCTTAGTGGGTACCATCTCCAAGACCCACGGTCTGCCCACTAAGTCTACTAGAGGCATAAGATAACAGGAAAAGACTGGGATAGGAAAACAAAGCTGGATAAGTATCAACAGCTATCATGCCTCTATCTACTATGCTCAAGGGGAAAAACACAGATGATGGTATGCAACCACTCACTACTAGATGCCTCAAGTACCCTGCTCAAAGGAATACTCATCTAAGAGCAAGCAATACACCACTCGCACACAAGGTGCTCTCAAAACCCAAATCTCAGTGACTGCCACATAGGGTCCAGTCAAGCCTGCGCCAAACCTACTGCCACTACGCCCAAACAGGACTTGGTCTTACGTAGGGTGTCCCACATGGACTAACTCAATCTCAAGCGAACTCTAGTGTATCAACTAGTCGCATCATCGCAGCCTCGTCAGGCTCGGTATCATCATCGCACCCGGGGCGTAGCTCGAGGGGAGCGACCCCACCGAACTCAAGTATCTCAAGTATCTCATAACTGGCATAGAATGCCAGGCTCAGCAGGCTATAATCCTCGATCAAACAGATCGGTACTCAATGCTCAACTAGCATAACTCAGTCGGAGAAAGACTCCACGACTCGATCTCACAACACTAACCCACTAAAAAAAGGTACAACACAGCTGGGACCGCCGTCACTCCAAACGACTCCCAAAACGACTCCCCACTCATAAGCGAGAAGAACCGACTGACGCAGCAAAGGTCTGAGAATCCCGTTAGGCCGGTGCCTAGAACCCCAATCAAACAAGAACAGACTCTAGGCTCAGCCTATCGAAGTTCTCGATCCTTTACCGTTCAGGGATTCGGCCCCTCTCGGTTAAAGTGGGAACCCATCTCAACCTACAAATCTCACGGGCTGGAGATGCTCTACAGCCAGATCCACGAAGAGTCTGAAAACCCCGGGAGCCTAATACCTACGGCCCCAATCAAACAAGAACAGGCTATAGGCGTAGCCTCCCGTTGCTTCCGACTTGCTTTCGACCCCAGAAAGAAATCAGCCCTTAGAACCCAGACCACTCGAATCATCTCGAGTGGGTAAGTTTATAAGAAACAGTGACATTTATTACTGAAAACCATTTGATCTAAGAGAAATCCATTTCTTTAATGATTTTTAGTCTTTTTAGGAAAACAATTTAAAAACAAGTTTTATGTCCAAACCTCGAAGAGCTAATGCCCTCGTCCTATCAAACAAGAACAGACTCAGGCGACCCTGCGAGGCTTGGAACAAAACATTGGCTGACTAAAATCATGTGTGCACCCAAAAAGGTTCTGGGTTCAAGGTCCTGCTGTCACTAGTACGCCACTGCCACTACCACTGTAGTGACAACCAACTCAAGAACACAACGTCTCGGGACCACCGTCTACCCGAACGGCTCCCGCCAGAACTAAACGACTGGCTCGAACTACCAGACTCCACTCGGCCCCCAGGCCCGAGTGCAACATACGTCCCACAATGTCCTGACCACTCGGCCCACTACCCGGGCGAGGAACTCTAAGTCCAGAAAGAAATGCTCTGTGTGGGATGTCTAAAGCATAAAAGAAGCTAGCCCAGATTAAGGTTCTCTATTTGTCTGGTTACACATGCAACATATGACGGGGGTGCTAGTCAAAGTTCCAATGAAACACTTAAACTAGCATGCAAAATCCTATCATAATAGAATTAGAGAGAAGTCCGCAGACTTGGAGATAAAAACCAACCCACCGCGGTAAGCCACCAATTGCTCGTAGACACTTGCAATTGGCCTCCACGCGATTCCTTGCCTCAACAGGAGTCCGCAAGCAAAACGGTGCACACCGCCAGAGTCCGCACGCAAAACGGAGCACGGTACCGAAACTCGCGCGCAAAACGGAGTCCGCACGCAAAACGGTGCAAGCCGCCGGAGTCCGCACGCAAAACGGAGCAGGGTGCCGAAACCCGCGCGCAAAACGGAGCACGGTGCCGAAACCCGCGCGCAAAACGGAGTCCGCACGCAAAATGGTGCACGCCGCCGGAGTCCGCACGCAAAACGGAGCACGGTGCCGTAACCCACACGCAAAATGGAGTCCGCACGCAAAACGGTGCACGCCGCCTGAGTCCGCACGCAAAACGGAGCACGCCGTCGGGGTCCGCATGCAAAACGGAGCAGTAAAAATACGGTCCCTAACACAGATAAGAACAAGGGGTCAATCCAATGTCCAAAAGAACGCCCCAAAACTGTGCCAAAAATATCGCAAAAACAACGCGCGGGACCTACCTCGACTGCGCCGCCCGCCAAACCGGCCCGTTTGGAACACCTCGCGCGCTCCGCGAGGTCCACGGCGCGCCGCCGCACCACCCAAAATTCCCTCCCTCACACCCTCTCGCTCTCGGTTGGAGAAGAAAGGAAAAGAAGAGGAGAAAAAATGGTGTGCGGGGGAGAAAGAAGAAAAAGAAGAGAAGGAAGAGAAGAGGGGTGGTCCACGGTCCCGGTCCACGGATCCGGTCCACGGCGCCAGCAAATGGGAAGCCACCATCCGTGGTCCACGAAGCCGGGGCGCGTGCACCGGGTCCACGCACGCGCCCCGTGCGCCACGTGGCGCGCACCCAAGCGCGCCACGCGGGCGCGCAGGCTGCGCGCCACACGGGCGCGTGACACCGCGCCCCGTGCAGGCGCGGGATACCACGCGCGCCACACGGGCGCGCGTCCCCTCACGCCCGCGCGGGCGCCAACGGGGGGCCGCCACGTGGCGGCCCCTGCGCTGACCCGCGCAGGCGCGCGTTCCCAACGCGCGCCAGCCGCGCGCCTCGAACCGCGCGCCACGCCGCCTCGGGATCCGTGCCGATGCCTCGAGATTCGCGCACGTGCCTCAAAAATTGCGCGCGTCACCTGAGCTCCAAAAAAAGCAAGTAAATAGTCCATTCTCAACGATTTCGCGCGCTGAATCAAAAAACGATGTCCATTTCTCCAAATTCTCATCCGAAAATTTGCCGAATGCCCCCGGATAGCCCACTTGATCCGATTTCCGCGCCGGGCCCAATTCTGAAGTCCGATTTGCCAAATTCCAACTCTAAAAAATTCCCGAAGGCAACCGGAGAGGTAATCTCTTATCCAAACTTCGCCCGGAGTCCAAATTTGACATCCGCGTCGCGCGAAATCACTTCTAAACACTCGACGGGTCCTCCAATTTCCCACGGGATCTCCTTTTAAGCCTAAAGTCCAACACTTGTGTCCAAATTGCGCACAAAGACCACCGACACATCACGCAGGCCTCCAGTGATGCAAACTAATGTTGGGTTATATGTAATAAGGATCTAAATAGGGGAAAAAACACCTAGAGGGGGGTGAATAGGTGTAAACGTATAAACACTCAAAAATCGTTGCGATAAAAACCCAATGCGGAAATAAAAAATAACTCGCAAGATTTTTACGTGGAAAACTCCATCACCGGAGAAAAAAAAACCACGGGACCGATAACACGGCAGAAATCCACTAGAATTAAAACACGTACAAGGTGATTTACCGTACACACTTACGACTCAACCTTTTCCATACGCTCCTAGAGGATCTTCTCCGCTCGCTCCGCGACGCTTCTCGAATCCACGATCTGCGCCCAACGCCGAATCCACGGCGTCCAACGTCGAATCCACGACGTCCGACCGAGTCCACGGTCTTCACCCAATAGCACCCTTCGAATCCACGAATGTGCCTCGCTCCGAATCCACGAGAGCGGTTGAACCTTGAATCCACAAGGACACGCGAATCCACGCGCCGATTTTTAGGGTAAATCGTTGTTTTTGGTGGTGATGATCCGCCGAATACTTAGATCAAAGATAGATCAGAAATACCATCTAAGTATTCATTAGTTTGATTCAACTCAAGATGTGAGTATGAAAACCTAGAATCAAACTAATCAATATAGATGAAGAAACATAGAGTATTCTCTAATGATTTCCTTTCTTCTCTATATGTGGATCTAGAGCCGTATAAAATAAGATATGAATATGACGGCTATTTTCCTTAACCCTAGAAAAGGAGTCATAGGGTCTATTTATAGGTTAGAAACCCTAGGAAGGAGATAAGAATCAAAAACCTACCATTTCTGGAAATTTTACGGACGGCGATCCGGATCGGATTAGCTGTGATCCGGATCGTCGTAACGAGTCAGGTAGTTCCAGAAAAACGAAGGTTCGGGATCCGGATCGAAGTGCTTGATCCGGATCGTTCATACAGTTCACCAAACATCAATGTTCGGGATCCGGATTGCGAAGCCTGATCCGGATCGTTCAAGGAAAATGGTAAACTCAGTGTTCGGGATCCGGATCAAGAGAGGCTACGATCCGGATTGAACTGGTGTATGAACGAACCACCTTCGGGATCCGGATCGAACAACCTGATCCGGATCCTGAGCAAGTCCCAAGTCCAGTTTTTTGATTTTTATGCAATGAAAGATTCTTCCAAGTGTTTCTACACTACAAGAAGTATTCGGATCACACAAAATCTTTAGTTAAACATACCTGATCCTTTTGAATTCTTCTTCCTTGAGATTGAGTTAAATGATCCAACTTTCTTCACCTTCAATCTTCAAGACTTGAAACTTTCACGAAACTACGCCAACTCAAAATCCGTAACAATCTCCCCCTTTGGCGGTTTCGTGACAAAACACAGATCCACTAAAGAAAATTCAAAAAGATATTTTTGTTGCTATCACCATACAACAAAAATTTACAATGGAGATCCAAAATAAAATACATGAGTTAAACTCCTAAAACAGACTCTAGACTTAGACATCTGTACTCTCTGCAAAAGAAATCATTCTTGACAAAAGAAATCGTTAGATACCTCAAGAATTTTATATCATTCAAAAAACCATATACAGAGATGAAGTTTATACTCATTTATACTTACCATGACATTTATACATTCAGATATGTAAACTGACCATAGTTAAAACACCAACATATCTTCTATGCAATCAAAAACCAAATGTCATGTTAGTGAACATCAACTTGTTAGTTATATTACATGCCCAAATAGTTAGTTGAATAGTTAGTCGAGGCATGCATTCAAACAAATGGAAACCAAAAGTTGAAGTTCTACTTACCTTTCAAGTTGAGGTTATACTTACCTCGATGTTCACACATTCATGAGGTTATAATTACCTTGATGTTCACACATTCACATCATCATTGTTCAAGTTCTCTCTAAACTCTCTCCCCCTTTTTGTCACAAACAAAGCCAAAATCACAAAAATTTAAGGAGAGTCAAGAAGTTTCAAAAATTTGTTCCTAAAAATAAGAACCAGAACTAAGAGTGAGTTCTAAAAACTGAAAAACCTGCACAAGAAAAGATTAAAAATCTAAAGTTCCTGCATAAGAGAATTGTTAGACAGACGATTCAGGCATCTGAATCTGAGTCAACCGAGGCGGAGTCTTCAGAGCTCGTGCAACCCAGCTTTTTCAAAATTCCTTTAAGCATTCCCGAAATCGTAGAACACTCTTGCTTCATCTGATGTATGTCCTTGGACATCTTTCTGAGTTCTAGAGCCATTTTATCTTGTTCTTGTTTTATGGAAGACTCTAAGTTTCCCTTTTGGTCAGTTCTTCTGGAAGTTGAAGAACGTTGTGTGACGATTGACGGAGCAGTCTGACCTTCATTCCGAGGAGATCGTCTTGGCAAAGAAGGTGAATTGTCAAGAGGTTCATTGCTTGGCACATTCTTTTTCTTTGCTTGTTGCTTAAGTATTGAGGAAGACTTCAGTAGCTTCTTTTTCTTTAGGTAAACCTTATTTTCTTCATCAATACCTTGTTGTACTTCGTCAAAAAATGTGTCCCAATCTTCTTCGTCTTCTGATTCAGTGTCAATTTGAGAGATATTCCTTGGGTTCTCTTGACATGGTTCATTTATTTCAATACCTCGAGCTCGTCCAGGTCGTCGAGCAAGTCTTTTTCTTTTTAGGAAAATGGATGAAGAGGTCATTGGTGCTTTTCCTTTATCCGCAGCAGTGAGCGGAGCCTTTTCCGTTGATGTCTCTGCATGGGCTTTCCCTTTCGATGCAACAGAGATTTTCTGTGGCGATTCCCCAGGATGTGTTTCATCATCTGATAACTCATCCCAATTGACTTCATCCTTTTTAGCCCTCTTGGCAGTGTCTCTCGTATGTACCATAGCAGCAAGTAGGAAAACAATCCATGTGATCACCATAGCTATTGGTTTCTTGTGAGAAGAAAATCCTGTGAGCAACAACTCAGGAACACGAAAAATTGTTAATTTTCAGAAATTAGAAAAATTGTACCCAAACAATCATTATCGTGTAGAGAGACTAAGAATCAAATTAGTTTTGCAAAAGGAATTTTAAAAATAGATCAAATGCATGATTTTCGAAAATCCTTATTATATGCCCTAAAACCGAAATTTTTGAAATCGAAGACCAAAAATCCGTTTATCTTGAGAATACCTAGCATATAATCAAAACTAATCTACCCAGAGTTCTTATTTCAAAAGAAATTTGATCAAAAACCATCCACAAACAAAATTGATCCAAGAAATTCATCACGTTTGAGGAGGAATAGAGAAAAACGGTGAAAAACCGAGATTTTGATCAATAAAACTTACTTGGAACCGAAGAACTTGAGTTTGAAAGCTTCCAAGAAGGATGAAATCTAGAGAGAGAAGCTCTGGAAACTTTGGAACAAAAGATTGGAGTAAAAGAAATCAAAACCCTTTTGTTCTTTATAAAACCCTAGCCGCGATCCGGATCAGACCATGCTTGCGATCCGGATCGGCTACCCGCAGTGAGAAACTGCATTCGGGATCCGGATCGGCAGGTCCAATCCGGATCGTCAGCCCGCAGAAGAATACCTGCGTTCGGGATCCGGATCATCTTGCCCGATCCGGATCGGCTCCAACTTTTTCTTTAGAAAATTTCAGAGAAATTCAAGAAAAACCAGAAAAAGATTGTAAGCACAAATGTGTATCAACTTTAAACAAAAATCATCGTTTCATACAATAAGAATTAGATTATGCCAAATCTATCAATAATATCCAAAAATGAAACGAGAATTTACAAAAATTAAATCCCTTAAAGTTGAACACCTTCAATTACATCTAACTTGATCTTATGAGTAATGCCTTTATCAAATCATCAATTCAGTAAAGAAAATGAAATACAAAGATCAATAGATGTTTGAAATCCCAAATATAGTAGATAATGTATCTAGACAATCTGTTGAAGAGAGTGGCTCTTTGAGCATCTTTCTTTAAAAACCTACCTTATACCAACCTTGAAATTTGACGGAGTCAAGTATTTCAACATGCATTTTACTTAATCAAAATTTGAACAACCATGCTTGGTATACATGTGGTAGCTGCACACAATACTCGGACGACCGAGGTGGTAGCTCTTTCCTCCATGTGGTGGTAGTTTTCACACTCCTCATTGGGATGTAACTCTTTCCACATCTTTTGAGCATTTTACTTTTCTTTGACTCCCCCTCAATTGGCTATCAATTATTTAAGATATAAAGTATTCAACCAAAAATTGATCTCGATTTCATACTCGACTAAGCAGTCAAATAAGATAATGACTATACCAAGAGATCATTGAGAGAGAGAAATTGACTTTGATCACTCAGAAGATGATTTAATTAACATAAATGATCATTGCAACAGTGAAATATTATGATGGCAAAAGCATAATAAATTTCTAAATGTGCGAAAAGATGCAATTAAAGTCAATTATGATCTATGCTCAATTAATGTCCTATGTACAAACATAGATAATGAACAAAACAAAAACAAAAAACAAACAAAACCTATCCTAACCAAAGGTTTCAAAAAGAAGTTTATTTCAAGGAAAGCATTCCAATTGCTTTTCGCAAATGAATAAAACGGTTTTGATCCAAAGGTTTTGTTAGAATGTCAGCTAATTGATCCTCAGTTGAAATATATGAAAGTTGAAGAGTATTTGATTCAACTAGCTCTCTAAGAAAATGATATCTAAGTTCAATATGTTTTGTTCTAGAGTGCAACACAGGGTTTTTAGAAATGTTAATTGCACTTGTGTTGTCACAAAGAATTGTTACCGAAGATGCTGAAATTCGGAAGTCGCTCAACACACTTTTCATCCAAATGAGTTGGGTTGAACAACTACCCGCTGAAATGTATTCCGCTTCGGCAGTCGAGAGTGCTATGCAATTCTGCTTTTTACTGTGCCATGCAACAAGGCAATGGCCAAGATAGAAGCATGCACCACTCGTGCTTTTCCGATCATCCACTGATCCTGCCCAATCGGCATCTGAGTATCCAACAATATCCAAACTTGTTCCCATAGGATACCAAATTCCGAAATTAATTGATCCTTTGATATACCGGATGATCCTTTTCACCGCTTTCAGGTGAACCTCCTTTGGTGCAGATTGATATCTCGCGCAGATCCCAACACCAAAAGATATATCCGGGCGACTAGCCGTGAGATAAAGTAGACTTCCAATCATACTTCGATACAGTTTCTCGTCTACATTCTCACTTTGTGATTCACTTCCAAGTCCCTTGTGGCTAGTTCCCATTGGAGTCGGAAAATCCTTCGAATTTTCAAGATCAAACTTTTTAACCAACTCCATTGCATACTTGGATTGACTCAAGTGAATACCTTCATCATTTTGTTTAATTTGCAATCCAAGGAAATAAGTCAATTCGCCCATCATGGACATCTCAAATTCGCTTTCCATGGTCTTCGCGAATTTAGAAGCATCATTATCTCTTGTTGCGCCAAATACAATGTCATCGACATAGATTGTGCTACAATGAAATTGCTTTGATAATGCTTCACAAAGAGAGTCCTATCAGCTCCCCCTCGAGTGTAGCCCTTCTCCAAAAGGTGCTTTGTCAACCTTTCATACCATGCTCGCGGTGCTTGTTTCAGACCGTAAAGAGCCTTTTTCAAACGAAAAACATGGTTAGGTTGTTTATGGTCTACAAAACCTTTCGGTTGAGCCACATAAACTTCCTCATTTAAAAACCCATTTAGAAATGCGCTCTTAACGTCCATTTGAAATAATTTGATTTTAAAATGACAAGCAATAGCAAATAGTATACGAAATGGACTCGAGTCTAGCTACAGGGGCGAATGTTTCATCAAAGTCTATACCTTCTACTTGAGAGTAGCCTTGAGCAACTAATCGTGCCTTGTTCCTGATGATAGTACCATCCTCATTTTTCTTGTTCTTGAAGATCCATTTGGTACCTATCACATTATGTTGCTTTGGAGGCTTCGTAAATTCCCAGACTTTGTTTCGCTCAAATTGATGGAGCTCTTCCTGCATTGCTTTAATCCAGTAGTCATCCTGAAGAGCTTCATCTATGTTCTTTGGTTCGATTAAAGATACGTAGCAAGCGAATCCACAAACCAACTGCCTCCGAGTTCTAACTCCTTCTTGTGGATCTCCAATAATATTCGATTCCGGATGATCCTTGGAGATTCGTAGCGTTTGTTGAAACGGAGTACTCGGAGATATATGAGATGATTCCTGCACATTAGATAAACTTGAAGAACCATTAGATGCATCATTAATATTGGAAGTATTATTATGAGAAGATGCAACGGCAGGAGAATCATCATCTAGAGAGATATCGAGGGTAGATTTTTCTGATGCAAAGTGAAAAGCTTCATCTACTTTAACATTTATAGATTCTACGATCGTCTTAGATTCCAAGTTAAATACTCGATATGCTCTACTATTAGTAGAATACCCCAAGAAAATCCCTTCGTCACTTCGTGAGTCAAACTTTCCAAGATTTTCACGGTCAAGTAAAATGTAACACCGACTCCCGAAGATGCGAAAATATTTGATGTTGGGTTTTCTACCACACCATAGTTCATATGGTGTATTTAACGTTCCTCCGGGCGCAAAAACACTCGATTAATGACATAGACAGCGGTGTTCACAGCTTCAGCCCAAAAATGTAGCGGTAAATTCCGGCTATGAAGCATCACACGCGCCATCTCTTGAACAACCCTATTTTTGCGCTCGACAACACCATTCTGTTGAGGTGTATAGGGTGCAGAGAATTCATGCTTAATACCGTTTGAAGTACAAAGTCAATGAATTTAAATTAATGAATTCTCCACCTCTATCACTTCTAACACGAATGATCTTTTCATTCTTTTCAATCATAATACGAAGGCAAATCTCGTGAAAAGAATCAAAAGTATCAGCTTTCTCTTTTAAAAATGCTACCCAAGAAAACCGAGAGAAATCATCAACCAATAAGAAACTATACCATTTACCTCCCAAAGATGGTTGACGGGTCGGCCAAAAGAAAGAAAAAAAAATAGTCTACATAAACTACACAACATTTAATCGTAGAACGATTAAAGACAAGGAAGGATTTCACCTTTGCATACCCAAACCTTTTGAGTTTTGGAGTATGTCGGCAATGGTTGAGAAATTTTCCTTGATGAAGACGTTTTTGTCTGATTGATCTTTTTCTTTGTCATCGTCTTGTTTGGAGTACTACCAACGTTCTTTTCTTGGAAACAATCCTTCTTT